>JANVFO010000004.1:0-600000 GCA_027919855.1 Lentinula guzmanii
AGGATCTTCCGAATGCTTCGGACATAGGGATGGAGTGCGGCGGGAAAGACTGGAGTTGAGGCCTAGAGGTCGGATGGTGACTTGTTATCTCTGTATGTGACTGTGACTAGCTGCAGTATGCGAATTCGGTATGTCTCTGCTATCGATTGTCAATTAAATCAGCTTTCGTGTTTTGACTATGACTAAATCGCCAAACACTTCAAGAGGTGCGAACTCTGAGTCGTCTTTATTTTTTTTACATGAACGTTTCCCGCCCGACGGAATCATTGACGGAAGTATAAAGGAGTGGCTACTAATCAGGAAAACCCCAACTGTCAGAATATGGCAAACTCTGTCAAACTTTGTCAAACTTTGTCATATTTTGACAGATTGGTAAAACTCTGTCAGATTTAGGAAAAGTTTTACCTAGTAGTACATAGTTCAGCATAATTTTACAGTTGCTGTCAGATATTTGAAAGATCTTGTCATATTTCTTCAAAAATAATGAAAAATCTCACATCATTGAAAATCATCCATTGAACAAGCCAATTGAACTACCACTAACTATCTGCTATGGATTACTGATATATGTGCCTGTTCCGGACTAGTTGTATTCATGGTTGGAAGCAACATGGAGGTATGTCACATGCTCGTATGGTACTCAGCGTATTACATCTTACCAGCACCGAGAGGTACTTAGATTGAGAATGTTATGTCGTACAGAACGGACATTGGTCCTTTTTGGGTTTCATTTGTAGACCATCGAAATTTGGTTCTGAACCCGATTCGATGTTTGGTAGCGGGTGACTGTCAAGAGTAGGTGGCGAGTGGGAAGAATCAGAAAAGTTGGGACTGAAAGACGGTAAGTTATCTTCGCTAGTAGGTAAGGCGGACAACGTTGAAGTGGAATCGGAGTTGGTAGGACTTGAACGACCCGAACGTGTTTGCGCACTTTCGGCGAATTCTTTGCGAAGAGCCTCGAGTTCGCGCTCGAATCTGTCAAAGTATGAGATAGAGGCTAGCCTATTCTCGAATATCAGGAATGCACCACTCCAGAAGGGAGAATCGTAAAGCAGATAAACAGCTGGCAATTCCGTCACAACGCTGTAAGCTGTATTCATGTGTCAGACTTGTATGAAGGCATATTGCCTCATCGAAAACCCACTTAGCTGACCAAACATCTTAAACACACCAGGATGAGAAAAAATCCATTGAGCGGATATACTACTTAGCTCAGAGCTGCTGAAATACTTCGCTGATCAAAAATATCAGATGACTACCGAAAGCCACGTATTAAAGTCACGTGACTTTTAGGCGCCATGTCAACAGACTTTTCCGTGTGAAACTTTACTTTCTCTCAAACCACCACAAGCTTCCCCGCAACTTGCTTTGCATTTCGTTGTCGCTTTTGTGTTGAGTGTGGAAGACAGGAGCGTGTGAAGGTCACCCATGAAACACAATCCTTGGAACTTTCCCGTTTATTGGCACGGTGTTGATCAGTCAGATCCATGCAAATTCTGGTTGGATTCAATCGTGGTTCAGCATTGCGCGCTATCTTTTTCTCGATGAATTTGAGCACTTAGACTGTCCTGGCTCATTTTTTTGTTAGATACCCATGGGTTTTTGGACACGCAGTAGTGTTACAGACCATGCCTAGTGCGATGAGAATGTTAGCTTGCGATCGATATCTCGTTTCGTGGTAAACTTATCCTGTCTTTGACCTTCAACTTTGTTCCAGACCCTCAAAGCTATCTGCGGTTTTTTTTGGGCCTCTGGAGCATTTTGAGTCATATACGGCACAAGGTAAGATTTAATGACTTGGAACGTGCATGGGCATTGATGTTCTCTTCAGGTAGTGATGGTAGCAATAATGAGGATCCACCTTCGGTTCCGGCTCCACATGATGCGCCTCGCAAACCTAGTATGGACCAAGGATGCTTTGAGGTGGAATGGATTCATAAGGACAGCTGCATGATTGCGATGGCGGTAAGTTATTTGCCGCAATCATATCACGAATTATCGTCGCAATTCGTTCGATAGGCTCTGCGGCGAGTTCCTCATTTAACCGTTACTTGGGCGCATGCTGCGCCTAATCGAGAAGCACCCCGCTCGAAAGGACCCAACCATCCATACCCGATTTTCCGAGAGTGCGAATGTTATATGTCTGAGTAAGTCAGATTCATTGAGTGTCTTCACTCCCTTTTCATCTGATCTCCCGAGTGACTAAATCTTGTATTCGTTACAGTCGCACTACTTGCACATATATGCTAATTTTTCAGAATCGCACATGGCCGTTGGTACCGGATTCGGTCAACTGTTCAGAGGAATAGGTATGCAAATGTCATATTTTCAAAACTCCACCTCACCCCGTATACGAAAATAGACAACGTGGCGATCTCCGTAACCCTTGCGACGCCAATGACTTCACCCATCCCCCTGCGGAATCGCCTCATCATCTTTCCCCTCCTAGAATACGTCGTCTCCCCAACCATCCGCTTTTGCTCTTTCACCCCAAGCTGCTTCAGACAAACTTCCCGCTTCACGAAGGCTGAAGGAATTGGAAGACGACAAGTCTTTGTCTGATGAAGAAGATAACGATCTCGTGTTCGTCGAGGCAGAGTCACCAGTGGAAGGATCGCAGTCATGGTCTGCTGGAGTGAACAGCACTTTCCATGCCATGCCTTTGCACCGATATAGCAAGAAGTGGGTCTGGGAGAAGAAACGTCGTCGTCGAGAGGAGCAGGACTATGCCTATATTCTACGCGCTCTCAGATCGCTTTGACACTCGTTAGGCTCAAGTCTCGTTATGTCCTTGCTTTCACTTCCATGCATTACTAATTAGTCAATTGGTTGTTTTGCTACGTGGTGTCATTGAGTCTACTGTACATCTCACGCTGTATACCGTATATATTGCAATGCACTTTTTGATATTTTTCATGCACAATTCATACATATTTGAGAAATATTTCAATGAAAAACAGTAAGATGTTGAACCAAATATTTCAAAATCTTACAGAATCTTACAGAATCTTACAGGATCTTTTCGGGGGCTGGCATATTTTGCCATATTTTGTCATATTGTCATATTTTGTCATATTTGTATGATTTTGCAATATTCAGGTAAAATCTGTCAAAATATGACAAAGTTTGTCAAATTTTGACAGTTGGCATTTTCCTGATGTAACTTGTATTCGAGTAACGACGGATCATCCGCTGGCAGCTAACTAGCATCACGCCCTTGATTTAGCTTGACTTTCCTGACCTGAGATAACGAGAATTGTGTATATAGAACGCGTTCGTGAATCCACGATTGGCATTCCTTTTCCTTTGCTGCTGGTCAGCCACATTCTACATTCTACATTCAAGGAGGAACTTTGCTAGTCAACCTTGCTCATCCACCTACGATGCATCTACGCTCTAATACATTCTTCTCCACCCTCTTCATGAGCTTACTTTTTATCGCGAGCACTTTCGCCATACCCATCAGTCGAGACTCAAATTCTGTGTCAAATCCTGTGAGTTGATATTCCCTTGCCTTCTTCCACCTGACCCTTTTTCCGGGCACTCATTTTTCTTCTTGTACGCCCAGTCAGCCAAATTGGTGGATCGTGAGGTGTTACCGCAATCGGTCGATGCTCAGGCTGACGCCTCACCAACTTCCAAACAATCCACTCAGTCTCCAACGCAGCCAGTCGAAGCCCAAGTGACCATCTACGCCAGCCCCTTACCTGAAAAAGACGAGGCTGCGCTCAAAGCTGGTATCGAAAACATGTTCTGCTCGAAAAAAATCACCTCGTTCTTTAGGACAATACTCGTAAAGTTCTTTAAAGATACTCGGCCGAAGGCGGATATCAAAACTTTAAAGAACGTGAACAAGATTCCGGTAACTGCCATTAGTTACAACACGTCGGTAAAGCCGTGGAGGAGTAGTGAGACGCCGCGATACCAATTCGAGTTCATATTGACTGGTAAACCGGCGGGGCCTGACAGTGTATTCAGCTCTCTGGATGGCTGGGATTTCATGGGGGTAATCGAACGAGCCTCTCTCAGTAATGGTGGCAAGAAGCCTACTGGGAACTTTTATGCGGAAGATCCGGATCCGCGTGTCAGGTCATTCGATAAGATTGCCTGGGTTACAAAAGGGAAGGTAAGATTTTGTTTTTTTTTTTTCGCAATTTTACATATAATCAAAAAATTTCAGGGTAAAATACGAACCGGCTGGACGGACCGTCTGGAATGTTGGCAGGCTGAATGGGTAGCACTCAAGAAGATGCTTGGTTTTGCTAAGAACCTTCCTTACCTACCCAGATGTCCGGCCCACTTCTTGCCGTAAGCGGGCTGAGGGTCGAGGACCGAGGTTGATTTTTGATTTTTAATTCTTGATTTTGCACTACTGGCTAGTGCTGGGTTTTATGAGCAGCCGTATAATACAGGGGTTGTATTATACCGTATTATACCGTTTCTGCAATCTTTCGACTGGCTGAAACTGACTTTGCACAAACACCACAATATCAATTATTAAGCGCTACTATGAATCTTTTTCGTTTTTCCTCATTGACATCCAAAGCTCTGAATTGTCTTGTAGTTGAAGCTGAGATTGCTCCAAAGGGCACAATTCCGGACCGCATACACGCCTAGAATCATTATTCGCATTCCTCAGACTCGAAAGTCAACAAAACCTTTAGGAGATAACTCAGAGACAAAGGAGAAGCAAAAGGGGAGGCCCAGGCCCTGCACTGCTGAAACCGAAGTTTATGTGTTGCACATAGCACTTCGAAGTTGACTGTTTGTTGAATCCATCTTTCCTTTGGTACCATATGGAGCCTCCCTTGGTTTTACCTTTATCGGCAACCGCTCTTCCGTTTGGCGGAACATACCTCATATAACTCGTCTTTCGTCAGAGCCTCTCTTACCCCGCTTACCCCTATTCTCTTGCACTCCCGGTTCACATCAACCTCCAGTACCCCTGCTCCTGCTTCAACCAAGCGAAATTGATTCTGAAGTTGTGAGGTTCTAGAAGTCAGGATCTAGACCCTCAGTATGCTCGTTCCCCAGTCGAATAAACCCCTTGTACACCATCTCCGTTCAAACAACTGCGCTCAAATGACTCTTTCGATTTCCCATCTATCTTCCGTCACCTCCCGCTCTTCATTTCCTTCCCTTTCTATATTCCTGACTTCCTGCACCGCTCTGACCACTTCCGAGTCCCCCCTGGCATCTCCTGTGTGGAATGTCTGAGTTCCCTGCGAAATTTTCTGCCTTGAGCTGCTTTGAGACTTTGCTCGCGCGTTGATGAGACCAAGGCACTAAGACAGCGTAACTGAATCAGGAGAGCTACCGGCTTTTAAAAGGCGACCTCTTCGTCTCGTCTTCGACCAACTCATCTCAAATAACAACATTCATCATGTCTACACGACCAATGCTTACCCGTGCTCCTAGCGATTCGCCATGGACACTTTCTAACCAACCTCGCTTCTCACAACGCAAATGGCGACCACTTCTCATGCTCACATTGCTTGCTTGCTCCACCGTCGCCATTTTCAAAGTTGGCCTACCCGCTAGGTCATCCTTAACATCTCATATCTCTTCTGCGGAAGCCTCTTCAGCCCACCCATCCACTCTCACCTACTCAACGCATCCTATCACTCGCATGATGAAAGAGGCTGAAGAACGTTTCCAAGCCAAAATCGAAAGGCAGTCGAAGACCTTACCTCAGGCTATCGAGGAATACAAACGTCGCTACGGCATGTCTCCCCCCAAAGGTTTCGACGCCTGGTGGGAGTTCGCTCAAAAGAACGAAGTCGTGTTAGTTGACGAGTATGACACCCTCATGCGCGACCTTGCTCCATTCTATGCCCTTCGAGGTCAGAAAGAGTTCGGCGACTACACTGACGACGATGAAGATCCATCTCGACCCGGCTCAGGCTTGGACCGTCACGGATGGGCGTTGGGTGGTGGTTTTGAAATGCGACGACGTATAGCCGAAGTCGCCAGTGTCGCCTCCATCGACATGGTTCAGATCCGTAAAGGAAACTTGTCCACCGTTTCAATCAGCAAGGACGGATTCGTTGATGACGAAGTTTCTGCCCGGGCTAAGGGATTGAAAGCCATGCTTGGCAGTTCCGCTGCAAATTTACCTGACTTTGATTTCCCCGTGAATGCTAAAGCGGAAGGTAGAGTCATCGTTCCTTGGGATCGATGGACGGTCGCTGGTCAGGGCGGAATGACCGGCGAGAAAATCGGACTTGGGATGGGAAACAGGTCATATATGGAAGATACTGCTCCTCATGATACTAAGGACACTCTTCACCCCCTTGCTTCGTTTCACCCTGATTGGAGAGGAGCAGGAAACGTGTGGGATAAATGGAGACGTACTTGCCCGCCTACATCCCCTGCCCGGAAATCGTATGCCAGCATTCGCAGCGCATTGATCGATGGTGCTACTACCTCTCATAATGTTGCTTCGGAAGGGATCACTGGTAAGTTCCATCTTCATTTACATGCTTTTGTTCAGTTTCTCATTCTTCATCTCGTGCAGATTCATCCGTACCTGCCCAATTCGCATTCTCCGCTTCAACCTCGTTTGACTCCGTGTCGTTTTGCGACCAACCTCACCTTCATTACACTCAGGGTCATTTTTTCAGTGACTGGCGAACTTTGGACGATCTTTACCCTGTTCTCAGTCCCGCCCGAGCGAAAGGATTCGGTGATATTAAGATTCCTTCACATTATTATTATGGTTCTACTCAAGCGTACACTTATGGCTGGGACAAAGAAACTCAGACGGTGCAGGCTGTTGATCGGGGTGAAGTTGCTTGGGGAGATTTAACTGACGCTGGATCTGACGGTGAAGGTGGTGTTGACGACCGCAACCTTAGTATGTTCACATTTGATCCCCTACAAATACAGAATCTAACCACGTTCTTCTCTAGTCATTGATCCTTCCTTCGATGGTCACAACAACACGGCTAACCCGCCAAGAAATCGTAAGACCGGGAAAGAAAGCAAGCGGAACAAAATCTTTTGGCGCGGTGCTACGACCGGTGGAGGTAACTCTCCTGCTGGATTCGCTGCTCTCTACCAACGTCATCGCGCTGTCCGCACGGCTGATTGGGCTGCTGAAGGTGATGTTGAGATTTGGGTTCCCAGTACGAATCCCATTGCCAATATCTCATCTACTCCCGTGGCCCCCGGCACCCAACACAGCCCCATTGCAGTTACCGATGCCCCGCTCAAAGCACACAAAATTTCCGTTGCGACATTGAACAAGGCAATGATGGATGTTGCTTTCGTGAAAGCGTCGAACGCAAATCAATACCCTGGAGGGCTGAAAAAGCTCCAGGAGGAACATCGATTCGCCGACGGGGTTGCCCTAGGTAAGCTTAACATTGATAATGTCGTGTTGTGGTTGATTCTGACTGCCCCTTGCACAGGTGATCACTGGCAGTACAAATATTTACTTGACCTTGATGGAATGTCCTACTCCGGACGATTCATGTCTTTCCTCGCATCTGATTCCGTACCCATCAAAAGTACCGTCTACGAAGAGTTTTTCTCTGAGTGGATCGAACCTTGGTTGCACTACGTCCCTCTTTCTTCCTCCTACGAAGAGCTTTATAACATTTTCGGCTATTTCTCTGGGATCCCTGCAGAGGTTGTCGAAGAAGTATACGGTGATGCCGTTGACCCTGCGACTGGTGCTCCTCTCTTCCCCCCTGGCACCAAAATACCCGCTATCCCCGGTGCCCCTGATGGTGATGCTCGTCTACGACACATTGCCCAAGCAGGTAAAGACTGGAAGAACACTATTGCACGAAAGGTTGACATGGAGGCTTATGTGTATCGACTCGCACTAGAGTGGGCGAGACTGAATGCGGATGACCGGGAGGTTATGACAATGCAGGTGTAAAACCGAAATTGCTCAATAACGGCTTTATTCGAGCGTAGCTACGTATTCCCCCTTTCATTTTCACGAATTAAACGAGCCAAACTTCCACTGCTTGATACCATTCATCCGACCTTCGACTTTATCCTGCCTTTCTGCTCTATTTATCTCTGAATTTATTCCTCAATGTACTCATATATCCTTTAACGATACCTGTGTAGCATAACTTAAACTTGCAAACAAAATAACAACTTTCTTATAAACAATTCCCCGTGCGACGCTTCAAACTTCCAGCTAAGTCACTTGTCTCCTAAATCTCCTGAATGTTTTTTTTTGGAATGACAAATTGTCTGCAATCGCCATCAAATTTAATTTGATAATTTGATCCGGCTTGCCGAATTTTGATCGAACATGCTCTCGGGCCGTCGCAGAATTTTGATATTGTTAAATTGTCCTCTTCTCTTCAACGATAAAACCTCCATTCTTTCTGGATAACCTCCACCATGAGCACTCGTCCTATGCTAAGCCGCACACCTAGCGACTTACCGTGGACTACTTCTAACCAGCATCGCTTTCCACAGCGGAGATGGCGGCCACTGCTCATGTGGATGTTGCTTGCTTGCACTACTATTGCTATCTTTCAAATTGGACTACGTGCCGGGTCACCTCCAACCACTTTTACGGTCCCCGAAGTCTCTTCATCACACCCTTCTGCATTAACGTTTTCGACACATCCCATAACTCGCATGATGGACGAGGCCGAAGAACGATTCCGAGCCAAAGTCGAAAGGCAGTCAAAGACTTTGCCCGAGGCCATTGAGGAATACAAACGTCGGTACGGTATGCCTCCACCGAAAGGCTTTGATGGCTGGTGGGAATACACGAGGAAATACGATGTTGTCTTGGTGGACGAGTACGACACCCTTATGCGCGATTTGGCTCCGTTCTATGCCTTACGAGGCAAGAAAGAACTCGGGGACTACTCAGATAATGACGAGGATCCTTTACGTCCAGGCTCAGGTTTAGACACCAACGGATGGGCACTAGGTGGTGGTCCCGAAATGCGGCGACGTATAGCCGAAGTCGCTGGCGTTTCCTCCATTGATCTTGTTCGTGTCCGTAATGGTGTCCCTTCCACCGTTTCAATCAACAAGGACGGCTTCGTCGACGACGAAGTTTCTGCACGTGCAAGAGGGTTGAAAAGTATGCTTGGAAAATGTGTTGCAGTCTTACCTGATATGGATTTCCCTGTCAACGCCAAGGCTGAAGGCAGAGTCATCGTTCCTTGGGACAGGTGGGAAGTTGCGGGCCAGGACGCCACGACAAGTGACAAAATTGGACTTGGGATGGGAAATAGGACATATATCGAAGTTATCACTGATGATAAGTCTAACAGCGCTCATCCTCTTTCTACTTTTCGACCTGATTGGAGGGGAGAGGGTAACGTCTGGGATACCTGGCGAAGAACATGTCCGCCCAATTCAACAGCACGAAAGTTTTATGCTAGCATTCGCAGTGCGATGCTCGATAGTGCCACCTCATCGCACAATCCTGCTTCCAGAGGAGGAGACGATGGCAAGTTCCTCTTTTTCATATCTTAATAAATCTTACGTTTTCCTGTTCAGGATCTGTACCCTCCTCGTTCACATTCGCTCCTTCAACTTCGTTCAATGCTATATCCTTTTGCGACCAACCCCATCTCCATTATACTCAGGGTCACTTCTTCAGTGACTGGCGGACCCTTGGCGATCTATATCCCGTTCTCAGTCCCGCCAGAGCAAAAGGTTTTGGTGACATCAAAGTGAGCTCGCTCACTCAATTCTTATTTATTGTTCTTAATTAAATCTACGACTAGATACCCTCTCATTATTACTACGGTTCCACCGATGCCTACACATATGGTTGGGACGAAGTTAATCTAGAGTTGCAACCGACCGACCGTGGTGAGGTAGCATGGGGAGACGAAACTGATCTGGGACCCAACGGTGAAGGTGGTGTCGATGACCGTGACCTCAGTGTGTATCAACCAATTAGCACTTTGTCTGGAATTGCTTATATTCAATTCGCGTCTAGCCATTGACCCCTCATACGACGGTCACACCAACACCGCCAATCCACCGAAAAACAGGAAGACTGGGAAAGAAAGCAAACGGAACAAAATCTTCTGGCGTGGAGCTACAACCGGTGGAGGAAACTCTCCCCCGGGCTTCGCCGCTCTCTATCAACGTCATCGTGCTGTTCGTATGGCTGGTTGGGATGTTGAAGGCGACGTGGAAATCTGGATTCCTAGCACGACTTCGCTCTTGCCCAACTCATCTTCCTCTTCCACTGCTAAAAAAAGCAATTACAACGACGTTCGGCTCACTGCACACAAGGTCCCTGCCGCAACTCTGAACAAGGCGTTGATGGATGTCGCATTCGTCAAAGCAAACAATGCGGATCAATACCCGGGTGGTTTGGAGAAGCTCATGGCAGAACATAGATTCTCCGGTAGTGTTTATCTAGGTGAGCTTGAGACTGGGCTCTCATAGTATGTGATACGAGCTAAATCCTAATCAAGGCGGTCATTGGCAATACAAATACCTTCTCGACCTGGATGGAATGTCGTACTCTGGTCGATTCATGTCCTTCCTCGCTTCTGATTCAGTACCCATCAAAAGCACGGCTTACGAGGAATTCTTCTCTGAGTGGATCGAACCATGGCTGCACTACATCCCTCTCTCATCCTCTTATGAAGAAATCTATAATATTTTCGGCTACTTCTCTGGCATTCCTGCGGAGGTTGTCGAAGAGGTCTACGGTAATGCAACCAACCCTGAGACTGGTGCTCCCCTCTTCCCTCCTGGTACCAAGATTCCTGCTATACCTGGTGCACCTGATGGTGATGCGCGTTTGAGACGCATCGCTCGAGCAGGAAAACAATGGAAGAGGACAATTGGGCGGACTTTGGACTTGGAGTCGTACGTGTACCGACTTGCGTTGGAATGGGCGAGGTTGTGTGCGGATGACCGGGATGCGATGACGATGAAAGTGTAGATCTGCGCATTGCTAGGGAACGGGTAGAAGTCGTGTAGGGAATGGTTAAACACTAGGCATTGTTGTCGGAGGAAGTGTAGGAACGGTTCATCCCCTCCGTCCCGCACCTTCCCTACGGCGACTTCGACCTCTTGGTTATACAATACCAATACCCCCACACCATATCTAGGACAATGACAAGGGTGACCCGCGCGATATTTCGATACAGCAGAGTTCAGCTATTCGGTGCCCGGTGCATACAAGTGGTCGAACCTGAAGAGCGCGAGATCAACGGTCACGGACGTACTTTACACATGGAAACAAGCTATACTCGCCTTTTGCTGAATATAATATCTGATTTCTCACGAAAAAGACCGGTGAAATAGGACTCTCGAATAATTGTTCTTCCTTTTGTGCCACTCACTCTTTTTGATTACCTTTGCCGTCGTCATTTTTCGTTCCCGTTGTACAAATAACTTATTCACAGTGATACTTACCAGCGTAATTTGGATGATTTTTCTGCCATATATCAGCAGTATCGGGTTAATGATCCTGCCCGTTTGTGAAGCCACCTTCTGAAGTATTCATGTCTCGAACAGTCGGACCTGCACATTACATGTATAAAACCCACTACACTTCCACAGTGGGCTTCCTAATGTCATACTGATCTGCATTCAATTCTGGGCTTACACTTTAGATGACCAGCGATTCAGGCCATTGTCGAATCGACCACATAGCAGGCCAATCTGCCTTGAGCTCTGATCCAGATTGTACACCTAGAGTCAAAACGTCAGCACAACCATGGATTTTCCGACATGTAATTTGACTCACTTCGCGCATGACAGGTTACTTTGAAGTGAAGGTCATTCTCTCCCGAAGGAATTTCCTCGAGGAGATGATTTTGGGACTTTTTGAGATAACGAGGTGGAATCAACATTTCTACAACGTTCGCCGTGGCCTGGTGGAATAGAAGGGCCTTTTCGAATTCTGATCCCTTGTTCTTGACATATTCCTCGAGCTTGTCTTGATTAGGCCACGGCTGGACAGCGTTATTGGGCACAAACAACTGTGTACAAGCAAACAATGAACTCTGTCGAGCAAAAATCGGAATATCTGACACACTTTGGAAACTTCATTTATCGCAACCGTTTCGACGTCGTTGTCTGGAACGTGAACCTGGCACTGATGAAACGGTTGGGTAAGTGGTACAACATATGTAAGAAGCTCGCCTGACCTCCCAATAGTTACTGTCATACAACCTTTAGCATTTGAAGGGAAGACAGTTAATTCAGCTTACTCTGAAAAGGTAGTGCGCTTTGCATAGACGACAACGTATGGATTCTGTTCGATGACGGTTGCTGTTGTGAGCATGCCCACTTTGTTGTATTCCTCGGCTTCAGCCTACAGAAAGTTGAATGTCAGATACTGGCCGACGACGATCGACTGGCGAACGGACGCAAAACTTACCTGCGGAGCATAATGAAATCCGACAAATTTGTCAGGTTTCGTTTTGAGGTCGGAATTCGAAGAGAAATGTTTCAGCCCGCGAGGTTCATGGCTTGAAGTTAGTATAGAACCTATGGGTGACGCTGATGCGGCCATTAGTTGTGTTGCTGGTATCATGACTAGTGGCGCAAGCACAAGGAGATCAGGATGAAGAGAAAAAAGCATTGTGCAGTACAATGGAAATCAAGGCAGGGATTGACGAATGACAGAGACCAGCTCCGTAGAGAATCAGAAGCCACTAGGCAAAAGAGCTAAGGTTTTTAAACATTTTCTTTCGAGTTTCACCATTAGATCTACGATTGTTTTTGTCCGCTCACCGGCGTCCGTACGGTACCCAAGTGGAAGCTGATAATTTTTGAGAGTGCCTTGAACTTAACAATTTTACTGGAGGAATTTGCCTACGAGATTGATCTTGCCAGCTTGACAGAAACCCGGCATAGCCCACCATCTCATCCAGTGCGCGCCCGATGTTGAGGACCTGAGGGAACACTGGATAAAGGCAGTAGGCATCGCCAGTAAGATTATTATCTTCGTGCCAATTGTCCGACAAAGGCGATGTACAGCCAGCTACACTAGCTTTGAAATATAGCCTTCCATCCCTGGAAGAGAAGCTCGAATTTATAGGACGCGACGACTCTTGTCATGTCGTTTGATATTGTCTGGTACTGCCGGGCCCGACTCAGAAACCACCCGACGCCATCAAGCGCGGACACTGATAGAACCGATTCGAACGTCAAAGTCTCAACGTTTCAGCTCCAGTCGGTACACGTTCAGCGGGGCTGACAGCATTGAAGACGCAGAGGGTAACATGAAGAAATTATACCTAGTATCCGTTATTCATTACTGATCTCTGAAGGAACGTCAGCTACTAAGGATTATGATGATTTCGAGTCTTTTTTGTTGGCTATGGACCAACGTTAACCTGATTTTTTTTGTTCGATCAGAATCTCCGATAGATTGTCCGACCAGTCACAACTTACCAAGAAAAACACCATCAAACAACTCTTCACTCCACGAACTAGTACTAACCTCATGGTCTCTATCCGCCTCAGCCTCACTATCAGTTTCATGATTCTTCCGCCAGGACGGCCTCCACACGTCGCCCACTCTCACACCTTGGCGGCCACCATTTTCTTCTTCCTGACCTCCGTTGTCAGTCGTGCTGTCCATACTACCGCCCTTCACCTGGACAACAACACTCCCGACGACACTATATGCCTTCAGCCTACCAGTCAAAACCAGCCACGCGTATGCCTGATCAATCGCCCGGGAATACGCGAAGGGCGGATACTCGAGGTGCGCAAGCAGCTTGCGGGCACCAGGAGGCGAAGTTGCGTATGCATGTGTGCATCGAGGGGAGTGCGACGGATGGAGAGTGTTACAGACACCTTCGTAGGAGCATTCGACTTTGTATGAATCCAGATCATTATGTTGAGGGAATGTAATCGCTTGCCAGAAGGACTCGTTTGACCAACAGTGTCCCAAAAAGACAATGTCCCAATCATCTGGCAGAACGTCCCAGATGCGGCGCAACCGATAACGGATATCTTTCTCTACGTTAATGTCGTCCTCGAGGATGATGCTGATATGTTCGTGATGTTTGTCACGACCAAGGTTTTCGGGTGGTTGTGATTCAGTCATGGAAGATTCACCAATAATTTGCTCTTCGCCAGATTGAAAATCAGGAGATGTGCCGTAGTCCAAGTCGATCATATTCTTTGAATCAAATTGTTCGTCGACCTTTCGTCTTTCCCTCGGATTCGCTAGGGTCGTTGATGCAATCCCTTTCCCTTCTCCAGGTGATTCAACCGGTTCCCGTTCGTTCTTGCGGCGTAAATCCTCTTCTTGAACAATCTGTCTCAAGACTTTCAAATGCGAATGCCATACCGCTACCCGAGCAGATGTGAGATACTTGTGATATGGCAAAGTTGACGAGTACGGTGCGAGACTGAAATCTTTTGTGGCGCATATCAGTTCCAATTGTGTTAAGGAAGACCGATCAAAGTTGTTTGTCTTCGAAATGCTGCTTTTGGGGCTAGAGTCGGTTTCAAGATTAGTGAGAAAGTGAGAAAAGTATTCGTGGTCGTTGTTGTCATCGACGAGGTTTGGAATATCGAATTCCGTACGCCAAGTTCTGTGAGTCCCATCGGAGTAATTGGCATAAATATCAAATGTCTTGAAGAATTCCAGTATCCGAGTCTTCAGTGACGGATGTGAAATGGATGATGCGAATATGGATAATTCTTGAGGTGATTCAAGCAACACAGATTGATTCGTGAACGAAGAAGTCACCGGCCATTGGAAGGGAAGTTTGACGCCTGTAAATTTTCGATTTGACTGACTAGACTGATACGGAGGGGATATTGGCGTGGACAGAGGCAGATGAGAATTCGAGGTTGAATGCAGTTCTAAATCGTCAGGATAATTTGCAAGAGCAAAAAGGTCACTGTCATCTTCTTTCTCCTTTTCTTTCAGTTTCTCGTCTCTGATTCTCTGCAACTCCAATCTCGCCCTCATCGCCTCCTCCCTTAGTGTGTAGACATTGCTCATTATCGTTGCAACGATTTCTTCGTCCGCGTAAGTCGCGTCGATAAAAGTCCAGTTTAAACCGAGATATTTTCGCAGAGATTCCATACGTATACGACGGTCGGCTCGATGTGGGAGTGAGATGACATAGATAGATTCATTAGACTGTAGCATATCCGCGCTCATGGAGAAGTTTAAGTGGCGAAGACGAGGTATAAGCGGTCCTTCGCCAACTTTTAAAGTTCCATTCACTGCCCAAGATTTCCGCAGCCTGTGAGGAAGCGGAAGCAGAGAAAAAAGCTTGTTTTGGGCTGTCAAGGTAGCAAAGAGCAAGCCTGTAGAGGAAATTATCAGGAAAAGCGAGACGAAAGCACAGATACGAAAGTAAGAAGTTGACGATAGTCTTGATAATCTTGCTAATGCGCGAATGCGGGTACCATTTGAAAAAGGAGATGATATAAATACACGCCGGTTGTTTTCTGATTTGCGAAGAGTTTTCATCGTATGTAGAAAGGATTCCAGGCAAAGCAACAGTACAAATGGTTCACAAACAAAAGCCGCGATTACTCACTTGGGGTGCAATATGATATGATCACATGCTTTTGTCGGACCCCTTGAATTTGCATTCCGACGTTGAACTTCACAAGTCCTCCAATACGCAAACAATGTCCGAAGAGTACGTTTCTTCAGCATAGAATACCTACTTATTGCTAACCTACACATTCATAAGAACCACAACTGCTGCTGTCTCTACACCAACTCCCGATACCGCCGAAGCAGTACCACCATCTCCAGTTCCTCCTCCTTCCTCCCGTCCTCGCATCTCTCTCGGTAATGGCACCCGTGGCGGTCGAGGCGGCAAATCGATGTTTGGCCTTGTCTTAGGTACCCTTAACAAAGCAAAAACTGAATCCAAGGAACGTGAAGCTTCCGATGCAGCAAAACGTCGTCAATTACTCGAAGCACGGTTACAAGCGAAGTTGAGGAATGAGACAGCGGAAGTAAGAAAACAGGAAGAGGCCAAGAGAGATAAGACGCTTGCAGTGAGGAAGGAGGAAGAGTTAGGTGTGAAGCTTAGCGTGTATAGATTGAGGAGGACGAGAACACCGTATCTGGCAAATTTTCTATGCACAAGTGATGTTATACCGGATGAACTGACAATGGAGGACGAAGTTGAACAAAGTAGGCTCATACTTTTCTGTCTGTAAAATAAGGCTTGTCTAATGCTCTATGCAGGCGACTCACAGTTTCATGCAAAAATACTAGAAAAAGCGAAACCTCCAAGGTCACACCCACCACCACTTTATTATCTACCGAAAAAGCTGCTTCCCTCACAGGAAGCATTCCTCAAAAAGCGAAAAGAGCAAGTGAGTTCTTTCTTTCATCTCTTTCTTTTGGTACATCTCCCTACTTATCTTGATACCCTCGTACCCTATATCCACCGAAATGACTGTATACTGATTTCCTTATGACTCACAGATAGAAGCCGCTTCCGCAGCCGAATGGTCCGCCTTTGTTACCGAGCGCGACGCAGGCGTCAAAGATATTAGAGAACTCAGAGAAAAGGTTCTCAACGCTACCACCGCACAGGCTGATGAGAAGGAGGAAAAGAACGTGACAAATGGAGGCGTAAAAGGGCACGGAGACGATGTCAATATGGACATGGATAACAGCAATAAAGTTGAATCGACGGAACCTACTTCAATAGAGGTCACATCGGGCGAAAAAGATAAGGAGGGTTCAGGAGCTGCAGCGATGGATGTCGACGCAAAACCGACTTCCACGCAACCGGAAAATGACAACGATGATGCGGTTGAATACTGAGCTGGACCTCTTGACAGTGCTCTGTAAGTTGTTTCGTTTATTTGCTGCTAACCAGCTGAAGAGAGGAGTGAAGGTCGTGCTTACCACAGGCCGACGAACTTTTGGCGTTGTGACTGTGTGTTCTGTGTTACGGTATTGTTCTGTGCTCTTATTTTTCTCCTATCTTTTATTCTGCGATATACAGATCGGGATTCCCGGTGTTCCTTTCCTGGCGTTGTTGTTGTCGTCACTTCGTGCCTGCTTGATGGTCTGCTTGGTATCTACTTATGTCGCAAATTGGGACTCTTTCAAAAATCCTACGTAGCATGTCGCCATTTTGCTTGCTACCTCGTTGGCCTTTCATTTCGTTCATGATCTGCAGTGAACTATTTGGGTCCCTTCACTAAGTATTATCATTATCCTTGGCGGCGCGTTACTGATGCGCAAAGTTTATACGAATTCAGTCAAGTTTGGGCCCAATCTTCTGGGCCAATACGTCTTACCGTCTCTCTCAATCTGCTCCCAACATTCAAAGTAAATACGTCTAAGTCATCCCTGAGCTTTGGAAGGAATCTTCTACAACTTGAGATTAATACACTGAATTATCCGAGTACTAACAGCGGGCGCTCAACCGACTCTTCAACGTTCTTGCAACCTTACAGCTACACTCAGTCATGTCCCGAAGACACCGGAAGTTGAGAGCCTATTATGTATAAGTACCCGCTGCGATTATCAGCTCGCTTAAATTATTGCTTCACCTTCACGGGCGGTTACAGTCTTGGACAAGGTTTGCAACCTTTTGCAACCTCAAAATAGGGAACGGGATGTCAAACTTCCTCCCTCCGACATGCCAAATCATCGAAAACCCTGATATAGCTGGTGTGTCAAGCTCAAGCCATCCGACGCATGATAGTTCTGATGTTCTATGTCTACAGGCATCGGAGTTCGTCTTTCTATCTATATTCCAGCTGTACTGGTCACACTTAATTCTGGCTATGTCGCGGCCAAGATCTGCGTGGACGTGCTCACAGGAAAACTATCCGAGTACTTCAGATCTGCATCCCTTAGGTCCTTGTCGGATGGTAGTAGTAATTCCCCTTGTTATGACTCGGTCCGTTGGGCTTAGAGGAAGAGCGAGACAACGAGCGGTATAACTGGTGTTGATTCGATAGGGCCAAGCTAAGAGAACATACAAGTATATATATACGCGAGAGATCGAGAGTCAGGAGCAATAAGTAAGTCAGTCTATGAATATGAATGTGAGATATAGTGAGTAATCAAGTCAATGAAGTGGAACAGAATGACGATACGTGAGACAGGAGCACAGACAGGAGCAGGAGACGAGGCGGGGGTAAGGGTGAGCATAACGAACCCTTACATTATCCCCTCTTCTAGGTGCGAGTTCGAAAGTCTATAGGTTGAGTCGGGTTGGTGGTTTGGCGACGCGACCGGAACGAGTCGTGGTCTGTAGTGGTGGTTCGTAGTTGCTGCGAAGGTTTGGATTGAATGGTAAGGGAGATGGTGACCGTTGCTCAGCGATTGGTGGTATGGGTCGAGTTGTATTTGTGGGATCGACCTCGTTGTCGTTAGAATCGATGGGAAACAATGGTGTACGTTCAATGGAAAGCAGTATAGGTGGTGGGCGTTTGGAACGAGGATGGCGACGATGGAATCTATCGACAAGTTCATTCATTGAGTATGGTAACTCCGCAAGAGGGATCCATGAATCTTCGGATTCAGGTTGACCTTTCCATCGTACGAGGTAATCGTAGCGTTGGCCGATTTTACGTGCATCTACAATGGTGTCGATGGTGGGAAAGGATTCCAGTGAGAGTTCGATCGGGATAGGATCAGCGTGAGGGTGAAATAATGAGGGGTCTTTGTAAGGTTCAAGTAGGGATGTGTGGAAAACTGGGTAGAGGCGTTTTAGATAACTGGGGAGATTGAGAACGTATGAATCTGAGTCCTTGACACGCTTGACAACCCGAAAGGGTCCTAATTTTCTGTGATCGAGTTTGGCAGATGGGCGCGTCGTTTTGATGTTACGACGTAGTAGCCAGACCAATTGATCTGGTTTGAGGACCGGCGCTGGAGAATGTCTCTGATTATAGTAGTGTGTTTGGCGCTCTTGAGCAAAGGCGAGTTCAGCTTGAAGCTCGTTATGGATGATTTGAAGACGTTCTGACAAGTCCTCGGCTGCGGGAACTGTGGATGTTTCTGCTATCTTGGGTTCAAATGTTGGGTGGAAGCCGAGATTAGCGTAAAATGGAGTTTGTTTTGTTGAAGTATTTTCGAGATTGTTGAATGTGAATTCGGCAAGGGGTAGATAGTCTACCCAGTCATCTTGTTGGTACGAGACGTAGGCGCGGATGTATGTTTCTAACGTTTGGTTTGTTCGTTCGGTAAGGCCGTCGGTTTGGGGATGGTAAGCGGTGGAGGTCTGCAGTTCTACGTTTAAGAGACCCATAAGTGATTTCCAGAAATTGGAGATAAAGACGGATCCACGATCCGAGATGATGTGGGTTGGGAGGCCATGGAGACGAAAGATCCTGTCAAGAAAGAGCCAGGCCAGTCCTTGAGAAGTAATGGACTCGTTGCAAGGTATGAAGTGGGCGGCACGAGTAAGGCGGTCACAAATGACGAAAATAGAGTCATACCCACGAGAATTAGGTAATTTTACTATGAAGTCCATTGAAATCGACTGCCACGGTCGTTGTGGAATTTCGAGAGGTTGAAGCAAGCCATACGGTTTATGTCTTGAATCTTTGATCCTGGGGCATATGTCGCAGGCTTCGACGTAGTCTCGGACATATCTAGATAGTCCAGGCCAAGAATAATCCTTTGCAACATTTTTCTCAGTTCTTCTTCGTCCTGGGTGCCCACCTACCACGCTGTCGTGTCTTGAGTGTAGAATTTCGCGTCGAAGGGAGTCCGGGACGTATATTTTGCTGCGATGGAATACGAGGTCATTGGTTAAGGTGAAGTCAGGGTTATTCTTGATAATTTCTTCGTGCCAATGGTTGTCGATTTTCCAGGCGTCCTTGAAGCGTTGGAGGAGAAGCGAGTTGTCAACTGTGAGGGTGGTTATGGCAGCTAGGGATTCTGAGGATGGAGGTTTTGCAGGATATCGTTGGAAGGAGGATGAGGAGGATAGTAATTCCATATGTTTCTCTGTGAGTATTGTTTGTCGTTGAGCTTCAAGATGTTCATCTCCTTCTTTAGGCTCATAATCTGGGCGTCTGGAAGCAGCATCAGCAACATTGTTTTTTCCTGGAGACCATTGAAGTTTGAAGTCAAACTCGGATAGGAACATAGCCCAACGTGCTTGACGACGGTTCAGTAACTGCGGTTTCATGAAATAGGACAAATTTTGGTGGTCGGTGATGACAGATATGGGGAAGGGACTCCCAATTAGCCAGTGGCGGTTTTCGCGGAAGCCTTCAACGATTGCAAGTAACTCTTTGTCATGAACATCGTAGTTGATTTCAGCGGGTGAGAGTTTCCTAGAGAAAAAAGCAACGGGGTGTAACTGATCTTGTTCATCGGGCTGTAGGACGGTGCAAGAAATAGCAAAGTCAGAGCCATCAGAGGCAATAGTGGACGGTAAGTGTGGGTTGAAGTGTTGTAGAACCGGTGCACTAAGGAATTTTTCTTTCAGTCTGTGGAAGGCGGTTTGACATTCATCGGACCAGATGAATGGAGTGTTCTTTTTGGATAGGCGTGTGAGTGAATTTACAATGCGGGAGTAATTGTCGATGAAACGACGGTAGAAGTTGGTGAAGCCCAAGAAGCCCTGTAAGTCTTTCAGTCGTTTGGGCTCTGGCCATTCGGTGATAGTTTTGAGTTTTTCGGGATTCATCTTAATTCCTTCAGCACCGACGATGTAGCCTAGATATTCGACTTCGGATTTATCAAACTCGCATTTCTTCGGACTTGCACAAAGGTGAGCGTCTCGAAGTCGATCAAGGACCAGTTTGACGTGTTTGTCATGCTCGGCTTGGGTTCTAGAGAATATCAGAATATCATCAAGGTAAACGACGCAAACCACATCGAGGAGGTCACGAAGTACGTCTTGAATGAAAGCTTGCCAGGCGGCGGGGGCATTGGTAAGACCGTAGGGAACAATGAGGTGTTCGAAGAGACCTAGGTGAGTTCGAAACGCTGTTTTCCATTCATCGCCCTCACGGATTCTGAGGTGGCTGTAGGCACTCTTGAGATCAAGAACGGTGAAGTGTTTGCAGTCTCGAACGCGGTCAAGGAGGTCATCGACAAGCGGTAGTGGGAATCGGTTTTTCTTGGTGATGCTATTAAGTCCTCGGAAGTCTACACAGAGACGTATTTCACCTGTCTTCTTTTTGGTGAATAGGACAGGAGCTCCAGCGGATGAAGTTGAACGACGGATGTGACCTCTTTTGAGGTTGCTGTGGACATACTCAGCGACGGCGTCGCGTTCAGTTTCAGACAGTCGATACATTCGACTGAATGGTGGGGAAGTTTCATCTTCGAGTTCAATGTCAATATCAAAAGGTCGATGTTCTGGGAGTTTTTCGAATTCTTTTGGGTTGAACACGGTTTCTAGATATTCATGGTACTTCTCTGGGATGGATGAACGCGGGTCCGGATCTTTAGATGGGTTGGGAGGAGGTTCGGGAGGAGGAGTTTCAGTGGAGACTGAATTGATGAAGGCATCCGAGTGATTGTCATAGAAGCGAAGTAAGGATACCGTTTCGTTTGGGTTCCTTAAGATCTTTGCAAATTTCTTCTCACTAATGAGCTTGATGTTTGGTTTAGGACTTGTAGTCGAGTCTTCTCCCCGAATTTTGGATGAGAACCAAGAAGTCGAGGTCGAGAGTCCGATGGAAGCTGTGGTCATGGGAATTGAAGGGCTAGGGACAAAGGAGGCACATTTCGGACTAAGGCCCGTTGTGTGTTGAGCAGGGTTCTTAGTATCGCCAGAACTAGGGTTCGTGGTGGATACTTTGAGTTCGGAATTGCCACAGCAGTTGAAAGTCAACGTCATGTCGATCCAATCAATGCTCGGGTTGTGACGGCGTAGCCAGTCAAGGCCTAGGATTATAGGGAAGTCAACAGCGAGTACCGCAAGTGATATGTGTTCGGTGTGGGAGGAGATGGATAAACAAGTGACTACGTCTTGGGTGATCAGTCCAGAGGCGAGTGGTCGTCCATCTGCAGCAGTAACAGAGGTAGGTGTGATCCTAGATCTTCGCTGGAATTTGTGTCTGAGAGAGAATTTTTCAGAGATGCCGGATATGGAGGCGCCGCAGTCGACCAAGGCGAATGTGGATATACTTTGGCCGTTTGGAAGGTGCAAGCGAGTGGAGACAAGGAACTGGGATAATGAGTTTAGCACACAGATAAATACGGGAGGAGTGAGAGGCTCTAGGGTGTACTTTCCGTTCGTTTCACGAACGTACTTGGCATTCGGCTTATTTTGACTTTCGGTAGGTGTCCCTTCGTTAACCGAATGCTGAGGGACTGACGAACACTCGGTTAAGCTTTTCCCGAGGCGGTGTTGCCTTTGGGATTGTTGCTCTTGGAACTTCTCTTGTTGGGGCAATTTTCAGCGATGTGATTCAATCCTCCACAGTACATGCAGAGGCCGTTGGTTCGGCGGCGGTTTTTCTCCTCTTGAGTAAGTGGTCCGCGAGGTTGGTTAACACGAGTGGAAGGGAACGTCTTGATGGCATCGATTTCCATTGGTTCGCCAGCGGGAAGAGTTGAAGATGTTGTGTAGGGAACATGATTGTAGCTTAGGTCTTGGTTCTTCTGGGCGTGGTTGTTATTCTTCTTAGGTGAGTTTCTTCGTTCATCTTCGCGTTTCTTCTCGATATGGCGCTGATGACGACGATTGTCGATGACAATAACCCAGTCAATATATTCAAGTAACGTCGCGGTTGGAGCATCGGTACGTCCCGAGAGGATGTCCTTGAGTTCGGATTTAAGATTCCTGTAGAAGTAGTGGATCTTGGATGCCTCGGAGAGGTCTAGATGAGGAACCCATTCCAGGAATCTGGCAGAGTACATGGCGACGGAACCAGATTGGTACAGGTCTTCGAGCTTGTTGTGAGCAGTTTGGATGACGTTGGAGTCTCCGAAGTGAGACGAAAAGGTGCGCTTGAACTTTTCGAAGTCATTGATGTGTTTGTCGGCTTCAGGTAAGTTCTCGTCCTTAATGTTGATACCCTTATACCACTCCTTTGGGGTACCTTCTCCAAAGTAAGTGGCCATATATAAGCACTTATCTTTGTCCGTTGTATAGGTTCCTCGGAGGAGGTGGAGAGTATCACGGATCTCTTGGAGGAAACCGACGACCTGGGTAGCCTTACCCGTGAAAATCGAAGGCTCCTTGAACTTCGGCGTACCACGATTGGTAACGGCGGTCGTCGAAGGAATAGGGGGTTGGACATTGACAGGGGGCTGATTCGCAGCCGCAGAGAGGTTGTCAATGCGATTGATGAGTCCACTGATGAGGTTGTGGAAACTAAAAAATTCGTTAGCGAGCATTCCAACGGTGACGGGAGCATTAGGGTCAGTCGTTGGGGCCGCTGGGTTAGCTTGGTTGGTAGAGATGTCTTCGGGAGGGACGTCCATGTTGTCGGTGACGGACATAACGTTGACTAGGGCTAGGACTGGGAACGAGTTCGTCGACCGAAGAAGTTAGTGATCGAATCAAACTGTTATGACTCGGTCCGTTGGGCTTAGAGGAAGAGCGAGACAACGAGCGGTATAACTGGTGTTGATTCGATAGGGCCAAGCTAAGAGAACATACAAGTATATATATACGCGAGAGATCGAGAGTCAGGAGCAATAAGTAAGTCAGTCTATGAATATGAATGTGAGATATAGTGAGTAATCAAGTCAATGAAGTGGAACAGAATGACGATACGTGAGACAGGAGCACAGACAGGAGCAGGAGACGAGGCGGGGGTAAGGGTGAGCATAACGAACCCTTACACCCCTCTACTCCTTCGGATATCGAACTGGTTGACCTCGAAGCAGCAAGTCAGCTGAGTCGTTCCTCTTCTCACACTAAGTCCTCTCGACTTTCTCACTCCTCTTGGTTGGACGATGACTTTGCGCAATCATTAGAAAGAGACGCCCGTGGTTATCTCTCTTACCTGTCCGACCATCCACATTACTTTGAATCTAGTAGATCCCTCGAACGCTCCCTTTTACTGATTGGTTCCGCGATAATCGTCAGCGCATTTCTCAATGCTTCAAACTTCAGTCTTCCTCCTTATCATGCCTTGCTCGTTCTGAACCTATCTCTCCTCAACAACCTTGCTGGCTCAATCTTGCTTCCGATCCGAATCATAGCAATGTTTGCCGAGATCTGGTTCGGTGACAGGGAAGAGGATGTACTCATGCCAAAATCCCTTTGGTATTTGGCTAAGCTTGTCGATGTTTTCGGCCTTGCGGTCCTGCAAACGCTGGTAATCGTTGCTTTTGGCGTCTGGTTCTGGGTATCCACAACCTTCTCTCACTCGTTCAGTGGGTATAGCATGACTGTCGACAAACTGCTGTCTTCGGCATCGTACAACTCCACCATTGCTGCGTCGTCTAATGGTCCATCGGATCCATCACAGTGCCTCTCCAGAACAATGTATTGGGCTTTCGTCAATATTCCTGTTGAATCAACGTTGTCTCTACAGATAATTTCCCTGATGTTTTACATTGGAACAGCTGCTTTTCCGATCCTTGGTCCATTCATTTATACGATACCCACCATTGTCGTTATCCGATCCGTTCCGCTGCTCTTAGCAATAGGATTCTCAGCTGCTATTTATCTGTTTGGTATTGTCCTGCCGCGTATGGCAACACGTCTCACTTATACTCTTCTTCCCAAGTTATACCATCTCTCCATTAGCTTACCATATTCCCATAAACACCCCTTCCCAACCATACTTTTACCCTCCGCCCTCTCCACGAAGCTCATATTCTTCACAATCGTCATCATGAACCTGTCTACCATCTTGTATCTCATCGTTTCCACCGAGAAAGTCATTTCTTTAAATTCTGCTTCGCGGGGAGGTTCAGTGGTGATCAGTGGTTCGCAGTGGACATATGGACAGACTCTGGCACTGTTAACTGCGGTCATTGGTGTATTTATGTATATTGCGGAGCTCTTAGGAGAATGGAGGGAAGTTCTGCTCGAGCGTCGGAAACGCCTGCGGAAGGAAGAAGATGATAGCAGCCTTGAGAATGGAAATGGAAAGGATGGTGGTCAAATTGATAGTGGCTCAGAAACTAGCGTTGCGGCCGATTTACAGTTTTCCTGGACTGGTGCGCGGAGGGAGGGTCATATTCGGAGGAGAGCAAATAGTATCTAAATCTTCCGAAAAAGTAGGACAATCATCGAGCCTATACATCACGCAGGAGAAATTTCCTCAATAAAGGGCTGTAACTGCTACATGGGAAAAGATTCGAAAAAAGAATCAAAATTTTTTTTCGCAAAAACACTTCTGTCAGTTCGCGGCGTGGTTCGAACACGCGGCTTCAAGATTTTTCAAATTCGCTTTGCAATCTCACACTCTACCACTGAGTTACGCGAACGACGTTCGAACAGCAAAGGGTAGAAACAGATCAAGGTGGAAGTGGAGGCAACACCGTCTCGAGGGAAGCCGGTAAAGTACTCGGAAAATGTATTCCCGAAGCCGAGGACTCATAGCTGTACTCTACCTTGCTAAGGCATACCGGCACCAAGAATTGAAGCAATTTCTGGACACAACACCATGGGCTATTTACCTATGTAGGAAAAATTTAGACATACATACTTGTGAAATGGGACCAGCACCATCGGATTAGCTCTGTAAGTATAATACTTGATAGTGTTATCCAGAGTTTCAGTGGATTTGAATTGCATATTTACAAGAGGCTAACCAGCTAGGTAAGTCCCAGCTTGTCCTTCTCTTCTCCTTCTTACCTGTGGCATCCACACGAAACGCATCTTCAGACCCCGGTCTCATCCCCTAATAACTCCTTTCCGGTCAGATACGCGCGCTCGCAGGTCCACCTGCCGATTCCACTGTGAGAATCTCTAGAATATTTCGGGTATACGAATGTCATCAGAGCATTGACTTGAGAAATATGCTGTTTGTTCCAATCTTTTTGAAGAACCCTTTGTTTCTGATGACTGTAAGTAACCTTGATCAATCTTTTGTGGCTCAAAGACTCCAGGAACACTGTAAACTATTGACTCGAGATTTGTATCATCAGATGATAAGGTCAATTCTCCATCGGCATGGGTGCTTTATTCAAGTTCATTGAGCCATAAAACGAACGAGGTAAAAGCCGCAGTCCTTTCGGATATGCACTGGTATTCTGATGTTGCGTCAGATCCAGGATAAGTAATATCCCCAATTCTGAAACTCCCAGAGGATGGAGTCAGATGGAGTCGGCGAGAGGTATTAATGCGAACCTGAAGCAAAAACCACTATACATACTGAGCGTTGCAACAAACTTAATAACCCCCCACTGGAAGCGATACTGCACCTATTCGATCCTCAATATGCCTTTATTTAGCCACAAATCTTCGGCGTCGCAAGAGAAACAAAAACATTTCTCTTCCCACAAAAGTGGCGTCTCTCCTCCTAAACTTGACCGCGCTCGTTCCATTGCCGCCACGGTCTACAACCCAGAGGCCTTCCTCGAAGAAGCGAAAGGCGCTCTTCGAGACATCCAAACCATCCGTTCCGTTACTCGCCCCCCTCCTCAGAACGCAGGAATGATGTCGTCAATGGCTCTTCACGGCGGCGGGTACACTCGAGAGGAGCTTGCGATGATTGAGATCCTGAAAACCACCGCGGAACGTATCGATGTGGCAAAGGGATATGCGACACATTGCATTGCAGATGGAAAGAAGAAGGGAACTGAGGCAGAAAACGATGCAGTTAGAGAATGTGCACAGGATTGGGATAAGTTGAGGAGGGTTTGGGAAGATTACAAGAAGAAGCAGGGAGAGAAGTGGGCGCATAGGTGCATTGAGCAGTTAGGAGATTTATCTGCTAAGGCGTTGGGCATATGGGCCTGATTGCATGTGATGTATGCAGGGTGGTTCTGGTGTGAACAAATCGTACTATCAACAGGATGTAAATGTTAGATTGGCATGTAAAGGATCAAGAAATCGTCGTTACTGATCATAACGAAAGTAAAATTTGCAGAGTTTTAGAAGTAATCGATTCGTTGTTCATGCAAAATAGTGGTTCACGTCAACACCAAGTCAGGGAATAAGAGACAAGTGACAGTCACGGAGTCATTGCAGTCAGATAAGATATCCTTTCAATTTTCGACACTTCACAACAACCCTCATAAGCCCTCATACCAGCCTTCTCGATGCGCGTGAGTGGCTCGAAAGGTCCAGGGTCAACGATTTCTGATAGATGTAATTCGACGGACCTCAAGCACACAGCCCCAATCTCCATTGCGACATCGTTATCTGGAAGCCAACGTGAGGTGATGGTCTCGACGAATGGAGAAGCGTCGAAGCCGTTTGTTTTCACTTTCAAGGCCAGACAACGTAGTTGCGGAACAAGTGGACCCAGTGACCTTCGTAAGTGACTCCGTTCCCAAGTGTGTAGACTTTTGATAAACAAGGTAGAAATTGGTCGGAGCTGAGGTAGTAGGGTTTGTAAGACATTCCTCCTCAATTCGCAGGTTTTGAAGATTTGGAAGCCGGAGCAAGAGCGAGACCAAATCGTTGTCAGAAAGGAAACTCCCTTGGATTGTTAGAGCTGTCAGGTAGCATTTTGAGCGTGCAAAGAAAGCATTCAGTATTACAAACACCCCTGGTATGTACACCGTTGCCACCAGCCTGAGGGAGTTCAACCTTGGTAGTGTCAATACTACCAGAGAGTTGCCATCTACAAGATGACTAGAGTCGTGCATATACACCTCAAGAGTATCAATAGGAGGTAACTGTGGAAGAACCATAGGCATTTCAGCGGGACCGTCGTTTATGGTAGGATACAAAACAAGGTGACGTAAATCGCGGAAACAAGTGAATAGGTGGAAGATTCGGGCAATTTTCATCTGCCAGGGGAAGTCGAATTTGGTAATCTTCTCTAACTTGGAAAGTGCATTAACAACATCATCGTTCAGATGCTTTGAATAAACCAGCTGTCTGATGTGAGGCGCAGCAACGAGCGATTCTGAACGGAAGGAAGCTTCGGGATTATCCATGTCCAATGTTTGGAGCATAGGGAGAGACAATGACTTCAAACAAGGGTAGCTATCTCCACCAAAGGAATCGCCGTTGAATGAAAAATGTTGCCACCGATAAGACTCTCGTGCCAACATCACAAGAGCCACATTATTGATACCAGGAATGGCAATAAGACCCAAGGACAAGGAGTATGTTTTTGATCGCGTTAGGTAAAGTGCTAGAACCGATTCAGTATGGTCGTTGTCATCCTGCGAATCAATCGTGAGGTTCGACCGGAGTGCGGGATTCGAGATTGCCAGCTGTCGCCATCTAGGGCAGACAGAGCTGATGGTCAAAGTATGAGCATATCTCCAGTTGTGTGTCAGCATGTTATCTTCGCAGCAAAGCACAAAGATGAGAGACAGAATGTTATCCGCAAGGCGTCGAATGGGGGACAAAAGTGCAGAGAGTTTCTCCGTGTAATTGAGTAATCCTTGGTGTCGCAGGCGTAGGCGATGTTTGTTTTCTTCATACTTCATACGGACACGCTCCATTTCTAGGTCATAACCTGCGGCATCTTGTTTCGCCAATTTCAACAGTCCTTTAATTTCAGCGTCAACGATAACACCATTGGATGAACGAAGGCGTGCGTTGAGTGCAGCATTATCAACTTTGATGCATCGTTCAAAAGGTTTTTGGGTATCCGGATGTGGCATTCGAGGAAAATTTATTGTGCCGTCCTCAGGCCCGAGGTTTGAAAGACAATGTATAGGCTAGAAAATCAAACTTGACGTTCAAACGACCATACGAGAGCCGTATCGTAGAAAAGTAGCGTCAGGAAGGAATATATCTATGGCGCTCGTTTGATGAACGGTCACGATGGTGATTGTGCAAGGAAGAAAGATATTGATCCTCGTGACTGTAGCTCAATCTCCCTCATAACTGTCATGCGTTTACTGTCGCTGTCCTTGTTCCTACTTTTTTACTTCCTTCTATCCTCTTGCGATGCCTCTTCGCAGCATACAAACAACTGGGCTGTCCTTGTCTGCTCCTCCCGATACTGGTTCAACTACCGGCACATGGCAAACGCACTGGGGATGTACCGCACAGTCAAACGCTTAGGGATCCCAGATTCTAATATCATCCTGATGTTGGCGGACGACGCTGCGTGTAATTCAAGGAATAAGTTCGCTGGAAGTGTTTACGCAAACCCGGGCAGACATCTGGATTTGTACGGTGAGAATATCGAGGTAGATTATAGAGGGTATGAGGTTACGGTAGAGAATTTCCTAAGACTTGTTCGTGCTTTCTTCCTTCTCTCGAAATTTAGCTGATCTTGGTGCTGGAAAACAGCTAACAGGCCGCCTTTCATCCTCCGTTCCGCGTTCCAAACGTCTCTTAACTGATTCATCCTCGAACATCTTCATCTACCTTACCGGCCATGGCGGAAACGAGTTTCTCAAATTTCAAGATAACGAGGAAGTTTCAGCGCACGATATTGCTGATGCCTTCCACCAGATGTACGAGGGTGGAAGGTATAATGAGATCTTTTTCATGGTAGATACATGTCAAGCGAATTCGATGTACTCCAAGTTTTATTCTCCCGGTATTCTGGCGACCGGGAGCTCAGTCGTTGGAGAAAATTCTTATTCTGTGAGCTATGACAGAGCCGTCTAACTGGACTGAATAACCTAACCTATCGCTTCGTCTCTTAGCACGAAAACGATTACGACATTGGTGTAGCTGTAATCGACTCTTACACTCACTACGTTCTCGAATACATGGAGAAAGTTAACAAAACATCCCGTCTTACAATGGCCGACCTCTTTACCTCTTACGACGTTCCGAAAATCGGCTCTCACCCTGGCGTCAGATCAGATTTATTTGAGCGTCCTCTGGGTCCAGGAAATCCGAATCACCCAATGAGTGAGTACGGACGAGGCAGAGGATGGACTGTCGAAGGCGGAGGCGAATGGATGGGAAGGGAGATTGAAGCTGGAAAGAATGGAAGAGTGTTAAGAGAAGCTTTGATCACGGACTTCTTCGGAGGCGTTGTAGATGTTGACGTGAATAACGAGGATGACGCTGAACTGCGCCTATTCGAGGATCCGGAGTGTATTTCTACGCCCAAGGCGCCACTATCGCCCTTGACGGATACATATTCATCACCACCGTCTTCGCGATCCTCATCATCATTACTCAACATGCTCGACACATATCCTTTCCTTCGTCCATTTCTAGCATTCATTCTCCTCGGCGCATTATTTGTGCTCGTATTCAGTGGAATGACCTCAGGACGTTCATAGATCAGGTTCTCCCCTTCCTATGACTGCTCGATTTTACGTGCAGGAATGTTTGCTCACTACGACAAGCGTCGAGAAGCAATCAAATTCACCGCTTACTAGACGTGCGATTGGCATGCCTTCAAGTCTACTGCGGAACTCCTCGGTAGTCTGTATATTTCAACGGTCTGTTATATCCTAGGCATGTCATCTTACTGAATTTTGCTCTTGCACTTTGAAAAACTCTCTGTACAATTCAAATCAGTCATTACTTGATTATGGTTCGACTTGCGCTTCTAGAGAACACTATCACGCATAGCCGAGTCTTGATCATCATGACTTTGCTCGGGCATTAATGCTCAAATTCGTAGGAGAACAGAAACATTCTCACAACGATGCTAGCGTCTCTCCTCCAGCCATCCATTGAGCTCATTATCCCTGCCACGGTCGATGTTGAAGACTTCTGCCTCGAAGAAGACAAAGGTGCGCTTTGAGACATCCCCATAACGCGTTCTGTTACTCCTCAAAATGCAGGAATGGCGTCAATGATAGTGGCTGTTATACTAAAGAGGAGCTTGTGGTTATCGGGATCCTGAAAACCACTGCAGCGTATATTGAGGTGTGCGTTGCATTGTGTTGCGGATGGGGAAGCTAGGAGTATAAGGAGAAGTAGGGAGATAAGTGGACGCAAGAGGTGCTAAGGCATTGAGCATAGTAATTGTTTGCTGTGTACGGGTAAATTCGTGGGTTGAATGTCTTGAGTTCATTATAGATATATCTAACGTGCAAGGAATGTCATGCGCCTCTCCGAGTACACGTTACAACTTCCTTGATATCCGGTGGTCTCAAAACTGAAAGCATATAAACCTACATCTATCGTTTTTTAATACTTATCGCTGCCTTCCTTCAATTACTGGATTATACTCTTTGAATTTTCTTACATATATCTATCTTCATCAATCTTACTGGTTTCAAACCTGGTCTACATTGTATTGCTTGAGCAGCGCCATGTAGATCGCAGCTAAGTACAGCAAGGGATATTATCAAGCTATTATACATTTCGAATATGTAACCGCACCGTCAATGTGAGCCTACCAATCAAGACTGAGTCTCTCAACAATCTCTGAAGCAAAGATTGAGATTGTGTTTCCTGATTTCCGCTGGATACAACTATCCGGCAATTTATCTACATGAGTAGTATTACCATTCGAGTGCAATTCGGGACAAATCCTGAAGATTTAAAGCATCGTAGAACTCATTACATCTCCACCCATGGATGATCCACTCCGAGCCTGGTACGGTTCCTCTCTTATATTTTTCTGGAATATATACAAGTACTTCGAATTATTTTACAACACAAAGGAGTCCTCGAAGATTCATCCGGCTTACCGATCTACCCTCCAAACCCACGAATCAGCTAGCATCCACAAGTTCCTACTCATACAAGGCCTTATTTCTACTTTTTGGGCAATTACACTGATCATATTCAGTAGTGGCGTCGTTCCGATCTACTGGGGTCTATCACAGTACGGGACTCAACACACAGGGGTGACAAACGTGATTGTGACTGGTGTAGCAACACTTGCTACAAGCCACTTGCATTATACTGTGCAACATGCCGCCGCAGAATACGTTGCGATGGGCTTCTACAATGGGATCACATTAGAAAGATGGAGCTACATGCAGGGGATCGCACAAGGATCTATATGGCCACCATTTGAGTTCAAATGGAATCAATGGAAGCATACTTGGAAACAGAAATTAGCTTGGCTTTTGTGGATTTTGACTTGGAGTAGTATGGGTCTTCATTCCGCATCTATCTCAGCCATTTTACAGCCCCGTAAGTATGAAACATATAGTTGACGAGGTGCATACTACTGACTACATGTACCATATCTCAGAACCGACATATCAACATGTTTTATTTGATGATCTGATACCCTGTGGTGTAGATCCAAACATTCTGTCCGTTAATTCCAGCTTGAACGTTACGGTCCAGTCTCAGCTTGACCAAATCGCATTTGGAGTTGGCCTACAGCTCGGTAGCTACTATAGTAAGTATATGAAATATATTTCTTTTGAAATATCCGACCTTGTTTTTCAAACAGATCAATTGGCTGGAAACACCACTACGGCTTTTGCTACCCGGGCTTTTGTGAAGGATAATTATGGATATGCTGCTATTGGTGGCCTTATAAACGGTCTCCAAGAAATGCCAGGGGTTGCTATCAATGCTCAATGTAGCAACACTCCACACTCACCTCCTCTTGCATCACTCTGGTCTTCTGTCTTTCCAGGACTTAGTCTACCCAGTATCAATACCATCAATGGCTCAAGCTATTTCAACAACTCAATCTCTATCACACCCACTTCCTCACAAGCTATCATCACCTCTGCACCCACGTTCAATCTTACCGGTGTCGAGATAAGAGAGCCGTCGGTTGTTTCGGCCACGGCTATTATTTTCATAGCTGGTACACGTTTCGATGAGCACAGCCGTTTTATATTTGATATTTGATTTATATTATATACAGCCTGGTAGCATGAATAGAACGAACTTTTTCGAATCGTTTTGACGTGAGCAGAGATGGTGACCGAATCGTCCTTTTGGGCCGCCATGAGACGCTTGTAAACAGAAACAACAGAACCTAAACCCTTGACGGTATGATAGCTCGCAAGAGCCTCCCACATGGCGAGTGGATCATCATCAATCCCTTTGATATGCACGTACTGGTCAGGGTCAATGCGCTCGACAATCACAGCAGCAGCCTCATCTCTCTTATCCTTCCAAGCCTTCCAACCTTTACTATTCCTCCCAGTCGTTGGCTCCGGCGCTTTCGGCTTTCCCACCTCCTCTATGAATGCCCCAGTAACTGGGTCGAGAACTCGACCCGCGATGGGAAGCTCATCTTGCGAGATGACCAGTCTGAGGACTTGTTAGGAAATTGGCAGATGCAGGTGAGAGGTGTGATGAGGAAGAAGAAGGTTTTGCTGTTTGTGGAAAGAGAGGAGAGAACTCGACCCGCGATGGGAAGCTCATCTTGCGAGATGACCAGTCTGAGGACTTGTTAGGAAATTGGCAGATGCAGGTGAGAGGTGTGATGAGGAAGAAGAAGGTTTTGCTGGTCTCCTTGAGAGTCTCGGAGAACCCATTACCCCTTCCTTCATCGTCTCATGCATCCTTGTATCCCTAACCGATGATTATCAGCCCATCATACTCAAGCTCGATGGTGATCATATGGTCTCTGACATCGACTATGTCACTGCGCGACTCGTAAACTTCGAAAAGACCTATGGAAAGGGCCAACCGGAGTCTGTTAGGTCTGGTGAAAGGTTAGGTTCATCTGACACCTCTGCCATGGCTACTCGTGCACGCCGTCCGGTATCCGAGATCACCTGTTTCAGGTGTGGAAAGCGTGGTCATATTCAGGCTCACTGTCAGGAACCTGTCCCCGCTCCTGCTGCTGCCGCCACAACTCTCATGGCCATGTCAAGTCCGCCTGTTGTTGGGGAGTTGACTCAGTACTACACAACGTGATGGAGTTCCAGAAGTCGTGGGAGCTATGGACAATCTTTTCTTTGTATGTTTTTTGATTTCTTGTTTTTATTTATCATTCTGTCTGCCGTGACCTTCACAAGTGGGAGTGTCGAGATAAGAGAGCCGTCGGTTGTTTCGGCCACGGCTATTATTTTCATAGCTGGTACACGTTTCGATGAGCACAGCCGTTTTATATTTGATATTTGATTTATATTATATACAGCCTGGTAGCATGAATAGAACGAACTTTTTCCCGCCCTTTCTTCCCTGCCTGCCACTGAGGACTTTGGACCCAGCGAAGAATCCGCCATCCCGACGACCTTTCCCGGTTATCTCCGAAATCGTTCCGGCCTCGAATTCAACAACCGGTTTCCAACAAGCCATGTATGCTATCGTGAATGCATCTGGGAGTGGTGGCATTATCACTTTAGATGGTCAAGGAAACACGCTTGGCTGTGTATGGAACACTATTCCAAAGTTGGTACATGTTGAGATATTTAATTGGACTGCCTTCACACTTTACTCGGAAGATGCAACAAGTGTGCCTGTACCAGTTGGAAATGCAGTTGTTGCAGCTGTTCGAGGAATGGCAGAGGCAATCAACCTCGGAGCCCGCCTTGATGACGGCTATGGTGCAGGGATAAATCCACTCATGCATATTGAAACACGGGAAATGCTACAGGTGCTTATCGCTGATGGGATTAAAGGTTCAGTACAGAGCTATACCGACTACTGCTTTGCAAAGAGCGTCTACAATCCCAACTGTTTTCTCAACAATACTAGTTCGCAACTCGCACAAGCACAGACACAGGTGTGTAGAAGCAACAACCGCACCATTCAGCAGCACTGGCGATTTGGGAATGAGAACAACCTTGGCTGGTTGGCGATTGTGTTGACGATGGGGTTTGGGCTGCTCACTTTGTACATGGTGTGGCGGTTGTGGAAGAAGCCACAGATAAAGGGGATAGATCCGTTCAAGGTGGTGGATGGATTTGATATGGGAATGCATTATGATATGAGTAGGAGTATGGAAACACAGGTCTTTCAAGTAAAAAATAGGCAAGTGGTGGGAAAGCAGCAGCGATGGGATGCGAGGGAAGGCTCAGAGGAACTTGAACTGATGCTTAGTACTCCTTCAAGTTTGACTTGATTGATCCGGTTAACTCAGGAGGAGTTAGATCTTGAACATGGAATTCCACAGAGTGATACTTGGAATACTTTATACACATATGTTACACATTGTACATTCTTCTTTTCCTTTCCTTTCCTCTTCTTCTTTCTTCCCCTTCCTCTCTCTTCCTATTCTTCTCTCCTCTTCTTCTCTTCCTCTCAAGGAATCAATACCGCACGAAACCTAACCTTTCCACTCTGCATCTTACCATAAGCTTCGTTGACTTGATCCAATGGGAATCTAGAAAGTAAAAAGAGATGGAAAATAAATACATACATCAGCTGAGAAGTTGGATACAGAAAGAAGGCAACACATACGTTTCGACTAGGGACTTGACATTATGTTTCTGAGCGAACGCAACTGCATCCTCGCTATCCTTTGCATGACCCGAAGGCCATCCTTTGATCATCGAACGCTTACCGATGAGAGCCAAAGTGCTGAATTTGAGGTCGGCGACTACAAGAGAACGAGAGAAGGTTCAGAAGATTCAGTCAAGACCTACTCGAGTAGCCTGACTACGCACTAGCAACAGTAAGCATCGTCCCCCCAATTTTCAATCCCCCAAGAAGAGTAGCGATATCATCACCCTGTGGGGCAGTGGCTAGAATAACCTTGGCCCCACCGAGCTTCATGAGCTCCTCCACCTGGTTCACCTGAGATGCATCAAAATAATAATCTGCACCGAGCTCAGTTGCTAGATCCTTTTTGGCAGAAGATTGAGAGAGGGCGACGACTTTGTAGCCCATCTTTTTGGCGTATTGGATACCTAGGTGTCCGAGACCTAGGGAAGGCGCCAGGTTGAGAGACAACAAGTAATAGTGTAGTGAGAGAAATGAGATTACCGCCAAGACCGTGGACAGCGACGACATCACCCTGCTTGAGATCAGAAACGTTGCGTAAGGCGTTGAAGGTAGTCACACCGGCACAGAGAAGTGGAGCAGCCTCTGCAGGATCAAGTTCCTTCGGGACAGGAAGAAGAGCTTCTGTACGAAGTACGGCGAATTCAGCGTAGCCACCATCTCGAGTAATTCTAGATAGCGATTAGATACGAAGAAATTAAAACGGCGAAGACACAAACCCATTGATAGCTTCAGCGTTACAAGTAATGAAATCACTCTCCTTACAAGACGCACAATGATGACAATGACCTCCATGCCATCCAGACCCAACCCGGTCACCGACCTTCCACTGATTTTCAGTAGAGGGAACATCAACAACATCACCGATAATCTCATGTCCAGCGACTCGAGGAAGAGCAGTCATTCCGTATTTGACCATTCCATCGCTGGCACAGACACCACAAGCCAGGATTTTGACGAGCACCGTACCTTCTGTGGGACTCTCGAGAGGTTTTTCGACGATTTCAAAGTCGCTTCCTGAGGAGTTGATAATGGCGGCTCTGTATGTTTTTGGAAGAGACATGATGGACCGTCCCCCTAAGTATAAGTTTTTTGGATATTTATACGCATGCCAAATTCCGGAGACTCTCCGGTATTGGCCGGGAGATTTATAACAATGAACCCACGCACGGTCAAACTCTCATACGGCCTTTCGACTTCCGAGTTTTAGTCATACACTTGCTCTTCTCTTCTGCGTGGAAGATAATGCCTCAAAGTTCTCCCTCATCCTCTTTCTCCTCTCAACTCTCGCCTCCCTCCAATGTCCTACAACCTCCGCCCCATACATCAACACTCCAATAGCAGCACTTAACAACGCCAACGTCTGTCCATACGTCCACTGACCTCCACTAAGCACCACCGTTCCCCCATTCCTCAAAGCAGAATTGATAAAAATAACCTTCTCGGTAGAGATGATAAGGAACACGACTGTGCTCAAGTTTGTTATCATCATCGCTCCGAAAATCAATTTCGTCGACGTCGAGGACGGTGAGAGACGGGTAGGGAATAGAGGTTGCGTTGGGTGGGGGTATGGAAGGGTGAGGTTTGGGAGGTGGTATAGTTTAGGAAGGAAGTCGTACATCAATCGAGTTGATAGTCGGGGAATGATGATTCCAAAAAAGTATATCAATCCCGAGAATACCAGTCCTAGAAAAATAGGTACGGATTTGAAGAGGATGATTGTAGGTATCACCGTAACCAGAGGTCCAAGAAAAGGGACCAATGCTGTTCCGATATAGAATACAAACGATATTATCTGAATAGAAAGCGTTGATTCAATCCGGACAGCCAAAAAAGCCCAATAAAACGTCTCCGATACACACTGCAATGGGTTTGAAGACCCTCCAGCCTCAGCAGCGACAGTGGCATTGAACGTCGCCGACGACAGTAATTTCCCAACGCTCATACTATACCCACTAAACGAATGATAAAACGTCGTCGACACCCAAAACCAAATCCCAAATACAATGATAACCACCGTCTGTAACGTCGACAGACCAAAAACATCGAAAAATTGAACAATCCACCAAATAGTTTTGGACATTATCGATATCCCCCTAGGCTTGTCCTTGTCCTCATCCTCATCTGGATTATCCAACTCCACAACGGCGAAAATTGAGCCTATACGAAACACGAAGAATGACGAACCAGCGAAGTTGTTTAGTAACGACAAGTTCAGAACAAGAAGAGCGTGATATGGCGAGAGACCAATGCTCGACGTGACAAATCGAGCATCGAGGAATGCACTGACGATTATAGCTGAACCGATGAGGAATAATGATCGTTCGAGGGCTTTGGCTGATTCAAAGTAATGTGGGTGGTCAGAGAGGTAGGTCAGGTATCCACGAAGCATTCGTCTATCGCTCGTGTCGCTGTTCCATGAAGGAGCTATGGAGGGCCGCCTGGTGGTAGACTCGACAGGGGAAGGGGAACGATGTGGTGGGGTTGGTCTTTCCAAGTCGACCATTTCAATACCCTCACCATCACCGGACTCGGACTTGCGAGTTGTAACGCTAACTCGCGGAGGAGGAACATACTCCTCAAATCCTCCAGTAATCACATCGACGAAAACCTTTGCTGTAACGTACCCAGAATTCAGCGTAACTAGTATAGCCGGGAGGTAGATTGATGCACGGACTCCGATGCCTGATTTTAATTTTTTTTTAGCAGAACGTTAGTGATTGTTTACTTGAAAGACGCACCGGCGATGTCAGGATTCTCGGTGATTGTACATGTCGGAGGGAAGGAAGACATCCAGCTCCAACCTGTGGTCGTCGTGGAACAATGAAAAGGGCAACGCTACGCAGGAGGGTTACATATTAATATTGTATCAGGGTATATACTCATACATTTTAAGCGAACATTTTCATAACAATCATATCAATTACACAATCCGAAGTGTTCGGGGGGCACATGGGCGCATAGAGGCGCAGGGCGCATTTTTGAAACGAATGCTCGCTGATGAAACCTTCGTCTAGACATGTACATACTAGAAATTTCTGCGAGAATGACTAGCAAAGGAGACCTGAGTGGAAGGTAATTGTTGAGAGGGATGTGAAGGACGCTACGCGATGAGCGAGAGGGAGGAGGACGATTGTGACACTGTGCATGCATGTTACACTCAAAAGAACCGCGACCGTGACCGTGACGCGGTATGATATATATTCCTGTCCGCGTAGCTTTCGGTGTCGTCCCAAATGACTCTGGACATCTCTGGAGAGAGGCGGCCTGCAAATTGCTTCAAGGTAGAGATAGGGAGGTACTCTCTCACGCTCTTCTCCACTTGGGCTCGATTAAACAGGCCCAGAGAACAAGAAAATTGAAGGGAACAGCAGGAAGATTGAATGGCGAAGTCATTGTCACCTCGTCTCTTGCCTTAGCGAATTTGTTTACTCAAAGCACCATGACAATGTACATTTGACGGACTGCTACAGATAAGAACATCGAGTCCAATGAATTCCCCCTGATACAAGATGATGGCAAACAAGAGACTTCGTACTCTCTATCTTTAGTACGTGAGCTCAATTTCCAAGCTTTTTTTCAATTGATAATTCCAGTACCAAAAGACCGACAGGTTTACCACTGCCCTTCATTTCGTCGAGTGCACGGGATTACGACGGGAGAGTTCGTTCGGACTCATGTCGGAAGAGTAGGTGGCGGCTGATGCACATGTGCCGGGGCTGACGCATTCCACTTAACTGTATCATTATAAGATTCAAGCCTTCAGTCCTCCGAGACCTACACTACACCAATGAGATCTTCGAATCCACTGTCAAAAATTAAAGCCGAGAACGCGAAGATTTCGTTTTCATATATTCCCGTCGCGGTCTTCGTCGGTGGCACGAGCGGAATAGGAAGAGGTATCGCTGAAGCATTCGCTCGCCATACTAAAGGCAACGCTCATATCATCATCGTTGGTCGAAATCGTGCCGCAGCTGAATCCATCATTGCCTCGTTCCCTCAGCCAACCTCCCCTACCGCCAAACATGAGTTCATCGAGTGCGACGTTAGCCTCTTGAAGAATGTACGCCAGGTAACAAGCGAAATCCTTAATAAACACGCCAAGCTCAACTTTCTCGTCCTCTCTGCTGGTGCGCTGGATCTTAACAGAACGCGACTTACGGAGGATGGGATAGATCCCGTCACGGCATTGTCTTATCACTCACGGTGGAAATTGATTTATGATCTCGCCCCGGCGCTGGAAAAGGCTAGAAATGACAACGAGGATGCGAAAGTACTCTCTGTACTCTCGGCAGGGAATGGTGGAAAGATTGATCTTGCTGATTTGGAGTTGAAGAAAGCATCCACGATGACATGGATACAATCCGTGATGACCTATAACGACATTATGATGGATGTGAGCTTTAGTATATTCCTACTCTTCTAGTCCTCATTCTCACTTCTTCACAGGGTTTTGCCTTACATTATCCTTCAGTGTCCTTCATTCACAGTTATCCTGGCGGGGTACGGACTCCTTTAGGTTTGAATTCTCCGTCGCTCTTCATGCGAACATGGGCCTTCCTCGCCAACTACACCCCTCTCTCTTATCTTCTTATGCCACCGGAAAATTGTGGGGAGTACCAACTGTACGGGATTCACTATACTGCTTCGACTCCAGGTGCTTGGAGGATTGGACAACATGGGAATGATATTGGGAAGCAGGGCTATCATGGGGATGATGAATCGAGAGATGCACTCTGGAAGCATACAATGGAAGTTACTGGCTCAAAGTGAGTCTGGTATTTGCTTTTATAGTCTCCGACTCTTTAGAGTAGGATCTTGTGGTGTTCGAAAGCCGTAGAATCTACCTCTTCTCTTGAAGTCATGACTTTGATTGTTGTCCTAACTTTTTATTTCTCGGAATTCTTTGCTTCCACTGCTTTTGGTCTGTACCTTGAACATATTTTCATGATTATTTTGTACACTTCTTTCGGTCATTCACCTCGCAACTCTGCCATCTGCTTCTCTTGCCATTGAACCTATTCTTGCACAGTCTCAATTGTCTCTAGTCGTTGCTACATACCATTGATATTTGCACAGTGATCCATCATCTGTTCTAAGTTCTCCCAATCGGACTTGAAAAAAAATCGAAGAATCGGACAATTATTCAAAACAGGCGGACGGCATGCTCGACTTCACTCTCTGATATCATGGTCGCGAACGCAAGTGTATCATTTCCTTATATCTCCGTTGCAGTCTTCGGAGGAGGAACGAGTGGCATACTAGTCCGACGAGCTATTGCTGAGGCATTCGCTCACCATGCCAAAGGCAACGTTCATATTATCATTCAGTTGGACGAAACCACTGTCAAACACGAGTCATCCATTGCGACGTCACTGGCCTCTTAGACGATATCGCCATTAGCAAACTCTCCAGATAACATGAAAGCTTATGTATTTTTGTGAGTCCAATTCACGATTGTGCAGACTTTATGCTGACAGTCCCCACAAGCTTTGGCTGTATAATTACCACCACTACTACCAACTGAAATGGGCGGCGTTAACCGCAAGGAAAATTGTTCGATCGACAAAATGTCTGACACTGAGTACTTAAGTGGCGCGAACCCAATAAATCGCGACCTCTCTTTTCTTTCCGCCTTTTACTTCACTGTTATCTTCGAATCTATTCACGTCCAGCACTTTGACCTAGCTTCTCTTTACTTTTACTTTGATAGTACTGAGGCCATGTCAATTGTTCTACCACCTCTGCCGGACCCGTCTACTAGTCCTGCGCCGCCCGCGTCCAGGTAAGTTTGGAATCCACTTCTCAAGCTCGCCATTACTAATTCACATTTTTGACTGCTGCCATAGAACCAACAAGCGTATGCGGCCCATCACAAAACTTTCAGAGCTCGAGATCCAAATGAGACATTCTCAATCCCATCTTTTTAAAACCAACCCTACGCCTCCGTTTCCAATTTCTCTACTGAAGCTTAAGCTTAGTAAGAGGCTTAGTAGCATTCAGAGATACAGCTTGAAGCGAGATGGAACGAATCAAGTTAATGAAATTGTGCGCAGTGCGATGAGCTGGGGAGACAATCTATATTGGCGCGTCAGTTTTCAACCCGCCTTGTTGTGGATAATTTACAATGCTCATTATCCTTTCGTTATATCAATAGACTTCAAAGTCCATCGTGATCAAACATGGATTCAATATCTGGCTTCGGCGTCAGGGAGGGAAAGAAACCTCAACAACTGCCATTCAGCAGCAGGTCGAAGCATTTCTCATTTGTATCGGACAGAAACATGATGCCCTGGACTATGATCGATTGAACGAAGGCATCATCTTCTGTTTGACCCATTTCGGCCACATATATAATAGATGGTGAGTAAACACAACACATTTTTCTGAGTAGTCAAATAGTCTGATTCGAAATTTTATAGGCAACCCAATAAGGACTGTGATGACCCAGAGGAAGTATGTGGCATTGATGAACATTCCTTGCTTTTTGATTAAACCATTCTTTAGGCAGCATGGAGGTCCGACCATCTAATCTTTGATGATTACCTTCGAGCGCCAGCTTCTGCCAATATTGAACCCTCACAGACACGCAAAGTCAGCTTTATTGAGATCACTTGGAGATCATTCGGGCGCTAACTCCTGTTGCATCTTGTAGCGAAAACGCGAGGACGAAGAACTCGTGAATGAATTGAGCCAAAACGAACGTCCCACAATCAGACGCAGGGTGACACGCCAGACCTCCATGTCTCCTCTACAAGAGGTATATTTTATTATTATGCGTTGCCTGATCAACAGTTCCTAATTTTAAGCTGCAGAATGAGCCCGACTCGGATGGAAAACAGATTGGCTCGAGTAGCCTAGACAAGAGCAGTGTCGTTGCTATCAGAAAGGCACGTCGTATCCGAGTCCAAATCTTTCTCTAGATTCTGATTTCCGATGGTATCCGCAGGTCTCGCCAACCAAGAAGCATGCCCTCAAGGATAAATTTAAGCAGGCTGTCATTGAAATCGTCAGAGCTCGTACGTGTGAACTTACATATAATACACTTCAATTGTCTAATTTCTCAATCTTAGGTCCTCTTACGCGTTCTATGACTCGAAATCTGAAATAATGATTTCAAATCCTCTCTATATACACACTCTCCCATCTGTCTCTTTCTCAATTGTAACTGTATGCAGATTTGGTTTGTAATGTCACACTTGTACATACTATCTATGGCCAGTACCTAGTATACATCACTTGAGGTTGGCTCATTTCTTCACATACAATTCAATGATTAGTCGCTTCAATGTGGTGTTGAATATTTTCGTTGAGAATTCATCTCACTCGCAATTAGCAATTCTGCATGGAGTCCAAACGAAGGAACCTGAATGAGTATATATGAAAACAACACAGGTAAAGATAACGGAGAAATTAAGTGATGATGTACGAGAGAAAAGGGTTCAAAAGAGCTGAGTGAGGTGAAGCAAGGGCGTCTATTAGACCAGAATTCTGAGACATTATGATGACTGTGTTCAATCAAAATTTGAGCCTTGATATAGAAAATAAGACTCATACTGTTAACACGGCGAAGGTAGTACGTTTCTTGTGTCACTAAGGACTCAGTATGAGACTGATGCGGTGGCGTTATCCGCCAATTGCGTTGCCGTGAGGATATAGGTCAAGTTATTGTGCTTTGGAAAGTATGAGGGGATGTACTTTCCTTAGAAGCTCAATAAATACAGGGTCTCCCTGTTCCAGCCTATATCCCCCCTCAACTGCCAACTGATGCGGACTTCAGACCCAAGGTTCCAGCTGGCTCAACATTATTACATTTTGGAAACAAGTGCAAAAAAAGGTATGTCCATTCAGTTTGTTTTAAAATGGAACAGGATACTTATTGCATGGTCTTGCAGTTTCTTCGATAGCTTTATTTTCTTTTAATTTCAATCGAAAATGGAAATATTGAAGCTATAAAAATAGGCGATTTCGTTTGAGAATTATCTTTCAATCCGTGTCATTTCTACTACAGGATTGACGTATTCCCAATACATCTCATAAAGTGTAGTGACGGAGCAAGATTAAACAACTTGAATTACATCGGTTGAATATCGTAGAAATTTGATAAACTCGTGGCGGCAGCTCACGGATTTTCGGTGAGTTAACTTCCTCCGACCTATCAATGAAATATTCAATACATCTTTAATTATATACAATTGTAGATGATGAGATTTTTGTACAATCCTAGATCCAGACCAAGCATTTCGCCCTTGGGTCCAACTGCGGAATCTCCTCTCCAATTGACCGAACCACCCACGTACAATCTAGTAAAGCATAAACCAAGCAACTTCGCCAAAAGGACCTTGTACTCAAAACCCGCAAGGGACTCACTCGGAAGGAGAGCCTCCCTTACTCAAAATCCGAATTGACCTCTCTTCCTATAAGCCACCTCCTGACCTCCTGTGTACCTGCACCGACAGCGTATAAGCGTGCATCGGCAAGATATCGAGCAGCCGGGTAATCATTTATGTACCTATATGCGCATGAGGACGATAGTAGATATTAAGCACTCATAAACTCACCCATTCCCGCCTAAACACTGCATACATTCCATTGCAACCTCAATCGCCTTATCCGTCGCATACATAATCGCAGCAGCACAGTCTCTTCTCTGGAACGGTGGATACGTATATCCTTTATCCTTCGGCCCAAGCCCTTGTTTCTGTGCTTCTGCATTGTGATAATCTACCGCACGAGCAACAGCATAGACAAACGTCCGAGCAGTATTGACTTTTGTGTACATCTCTGCCAATTTGGCTTGCATACTCCCTATTGTCCCTACACGCACACCGAATTGTTCTCGCTGATGAACGTAGTCGACAGCGGTGTCGTATGCAGCTTGCATGATGCCCAGAGGACCACCGGATAAGACGAGACGTTCTAAATCGAGACCGCTCATAAGGATCTTGGCGCCTTTGCCTTGAAGAGAGGCTGGGTCGCCGAGGACAGAAGTAGAAGGAAGGAAGACGTCTTCAAATATCAGTTCGCAGGTGGGTGAACCACGCATACCGAATTTGTCGAGAGGCTTGCCAGTAGAGAAGCCAGGAGTGGTCCGTGGGACGAGGAAGGTTGTGTATGTCTGCTTGGCTGGGGCAAAGTCAATATACAAGCGATAAAGGTTGAAGATTATGATTACCTCCCGGTTCAACAACATCCCTCGCATAAACAACAAACACATCCGCTTTTGGTCCATTCGTGATCCAAAACTTGTTTCCATTCAACACATACCCGTCGTCTACCTTCTTCGCAACAGTCATCATACTCCCTAACACGTCCGAACCAGCCCCTGTTTCGCTCATCGCCAGCGCGCCAATGTACGTCCCGTCCAGTAAACCCGGGATCCATTGGGCTCTTTGGTCATCCGAGCCCCAACGAGACAGTTGGTTGACGCATAGATTAGAGTGAGCACCGTAAGAAAGAGCGAGAGATGCAGAGGAATAGGAGATGGCTTCCATTCCTAGGAGGTGGTGTGTATACGAGAGCCCAAGGCCGAGAGAGGAAGTCAAGTCTTCAGTAGGTACAGTAACACCATGTAGTCCCATCTCTGCCATTTCCTTATGCACCTCTATCAGTGTCTTGTACTCATGTGTCTCCGAATCCCCGCCCTCTCGTTCGATAACTTCCGACTTTGGCTTGACGACTCTGGCAGAAAATTCCCATACGGCCTCTCGAAACTCGTTCTCTGCAGGTGAAAGTCCGGTGAGAGTAGAGTTGTAAAATGTTTTTATTGATCCACCGTAGTAAGTTTCGTACCGGGAGGAGAGAGAGGTATAAGAGGTAGCATAAGCTCGTCGGTAACAGTGAGCACGAGGTGTGGAATGGCGAAAGTGTAATGAAGATAGTGAAATACGAGATTGAGTTGTGCGGAGCATTGTTTGCTCCTACAGCGCTACAGGCGATGTACAACGAGAGTAAAGTGGCGAACCGAGATCCGTCCGGTTACATTGGTTTTGATTAGATAAGCAATCAAATAATAGCAGCAATGGCGAAGTGGTAGCGCACGGGGCTCATGAACTCGAGGTCACCTGATTGAAACAAGTTAATCGATGTATAGTTATGAACAAATTTGTTTTTTTGGGTGCTTGAGCTTGTACATACATACCTACACGGCTACTTATTTCTGAGTAGAGAAAAATGGTTGATTGAAATCAAGATATAAAGATATGTAGGACATCGTATCGGTTCAAGGTGCAAGTAGCAATAATACTACTACCAAGAGAATAGGAACATGAGAGGGATGGAAGGAGTGAGGCGCATCCTTCAGCTTCAGGAGGGACGGAGAGACGAGGGTATCAAGTCATCAAGGCATATAAAAAAACAAGACGTAGAAAAGGCTTTGAGGAGCCGGGAGGGGGAGAGGAGGATAACTGCTGAAAGGATGTATTTAATAACAACATGATAGCAAAAGGAAATGAAAAAAGGAGATTTGAGAAGGAAAGTATGCGCAAGATCAAGCATGGAAATAGAAAGAGAAAACAAGATATTCATTGATTCAATTGTACGACCATATACGAGCTTGCCAGTCCCCACTTCCCGTTGCAAGTATATTTGCTGTCGGGCTCAAATCTATAGAGATCACTATAGACATTCAGAGAGGACATTGTCAGAATCATCGATGATACGGATAAAGCCAGGAATGTGGACGGAATAAAGACAACACACCTGAATTTTTGTGCCCTTGTAACATCGACTGCACAACGGCCGTTTTCGAATCCCAAAACTGTACCCCGCGATCCTTCGATCCCGAAACCACCCAACGACCATCATGCGATACCGCGACCGAGAGCACATAGTCCTTTTCCAGAGCAAAAATCAATGATCAATTGATTGAAGAAGAACTTGCCCTGGACTCACCTTATGTCCTATAAAGTTCATCGTACACTGGCTCTGCTTCAAGTTTTCCCCATCCCTCTTCACCATACTTCCCCCAGGTCCATTCGGTCCCGCCCCATTCGCGCCTTCCTTCCGGCCCTTAACAGCACTTCCACTTCCACTCCCACCCGTCATCAACGCCCCAACATCCCAATACTTCAACGTCTTATCTAAACTCCCACTAACCAGCCCCTTCCCATCTGGTGTGAATGCAACACTATACACACTATCCCTATGTCCCCTTAGCCTCTCTACCAACATCCCCGTGGCTACCTCCCATATCCTCACCACCGTATCCAACGATCCAGCGGCAACGTATTGGCCGTTAGGGGATATGGCGACAGAAGTTACTCCGGCGTCGTTGTTTAAAGAATCGGGATCGTTGATGGTCAGTACCTTTGACGTACCTTCAACCATATCCCAGATTCTTGCCGTTTTGTCGCCAGAGCCAGAGACGATGAGTCGGCCATCGGCAGAAAAGTCGAGAGAGTAGATTTCTTGTTGGTGTCCGTCGAAGATGTTGCGGATTTTTTTGCGTTGGATGTCCCAAATCTGATCAACCGAAGATAGATTATTTGTTCATGAAATGTTTCTGAGAAGGAAGAAAGGAGATACGGACTCGAATTTGCTTGTCCTCGGCACCGGTAGCGAGGTATTTCCCATCCGGACTGAAGCACACGCTTCGGATGTAAAGATCTCCAGACTTTCCCACTGATTCATCAACCAGAACGCTGATACAGAGGTCAAAGATAGTTGTGAGCGAACGTGTTGCTTCTTCCATGATTAGTTATCACACAAACCAAGATTTTCTGCCTGAATGCACTTCATAAATTTGGGCAGTGCGATTGCATCCTGTGGCGAGCCATTTTCCGTCGGCAGAGAAACGTACACAGCACACAACACTGTTTTGGAAAAGAGGAAAATTAAGGGATGAGAAATCCTCGGAATGAGAAAAAATGGGACGCATGTGTACCTCTCGTGCATGAGTGTATGTGCCAGATTCACATTCAAAACCTTCTCAACCTTGGAATTATACACTACAAACCAATCAGTTCCTTCCTTCTTAAATTCAGATGGTAATGTCGCCAATTCAGACTCATCGGGGAGCCCGCCACCCGGTGTATTGATGGGTACCACGGCACCATTGTTAACAGGGGGGTGTACATCCATCATCGGGGATGTTCCAGCAGAGCTAGGACCAGGAGGATGGCTTGGTAGTGGACCGCTATGAGATGAGGAAGATGGGAGACCAGAAGACGATTGACCAGGCCCAGAAGGAAGTGGTGGTCCTGAAGCACCAGGTGGTGGTAGTTTGGGCAACGTGGCAGGACTGAAGACATCTGGAATGATAGAGGGCACGTGGGGAGGTGAGAAAGGAAGTTGAAGCGAGGAGGATATATACTCACCTGGCCTCTCTGATTTCATCCTATCTGCTTTCAACCTTTTCGGGTCTCGCGAATCCAGTGTGCGATCCCTGTCTCGATCTCTCAACGCTTCACGCTCTCTGTCTCGTTCAATTCTTTCGTTTCGCTCTCGCTCTCTCGCACTGTCACGTTCACGATCTCTGTCATTCCGCGAAAAATACGGGTCGTTGAAGGGTGGGACACCGCCACTGGTTGAAATTGAAGATGGAGGGCCAGCTGAGGCAGCAGGACCGATTATCGGTGCGCCATGTCCTCCAGGGGGTATTCCAGCTCCCCCTTGACGCAAAGCATGTATTTCTGAGCGAAGACGAGCAAGTTCCTCTTCGTACTGCTGCCGAACTTTGCCATGTTGTGCTTCGAGCTCGTACAGGGATTGACGGATAATATTTAATTCATTTACTTGTGAACCGACTGGGTGGAAAGTGTGAGTAAGACCTAAGGGGAAAAGATATATGAACATACCTTTTGATTCAAAATCATCGCGCTGGCTCCTAATGGTGCCTACTTCGTTTACAAGCACTTCAAACTCGTTGCGAATGGCTTCAAACGAGTCATTAATCCGAGCCATACTGTGCTGAGGCCCTGCTGCAATAGTACCGGGGCCACTCGGCTGAAGAGTACGATGCTAAGGATTCAGCTCGAGTGAGAAAACGAGTGCAGGTTTTTGAAAAAAAGGGTGAGCTCACATTGTAGATTGAACTACTGGACATTTGAATTGTTTATTTTCGTCAATAATCTTTATGCAATTACTTATTCTTTGTCGTCCGAGACGACAAGCTCTACTTTGATATTTGCAGGGGAAAATCTGGCAAAGCTGACGAAAGTGATGTGAGGGGAAGGAAAGAGAGTATAAATCGGACGTTTGATGAACTCCGCTTTCAACAGCTGAAAGATTTTTCGCAGGATCCCAGATTAGGTATACCGCCGGTAACCTTTTTTTGGTATAGACAAGATCAGATCGGGCAAATCGAATTCCAATCAAGGTCCCACCGTTTTCTTTCTTCCGGAAGGTCATATGTAAGTATCTCTTTCTCTTGCTATTCACTTGACTAATTTTAGTTTTATCTACACCGTCTCCGTTTCTCACAAAACTCTTTACCACAGACCTTTTTTCTCTCTCTTTGACCACGTATCTAGTAGACACGTCATCCTACCCGCTGCCTTTTTATTCTACAATTATTAATTCTCCCTTTTCAAATGAACTTCGCCTCGGTGTGTGCCTTCGACCTGTATTTTAATCTTGGGCAGAACCTGGCAGAACCCGCGTGCATTCTAGCGATATGTATGTTATCTATTCTTTGATCCCAACTGATCAGTTCAATCTATATGTATTCGATTCTATTCGTTCCAAAGATCGCACGAACGGGAGAATGCGGCCACTTCTCAAGGGAAATTGTTACACCACGTTCACGTTGGCTTTCGGCACACTCGATCCACAGCTGCCAATAATTAAAGCTTTTCTGTTCGAACAAACGGGTTGTTCATCAACCTTAAATCTATCCGGGGTTCTCGCACTTGGGTTCCAATTGCCAAAAGCCTTCATTAGCCAAACTCTCGGGAGAAGTACAACGTTCAACCTATCAGGCCAGTCACCACCTGTTACAGTACCACTAGGAATAGTTCGGAACAGTCCTCGGTTTTAACTATGTTAGGGAAGGATCGGGGCGCTTCTGGTTGCTCCGCCAGTCCCGGCTCTGCACACTGAGCTGGTATGGATCTTTCGTAGGTTTGTACAGACAAGACATAACCAATCTTCGCCCATAGAGATGATACCTCGCATCACGTCTCAGATGACCACTGCAAAAGCGACACAGATATTTGATAGTAGATCATGCATGCCCCGGCGGTTGAGAATGACTTGCAACTGTTGACGATGTTACTTAAGAAAGTCTGAACAGTATATGACATTGACAACCATGATACAGAAACAAAAGGTAGTGTACTTATCATAATGCGCTTTGATCTTATGAAAAGAAGTAAAAACCTTCATAAGTATATCTTAGGATCTACCTGCGTCTCAAAGGAGTGGTCTTCTTTGTCCTCCCCTGGATGCGTCCAGTACATATTAATCGTACAAATTGGAGTTGAGGATGTTACAAGCGCCCCAGTTCAATCTACTGCATTTTTATACATATGGAGGCGCAGTCACGGGAACATTTCGACCTCCGGGCCTTATACTAATAGTACAATATTCATACACTCACACTTCGGTAATATATGCAGTTCATACGATGCAAACACTAGATGACACCGACCCGTCACCGTCACGACCATATTCTGTCTTTTGGAATTCCTCTGTCACCACCGAACCTCCATCATCAACATGAACAACCTCGAATGCTTCCTCTTCAATACCTTCCTCGACATCAACTACATCAATGTCCTCATCCTCGTCGGAATAAATTTGATCATCCTGTGCGAGGACAATCACACCCTCATCAGTATGATATTCGTTTTCCACCTGCTTCTGTTCTGCAAATCTCATTTCCTCGGCTAATGATCTTCGAATATGCTTTTCCTCCTCTCTTTTCCTCATGACGTCCAATTTTTCAAACAGAATTGATAAACCAGACGATGCCGGGAGAGGCGGCAATGAACTCTCTGTCACGATGGTAGCATCATGATTATCAGGTACATACCTTGGGTCCAATTTCTGCGGTAACTGCGAAAGGGCTCCTTGTTCGTGCGTCTGAGAGTGATGTAGTAAAGGCACAGATGAATCCATTACTGCTATCTGAGACTCTCCACTTGTTATCTGTTCTTCCTCTTCTTCTTTCAATGAGTCATCTGGGCCACGGGCAAAGCATCCTAAACCTTGAAACCGATTTAAGGTCTCTTCAGAATTGCGAATGAAGGCATGATGGGCACTGTTGCGGGCCTTCTCCGATCCTATGTGCGCATTAGCGCTAGTATCTGAATCACTTTGAGTATGCCTAAACTGATAAAGGTCAATCGAACGTGTTGCCTACCTGTACTCTCTTGAACAAGGGAATTACTAAAATTCAGCAGCAATTTTGAATCATCCACACGTGTAATGGGGCTTCCCACTGTGCTGAGAAAGTCACTATTGGTGATGCAAGACGATGGAAGGGTAAATTGACAAGTGGCATCATGCGATCTTGCTGTTGTATTCGAGTTTGGTTTTTGTGAAAACAAACTCATTTTTGAAGCATTGGATGATTGGTCGTTGAATGACGGCTGCAATATTCAAAGTGCAAAGACGGAAGCAAAGAAGTAAGCTTTATGATGAACAGGACACGATTGATCCCGCACCTTTGGTTTTGATGCCCTCTCCGTTCTGTCTCCTTCGTTTCTCTCCCTTCCGTCTCTCTTCTCTCTCCATCCATCGTTCTTTATCAGTCCTGAACTATCCGAAAGGAAGGCTCGAGATGTGACAGTTACACCCGGCCCGTCGTGGGACGAAGAGCGAGGGCCTGAGATAGAAGGAAACTGTGCTATCTCCACGCTCTTCAGCCACTCCTGTACAGAATCTCGTTTTTGTCGAAGGGAGCGCCGTTTAGCCTCCTTCTCTACCTTTTTATTTGCATCTTTTTCGCTGAACCTCTTTGGCGTGTCTGGAGGAAAATCTTGCGTATAAAATTTGCGAACCTTTAATGCTTCCTCACTCCCTATCCACTCTGTGGGTTTCCGTTCATAAGATTGTTCGACAGGTGCTGAAACTATAGCAGGAGAATGAATCTTGGTGGGAAGAAAATTAGGATGCAGATCTGCAAAGTCGTGTGGAGTTTTCCCGTAGTCCATGAAGGGCAGAAGATGAATGGATCTGAGGTCAAACAAAAAAAGAGGAGGCCCAGGACAATCTATGAGGGAGAACCGCGAGGCAACTGAACATGAACTTGAGTTCCTGTACAATAAATTCTCAGAAATGGCCTTACAGCTTCAATTATCCCTTGATAGTCCTAGCTAGTTATATACCCCAAAAACCATGAAATGCGAAGGAGACCGTAACTGGCGAACAGTTGGTGTTGGAGAATGATTAGCTGTCAATCGAGGCCAGGTCGAGGCCGAGTCGAAGAGTATAGAAAACAGCAGAGATGGAGGGCCGAAAGACCCGTGCGCAGTGCACACGATTTCAGGTCATATAAATATGTAGGATCCCGTCCCAACTTCAATTTCAACTTCATTATCATATTAGTGCTAAGATATTGTAGAAGATTCATATTGCCTCATATCCAGCTACGCCCTACTGTATGCAAATACTTTTCTTCACCTTGAGGATCATACAATAGATTTCATGCTACAATTTCGTCAACCTTCGAACGGCTTATACAGAATCCCTACAAAAAGGAGCGTTCCAACCAAGTTAGCACCAGGTTGTGTATAAAACGAAGGATCAGAAAGATATTTACCGGCACGACCCATTCCTTGCACCCGCAACGCACCCCGGCCCAATCAAAATTTCCCAACTTGGTCCCACATTTCTTATTCGGACACAAGATTTTTCCTGCAATTTCACCTGCTTCTAAGAAAGGCTCCATCCACTGCATCTGATGATTCTGGTGTTCGAAAGAGTGAAGAAAAAAACAAAGCAGGATGGCTCACCGGCTCGACGAAATAACCTGAACATTTCGGATTCATGAGGATGGGAGGACTTACTGGCAAGGGTTTTGATTCTGCTCCTCCTACAGTGGGACTATCCATTCCCGATGGAGCAGTGCTGGATAGAGGTGGAGACACGCCCCGACGAAGCGCCGCTAATTTTGGATTAGTGTATAGTTCGGCAGCAAGATCGTTGGGAGAAGCGAAAGGTGAGGAAGCTGATCGGGTAGGAGGAGAGACAGATATTGGTGAAGCAACTTTAGCCATGCCACCCTCTTTTACCACTTCCTCGGCTGATCCTTGAGCAAGAATCGTGCCATCGCTGTGGCCGGCAGCAGCAGAGGCAGGAGTAGAGAGTGCCCCATCAGCGGGAGTTAACATTGCATCAGACATTCTTCTTCCTATATGAGTTGCCACTTGTGCGAATGTATTCGGGGACGTTGGTGTTGTGGACCCAGAATGACGACGGATATTTGTCAGTTTGATAGCACCGGGGGATATAACGTCAGTCTCTCCGTCGTCTTCGTCATCTGAATCAAGAGCGGACATTGACATTGTCTCCATGATGCTCTTTCCGTTCGGAAATGGACGTCCTCCATTACTTGCCTTCGGGGTTGCAGTCAACGGAGGAGAAGAAACGAATTTACCATTAGCATCAGCCAATGGTCGAGCTGTAGGTTCTCCTTCTTCATCTTCGTCTTCATCATCAACTATTGCAGAAGAAGAAGCTTTGGATGAGGGACTGGGGTTCATCGAGGACATCGTCAATGAATCTCCCAGACTACCGAATGACAATCCAGATGGTCTCCGCGGGCGCGAATCCGACCCCAGTCGTGATGGGCGACGAGAAATCGGTTGAGGCTGATTTGTAGATGGCCTGCGAGATGCCGCAGGAGAGATTGCAGGAGTAGCAGGGCCAACCTGACCGTGATCCAGCATGTGTTCCCGAGCTGCGAGCTCCTGACGGCACATTTTACATCGAATCCGACGTCTAGGAACCCTTGATAGCCCTCCGGGGGTAGGTGGCGTTGAATCATTCGCAGAGCGAGGAAAACGAGCAAACATGTCGGTGGAAGGTAAACTTCCATCACCATCTGATCACTTACATCATTGTCAGGACAAAAAAGAAACTCGAGGAGACGCACTCATCACTTCCTCGGTCGTTCGCTGCATGTAAAACATTCGTGTGTTCTTGTCTTTCCGAGAGATGGTGAATGAGGCTTTATGGAAAATCTCTAATTGAGCGATGAATGCAGGATTAGGACTAAGAAATATATGAGCAAATGAGTTGACAGAGAGACGATAGGGATATGAAGTCTGACTGGAGACGTACTCAATTTCAGGTCGGGCTTTCCGCACAAGATCCAGAGCCTCCTCAACACTCATTTGACGATTATGCATGAGATATGCAGCGACTATTGTTGCGCTTCGACCTAAGCCACTCGGATAGTAAAACCATCTCAATTTATATCAGTTTTAACGACTCACTGACTCCCGCTTGACAATGGACCAGAATTCCTCTTCCTTTATTCAATTCGGATTGTATGAAGGCAATAGCAGGCAATAGATGAATTAAGATATCTTCTTCCTCTGAGTCGTCTAGAAAGATTTGATGCTTGACGAAGGTCTATAAGAAGAATTCCTCAATGCTTGAGTCAATGACAAAAAAAAACCCAACTCACTTCGTGTATAGATATCTTCCCTCTCATCGCCGAAAGGACACTATAGATCTTGTTTGCTTTCAAATTCTCCGTGTCCATGGCGCTCGGAAGCCCTCCAATCCAAAGTCCTGGAATGACCTCGTCCATTGCTATTTCAATTCAGATCTTGCGTAAAATGTATGAACTTTCTGCTAGGCAGGGATAGATTGTAGATTATAGATGTTGTACTCAAATTTTCGGAGTGGATAAGTCAAGCTCAGTCCGGAAGATGAGGGGTCTGACAAGTATGCATTCAAGGGGTGATAGTCTAAGGTCAGAAACGGTATAAGGGACCGGTTATTTCCGTCGCCCAGGCCCAAAGCTGAGAAAACTGTTATTCATCTCGCGATACAGTTGATCTATTGATGAAAAGACGATGCAGGATACTTCAATCACTGCAACCTTGCAATAGTGTGAAGATACCAAAAAGCTGCTGAGCAGCAACGATGACGCCCTGAAAATCAAGAACTGCCATCTCTAGCCTTCAGTGCCGCTGCGTGCTGAGTATCGAGCATATATACATCGGTCCCAGGATACACAGCGTACCCATCATTTGGTGTCGGACCATTTGTCAGCTCAGAACCAGCTTGCCTGTATGTTGAATCATCAGAAATGAACACAGTCCTTGCACGATGAACACTGACCAGATCAGATCACCCGTAAGGCCGGTGCTCAAAACAGTTGAGTACCAGCCGGAGTAGGTATCATTTTGGTTGGCAATAGTTACCCCGAACTCTTCCATGATCACAGGCTTGTTCGATGCTATCATAGCGGTTGCATGATCTTCAATCCATTGAGATCCAAAGGACCCGGGGCTATCAGCTTCACCCCAACTTTCCTATGTTGTCTAGGTAAGCTGTGCGTTGCATATATAACCGACAGTGTGTATCTGTACACTTACAGGATAAAGCTAGAGTTGGAGTCAAACTTTTTGATCAGTTTTATATGACCATGCGACTTACATGGAATGTCCCGAAATCCAACGTGCTAATGTTGAGATTGGCGTTAAAGTCGATACCGAGACTTCCTCTATGGCGATGAGCCAAACAAAATAATATTCAATGTAATTCTGACATTTGCAGCATAGCACGTACTGATATACATAGATCGGGTTTCCGGGATCATTGAAGAAACCTTCGTCGCCGATAGCTACCAAATGATTTGTATCGATGGATTTTATGAACGCTGAAATTTCAGCAGCCCAAGTAGAGATAGTTGATACTGTACAAGTTCCGGAGGAAGCACTTCGGAGGGAGGATTCAACATATTAATGAGATTGTATACTCAATGTCAGAAAGAAAGCCCACCTCGTCGAGCCGAGACATCTGGGCTCATTTGCCAGCTCCCATGCCTGACATAGAGATTCATCTTTGTTTAGCAATATCATATGCGATCAATGGACGAACGAGAATGCCGGGTTCGTTCGAATAACGGTCAACGAACGTTTTGACGTAGTTCTTATACGCAGCCTGGCGTTGTCAGAGGTTAGCACTAGTCTTCACAAGTATGTTTCTTAAATTTTACCCACAATAACCGTAGCATTTGTGTAGAAATAATCGTGTGGGGATCCCTGTCCAAGAAGCTGGTTGACGTAGACGTCCATACCACCTTAGAGAGTAAAGCAGTAAAATCAACAATCATCGGAGCCAGGACCATCATAGCACCCACCATAGTCTGACCTGCATCGGTCCGAATTGCAGACACATTATTAGTTTTCCCGGGCTACGTCGTCAACAGCATACCAATTATTTGTTCTACAAAGAGCATTGTCACAAATATAATTATCGACTGTGGAAATCATACGCACAGGGTGATTATAAGCCTCAGACCGTGAGCTTTCGCAGCCGCAACAACGTTATCTATGTAGAAGATCAGAAACAAAAGCACGGCTTGAAGCTGCAATTACACAAACCGAAATTCTCAAGACCGTTGGCACCAAAATTGATGGTAGGCGTTGACCCATTCCAGCTCTGATAATAAGCCACACCATCGGGTGTGGTCACTTCGTTGAATCCCCTAAAGAGGTCTGAGGAAATCGAAGCGGGGCTATGCCAGAACTCATACTTACAATGTTCTGACAGCCGTCGCTCCTGTACCTGCAATGTCAGCAAATGCAGTATTCATATCTGCAATATCGTAGTTCATGAGCCCAACCCAGTATGCGTTAGCTCTGAAAGCGCAGATTGAATTTCATGTCAAAGAAAATAGGCGAGGATCGAAATAAATGTTTACCCAACTACGGTGAAAGGTTTATCGTTCAACGTGAAGTGTGTTCCGGAAGTTTTGACAAACCCAGACACAGTGGCTGTAGGCGAGGTCGAAGTTGTCGTAGTCGTGCTTCCTGAGCTGGTGGCTGAGGTGGAAGTGGCGACACTGGTAGATCCAGGGAGACATTGAGAAAAGTAGGCATTTAGAATCACACAGGTATTTCCAGCAGCACAAGCTACGTACGGAAAGTCAGTCGGGCACTCACGTCAATTCAACCTCTCACTTACCGGTTGATCCTGTGTATCCAATTCCACCACACTGACCATATTCGGGAACACTCTGAGCTGCTGCTAATGAAATAATTGGGACAAAGGTGAGGATCCTGTATAAGCGATCCATGATAATGAGGCTCGAAGGTGAGACTTTGAAACCACATTTTCAGTTGCTTTTCAAGGTGCGAACATGCAAGGCACAACTATCAGGGGCGACTAGGGAATGTTGTTGCATAATGACGAGTTTTCTCCTCGAAAATTCAACGGAGAATAGTGTCATGGTCATACGCAGCGGTCCGGACATCCAACTGACAAGAAAGCGAGTCGAATGAAGGCAGCTGATGCCAGATAACCGTGACGACCTTTCGGCGAGATAACCCCAGCAGCGTCTGGAATGGCTAACGATGAACATGCTGCACCCAAGAATTAAAGTGGAGCATGATTTAATTATGAGCCCCTGCTGTTAGGCACACTCTAAGGTCTAATCTTCTTAAAGGGACCGAAGCGCAGAAATTGAAAGCCAATATCACGTTAAGCAGCGAGTCGCTGTCCAATGCTTACGACCCACGTCAAGATTCTTTGGGCACGATGTGTATGACATTTTTCCGGAACCGAGAATAACACTATTTCGCAGAATCATGCACTCCCGTCTCTAGCCTTCAATGCCGCTGCATGCTGAGTATCCAGCACATAGACATCGCTTCCGGGGTATACCGCATATCCATCGTTTGGTGTCGGGCCGTTTGTCAAGTCGGAGCCAGCTTGCCTGTAGATGCAATCGTTAGAAATTCAATATTCTCGTCCAGCCAAAGTTCGGACTAACCAGATCAAATCACCCGTTAGGCCGGTGCTGAGGACAGTCGAGTACCAAGTGGCATAGACACCACTTTGATTACTGGTAGTGCCAAATTCCTCCATGATAACAGGCTTGTTAGAAGCCAACATGGCAGTGGCGTGGTCTTCAATCCATTGGGTTCCGAATGGGTTGTCAGATTCACCCCAGCTGTCCTATATAGTGGAGCGTCATATTGGATATGAAGATAGAGGAAAAGAGAAGCTTACGGGATAGAGCTGAAGATTCAAATCAAGACCAATATTTTTAGGAAAGTTAGATGCATTTGAACGTGGTTGCTTACATGGAAAGTCCCGAAATCCAGTGTGCTAATATTGAGGTTGGCGTCAAAGTCAATGCCGAGGCTTCCTCTACGGTGGTCACAACAATAAGAACCTTGATTAATTCTCTTTGTATAGCACATACTGGTATACATAGATGGGGTTTCCTGGATCGTTGAAGAAACCTTCATCGCCAATAGCCACCAAATGGTTTGAATCAATTGACTTGATGAAGGCTGAGAGTTCGGCTGCCCATGTCGAGATGGTCGAAATTGTGCAGGTGCCAGAAGTAGCGCTGGAAGTGAGGAAAGGATATTGATAAATCGAAGCGCAAGCCAGCGTAGATGGTCTATAATAACAAACCTCGTTGAACCGAGACATCTAGGCTCATTGGCTAGTTCCCATCCCTAGAAAAGAGAAAGCAATTTCTCAGCATTTGAGCTCATTTCCCGAGATGCGAGGACGTACGAGGATACCTGGTTCATTGACATAGCGGCTGACAAACGTCTTAACATAGTTTTTGTATGCAGCCTAAACAAGATCAGCAGACTGGCCGCAAGTTCGTCTGCTGAAATCCGCTCACAATGACAGTAGCATTCGTATAGAAATAATCATGAGGGGACCCTTGACCAAGAAGTTGGTTGACGTAGACATCCATACCGCCTAGAACAAATAACCCATCATGAACTCGTACGCTATTGCCAACCATTTGGGTACTCACCATAGTCAGACCTATACCGAGTTGGAAAGATAAATCATTCAGTAAGTCTTGCGCGCGCGATTACCAATCAACTCCATACCAATTGTTGGTTCTAGAACTGTGTTAGCACGAATCTACATTAACATTGTGTACAAATTATACGCACAGAGTGACGATGAGTCTCAAACCGTGAGCTTTTGCAATCGCAACCACATTATCTGCATAAAGAACAGGTAAATTTCGATAATGAAAAGTCAGAAACAATACGCTGACCGAAATTTTCCAGCCCATTAGCACCAGTGTTGACAGTAGGAGTCGACCCAGACCAGCTCTGGTAGTACGCCACACCATCCGGTGTAGTCACCTCATTGAACCCCCTACATACAACAACATGGATCTGAGTAGAAAAGAAGGAGATATATACCAGTGTTCACATACCATGTCCTAACCGTTGTCGCCCCTGCAGCTGCGATATCCGCGAACGCAGTATTCATATCTGCAGTATCGTAGTTCATGAGCCCAACCCAATACGAATTGGCTCTGTCAAGAATTAAATTCTGTCAGCACACCGTCATACAAAAGAATAGAGATGAGGATCTACCCAACAACGGTGAACGGTTTATCGTTCAATGTGAAATGCGTTCCAGAAGTTTTCACAAACCCAGAAACAGTAGCGGTGGGAGAGGATGAAGTGGTCGTAGTCGTGGTTCCTGATGCTGTGGTTGATGTGACTGAAGTAGAAGAGACGCTACTACCGGTAGACGTTCCAGCGAGGCATTGAGAATAGTAGGGATTGACAACCACACAAATATTCCCTGCGGCACAAGCTGTAGCAAGGCAAAGTGTCAAATCAGTCTGACGGCCAATTCGTATAGCTGATTTATTTTCACTCACTAGTAGCTCCTGTAAACCCTATACCGCCACACTGCCCATACTCGGGAACGCTCTGTGCCGTGACCAACTTTGCGATAAATGGTAGCAGAGCGAGCAGCCCATATACCCGTGCCATGGTGAAGAAATGAAGAGAATCAGAGGTTCCCAAACAGATTGCTTTTATTTGAGATGCGGAAGTGTAAGGCACGGACGTCGTGGTTTGCAGTGTTGGTCGAAGTGGTTCATGTTTTCATGAGTTGAAGCGAACTTACTCCGTGTGGAGGGTGACCTTAACGTTCATCAGAATAGTTTGAAGAGAGCAACCTGGAGTTACGACCATACCATATGACCACAGTATATTCAATGACATATGGAAATAAACGCGACCTTTCTGCGAAATATCGCCAAACTTTGAGTTACTGGATAAGAATAGAATCGCAGCTATGTGGCGAAACCAACAACGCAAAGCGTGGAGGCTAGATTGAAAGTTTAGGGTGGACATGGAATACGAAGTTCGGAGTTGACTGGGTCCACCACCTGATGATTACTTCATTTCTTACTTATGAACCCGGTATCTGTTGGTATAACATCATGATATACGACCCACCAACGGTCCGATAAAAAGAGAAAAATCTTGCATTTGAGGCTTAAAATATCAGCACCATCAGCAAATCATAGCGAAGCGAAGCGTCGAGGAGAAATATTGACTCGTAGATTGAAACCATTGAGGAAAGTTGAACAAAAGTCAGCGGTGATATAAAATCTGCAGCACAGTATGGATACCTGCAAGGAAAGGTAAGATTCGGGGAATATGATTGGGGCAAAAAAACTCACAATAAGTAGACAATAAGCATGGATACACTCGCGAAGGGAAAAACTTCATCCAGCTCAGCTCTTTTCATCCCATTTCTCGTAATCATCATTTTGAAGACTTTCTATGTATGCTTCGTGTATGGAATCGCAAAGATTGTCTAAATCATCTAGGGCCTTTATAAGGGCTTGTAACGAGGATAGTTTATCTAGACCAGGTTCAAAGAAAGGTTTGAGGAATTCTCAACCATCACGCACCATACATCTGTATTCGTATTTGGATGTTCGGTTCTGAAGGATGAGGTACACTGGAAAATTTTCAGGATATCACAAGAGCTAAACCAAAGGGTTCAATGCCCACCTGTATCCGCAAAACTCAACCTTTGGACTACGCGGGGCGGTAGGTCAGTGAAGTAGTAGCAACCCAACCATAAGGCTTGAATTTCAACTTTTTCATAAGCATCCATCGTAGCGCATTCCCCATAGTATGCGATTCATCGTGAACCTGATATGTTGCAGCAGAAAGGTCGGATGCTGCGCCTTTCATCTGTGGAGAGCATTTGAGCAATTTCGTTGTGGATGTAAGATATGATTACGGACAATGCGAATTTTTGGAGGAGCGTCTGCGGTAGCCATTGTCGAGAGGAGGATGTTAGGCGCCCATTGAAACTTTGGCACATATTTCGCTCACACATCATACATCCCCGATAAGCAGCGTTTTGGATAATTATTTCTGACATCCTCCGACGTATATAATGTCCTTGTGCATACATTTGTCTTGCAAAAACTAGTACCGACTGTGAATCATTATTTCGTGCTACGGGTTACACTAGCAAAACCGTTACTGTACGCTCTCTCAAGAAGGAGTAGTTTGAATAATAAACCGTTTGTCGTTTAACAGAAGAACAATGAACGAAAAAATCACCAATTTATTGAACCTTAGGCGCTCAATTAGACCATAATTCCAACTCCGACTCCTTTGGTGCCCAACACAGCCAAACAACGCTTTTTTGTATTTTCTTTTTTATTCCCAAAACCTACACAATGGTTAGATCAATGCATTGTTGCAAGAACTCGGTGAAGCACTTTATGAATGCTCATTGTACCATTCATTCATCAGCATGAGGGTTATTGACTATTTTGGACTTATAAAGCGATGCTCGTTCGCCTTTCTCCGGACAACTCATCCTCTTTTTCCCTTCTCTCCTCTAACAGCTCTTTGTATTGGTTATACCCTTTCTCGCTTTTATCTCAAGGCAGGATCTCCCAGGTGGAACTCAGATCTTTCCGCTTTTTTATTAATTGCTTCAAACACCAACGACCGGACACTTTGCATATCACGCTTCACTCTACGTACAAACCTACTTTTCACTCCCAACCCATGGCTTTCTCCACACTCTCCACCTCAGAGACGCCTACTTTGCCTCCACTTCGCCCAGTAGCGACTCCTATGCCTATACGCCTGCCTGGAATTGAGCACATCCATTCCTTACCCAAATCACGTCCTGTAAGTACCCTTTCCTATTGTTCCTCAATATCCTCACTCATGTCTTTTCCCCCCAGTCATGTACGATCCCTCTCTACGCTCCTCGTGCTTCCGTGCCTATACCGCGAAAGTTCTCCACCTCATCTTCAATCACGAATGAGTCACGATCTCCTTCCCCCTCTCCATCCAACTCTTCCTTCATTAGTCCGAGCTGTACGTCACAGACCTCTACTCAACGTGGTCAGCCGTTCATGCGACTCGTCCCAACTGATATGGCACATGCGGAGGCGGTCGTCGTTGTCCCTCCTCCAGGCCCTGAACCTCAGAAACCTTTACTACTTATTGGTCCTGCGTTAAAAATGGTCAATCATCCTCAGCGACGCATTGCTCGTGGCGCACGAGTATATCCATATCGCAGGGAAATGAACCATCATAGCCGAAAGGCATCTTGGGCATCGACTAATTGTTCCGACTCATGATATAACGAGGTCAGCACTGCTCGTGTCTACACAGATAATCCGCTCATGATTTCCTAACACAGCTCCCTTGTTCTGTCTGGTTCGCTCTTGCATTTTCTTGTATTCATCATCACCTTAGTGTATTTTTGGGGCTTTCAGTCGAGCAATGAAAACTGTATTTTTACCTATTGACGCCATATCCTAACGACCTGTCCATTTCTAATCCTTTCGGATTTCTGGTCAGTAGAGAACAATATAGAACGCTTATCGTAAGGCGAAGCTTCAAGAATCAAGGGCTAACGATTACATTCATCAGACTTCTGTTTTCAATTGTCCTTTGCGCTCAGCACCTTTCCCTAGAGCTGCCAACGAGTCATAACACCATAGTAAGTGAATACAAAATTGCTTAATGTACAAAGGCCCCAGAAGTCAAAGAACCCAGTCAATATTATGTATAATGAAACGAAACGACAGACATCGTAAATCAGGATATATGATGAACAGCGACAGAGCTGAAAGTTTCACGAGGAATTTTAGGTTGGGATCATTCTACTGACGCAAAGGGTCTTTTGACTCGGTTGTTTCGGAGAAAGACTGGGTCGCCGAAGGAGAAGGGCAAACACTGGGAGTGCGGTTTCGTGAGGGGTGTCGTTTGTTGGAGACGACTATCTCCACAAAAGCAAATTTCTGAACAGTAGGAGTGTGAGTAGTTGAGGCAGATGTAGATGCAGATGTGGATGCTTTTGCAGAGTTTCTGAACCGTTTGTTGGAACTGCCTTTCGACGAGTCCTCTTGAGCCTCTCGTGAGCGTTTCGTGACTGATTTCGTCCAATGTACTTCTGGCAAAAAAATCAACAGGTGAAGTGAGATAATTGAATGAGAAGTACTACCATTATTTGACGAGCCAAGTAAGGGAGCTTTCATCGCCGATTTAAAGTTCTTTTTCGGTGGTCGTCCGCGTCTGCGTTTCGGCGCAGACGTGATCTCGGTTCGAGGAGGGTTGGATACCTCAAGCACGTCGGGCTTTGAAGTAGTCATCTCAGGTGATGGAAGAGCAACATTCATTTTTCCAAGGTCGAATGATGTTTCAACTGAGGAAATAGGCGCAGCTGACTTAGGGTGTGGTGTTTTCTTCAACGTAAATGGAGTATTTGAAGACGGTGTGTGAGACGCAAGTGCAAGCCGTTCCAGGTTGACTACAGTGAGCCCAGAACTGAGTGATAGCGACTGTGATCCGGGTGGCATGTCAGCTTCTGGTGTTACTGTTCTGCCTGAAACAAGGAGCGTGTCGTGTTGAATCTGTTAGCTCGAGATTCAGTATCCTTCAAACAAGGATACGTACCAGACAAGCTACTAAGAGATGAAAGTGGCGAAAGTATAATTGATGAGGCTTCCGCCATTTTTTTCACTTCAAGTTCATCTCGAAGTGATTCTATTTGATAGTCTCTCTCAGCTAGAGCTCGGTGCAGACCATGGACATCGTTCAAACGTGATCGAAGTCGGTCAATCAGAGTATGAATGGCAGACATGACAGCAAGAGAGTCCTCTGTGAGGAATTTTGGAAAACAAATCAAGGCAGAGATATTTGGATCCCCTGAGACCGGGATTAGCTCGTGGATTGTTTCCCAGATAGAGACAAGCCTGGGCGCAGGCTTCAAAACATCCAGATCAGAATCGTACGTCGCAATCTCATGGTGACAAAGTACAGCGATCAGCGAGGAAATTCTCTTCTCGAGGTCAATCTGCTCCAATCTACTGTTCTCTTGAACGGAAGAAAGCTGACGACGAAAGTCCTCTATCTGTTGCTCTGCGTGTGTCTGCACATCGGTTAGCGAATTCCTGGCTTCGATCAATGCGGTCTCGGTTTTTGAGTGCTGAGTGGCAAGCGAAGACAGCTGATCTTCGACCTGCGCAACCTTCTGGTGACTGGCATCTGCCTGATGTCGGAGGGCAATGCTCGATTCACGTCTCTCACAATCCAATTGTCGGAGTAAAAGATCACTCCGTTCTGTGGCCTCCTTCGCTTTGGATTCGTAGTTGGAAGCGTCGTGGATCGCTGCCTCCAAGCGAGTGGTCAGGTCATGCTGCAACTTCATCATCTCTTCCGAAAGACGGCGCTGTTCCATTCGGCTATTCTCTTTGATACTCGAAATTTCACTCTCCAGTGTCATTTTTTGTTCCCTCAACAGATATTCGTACCTCTTCGCAGATACCTCCTCAGCTCTGGTTTCAGACAGAGATTCCTGCAGCTGAGCTACAGTGGTATTGAAGGTATCAGTCTCTGATTTCCTCGCCGATCTCGCCTCCTTCCTGTCCAGCTCGAGTGCCTGCATCTGGAAGATGTGCCTCGCACGAGATGCGTCCAACTCTATCTGTATGACTTGTTTATCATAGAGGGTCTCAGCTAGCTGCCGCTGTGACTCCTCTTGCATAGCTTCGAGCTTCACAGCGCGTTTGCGGAAATATGAAACCAACATTGTTGCAACGCGACGAGTACGCACTATAACGTCTGCACAAGTTGCAGATTCATCCAGCTTTTGTTGCAGCCTTTCTTGCGAGAAAGCCATGTTTGATACCTTCGCTCGAAGAAATGCAGCTTCGTCGAGGGCCACGTTCAGCCGGCTTTCGACCTCCGCCAACCTCTCCTGATAGAACAAAGCGATTCTACCCCGCTCCTCGTCAATCAAAGCAGTGAACTGAGCGGTGTAATAACCCATTACATTAGCAGAGCATAAAGCATTATGATTCTGAGGATGAAAAGTTGGCTGAGAGGGTGCCATGAAGTATTCGGAGGATAAATGCTGGAATTCGAATTCTAGAATGTTTACACCCCAGTGAGAGATTATGTAATTTTATAACATTGATTTGCCACAGGAGTGTATCTCTGATATGAACGACCTGAAGATTCTCCAGTAGATGTCGAGACCACAGGATATGTATGCGAGAAACCGAGAATGCCAGCATTGAAGAATCTTGAAGATTATCAGCGTTTGTTTAGTAGCCGGTCGATCCTTGCCTGATATAGGAATTGCGCGACTTTCAGGGTGGCGGGACGACTGCTATTACATTCCAATTCCTTCTCTCCCAATCGTTCCCAATCGTGCAGCTGCTGAGCAGCACAGTTAAAATCTTTCACGGGCCTGCACATTCAAACTCCAACTCGACTCTGACATCGTACGTTCTGGAAAGACTAGCTTCAGTCATGGAGCTCCAATCTGCATCTAGCCTCCGGCGTCAACTTCGAGTGTTCAAACAATTCGCTCGAGACTACAACGGTTGACGATTCACTTATTCACAGTGAAATGCTAAAGGAAAGATGTCGCTAGATTGAATTCTTACAACATGTCCGCTTCACTCATTTACACAATTATCTTCATGATCTACTATACTTACGTCCAGCTAGGCTAACTCAAATCTGACGGAAGTGGGCTATCCTTTAGCACACGGGGTGTTTGACTCCCATTCAGTCAACGTTCAGAATTTCTATGAATCTTTCTTTAGGTTTCGTTTTTTTATAAACACATAGCATCATGCGACGGCGCCACTCCGAAGAGCTCCACCCACACTGCTTCCACCCTAGGCATGGCGGTTCCTGTTCTAAACTGGTCACTGAAGGCCTATCGAGGCCTATCAAGCCCCGTGTAAGATGTCCTATCACACACTTTACCCTTATTATAATTTTTACTCAAGGTGCTTATGCCTTGAGTTAATAACATTTGTCGACAATGTTACCCCGGCTCTTTCGGGCTCATTAGGTGCTCGTAGATGACCAGTGAACTGTCTGCTGCGGCTCCTGCCAGCTCCTGCCGTTGTGTACGAGACTGGAAACTTGGCGAAATACCAGCGATTCCGAAAATGGCACTGTGCAGGGCCTCTTCAGTTCCGGAACTTGTGTAAGTCGCGCATTGCGTCAAGCGTGGATATATGAAACACCCGCCGCTTAGTTTAACAGTCTGTAAGTAGGGCTTCCATCGCCGTGTTCCATTGTCATTTGCTCATTATGTAGCACTGGGGTAACCCATTGGGTATATAAAGCCACCCAAAGCGCTCGCTCAAACTTCCGCAGGATCCCATCTACGTCGATAATCATGCGGTTCTTCTCTGCCCTGTTCTCCCTGGCAATCGCCACTACATCCGTCGTCTCTCAGAGCGCAAATCTCGGTGCTCCTGCAGACATGACCCAAGTTGCTGCTGGGTCGGACTTCACCGTCATGGTTGACCGTCCTGTATGTCTAAATCTCCCTTTCAATGAAACTCAAATGTAACCTCAGGCTGGCTCTAGGATACGCTGACTGGTTCAATCGAGGTAGCTGTGGTGATCGCTCTCTTGAGCTGTGCCTCCAATCCATGCCCTGGACCTTCCGCAGAACTTGGCACGGTCTTATACAACGGACCTTTCAATCCTCAATTCACGACGGAACCTGGAACCACTAATCTCCCGCCTCACGAGAACTTCACGCTTACTGTTCCTTCTTCCTTTACAAAGGGCAACGCTCAGTTGGGTGTCGCGCATGTCTATCTACTAGGAGTGGGTCAAAAACATCTCTAAGCGCTCTGTGCTTGCTAACGTCTAACTCCCAATAGGCTTCGGTATCGCCCGAACTCGAGACGTTCAACACTACCATTGTAGTTACTTGAGTAGCCTGTGATTGATGATGAACAACATGGACTTCACTACTTAAATATGCACTGACGAGTACATAAATTTCGAAGTTTTGGATGCACTGAAATAGGCAAAGATTCCAAACAATTTCAGGATGAAGGAAGGTACAGTTGAGACTATCATATTTTACGAAAGTAAATTTTACGTGCACTGAAGTTGTCTATGCTATGCGGCGCCCATATATATGTATATAAGTAGATCAAGGATCAAGCTTGCTAAAGATAGTATACTTGAATGCGGCTGTGCTATCGAGTCACGATACTGATGCTCATACTAATACCGCGCCTTCACGCAGTTTATCGATTAAAGCCCCTTCCTTTCATTCGTTTAGCAAGATTTAAAAGCACTATGGCCTCATCACTAGACCTTGAGCGAGAAATAGAAACTCAGAACGCGTTATTCAACGAATTAAGGCTTTCAGGCTCTGATCCCGCTGGACTGGAAGAAGTAAAGAAGAAATTAGGAGAGTTGAAGAGATCGCTTGGACAGGCTAAAGCAAAGGCTGCTGCAGATGGCTCCGCTGCTTCTGGAAGCAAGGATGCTGCTGCCAAGAAGAAGGGTCGAATTCTCTTGAAAACACCCAAGGTGAGTCAAAGTATTTTTCCCAGTTGAATTCGTTCTCATACTGAAGCTACTAGGGAACGAGGGACTATGGTCCTGCTGAAATGTTCTGTCGTGAATACGTAGAGCGAATCGTCAAGGACTGCTTCACGACTTACGGCGGTTCCTGCCTTGATACACCTGTCTTCGAGCGCAAGGAAATCTTAGCAGGAAAGTACGGTGAAGACGCAAAACTTATATTTGACCTGATGGATCAAGGAGGGGAGCAGCTTTCTCTGAGGTATGATCACACCGTTCCGCTGGCACGGTACCTATCTATGATGGGAGGGACGAATACACAGTCGAAACTTTGGCAAGTTGGGAAAGTGTACCGGAGAGATAACCCGGTCATGTCCAAGGGAAGAATGAGGGAGTTTTCACAAGCAGTACGTCCAATACAGCGTTCTTACTACCGTTCATTGACATCCTCGACAGGATTTTGATATATCTGGCACTTGGGACCCTATGATCCCCGATGCAGAAATCATAAGTTTGGTCTGTACAATTCTGTCGAAGCTCGACGTAGGAGAATTTACCATCAAGGTGAGCCGTCTGAGAATTGACTCAAAACAAATTTTGATAAATCCATTCAGATTAACCACCGAAAAATACTCGATGGTATTTTCGAGGTCTGCGGTGTACCATCCGAGAAAATCCGTACCATCTCTTCTGCTGTCGATAAGCTTGACAAACTCCCCTGGGCTGACGTCAAGAAAGAAATGACAGAGGAGAAAGGCCTCGATCCCTCTGTCGCAGACAAGATTGGAGAGTATGTTAAGCACAAAGGTAAACCCTTTACTTCGCCTACGTCCTCATATTTTCTAAAATATTGTTCATACTCGTCAGGTGGCCCGGAACTTCTTGACCAACTTCTGGCCGACCCAGCATTGAGTGCTAATCCGAGTGCAAAACAGGGTCTGGAAGACATGAGCTTACTGTTCACTTATCTCTCGGCATATAATGTGATCAACAGGATCTCTTTCGATATGTCTCTTGCTCGAGGTTTAGATTACTACACTGGTATAATCTATGAAGCTATTGTCGAAGCCTCCGCACCTCCTGGCTTCAAGGCCAATCCTCCGGTCGATCCCTCATCCGCTCCCTCTCCAGCACCAAAAAAGAAAGCATCAAAAAAGGTCAAGAACGAGGACGGCGAAGAAGAGGAAGAGGTCGATGAATCCCAAGTCGGCGTAGGATCAATTGCTGCAGGTGGTCGTTACGACGGGCTTGTAGGCATGTTCAGCGCAGCCGCTGCCGGAGACTCTAAACACAAAGGTTCCATACCTTGCATCGGTATATCTATAGGTCTCGATCGGATTTTTGCAATCATTTGGCCCAAGTGGGTCGAAAAGGGCAAACGAAGCAAAGAGACTATGGTATATGTGATGGCAGCTGGCGATGGGCTGATCGTCGAGCGCATGAAACTTGTCAAGGAACTCCGAGATGAGGGGATCAAGGTAGACTTCTTGGCGAAGAAGAAACCAAAACTGCCAGTACAATTTGCGGCAGGCGAGAGGGACGAGGTACCATTTGCAATCATCCTTGGAGAGAACGAGATCAAGGAAGGGTACGTGATGGTGAAACAGCAGAAATGGGAAATGATAGATGGTAAGAAGGTGAAGATCTTAGCAGAGGGAGACGAAAAGGGCGAGAAAGTTGATCGAGGACAGCTTGTGCAATGGTTGAGAACTACGCGAACTTGGAAGGAATGGGAAGACGGCAAATTATAATTGATAAATATTCCAGTCATATCGCAGCGCTGTCCACTATTAAGATCGGCAATGCTATTCTGTATCTTCTGCATATTATGGTAATATATATCGGCTTTCCTAGATCTCCTACAATCTTCACCACGGCGAGCGAACTCCTGCTGAACTGAGGGACCCGCCATCAGTGAGCTAGCAAAAAGGTCAGTTAACTTCCCATGCAACATTGGGCTCCCACGTACCACTGCCGAAATTTGCTTGTGTATCATGGTCAGATCTGTACAATCAGCAAAAGTAAGTAAGCAAGTTGTGCAGTTTGGGAATAACGGAACACGCACAATCCAAGTAGCCCATTGTCCCATTATTTTGATCCTCAACCAACATGTCGCTGAACTCGATTTCTGCTGCATCTAAATTCTGTCTGGCAATGAAAAACTTGGCTAAACGCCCCCACGTTCTGCGTTTCGCGCTGCGATAATGTTTCGGACTTGCTTGGAGAAGCGCGTTGGGAGATGAGGTAGTTTGTTCTTGGAAAAAAGGATGAAGAAAACCACGCATGCAAAGGAACGGTCAAACATACCATATGAGGATCTAAGCTAAAGATGTCTTCCGTTCCGAAAAGATCATTCAACAACTGAGGCGAAACACTCGACCCAATCCATAATATCGTCGTTTCCTCGTTATCTAATGTTTCAATGACAGAAGTCATTTGTCAACGAGAAGAAACATGAAGTGTTGTATCATTGACTTGCCTATGAGATATAGCCCATTCGCCAACATCCATTCATGACTAGCTCGCATAGTTGATGGCAGCGATACCGCTGAAATAGGACTTTTTGGTTGTGTTATGCCGTTTGCGCCAGGTCTCTCTGCTACCGCCGTCGTCAACGCGATCGTGTCATCAAGATCATGCAGTGCCAAAAGTCGTGGATACAAGTGTTGTATGGTAGAACGTACACTCATGGAAAGTAGTCGGTGAATGAAGTAATTGCGGACGTCGGAGGCTATGTTGCGTGCTGAAGGTAGAATAAGAGGAACACATGTCAGGAGTGAGAAGCTAAAGCGATAGGCAAAGCTTACCTTTGAGAGGCTTGGATTTCAATAGTCCGAGTGTGTACGTAGGAAGAGCTTTAAACGTTTCCGGGATTATGAGCTGTTGAAGAACTCTGTTTAGCAAAACCAACCGAAATTCAGGTGTTGATATGGAACGTACTTGGGTAGGTCTTGAAGCAGCCGCGCATTTATTCCTATATCCTAGTAGCACAGCGGAGCAGTTTTCGGTCAAGTCATCTCTTATCAGAGACACTTTCTGCGATGAGAGATTTGATACGGCTGGATTTGAATTAGTGAGAAATTTTGCCGGTCCCATACACAGAACTAATGCTGCTTACCTGTTCTTGTCAGATAAGCTATACATGCATCCACATCCGCATATTGAAACACATTTCCAGCCAGCTCGACCACCTGGAGCGCTAAATTCACCAACCTCACCCTCCTCTGCCCTTGAGGTGACGTATACAGTACTGCGCATTGTAGGTATGCGTATTCGCGTGGGCTGAGACCTGAACTCGTTATGGAGCTAGCAGCATGAGCGAGGGAGACACAAAAGGATTTGTCGGCATCAATGATGCCCGTCGCCATGTCAGTTGAGTTTTGCAGATAAAAGTTGCCATGATGATCTTTTACTCGAAGGCCTGCACTGATCTTCAGGGAAATTCGAATGCCAGGTATTACTGAAAACTCACCTTTGGAACACCTTACCCTTGTCATGCAATCATACCCAGTAGTCCGTCTAAACAAACGCTGGATCTGTGATTCAAGGACTGGACCGTCCCTCAGTAAGTCGAACCGGGGATGGAAATATATATCTCCTCCTGTCGTCGAGGGAACTGCACCTGGAATGGAAGAAGAAAAAACATGAAAGTTAGGAGATAAAAACAAAATCAGCGGTTCCGTTATATGACCCACCCACACTAGCTACATCGACAAATTTACTGTTTCCCAGAAACAGTGACACTCCAATTCCCTCCTCCGCACACTCTTCCCCGATCTGCGTCCATAACGGGTCGCGAGGCTTATACAACACTCTCTCCTTGTCAGTATCATACAAATTTTCGTTAGGCTGCCCGTGAAGAGCAGCGATGCCGACGGATGGCATAGTGCTCAAGAAGCTGATGATGTGACCACCACGATTTGACTATTGGATGTGAGGAAATATGAGTCGGCAAAACAGACAGCATGCTGTAAACAACAGAAGACTCACAAGTGCAGCCTGACCTGCCCGAATTACCGAGCCGAACGCAGTTCTGGAATTTGATGTGTTAACAAAACGTTGTGGTATTGATTGTAGTAATGCTTCCAATGAATTCCGATGCTCCCAAGGATCAACGAAAACACCGTCATAGAGCGGCACAAAGACTTCGTCTGTGTCTGAAACCACCAGCATAGGAGCTGGGACTTTGTCTGTCTGGCATGTATACGTTGAGAAAGCTACTTTCCCAAGAGGCAGAGGAGGCACGCACTGTCAAGTCGTGAAAGTGTAACGACTCGTCATAGGTTATAATAGCTATCCGACTTCCAGGATGGAAACACGGATTAAGCATAACCTCTTCATCAACAGGATCTGGACCTCCATATAAAATCTTCAAAAGTGATATACAGGCGGCATAGAGGAAATTTGACTGGACAGCCTCTACGGAGACGTCAAGAGCAATGACGAAATTCAGAGGTTGAGGCAAACGTATACCAGTAGGTAGTGATGTAGGAGAATAATATGGAGGAGTTATCCGTTGTGGAGGATTGGAAGCAAAATACTCCTCTCCCACGACAAAGTCTATAGTCCCTTTACACAGTTCAGGTCGATCCATATGATCAAGGCGCATTCCGTTTCCATCTAGATTGGAAAAGTACTCTGGTGCTACTGCGGTTTCGTGCGCACATAGATTGCACCTCCATTTGGTCCCTCCCGATGTCCATACACACCATGGATTAACGTAGGCGCGACAGTTTTCACATCGAGCTGGACCTGAAGGGCCAGGATCAATAAGTGGGATCGGTTCGTCTCCTTCAGCAAAAGGCTGGAAGATTGCGGCAAGAGGTACGTTACAGTCTGATGCCAAACGTGAGGTGTAAGGAATAGCCCAAGTTGTTACGCGGACATATTTTGGAGAGGAGTTACTTGAGAGAGTATATTGTTTAGTATTGCGTAGGAGCAAATTAGCTAGGCACGCACCCTGATCTACAGCTACAACATCGGTAGTAGACAAGGGAACTCTTGTCCCAGGCAAGGTCAAGTATGACTGGTTTTCCCAATGTTGTCGATCTGATTCAATGGAATCGACAGCGGAAGGTACTTGATTAGGGTCGATACGTGGGCGCAAGCCTAACATGTAGTAAGTAGATGATTCCATCGAATTCAGGAAAATAACATACCATACCTTGAATGCCTCGCCAGCACTGTGTGGAGGCTGTGGAATGTGTGGGGATTCGGAGTTATACATGATAAGGGTTAACGTCCTCAATAGCTACGCATCTGCTAAAGAGAGATGATGTATCCTCGCAGAGCCTATACCAGGTTGATTCATCATGACACGTGGTGGAATTTTAACCGGACCCGGGCCGGCCACGGCATATTTCTTTCATTCTGACTCTCTGCGCTCTATGTAGATCTGTTAGATATCTATTGTCAACCCCTTCGAAGGTCCTCTTCCCAATTCACGTTTGTATCAGAGGCAAGAATTCAGCACAGTGGCCATATTATCTCTTGTCCAAAGACCCCTAAGTCTAAGTACCATGTTTGTGTGTAGGTACCTGCTCATAGATTAAAGCTATGTTCATAAGGCTCTAGGCTTCTTCTCTTCTTCTAATTTCGATATATCCTTCTAAGGGTAAGTCAGTATCTTTTCTCAGCCGCATTCGCAATGTATCAAGAACTCACGATTATTTTGGTTTGAGTGCCTAGACGCTGTGTATAAAATGCAAGTAAACAGGATTCAGCGTCCTGATGTTCCCTCTTTCATAGTCCTCTTGACAGCGAGTATCTTGAATATTGAACCGAAGAGCACTCGAAACGCAATGCCTCGTTAGCATTGCTGTTTCAAAATCACCCCAATTACATATGTATTTAGGAACAGCAGCTTCTCGTGATGATAGCGTGCTTGCCCAAACCCCTTGCGAGTCGGAATCGGAAAAGGGGAAGAGAAGAACAGCTCTGAGGTGAGTAAACCGCCAGAAAACCGGTCGCCGGGGGCATGGCTTAGTTGATCCTGCTCACATCGGACGATGATAAGCGCGGGGATAGTTACATACCGAAGGTATATGCTGGACTATGCTGCCGTGAATTTCTACTACAACTTTTGTTCAGCTTCGGTCATATGCCATGCACATTGCAAAGCGAGGACTGCGGGGTATTGACCCTCGGAAGATCAATTGTGATTGTCCGCATTCATTAATAAATTGGACATTATCTGTTGAATGCAAAAAGGCTGGAAGGCATGCGCAGGCATCCCTTTCGACACACCTCGAGTAATCATTGTTAACATTGAGTAAATAATCAATCTAACTCCTTGTATAGTTAGCTTGGACCCTGCGGCGTGGGCAATGGTAACAAACCGGTTTTCTGATTCGACACTTGGACCTTCCCTTTATATCACGAATGCCACGCGATTTAAGATCGGAATTCGCACGCAAGCCAAGTCTCTTCATCAACATCAACATCCGGATCTCTTCTGTCTTGTACTTATTCCCTCCTAGCTGTATTATCAAGATACCCTCAAAACTGTTACTCATTCGAAAAGATACGATACACTCCATATCAGATTTCCATTATTTTCTCTTGGTTTTCCTCTTGGCATGAAGCAAGTTCGTCCTCGTAGTGCCGATCTAGGTGGCCTGCATCTCGCTACAGCAGGCAGTGGCTCTGGACATGGTTGGCTAGGATACTCAGGCGAGATGCAGTATGTGTTCTTCAGTGGCTTATATATCCAAGTTGAAGCTTAGCAATTCGTCGTAGGACTCGTTTTGCTGAACTCTTGACGGATATGTATAACGAAACTCTCAACGCTGTCAACGAGCGAGACGCAGAATTGTGAGGGCACTTCACTCCTTTAATCTGTATCTGTCGTTAATATATAATCCCACTATCAGTGCATCGACAGACCTTCCCGCTGAGACTCGGACTCGCCTCATACACTCCCTCGATAGTTGGAGTTTCGAGCCTCATAAGTTGCCTGATGAAGAAGTGCTTGCCTGCGCTATGATGTTATTTGAGGCTCTGTTCCGGATAGAACACATGCAGAGTTCCGTGGGTCTTTCACTCAGTAGGTGAATTCATCACTCGTGTGACTCTGTCTCACCCTTCCCTTGTTTCCTTCTTCATAGAGGACCAAATCTACCCTCTAATTCATCACCTTCGCCGAATCTATCGATGGGAAAACACATATCACAACTTCGAACACGCTCTAGACGTCCTTCAATGCTCCTACACTTTCCTGCGGTCAGCTGGTATGGTTCCACCCGTATCCATACTCTTGGATGAAGACCCCGAACGAACGTGGATTTCCCAGCGGAAACCTAACTCCGGGCCACTCGTAACATGCCTTGGCATGAAGGAGCTTTTCATCGTGTATATCGCAGCTATCGGCCACGACGTCGCTCATCCTGGTTTCACAAATTTGTTCATGCGAAATGCCGAAACTCCGCTCTCAATGGTATACGACGGGAAATCGGCTCTGGAACAAATGCATTGCAGTCTGCTACTGCGGGTCATGCGCCATTATGGGCTAGGTCCCTTATTGGAAGACTCATGTGGCACTGGAAACGGTTGCAACCAGAGCGTGAGGAAGCTGTTATCAGAAACGGTGCTGGCAACCGACATGAGTGTACATGCGGACTTCATGAAGAACTTCAAGGCGTTGGTGAATGACGGAAAGACGCAATCTGCAAGTGAAGCAAAGGAAGGGGAGAGTCAGCTTTGGAGGAAACAGGTGCTATTGTGTCAGGGTATCATGAAATGTGCAGATATTTCTAATCCAGTGAGTAAGAACGCTCCCTATACTTCTAACAGATCTAAAATGCTCCTTACGTAGTTCCGACCGTATCATGTATCACAACACTGGGCGGCAGCACTAATGGGCGAATGGACGTCGCAGGCTATGCTCGAAAAATACATGAACTTACCATGCACTAATTCATGCTCCGATGACCCCCTTTCCGAGGCTAACGGTCAAGTATTTTTCATTAACACTTTTGCTAAACCCTTGCTGCAATTGATGGTCGAGGCCGTGCCAGGTAACTGACAATTCCTTCTGTTCCAGTAACTAGATGGCCTCACTTTATTTCGTCTGTAGAACTACAACCCCATCTGGATCAATGCGAGGATAATCTCCAGCTTTGGCAATCTCGTCAAGTTGACCTCAAATCCAATTTGGAAACAGTCGAAACAAATAATTCTGTTTCACAGCCTGCCGAATTTGATCCTGTCTCATCCTCAACCTCGCTCACGTCGACAACATCCCCTTCTCTTCGAAGGCGTCGAGACGATTATCTCACGGCATTCCCACTCGCACTTCCGAAACACCACCCATATCGAAACATCTCGCATGTTGACCGCGTACCATATAGCCCCTTAGAAAACGACGATATTGATAAAGACCAAGAAGAAAGCGCTGACATTCAAGCTAACTCGAGCGTTTCGAGGGAAAGTAGCAATTTCAACCAGACGACTCCCCCTCGTAGTTCGGCTTCAACAGCTACCAGTGTCACTTTGGTTTGGCCTTCTTCTGCGGCAGGGATCAAACAGCAATCAGATCAATTTCAGCTATCTCCGCCGTCATTAACTTCCACTCTTCCTACTACTCAACATAGTTCTGAAGAAGCCGTGCAGCATGCTGGTCGAACCACCTCATCTTCGTCCTCAGCGTCCGCAACCACATCCATCTCAACCTCGTCGCTCAGCTCTCCTTGCGGGAGTGGTTCGGATGTTTCCTCGTCCTCTGTATCCGGCGATTCCGAGTACATGTCTGTTGCGGACTGGAATAGCATAAGCGGAGAAAGTCACGGTGCAGCAAGTTCGTACCGCACTACTCATGATGGTTATGACAACATTAGCGGCGTCGATCGCAATGGCGAAATTTCCGCCAGAGCACGTAATGACAGCATGAGCAGTCAGTCCCAAGGCTACAAATACGTACGAGGTCACTTACGCTCCATTACGAGCGATAGCGCGAATGGGACTCAGGACGGCTCATGCTCTTACAACTCAACCCCAGTCCACATACAGGATCCACATGCTGGGCTGCGAGCAGCAGCGGTCAGTGCTCAGCCAATGTTGAGGAAACAAAGATCGATGTTGAATCGAAAATCATGGGGAGCTCCAGGGGAATACGCAGCACGTTGCGGGGGTGGGAAATTCTCCAATGATGTATCTGTCAGCTCGGCGGCTTCATCGTCTCATGATTCCTCCTTGCGTCCTCCTCCACTGAGTAGCCCAGCCGTCTTTAGTCATGGCGCTGGTGCTGGTCAACAAGGATTGGGACCCGAGTCGCTTCCAGATGTTGAATTACCTGCGCCAGCATCGGCAAATCCAAAGGTTACAAAGAATCTGCGTAAGCCAACCATCGTTATCGCCCAACCACATCCACATCCTCGGGAAATCCCAGTCAATCTTTTGCCGGTGTAATATGTATGATCGCTGTCAAATCCCATTAAATTTGCCCATACCCATTGGAGTTCAAACACCCTCATGGCGAAAAAGTTGTTTCGACCTCGGCGCAGTTCCTTTTTTTTTGAGTACTCTCCACGCAATGTTCTCTAGATGAAACCTCTTTCTTCTCCTCTCGACATCTGACATTTGGGTTCCCTGTGTTGGGATTGGGTTCTCGTTTGTTCTTCTATCTGTCTTTGTTACAAAAAGTATCTTGTATATCCTTGGTGCTATATCACTTTCCACGATTTTTCGTGCCGTTTTACGCATCTACCACAACTCTAGTTTGAGGTCTTTATTTACTCATCTTCTCCTTTTTTTTCCAAAATCTCTGTTGATCTCGCTCCAAGCCTTCCTCATTTTCTGATTCGTGTCCGAACTCCTTTAACATTTGTCTGTGTATTGCAATGTAGCTTTAGCAAAACAGTTTTCTATATTGTTATATTTTCTATAGTGATTGAGCTGGCGCCGCGATTGAGAAAAGCGCAAGACGGGCCCATTTGTTGAGTTCTCTCAGAGGTACAAATTCTCAATATCCACTTTGTTTAACAATTGGATTTCATCTCGGTGAAATCAACTCTGCTCCCTCTAAGGGTACTAATGAGTGGAAGTGTGTATACCACTACTGCCATTTCTGTACAGGCTTGTGGGATAAAACCGGTCCAGTCGGACATCTGGTTGCTGCCTAATTTGCTGTCTAATTTTTATGACTAATCGATGCCACTACGATACGCAAGCATGAACCGAGCTAGACTCATTCATTAGATATATTCAAGCTGCTTAAAATGCTGTCCTTATGCCCGAAAGTTGAACTTCAAGCGCCACAAAATCTCTGCATTCATCGTCCTTGACCTATTATGACGAAAGTACCACTTCTTTTGACCGGAGCCACTGGTGACGATGACAAGCCATATTCTTTAACTTTGTTCTGATACCTTCCAACAGGATACATAGGCGGCACGGTTTTGACGCGCTTTTTACAACGCCCTGACGCGTCATCTTTCGATATACGCCTTCTTGTTCGAAGTGATGAAAAGGCCAAAGCTATCCAGGATCTGAAATTACCAGTCACGGTGGTCATTGGATCTCATACTAATGCTGAGCTCATGGAGCAACTGGCATCTCAAGTGGACGTTGTTATTGCGACAGTAAGCGAAATTCATAACCAGTAGTCAAATCTTCGGTCTAAATTCACTCCTGGCAGGCGGATTGTGACAGCCTCGAAGCTGCACAAAGCACTCTAAAGGGGCTGAAAAAACGACATGAAATGACGGGGAAGAAGCCTATCTTCATTCATACAGTAAGTGTGCTGCCCTTTGCCGTCCTCGAATATGTCGATTCAGAGTACGATGTTATTCTTTCTAGTCAGGAACTGGTGAGTTCGAGGACCGTTGAATCACGCCCTGACGGATGGTATTCACTGTACGTTGACTCGTATCATAGGTGTCTATGCGGACTTGGTAAATGGAAAGCATGCGGACTCAGAAATCTTTGACGATACAAATCCCAAGCAAATTGAAAGTCTTCCGCCTAATGCTCCCCATCGACCCGTTGATCTAATAATTGTCGCTGGAGATGCCGAAGGTCCGTCTGCACTCCTTTTTGCTGATAATATATTCTGAAGCTGTTCTGCTACAGGTTATGTGAACAGTTATATCATACTTCCCTCGACTGTCTGGGGAACTCCTACAGGACCTCTATTCGATGCGAAGATCTCGAACGCCCACTCTATACAAATCCCTTATGCTGCTCGAGCTGCTCTAGCTCGTGGCCAGGGCGGAATGCTGACCGAAGGCAAGAACGTGTGGCCTATAGTTGAGATAAATGAACGTGAGTCTCGAAGTGTTCATGCCTAATTCATTTTCTGAAACCTATCCATCCTGTAATCAGTAGGCGATCTTTATAGCTTAGTGTATGATGCGATCCAAAACAAACATCCCATGGCAGGACACGGAAGAGAGGGATTTTACAATGCAGGTTACGAAGAATACTCTATGAAGCAGCTTGCCACAAGTATTTCGGAAGTCCTTGTCCAGGTGAAGAGAGGAACGAACCCTGAACCGTCATCTTTCACCCCGGAAGAGCTCGAAAAATATTTTGGGGTGTGTGTGGTTCTATTCTCGTATGCATTGGCGTTAAGAATTTTTTGTTTCGATAGCGGTTCGGACCGTTTTTTGGCAGCAATAGTCGCTGCCTGTCCGTGCGTTCTAAAGAAATCGGATGGAGTCCCAAAAAAGGGTTGAGAGAAATGCTTGCGAGCGTGCAATACGAGATTGAGGCTCTTATAGCCAAGGGCCTGTGATTGCAAGTTTATAATGTTGTACCTAACTTTTAAATAATTCGTATAAGATATGGGAAGTCAGCCGGCCCTCAAGTTCTAGAAGTAGAGTGCCAGTCATTGTTTGTTACAAATATGTTTTCTGCTGCTGTGCAATCAGGACTGGTCTCTTTGTTCTCTTCCACCGGCTCCAACCAGTTGCAGCTGTTCTCAACGCATTGCGACGAATCGCTGCCTTCAGACGCATACATAGGGCTATTGAATGATCGTTCATCTGAACCACAGCCGTCGGGCACAGTCAGTCTTATATCACCGCATTCTGAACAATCAGGTTTTTTGTTGGACCAGACAGTGCTCCATATACAGTCACCCGTGCCGCCAAAGACATATATCCAATGTCCTGCTCAATCTGGCGTGGAACTGGGCCTGAAACATCCTTGGATCCATCTCCAAGTTCGTAACTTGGGCCGGGAGTGGAGCTTTGAAGTTGGGATTGCAGATCGTGTTGGGCGAAAAGGCATAATACGATTTTCGACTTTTCAGGTGTGTCACCACTTTTGCTCTTCGTTGAAAGGTTTTTGTCATTTCTGTGTACACGTTTAGAAACAACCGCGACTCAAGGTTCCTGCAAAGTCCGATGATCTTCCCTTGCTTCATCTTCCGTTATCCTTCCCTTCAGACTCCACCCAGTTGACTGCGTGGTCGACAATCAACCTCCACCTTCCGACATTCTTACCTCATTTCATAAATACGAACCTTGCCGAGCACGAAGAGTCTATTGACGACCTTTCGCATGCTCAAGTTTCGATTCCTTCCGGACAGTACTCACATATCTCTCATGTGAGGATCTACTCTACTTGTAGGATCCGTAGGATATGGCTTAGCGATGGAGGTCCTACTCAAAAACTTCCATGGGAGTTTGAACTTTACGCTAGGGAATAAAAGCAGTATGGAAAGTGAATGATTGCGAGATTCCGAGTGTGCCCACTGTAACAGCACATCGCTGCGGATCGCATAACCGACTTCCAAGAACGTTTGACGTTAAGCCTGGAAAAGATGGATGTATCTGGCTTTCGAGGTCCAAGTGTACATCACAAAATGTTGCTCAATGATCTTATGATGAGCAACATTTGTCCCCTCGGCCACGCATCATTCGTGCGTATGTTCTTCTATGAATACAAACCGGCATTCTGCAACCAGTGTGAATGTACATAGCATCATATCATTTCTCTGAAGGATCCACCGAACAATTTCATGGCATGAGAACAAAACGACATTCACCAGAAAACTATACACGAATTAATGTTTTCCATTACATCTGAGGCACCTTTGAATTGCATGGATCCGGCTTTCATGGTTTCACCGCCTTCATTGAACCTTGTTTTCGACTGCTCAGGATTCCCCATTCTTTTAACAAAGTTTCGTTCCCAAGGAGCTACGGCATAGCTGCTATCTATTTATGTTCAAAACGGCAGAGTGGAAAGGCAAACTCCGGCTTATTTAAATATCTCCAGCCCTCTTAGTATTCGATCCCTCATAAATAGATCGCGCCAGTTCCTGCTTTGTGACCTTCGGTTTTAGGACCCGCTATCCGAGCTAACCCAGCGTTCAAGGACGTGGACTTTTACAAGCTGCCACTCAGCAACGATAACAAAATAGCATGCAACCGGGCAGTTTACGAGTTCAGAAGCACCTCCTGACAGCTCCTAACCTACCTACCACCAAAATTCAGGGGGGGGACGCTTCAGGACGCGTTAGATGCGAATAGGCTTGATACAATAAGTCCACCGCAACGTCATGTGCATGATATTCGCTCCTTTCTCGTCAGGTAGCTACTATTGCCTGTAGGCTTTGAAATATACTTGAGGTGACTGGTTTCAGGTTAGCATGGGCTCAACGATCTGCGAGTCCTCGAGGTACTTCGGTAGCACCGCTGGCACTAGTAGCACTAGCAGCAGTTTTGAACAGCTTTATACTTCCTGTATGCGCTTCAAATTAGAGGCCGCATTGAATATTATCCAGTCACCTTGGTTTACAGACTGGAAGAAATCATCACCTGGTCCTGTTTTATTGATGTGGATCCGAGGCGCCAAATGGAAGACCCGATTGAATTTATTCGCAAGCTACTTGATGTGACCGATTAACTACAAGGTAGAATATCCCCATTGGTCGTCTGGATCCCGACTGGATGTGCATACATGATACATCAGGATCTACCCTCACTGGAAAGCCCTTTTCCACGTATGCGGCTCGTCTTTCAAAACCAAAAAACAGGGTTGTATGAATTCTAAGCTTGTGAAATAATCGGCGGTCATACGAACTGTTGTCTTTGCGTCTTTCTAGCATCATAGAAATAACTTTCGAATGTGTCATATAGACAATAGCTATATACTCAATTCTCAGAAATAAAATCATAGCCAAAGTCTAAGTGGCTCCAAGGTACTGGCCCGATCTCATCGTGGTGTAGAGTCAATTCGATAATTCTCAAGGCTGACAATCCAACAAAAATTGACGATAGCAGAAGGTCCAACAGTCCAATCTTCTTATATCCGAAGTTTACGTCGGCTCGTATCATATCATGACTGAATGCGACTAAAACACAAGTGTGAATTCCTGCAGGGCGGAATTTCTCGCCATCACTCAGTGATATTCATTCGAGTCGTCGTGAAAGATGCCGGTTGTTTCCTCTTACATTACCAGTGATGGAAGTAGAACTCAGAATCAAAGGTATTGATTCTTGAACCGGCTGGCGCGTCCTAGTCCAACTTCGGCTCCCGGAGAAAACTCTCATCGTGTTAAGCTACGCTTTATTTATCAGCTTCAGCCAATGGACTTGAGCACGTAAATCAATTGAACGGTCGTCAAGTCACAAATCGGGGACTACTTACTCAAACTGATAGGCTTTATGACTATCTTAAAATTCCAAGCCGGTCCTTGATTCTCGGAGTGTAGTCTTCGTATGAATGCCAGTGTGTATGTCTGATAGCCGTACGGGCTCGCTGAGGGTGAAATTAGGCTGATGACAGCGTGGAGTTAGAGGAAGTTAGCTATTGTAGAATGAACCTCGGAAATTTTTTTCCTTGATGAAGCAGGATTCGATGAGAAGAATGCTACTGGAGTGAATACAAAGCTAATGTTTGTCTAGAATATCATGGGGTTTTCCTGGGATATCGAGTGGCGCTCAGGTACATTCTAAGTATGAGGTTGTGGATCCTTTGCGGAGGTGTGTCAGGGTCTTTTGGTTGTTGAAAGAAATTATGGAGGATTGAGATGCCGTTCAGTCCGCCGCGTCGGAGCTTAAAGATCCGAATTGTATCTACTCGCGCCGAGTTTGCCGGATGGATTCATCTGTCGTGCAATGATAGAACACATGCGGCGTAGAAGCCATCAGTTCTGTGCGGATCCTTTCAAGATCATTTCCTTGTACAGCAAGGACGCGGGAGCCTTGGTTTTTCATAAGGGTCAATGAGACCCATAGAGATGGAACTGAGGGGATTGTGTGGGATTCTGTTGGTTGATTGACGAGAGCTTTTGCCCTGGCATACGGCGATCTGAACAGGTTATAAACTAAATTTATGGCCTGCACGGTATAGATGGGCATGATCCTCGGAAAGTATTTAATTCTCATTCCGGCGTTGGAACCTTCAGAGCACTACTTAATAACACTCTGCCACAACTTTCCTTGTCATCCTGTCCAGCAATTCTGTTCTTTCTAAACTTGACATTTCCATTTTAACCATCCGCTTGTATAGAAGGTAATTACAAGTCTTCATTTCAGACTACAATGCTCTTATCCGAGCCGGGTTATATAGGCCCCAATGTCATCGCATTTTGGACTTGTTGGAAAACCATTTTCGACATCTCCAAATTCGGAATATTCTCTCGATTTTGGTCACAATCATATCTCCTCGCCGACAATTGAACGTTGGGATAATACTCACAGATCGAACAAATCTCAACACGCCTTATCCTCATCACCTCGTCAGCTCTGGGAGCTCCAGTCATTTAATGCTCCAACCTGTCATGCTTTCACCTCCCAAACCACTAGGAAGAATGCTTTACGCGTTGTAGTTGATCCTCACACAGCCTGTATACCCCCGACGCAGCATTGTTCACCTTTTGCAACCAACGACAATACTTATTTTAATTCTCCATCTACATCGCAGACTAGCTCTCCGTATTGGGATGGCTTGTTATCCTCCCCATCCCCTGCCATCTCAACGCCTTATACATTATCATCTCAATTTGTCAAGAAAGAAGAGCCCGATTCTCCCAAATTTATCATCGAGCCGCTGCTACCTTCAGCGCTAGTTACCAAACGTTCGTCTTCATCATCCCCAGAGCCATGTTCGTCACCGACGCAGGCGGAACTCGAAACACAGTTGCTATTATCCCAGGCCCTGGCTCCTCCTACCGAAGTCCCATTACGGGCCACGCAAGCTTGTGACGATATGCGACAGATGATGAGATCTTTCAGACTGAATCCATTCTCGATTCTTACCAGCAATGGCAAGGATTCAAAATTGGATGCTAGTGCTTGTAGCGACTTGGATCCGGTCGTGACATGGTGCGGTGAAATAGCCAAGCCTCTCGACGAAGAGCCGCTGATATTCGAGTGGCAACTAGATGATTATAGGAGTGGTGTCGAGGAAGACCTACCCCAGCTGATTGTGATGGACGATGTGGAGGAATGCTTGGACATTACTGGCGCTGAGGACGATAGTATCCTCGAGGCAACTTTGGGGGAAGATCCAGAGTCTCCTTTGATCTTCTCTCCCTCCCTCCTATCATCAGAAGTTGCGAGTAAGTCGGGCTTCTCGACTCCAGCTGAAACCCAAACCCAGCATGCCCATGTAGGTCCATTATCCACGCTTCCGAGGATGTCCTTCTTTTCGGACTATAGTCCGAAGGAGGGAGGAACGAAGCAACGAGCTGGAAGTTATGACCCCAGATACGAGAGCAATAATTCTGCACTCGCAAGTTCGCTACCCAACTTACAGAGCCACCCGAACTCATTCCAGAGTCGATCCCTCGACTCAGGACCACAAAGACTGTTGACTGACTTCCCAATGTACAAAAAGCCAAGATTCAGCATGGAAAGTGATGGCAGTGAGTATCGAACCTCGTTTCATAGGTGAATTCTAAAATCGTCGTTTTCCCCTTAGACCCTTCCAGATCGTCTACAAGTTATGATCATGAAATGGCTTTCCGCTCAGGATCGTTCTATGAACCTTTGAATTTACAATCTGCAAATGTTGATGCTCTGGATAGGGTAGAAAGATTTGGGTCTGAAGGAAGTTCGAACAGTTTGCCTCATTCAAAAAGTCAGTCCCCTTCATCTTTAAGAATTTGTGGTAAAATAACGATGAACATTTATACAGGTTCCTACACGCAGATGATAAAAAGCTCAAAACACGATGTAACCACTCGACATTCTTCATCTGGGTCTATGTATATCCCCACTCTCTTGAATGCAGATTCGAGTTCTTCCCCTCCACTTTACTCGACAGGATACCCCTTCACTAGACCACCAACGCCAAACTCGGGGATGTCTTTCACAAAGAGAACACACTCATCCACGTCTTCATTACTTCGGCATTCACAAGCTCCATCCACTCAAGAAGTTATGAACGTCGCCAATATATGGGCAAGTGCGGCAAATCCCCAACAACAACAACCCCACTCGGATTCGGAGCTGGCGTCATTAAGGCGGTTTGACCAGCGACATCAACAGCAACATTACCACAACGGGCCGGCTTTGCCTGAGACACTGAGTTCCGGGCCTGCTTCTCTTCCGCCGCGTTGCTACTTTGAACAGCAGCAGCAGCAGCAGCAGGTTGGACAGGGACACAGCCATGTCCTTCAAGTTAGGACCCAGCCACTGCCGAATCCATCAACGGATATCGCGCACACGCGTATGCGGCCACTTTCGTCTGGCGATGGTCCCGCCGAAGCTGCAAGCCTGTATGCGTATGCGATCCCCAGAGGTACTGTGGCGTTCACTGCTTCGACGTAGTGTTGAAGGATATGCACTGGCACGGCCATTGGCGTACTCGATCGAACTTGCTAAGTTTCTCTCTGATTGCTGCTCAATGCTTTTCTCATTTCGTATACATCTCATCATGCTTCATGCCCTCCAATTCATATGACAATGATCCTCGTACTCTGTGACCCGTCTACCTGCTTTGCATTTTCGTTACTGTAGTATGCTTTTTGTGTCAATCTGCTAAGGTACATTCTTCAATTGGTGACGCTTTGATATACTTCTACGATGGTTTTTTTTTTCTTTTGGGCTTCTGTTCTTCGAACTCATAAAGTGTCTGTGCTCTGACTGCTGAATACTCTAATAATAATGTACATCCTGTTTGCGCTTGTGATCATCTGTATCTATGTATTCTACTAGTAGTGCCAAACTCATTCATACACATAAAAGTGGAAAAAAGAAGACGATAACCTGCCTCAGCCTGCCTTGCGGGAACCTTAAGTATTTCAGGGACCGGTTATCTTGATATAGCCAGCTTTGACCCGCGGTAAGAACATGTTAGAAATTGAACCTGATCGTGTCGGGATCAATCGGATGTATGATTTTTTTACACATCATGATGGCCAGCAATTCAGCAATTCAGCACCGAGGAGGATAATGCGTACTAGAAGCTGTTGATTATGAGCTGAAGTTGGGAACGAGATCTGAAGCTTGACGAATAAGGATGCGGTTCGGAGTTACGGTAGTGAAAGTTAATTGAGGCGCGCAAGTTAGCCCTATCATGTTGTGTGCTGCACGGGTCAGTATCTTCTGAAAGTAAAGGAAGGTGAACTTGCCAGGACTGACAGAAGAATTTTGGATCGGACGCCATAGAACCTCTCCATCATATATAGTAGTAGACCACATGGTAACTCGTCCTAAAAAAAGTGTTGTTAAAAGTGAGAAGAAGCCTTCGTTTCGGATTCATAAATGTCAGGCTTTTAGAGATTCAGGAGCAAACTTCAAAGATTTTCAGTCTCTGGGTCTACAGAAAGTTGATGCCCTGAAGGGGGGAAGGGAAATGTAGTAACCAGCAAATAATACTTGAGGTACTTTGCAGACTCTCAGGGCTGTTGAAGGAAAATGACTTTTTCGGGGTTGGGTTGTTCAAAAAACCGATTGTTGACAAAAATTAATTACGGCATTTTATAACGTGAGATCAATTGCTCGTGTTCAACTTGACTTGACCACTGACTATAACTGCTCCGTTCGTTGTCGCGAGCCTAGCTCGTCGCCGCCGAAGACAACGACGACGGCGATGGCAACTAACAACTTTTATGAATCCGCCGGTGATATGCGGTCCCACCTCCAATCTCTTCTCGATTCGAAGGAAAAGCAGCTTCAGCAGGCCGGAACGCTTGGGCAGCGGGTTCTTGCTCAACAAATGGAACTGGAAGAAAGAATTCGACAACTCCAAGAACTAGACGCGGATAAAGCGGACAACGAAGAGCTGGACATCGAAGCAAAGGAAAAATATCAAGAGCTAGCGGACTCATTGATAACCTGGGACGCAGAGAATGCCCAATTGTCTAGTGCCTTCGGCAAGGTGTGTATAATGAATTTTCACCCGTGAATTCGTTCTAACATCACTCATACGTAGTCATCGGTCTCGCCCTCTATTCCAATTGCGCAGCTTCCTCGAGATGAACCTGAGCGCTCGAAGGCTTCAGCAAGTTCGTCTGTTGCCCAGTCTAGGCGAGCCAAGAACGCCGCACACCGCGCAGACGATGTCGGTCAGTTTCATTACTTGACCTTGCCCTTCGTTGGCTCATAGCTTGTTCAAAGAATTTGCTTTCGAGATCGGTAGTGGCTTGCTCAATGAGGTCCGTAGGCTGCAAAGCCTCCTCGGAGAACGTGATAAGGCCATCCAAGATATGAAGGAAGAAAAAGATGACCTAGAAGCTTCCGTAGAGAGCCTTCGTAAAGCCGTGAAACAGCAGGAACAAAGTGCAGGTTAGATCACGAAGCTTCATGTTCCCTTGATACGTTACTTAATCATCTATGCAGACAAGTACAAAGAAGAAAATTGGAACTTGGAAGTCACACTGCAAGACCTCCGTACTCAGCTATCTAACGCCCAGTCCACCAATTCGCGTCTTGATTCCGAACAGAAGCGTCTTACCAAACTCCTTGCTACTACCAGGGACACTGCTGAACAGTTCAAGAATGACACCAGCCAACTCCAAAGTTCCCTCGAGGAACTGACCAACAAACACGAAACTGACATCGCTCTGGCAAGGAAACATGCGGCTAGCCTTGCTCGCGATAAAAGTGATTTACAACAAACCATTGACACTCTCAAGACTGAAGTTGCGAGAGTTGGCCGTCGTCTTCCGCGTTTCGGTTCCCCGTTGACTCCTAACGGGGCAGAACCGAATGATTTTCTCACTCCTGGCGGCTTTTCTAATGTCGGCGACGAAATGTCGAGCGCTGCTGCCTCCATAAATCGCCGGAATAAAATGAACGACGTAGGTGCATATGACGATGCTTTTGGCGACGATTTCGCAGAGTCTCCCGAGGGTAGTCCATTACCTGGAAGTCTCTTCCGATCCGCGAATCATCCTCTCAACGAGATTGAAGTTTTACAACAACGTCTTGCTCATGCTCAAAGACAAATTTTGACTCTCAAAGGGACGCTCCAACGAGAAAAGAAGGAAAAGTTGGATTTAAGGAGGAAGTTCGGAGTTGAGGGACCGGAAGACGAAGGTGACATGGATAAAGATGTAGACATGGAAGAAGAGGAAGATGGCGATGATACCGTCGGTCCGAATAGCACTCTCAGTCCTGTTAATGGAAAGAGGAGGAAGCCAATGACGTTCAAAGTAGGCGCTGGGAGAGCCCCAAGAGGACGTACACGAGGCAGAGGTGGTCGCGGAGGCATTTCTCTAATTGAGCGTTTCAATCTTGCAGCGCGCGATCAGGATGACGAGGAAGAATTCTCTCCGGAACGAGAAACTACATCGCCCTCCGCTCCATCTATACCCATCCATCTCATCGATGAAGATGCCTACAACGATCTTGAGGAAGAGGACCAAGATCAAGTTCCCGAACAAATGGGATTCCAAGCCTCACCTTCACCGGCTCCCTCGAATAGGACTAGCGTCGGAAGCATTACGAGTGTTGAAGGCATGGATCCTGCTTTCGCGAATGTTTTGCGTCGTACACCTTCCACAAGCTCGGTTGTCTCTGTGCAAGCCAACGGAAGTCCACTACGAACATCACTCCTGCGTCGCTCGACGCGAGGCCGAGGAACTGGTGTTGGTGTAGGAAGGCGGACGAGAGGTGGTGCTGCTTGGCATGATGGTAGACCACCATCAGTGGTTGATCAGCCTGAGGATCTAGCTCGTGCCTTGGGAGCGAGCGTTGGTGCCTCACCAATATCCATCAGAGACAATAGTTCTGGTATCGGGATTATGGATGAACTAGGTGCGGAAGTCATCGAAACAGCCGAATTTGGCTGTCAGACCGAACCGGAGCCAGCGCCTTCAGTTCCTGAAAGATCACTGTCCGAAACTTCTGTGCAGCACGATCCAGAACCAGAACCAGAACCAGACGTAGCGCTTCCGCCACCTGCTCCCGTTTTGGTCGAGGCATCGACACAGACAGCGGCCGAGCCTGTGGTAGAACATGATGAGGCTGGTGTACAACATTTCCCCTTCCTCATATCTATGGGTATCAGTACGGACCCTCCTCCTATCAAGTACGATGTAGAGGTGGAAGCACGCATGAACGAAATCATTCGTGAGAAGGAAGGCACTCTTCTTTCAGATGTCTCTGCCGGAAGCTCAATCGGCGATTCAACAATCAAGAATGCGCCTGGTAGGGCCTTCCTCACTTCCTTGGCGGTTGGCACTGGAAGCGATGACGACGGCGAAGCGACGGAAACTGGCGCTGATACGGACATGGACGAGTACGAGGACGCAAGGCAAAGTATCATACCCTCTACCGCGTCTGCTTCTAGAGATGATTTCCATTCCATGATGACATTGACAGATAATGAAGTCTCGGACTCAGATGCAGACGACGGGGAGAGCATCAAGGTTTCACGATTGCCCGTCCGACGACCACATCCACCGAGCTCATTCCGGACTTCTTCATTCTACGAGACTCCTGCAGGTTCTAGTTCCGAGGCTGCAGTTATGACTCCGCCAATATTGTATGAGTCCAAGAGTGTTGAAGTCAATGTCTTGCCCGAGCCTCCGAAGGTTGAACCTAAACCAGAAGTTAGTGAGATGTCAATCCAAACAGATGAATGGATGCCTCCTGCACCAACGCCCTTAGCTGCACTACCCAGCTCGTCTTCTGTTGAATCGTCCGCATCTTCTTCAGGCTCCCCCGCATTGTATCGCGTTGGGTCGTCGAGTAAACAACAATTCCAATTCATTCCAGCTGCCCTTCTTCAAGCTCCATCTTCGGCACCTGTTTCTGCGCCCACACCGTCCCCATCCTCAAAAATGTTCAAAGAAACCCCTACAGGCTTTGCTACTGTTATCAGCAACACGAGGTCTTCACATGATCGCCGTCAGTCCATGGATTCTGTAGTATCCTCGGTTATTGACGATGCTACAAATACTGGGACGCGCTCGAGATTACCATCTACTCTGCTAGTTGACAAGACAAGACCACCGATGATGTCTCTTCCCCCGCCGCCCAGAGCTCCACCGCCTCCCGGAAGTATGCCTCCGCCTTCGTTTATACCTGAACGAAGAATTCCAACAAACTCTACCGGCTCTTCTGATGTACCTCCTCCAAGACCTTCTTCCCCTCCTCCCCCGGACCTCATACAACGAGCCACAACTCCAACCTTCGGCTCGGTGCTTTCAGTTCCCGGTGTTAAAGGAAGTGGGTTTACGCTCAGGCAACACGGTTCTAGTATGCCTCCATCTCAAGCAGGGCTCCGACAACCGCCTTCGACGAGCAGCTTCCGTTCAGCTGCAAACGCCACGAATTATAATCAGCACGGAGTACATGTTCCTAGTACCATACCTTCGCTAAGAGGCGAGCGCGTAGGACTTTCCACTACTTCCCTCACGTCTGACAGAAGTCTCGCGTCGCCAAGGTCATCAATGTCGTCTGACCATCATTCGTATATAAGTCGTTCTCAACATGTTTTTCACAATCAGAACATTAACCCTAACACAACCATCACTCCTAACAAATTTGCACTCTCTGGCGATCCACTGAGTAGTCGTGCTCTGCCAATGAATCCTACTGACCCTGTTGTGATTCACGCCATTACGCAGACGATGATTGGGGAATTCTTATACAAGTATACCAGAAAAGCGATAGGCAAGGGATACGGCACTGCTAGACATAAACGTTTCTTCTGGGTCCATCCGTACACCAAGACACTGTACTGGAGCTCCGCAGACCCTAATTCCACCAACGTAGCTGAATCTAGTGCGAAGAGTGGTGAGCCTCGTATTGTTCCTCGTTTCATTATCCCGTCTAAGTTTTCGAATCATAGCCTATATTGAGGGCGTGAGACAGGTGCTTGATCCCAATCCCATGCCTCCTGGCCTATACCAATATAGTGTTGTGGTTTCCACTCCTCAACGGGAAATGAAATTCACAGCACCAACGAAAGAACGCCATGAAATATGGTTGAATGTAAGGAGAATGACTGTCTTCGCGTCGGAATTGTTATGCTAATCTCGCGGCCAGTCTCTCAAATACTTGTTGGCGCGGCATGGCCCTGGTCAAAATGCACTTCCTGGCAATACGACTGTGGTACCAGACAGTCCCTTGTCCGGTGAAGAATTCTTCCAAGAGGATGATCGTCATCTTACAGTGAACTCGAGCCCGCAAAGTCAACGCACCGGAAGGAGTCTTCGAAGTGAAACACCTTTCAATACGACGCCTCGTGGAAAACGAAGCCGGTCACAAATGTCAATGGGGGGTTCTATTGGGCGACGCGCGGGCACTCCTGCTACCGAATACCTTCGTTGGAATGGACCGGAAAGTCCCTACAGTCCTTCAAAGTCATTTGTCGACGTTCCTGCTCCAGAAGATGAGGATGATTTGGATTTCGAACTCCACGGGGACTCGTTTTCTGATGATGGTTTCGAAGGTCTGGAGAATGTTCGTGCATGCTGTGACGGACGGCACACCGTTGGGCATTCTGGCAAGCATCATCACCACCATCACCATCATCATGAACCGGATTTGCAGAACGGAGATCATAACCATACTGGGAGTAGTACAAGCGGTCCGGCACGTCCAGTATCTCCTTCTGCTTGGTCATTCCGTTCTCGTACTGGAAGTGCAAACTCACATGAGGGCGGTGGTTCTTCTTTGTTCTCGTGGGCTAGAGGGAGAACCGAAGATGGCAAGTTGAAATTTGGGTCGCGGCGTTCAACCAAGACTGTTCTAAGTCAAGCCCCGTAGTTGCGGTGGCAATCCACACTCATTGAGTCTATGTGTTCCTATCGCTTTCCTTGTTCTTGATTTTGCAGCTGCTAGGTTTTTTACTTTCGTTCTTTAGTTTGGTTGCTTTAAGTATGTTTTCTCCCGCTAATGAACACCTCCCGCTATGACGATACCTATATCAGCTCGTTTTACTATTTTCTTTCTTTCTTTGTAATTTTGTTGAATCAAATAAAAGAACACTCCTTCAAAATACAAACTTTTGTATTCGAACCTAGAATTTTTTTGAAAGCAGGACCATATATATAGTATAACAGCTCGCGTTTCCGAAATTTGCTGGCGAGAATAGATCGATGTTCAAGTAAAGTCAGTGAGTGCTCCATGATCAAACACCACTGTCACGACTCACTGAGTTACTATAGAAGACTTCATGAGCCACATTTAGTTACTTGAATCATTACTGACCAAGATTGCCTGCTGTTTTCCAGGTTCTGCCAGTTGTTGCGAGGGCCCTCTGACATGTAATGTGAGCTCGGTAGCTACTAGATCACCAGACGTCAACCTTGATTTTCGGTACACCTTAGCTGAAAGTACCTTGTGTTAATAGACAAGTTGCAAAAAACTATTGAAGACCCAAAAAGGTTGAAAGCAGATAGGATGAAATCAGAGAGGCCAGGTGAGTATATATCCTCCTCGCTTCATCTTCCTTTCTCACCTCCCCACGTGCTCTCTATCATTCCAGATGTCTTCGGTCCTGCCACGTTGCCCAAACTACCACCACCTGGTGCTTCAGGACCACCACTTCCTTCTGGGCCTGGTCAATCGTCTTCTGGTCTCCCATCTTCCTCATCTCATAGCGGTCCACTACCAAGCCATCCTCCTGGTCCTAGCTCTGCTGGAACATCCCCGATGATGGATGTACACCCCCCTGTTAACAATGGTGCCGTGGTACCCATCAATACACCGGGTGGCGGGCTCCCCGATGAGTCTGAATTGGCGACATTACCATCTGAATTTAAGAAGGAAGGAACTGATTGGTTTGTAGTGTATAATTCCAAGGTTGAGAAGGTTTTGAATGTGAATCTGGCACATACACTCATGCACGAGAGGTACACATGCGTCCCATTTTTTCTCATTCCAATTTCCGAGGATCTCTCTCATCCCTTAATTTCCATCTTCCTCTTTTTCAAAACAGTGTTGTGTGCTGTGTACGTTTCTCTGCCGACGGAAGATGGCTCGCCACAGGATGCAATCGCACTGCCCAAATTTATGAAGTGCATTCAGGCAGAAAATCTTGGTTTGTGTGATAACTAATCATGGAAGAAGCAACACGTTCGCTCACAACTATCTTTGACCTCTGTATCAGCGTTCTGGTTGATGAATCAGTGGGAAAGTCTGGAGATCTTTTCATCCGAAGCGTATGCTTCAGTCCGGATGGGGAATACCTCGCTACCGGTGCCGAGGACAAGCAAATTCGAGTGCGCATTTCCTTTCTTCCTTTTCAGAAATAGTTCATGAACAAATACAATCTATATTCGGTTGATTAGATCTGGGACATCCAACGCAAAAAAATCCGCAACATCTTCGACGGACACCAGCAAGAAATCTGCTCTCTCGACTTTTCTGCCGATGGCCGACTCATCGTCTCTGGCTCTGGCGACAAAACGGCAAGAATCTGGGATATGGTCGAAGGTACGTCAAAGGTACTGACCATCAACGATCCCGATCTCTTAAACAACGACGCCGGAGTGACTTCTGTCGCCATATCCCCTAACGGCCAATACGTTGCCGCTGGATCGTTGGATACGGTGGTGAGGATATGGGAGGTAGCCACGGGGATGTTGGTGGAGAGGTTAAGGGGACATACGAATGGTGTGCATAGTGTTGCATTCACACCAGATGGGAAGGGGCTGGTTAGTGGGAGTTTAGATAAGACGTTGAAGTATTGGGATGTTGGGGCGTTGATGACGGGTGGGAGTGGAAGTGGAAGTGCTGTCAAGGGCCGGAATGAAGGCGCGAATGGGGCGGGACCGAATGGACCTGGGGGAAGTATGGTGAAGAGGGATGGGGAAAACTCGAAACAGAGCCAGTGTACGATGAACTTTATAGGACATAAGGTGAGTCCAGGGCAAGTTCTTCTTCAATCAATTGATCATCGATTTTGGCTCTGGGAAAGCACTATGTGCTCTCGGTCGCGGTATCGCATGATGGTCGTTGGGTGGTTTCGGGATCGAGAGATCGCGGGGTACAGTTTTGGGATTCGAAAACGGCCGTTGTGCAGTCGATGTTACAAGGGCATAAAAATTCTGGTGAGTTGCCTTCATCTCGTCTACATTTCCTCCATCCCTTAGCTTTATCCGCATCATCGATGATTCTGACAATGACCTTTCTGAATGTCTATAGTGATCTCTATAGATTTGAGCCCGACAGCAAATATACTTGCAACGGGAAGTGGGGACTGGCAAGTTCGTATATGGTCGTACAATTGAATCAATGAATATCTTGTTTTCTCTTTCTATTTCCATGCTTGATCTTGCGCATACTTTCCTTCTCGAATCTCCTTTTTTCATTTCCTTTTGCTATCATGTCATGTTGTTATTAAATACATCCTTTCAGCAGTTATCCACCCCCTTCGCGGCTCCTCAAAGTCTTTTCTACGTCTTGTTTTTTTATATGCCTTGATGAATTGATACCCTCGTCTCGCCGTCCCTCCTGAAGCTGAAGGATGCGCCTCACTCCTTCCATCCCTCTCATGTTCTTATTCTCTTGGTAGTAGTATTATTGCTACTTGCACCTTGAACCGATACGATCCATATCTTTGTATCTTGATTTCAATCAACCATTTTTCTCTACTCAGGAATAGCCGTGTAGGTATGTATGTACAAGCTCAAGCACCCAAAAAAACAAATTTGTTCATAACTATACATCGATTAACTTGTTTCAATCAGGTGACCTCGAGTTCATGAGCCCCGTGCGCTACCACTTCGCCATTGCTGCTATTATTTGATTGCTTATCTAATCAAAACCAATGTAACCGGACGGATCTCGGTTCGCTACTTTACTCTCACTTTGTACTTACATCGCCTGTAGCGCTGTAGGAGCAAACAATGCTCCGCACAACTCAATCTCGTATTTCACTATCTTCATTACACTTTCGCCATTCCACACCTCGTGCTCACTGTTACCGACGAGCTTATGCTACCTCCTACACCTCTCTCTCCTCTCGGTACGAAACTTACTACGGTGGATCAATAAAAACATTTTACAATTCTACTCTCACCGGGCTTTCACCTGCAGAGAATGAGTTTCGAGAGGCCGTATGGGAATTTTCTGCCAGAGTTGTCAAGCCAAAGTCGGAAGTTATCGACCGAGAGGGCGGGGATTCGGAGACACATGAGTACAAGACACTGATAGAGGTGCATAAGGAAATGGCTGAGATGGGATTACATGGTGTTACTGTACCTACTGAAGACTTGACTTCCTCTCTCGGCCTTGGACTCTCGTATACACACCACCTCCTAGCAATGAAGCCATCTCCTATTCCTCTGCATCTCTCGCTCTTTCTTACGGTGCTCACTCTAATCTATGCGTCAACCAACTGTCTCGCTGGGGCTCGGATGACCAAAGAGCGCAATGGATCCCGGGCTTATTGGACGGGACGTACATTGGTGCGCTGGCGATGAGCGAAACGGGGGCTGGTTCGGACGTGTTAGGGAGTATGATGACTGTTGCGAAGAAGGTAGACAACGGGTATGTGTTGAATGGAAACAAGTTTTGGATCACGAATGGACCAAAAGCGGATGTGTTTGTTGTTTATGCGAGGGATGTTGTTGAACCGGGAGGTAACTATAAATTATAATCTTCAACCTTTATCGCTTGTATATTGACTTTGCCCCAGCCAAGCAGACATACACAACCTTCCTCGTCCCACGGACCACTCCCGGCTTCACTACTGGCAAGCCTCTTGATAAATTCGGTATGCGGGGTTCACCTACCTGCGAATTGATATGTGAAGACGTCTTCCTTTCTCTACTTCTGTCCTCGGCGATCCAGTCTCTCTTCAAGGCAAAGGCGCCAAAATCCTCATGAGCGGTCTCGATTCAGAACGTCTCGTCTTATCCGGTGGTCCTCTGGGTATCATGCAAGCAGCATACGACACCGCTGTCGACTACGTTCATCAGCGAGAACAATTCGGTGTGCGTGTAGGGACAATAGGGAGTATGCAAGCCAAAATGGCAGAGATGTACACAAAAGTCAATACTGCTCGGACGTTTGTCTATGCTGTTGCTCGTGCGGTAGATTATCACAATGCAGAAGCACAGAAACAAGGGCTTGGGCCGAAGGATAAATGATATACGTATCCACCGTTCCAGAGAAGAGACTGTGCTGCTGCGATTATGTATGCCACGGATAAGGCGATTGAGGTTGTGATGGAATGTATGTGGCAGTGTTTAGGCGGGAATGGGTGAGTTTATGTTTTCAATATCTACTATCGTCCTCATGCGCATATAGGTACATAAATGATTACCCTGCTGCTCGATATCTTGCAGCCGCATGCTTATACGCTATCAGTGCAGGTACACAGGAGGTCAGGAGGTGGCTTATAGGTAGAGAGGTCAATTCGGATTTTGAGTAAGGAGACTTTTTCTTCCGAGTACTAAGGCACTTTGGGTTTCGAGTATACAACAAGGCCCTTTTTGCGGAGTTGCTTGCTTGGTTTATGCTGTACTAGATTGTACGTGGGTGGATTGGAGAGGAGCTTTTTTGCAGTGAGACCCAAGGGTAAAATCCTTGGTTTGGATCTAAAAGATTGTACAAAATCTCATTCATACATTTGTATATAAGTAAGATGTATCAAATGCAATTCATTGATTGGACATACTTGTTTCCAAAAAGTTTACAATGGTCGAACCAGGGCACCTCGGGTCTGAAGTCTGCTTTCAAGTTTCAACTTGAACTGGTTCTTGGGGGTGGGGGGGGATATAGGCTGGAACAGGTTTCCCTGTATTTATTGTGCTTCTAAGGAAAGTAGATCCCCTAATACTTTCCAAAGCACAATAACTTGACCTATATCCTCACGACTACACGTCTGGCGGATGACGCCACCGCATCTGTCTCAAAGAGTCCTTAGTGACACAAGAAACTGCTCCTTCGCCGTGTTAACAGTGAGAGTCTTATTTTCTATATCAAGAGTCAAATTTTGATTGAACACATCTGTCAGAATAAACAATGTCTCAAAATTCTGGTCGAATACTTTTGAACCCCCCTTTCTCTCGTAGGTCATTGTCCAATTTCTTCATTATGCACTGAAGTCTTCCCATTTGTTGCTTTTGTATGTAATTATTCAGGCTCCTTCATTCGGACTCTATGCAGGATTGCTAGTAATTTCAAGTGAGATGAATCCTCAACGAAGATTTTATACGCAACATTGAAACGACTGATCATTGAATTATATGCCAGTGTGAAGAAACGAGCTGGCAACCTCAAGTCACGTATACTAGTAGGTACCAGCTGTAGGTAGTATGTACAAAGTATGCTATTACAAACCAAATCTGCTTACAGTTACGATTGAGAGAGTGACGGATGAGACAGAGTGTATATGAAGGGGATCATTTCATATTCTGTGTCATAGAACGTGTCAGAGGACCTGAGATTGAGAAATTAGACAATCAAAGTGTATTATATGTAAGTTCACACGTACGAGCTCTGACAATTTCAGGGTTTTGAGTACAAGGTCCTTTTGGCGAAGTTGCTGACAGGATTCCGATGGTACAGATCATACTATTGTTCTTTCGGCGTTGATGAAAGCTAATGAACACAACGAGCACGTAAAAATGCTCTCCGGCGTCGGCTGGGCTGGGTGGGAAGTTTGACTTGGTGAAAACCTCATTCTTGCTATCACGATCTCATGCATTCCTGACTTTTCTGGATGAGAACTGATTATGAATGCCATCCTTTGCAGGGCTTCCCCTTCCACTATCCCTGGATCCCTTTCGGTCATTGCAGTCCGGGAAGCGTTCGTACACCTCTAGGATCCAAGTCCTCTTCCTTCCTCTAACTTACAGACTCTGTATTCCATTTCCAATTCCCCATTTAGCCCTCTATCTTACTTTTCACTGTCGCCGGAAGAGTGTGGAGAATATCGACGTACTTTGGAACCCTACACTAGAGATTATGAGCTCGAAGTAGAAATGACAGAGTCAACGACGTGAATCAGTATGTTTTTCAACTAGATCTTGCAGACGGATTCTCACGAGATAGACTATGCATTGCGGCTGGAAATACTAAGGAATTGAATTCTGTGATTATGCCACTACACTGGATGCTAAATCGGTATCACCACGGTGCCTTCTGCGCTAATCTTCAAATACGGGTTGCGAGCCAATGTTATCGCCGTCAGCGAGCTTTCGAGGAGATGACTGAACAAACATATGGTCAGAAGGGCGATAGCATAAATGAAGCCTCTCTTCGACTTTGATACTAGGACCAAACCCCAGTCCCTCTACTACACGGATTCTTTTCCTAAGCGGAACCTTCGGAAACTTTGACTGCCTTACTTCAGCAGTACTGTTCGAAGCTTGCTCGCTTGGGTTTTCCTCAATGTATCAACCATAGACAGTGGAACAACACTGGGTACTATCATAGGTGAAACTGATATCACGCTCATCGTCAATGCTTTTGGTCTAAACTTCTCGTTCTATCTAATGCAGCTGGTGCGATCACTGCATAAATATTTCTTCTGGGTCCATCCGTACACCAAGACAGGGTACTGGAGCTCCGCAGACCCTAATTCCACCGACGTAGCTGAATCGAGTGCGAAGAGTGGTGAACCTCGTATTATTCCTCATTTTATTATCCCGTCTAAGTTTTCGAATCATAGCCTAGTATATTGAGGGCGTGAGACAGGTGCTTGATTCCAATCCCATGCCTCCTGGCCTGTACCAATATAGTGTTGTGGTTTCCACCAACGGGAAATGAAATTCACAGCACCAACGAAAGAGCGCCATGAAATATGGTTGAATGTAAGAATGACTGTCTTCGCGTCGGAATTGTTATGCTAATCTCACGGCCAGTTTCTCAAATACTTGTTGGCGCGGCATGGTCCTGGACTCCTGGTCAAAATGCACTTCCTGGCAATGGGACTGTGGTCCTAGACAGTGCTTGACCCTCTGCGAGAGCTACCGCGGTGATTTGGTTAGCGCTCTGCTTAATAGCGCTATGGAACGCATCGTCAACAATTTCCAGGTCCCATGCATAGTATAGGTTTAGGGGTAGGTATCGCGTGGATCGAGAGAGAGGATATGCCGATTCAGATTGACCGTGTGTAAAAATCGTGGGCAAGAAGGGCTCGATGTTATAGGATATGAAGGTGCCAACTTTCACGTTGCAAGCTCAAGAAATCTGTATCACGAGTGCAGCAGTAGCTCCCAGTTTATTATCAGCAACTTATCTATCCACACACAAGGTACTTTCAGCCAAACTGTACCGTTGTGTCCAATGTGACCGACCCAAAGCCTGCTGCGATTATCACCACTGCAAATCCTCGGTCAGGTTCAAGTTCCGACTAATCACATATCACAACCTTATATTTCCCTAGCCTGGAATTTCGCAGTTATTCTACGACGGACCAACCCCGCCTGACGGTATCTTCGACGACTTTTTGGCGATTCCATTTTTCACCAAGGACGTATCAACCAGAGATTTCGTTTCTCTTGTGCAATCTTCTCCGTCCAATGCTACTGCGGGAACTAGGTATCTACCGTTTATACAACTCAATGATCAAACTGATAACGATTTACACAGGGCCATCTTTGACTCTGCTCCTCTCCTCGAACTAACCCCGACCGTACTTGAATGCCATCATCAATGAGACTGTGGTAGGCGTCTCCTTTATGAGGTTCTCCTTCATGGAACAGATAACCTTCGCTATCTAGTTCTGGGGAGCTAGACTGTGCTTCGAAAGATTGAAGAAACTGCAAGGTCGTGCAATAAGTATGTATTCTGTTCCATTCTAAAACAAATTAGATGGACATACCTTTTTTGTGTACTTGTTTCCAAAAAGTTTACAATGGTCGAACCAGGGCACCTCGGGTCTGAAGTCTGCTTTCAAGTTTCAACTGGTTCTTGGGGGGTGGGGGGGGATATAGGCTGGAACAGGTTTCCCTGTATTTATTGTGCTTCTAAGGAAAGTAGATCCCCTAATACTTTCCAAAGCACAATAACTTGACCTATATCCTCACGACTACACGTCTGGCGGATGACGCCACCGCATCTGTCTCAATGAGTCCTTAGTGGCACAAGAAACTACTCCTTCGCCGTGTTAACAGTGAGAGTCTTATTTTCTATATCAAGAGTCAAATTTTGATTGAACACATCTGTCAGAATAAACAATGTCTCAAAATTCTGGTCGAATACTTTTGAACCCCCCTTTCTCTCGTAGGTCATTGTCCAATTTCTTCATTATGCACTGAAGTCTTTCCATTTGTTGCTTTTGTATGTAATTATTCAGGCTCCTTCATTCGGACTCTATGCAGGATTGCTAGTAATTTCAAGTGAGATGAATCCTCAACGAAGATTTTATACGCAACATTGAAACGACTGATCATTGAATTATATGCCAGTGTGAAGAAACGAGCCAACCTCAAGTCACGTATACTAGTAGGTACCAGCTGTAGGTAGTATGTACAAAGTATGCTATTACAAACCAAATCTGCTTACAGTTACGATTGAGAAAGTGACGGATGAGACAGAGTGTATATGAAGGGGATTATTTCATATTCTGTGTCATAGAATGTGTCAGAGGACCTGAGATTGAGAAATTAGACAATCAAAGTGTATTATATGTAAGTTCACACGTACGAGCTCTGACAATTTCAATGACAGCCTGCTTAAATTTATTTTTGAGGACATGCTTCTTGGTCGGCGAGACCTGCGGATACCATCGAAAATCAGAATCTAGAGAAAGATTTGGATACGACGTACCTTTCTGATAGCAACGACACTGCTCTTCTCTAGGCTAGTCGATCCAATCTGTTGTGCATTGGGCTCATTCTGCAGCTTGTAATTAGGAACTATTGATCAGGCCACGCATAATAATAAGTTATACCTCTTGTAGAGGAGACATGGAGGTCCGGCGTGTCACCCTGCGTCTGATTGCGGGACGTTCATTTTGGCTCGATTCATCCACGAGTTCCTCGTCCTCGCGTTTTCGCTACAAGAGGAGTTAGCGCCCAAATGATCCCCCAGTGATCACGATAAAAACTAACTTTGCATTTCGGCGAGGGTTCAATATTGACAGAAGCTGGCGCTTGAAGGTAATCGTCAAAGATTAGATGGTCGGCCCTCCATGCTGCCTAAAGAATGGTTTAAGCAAAAGGCGAGGAATGACCATCGATGCCACATACTTCCTCTGGGTCATCACAGTCCTTATTGGGTTGCCTATAAAATTTCGAATCAGACGATTTGACTACTCAGAGCGCGATGTGTTGTTCCGACTCACCACCTATTATATATGTGGCCGAAATGGGTCAAACAGAAGATGATGCCTTCATTCAATTGATCATAGTTCAGGTCATCATGTTTCTGTCCAATACAAATAAGAAATGCTTCGACTCGCTTCCGAATGGCAGTTGTTGAGGATACTTTCCCGCCTACGACACCTCGCTGACGCTGAAGCCAGATATCAAAACCATGTTTGATCACCATGGACTCTGAAGTCTATTGATGCAACGAAAAGATAATGAGTATAGTAAATTATCTACAACACAGCGAGTTGAAAACTGACGCGCCAATAGAGTTTGTCTCCCCAGCTCATCGCACTGCGCATAATCTTAGTAATTTGAGTCATTGCATTTCGCTTCAAGTTGTGTCTCTGAGCGCTAGTGAGCCTCTTGCTTAGCACAAGCTTCGATAGAGGAATTGGGAACGGAGGCATAGGATTATTATTGAACAGATGAACTTGAGCATCCCGCATTTGGATTTTGAGCTCCGCAAGTTTGTTAATAGGCCGCATGCGCCTGTTGATTCTATGGCGGTGTCGAAGCATGCAAATCAGTAATGGCGAGCTTGAGAAGCGGATTCGAAATTTACCTGAACGCGGGTGGCGAAGGGCTAGACGGGTCTGGCAACGGTGGTAGAACGATTGACATGTCCGAATATCGAGAAGGTTGGACAAGAGCTGGGTAAATTGAAGTGCTGTACGTGAATAGAGTCAAATAATAATAGTGAAGTGAAAGGCGGAAAGAAAAGAGAGGGTCGCGATACATTGGGTTCGCGCTACTTAAGTACTCAGTGTCAGACATTTTTGTCGATCAAACAATTTTCCTCGCAGTTAACGCCGCCCATTTCAGTTATAGTAGTGGTGGTGGTAATTATACAGCCAAATCTTGTGGGGACTGTCAGCATAAAGTCTGCACAATCGTGAATTGGACTCACCAAAATACATAAGCTTTCATGTTATCTGGAGAGTTTGCTAATGGCGATATCGTCTAAGAGGCCAGTGACGTCGCAATGGATGACTCGTGTTTGACAGCGGGTTTTGTCCAACAATGAGAATATGAATGTTGCCTTTGGCATGGCGAGCGAATGCCTCAGCGATAGCTCGACCTATGCCGCTCGTTCCTCCGACGAAGACTGCAACGGAGATATAAGGAAACGATACACTTGCGTTCGCAACCATGATATCAGAGAGTGACGTCGAGCGTGCCATCCGCCTGTTTTGAATAATTGTCCGATTCTTTGATTTTTTTTTTCAAGTCCGATTGAGAGAACTTAGAATAGATGATGGATCACTGTGCAAATATCAAATTATCAATGGTATGTAGTTAAGCAAGCCATAAACAACAACCAGAGACAATTGCCAAGACTGTGCAAGAATAGGTTTAATGGCAAGAGAAGTGGCAGATGGCAGAGTTGCGAGGTGAATGACCGAAAGAAGTGTACAAAATAATCACGAAAATATGTTTAAAGTACAGACCAAAAGCAGTGGAAGCAAAGAATTCTGAGAGAGAAATAAAAAGTTAGCAAAGTCATGACCGTTTCAAGAGAAGAGGTAGATTCTATGGCCTTCGAACACCACAAGATCCTACTCTAAAGAGTCGGAGACTATAAAAGCAAATACCAGACTCATTTTGAGTCAGTAACTTCCATTGTATGCTTCCAGAGTGCATCTCTCGATGTATCATCCCCATAATAGCCCTGTTTCTCAATATCATTCCCATGTTTTCCAATCCTCCAACAGTATAGTGAATCCCGTACAGTTGGTACTCCCCACAATTTTCCGGTGTCATAAGAAGATAAGAGAGAGGGGTGTAGTTGGCAAGGAAGGCCCATGTTCGCATCCAGAGGGACGCAGAATTCAAACCTAAAGGAGTCCGTACCGCGCCAGGAAAACTGTGAATGAAGGATATTGAAGGATAATGTAAGGCAAAACCCTGTGAAGAAGTGAAGATGAGGACTAGAAGAGTAGGGGTAAACTCAAGCTCACATCCATCATAATGTCATTGTAGGTCATCAAGGATTGTATCCATGTCATCAAGGATGCTTTCTTCAACTCCAAATCGGAAAGATCAATCTTTCCACCATTCCCTGCCGAGAGTACAGAGAGTACTTTCGCATCCTCGTTGTCATTTCTAGCCTTTTCCAACGCGGGGGCGAGATCATAAATCAATTTCCACCGTGAGTGATAAGACAACGCCGTGACGGGATCTATCCCATCCTCCGTGAGTCGCGTTCTATTATGATCCAGCGCACCAGCAGAGAGGACGAGAAAGTTGAGCTTGGCGTGTTTATTAAGGATTTCGCTTGTTACCTGGCGTACATTCTTCAAAAGGCTAACGTCGCACTCGATGAACTCATGTTTGGCGGTAGGGGAGGTTGGCTGAGGGAACGAGGCAATGATGGATTCAGCTGCGGCACGATTTCGACCAACGATGATGATATGAGCGTTGCCTTTAGTATGGCGAGCGAATGCTTCAGCAATACCTCTTCCTATTCCGCTCGTGCCACCAACAAAGACCGCGACGGGGATATATGAAAACGAAATCTTCGCGTTCTCGGCTTTAATTTTCGACAGTGAATTCGAGGATCTCATTAGTGTAGTATACTTAGGTCACAGAGGACCAATTTTATAATGGACACAGCTAAGTGGAATACGTCAGCCCCCGGCACATGCGCACTAGCCTACTTTTCCGACATGATGAACATTGAACGCTCCCGTCATAATTCCGTGCAGGCTGTCGGTCTTTTGGTACTGAAGTTATTCACCATCATCTATCAGGGGGAATCCATCAAATCCAATGTTCCTATCTGTAGCAGTCCGTCAGTGGGAATGTCATGGAATCATGGAAGATTCGCAGATGGTAAGCGGTGGGTTTTTGGCTAAATAGATTTTTCCTGAACTCGTTCAGTGACACTACAGCCAAGCCCATTCATCCGCAAATTGTAAGGATATTGGTTGTTGAAAAAAAAAAACATATCCTTCAATGTAATTACTCTGGGAATAGCGTGATAATATCTGAGACTCAATGATTGCCATTTCCGTTGTCCTTAAGCCACTGATAATGTTTACCTTTTTCCCAAGAAAAAGATTTACGTGTGCTCGTCTTGGTGCAGAGACAACAAGGTGAGAATCAAAACCATGTATTCGCCCAACAGACATCTTGTCAACCCACACACATGTTCCTTGCCCCGACACTAGTCACTTAGTCACACCCATTCCAGGATATTTCCCAATTCCAAATAAGTCGAACCCACATCCTTCCACCGATATAGTTGGGATACCAGCTACCCTTCGATCCAAGAGTATAAGGCGAGCTATGATCAACCAGTTAATTTAGCTGCCTGGGCAGAATAGCTTGAGAAAGAAGGTTGAACAAAATGGTTTTAGTGATAGGTCATTAAGAAATGTGAATATCATTATTGACCATAACTCCCTCGCTTTCCAGTTCATTCGATTCCTCAAACTCTGCTAGCAGCTCCCGAGTCTCGTCAGTCACTTCTTGCAAAGCTCGCCGTTTGGTCCACGGCGTTGTCACAGGAATATCATTTACTTCAGATGCAGAGTCAATAGAAGTCTGCGGAAACGGAAGTAATTCGCTTTGATACCCCATGCAAATTTGCACAACCCGAATACGGAGATATGTCCGGCGAACCAAGACTAGAGACTTCACCTTGGTCGATTTCGCCATATGCCGTATAGCACTGGTGCCTCCAGGAGACAAAGATCGCCGAAAAGTACTTGTGTTCGATATCAGTCCGAGATGAACAATGCGCGGTCCCGGAACACTCTGGGAAGGGGATCCCTGAGGAGACGCATACGACGAAGGGGAGGAAATAGATAGATTGTGGTATATTGGAGAATTTCCAGAAAGCGACAAGTCCGGGGTAGCAAGGCTGGTCGAACGCGGGGACGCTTCAGGTGAATTGGTTGCTGATATATTAGATATCCGCCTGCGTGATTTTGTGAATACTGAGGAAGGCCTTCGTGACCTGGAACTGATCGGTGTACGAGGGTTTTGTTGATATCGAAGTTCTTGGTCTAGCCTGCGAACCTTGTCATGTATAAAAGCCCGCAATTGGATGAACAGAGGATTGCGGTAAACGCATAATAACTCGAGGAATGACCATAAGCAGTAGTCCACTATGCGAGGACTTAAAAATGACCGACTGACACTGCCCAAGGTAGTTGTCATTGGCCGAGAAAATGGCATATCGAACTGGCCACTACTTCTCGGCGAAGGAGTTGGAGATGGATTTGGAGAAAGTTCCTCGGAAGGAAAACTGAAGTCAGCATTTCCTTCGCTAAGCACTTCTCTGAGAAAGACAGCCAACCTCAACCAAATATCGGGAAGGCCATGGCTCAGATCTCCTCCTGCACGAATAACAACAACTTTGATCACTTGCAAGGCCAACAGCAAAGAAGAAAGGTGTGTCCCGTAACCTGTCGTTGAGATGCGCTTGTTTTGGGATTCCGAACGTTCAAGGTTGGGCGGTGGACCTTTGAAAGAGCCCCGAGTCTGTTGACAGCAGGATATAACATATAAAGTTAGCCGAGACCAAGCACGAGCTTGTAGAGTGCGCTGAACAGTATCCATCTGCACACCGCTCGTATTCATTTCAGTTAGGGTCCTCATAGTTAATGCTAGAGGCAGTATTATTAGTGCTAGGAAATCATAATTTGCCCTGTGTGCGTCCAGCTGACTGAATATATCTGCTCCTGGCAGAACGATCGCATTCGCTATCAATGCAATCAACGACCGCCGACTAGGAAAAGATTGTAGTAAGTTTTCCGACGCAGCAGCATCACATGCCTTCAATCCAGCAGCGCATATTTGATCAACGACCAAGTGACAGAAAATGGAGTCGTTGAAGTACATCGAATTGCTCGAAAGCTGACTAATGGTATTAAATACCTCGGTGAAGTCAATGGTACGAGCATGTTCGTTGATTATTGGTGCGAGGTCTCGCAGGAAGTGAACGATTGCTTTCAGTCTTCGACCACCACCTTCAGGCATCATTGAGCACTTGGAAAAAGCGCCGAGGAAAGAAGCTACTGATTTATAGAGTGCAGGGGTTGGGGATTCCCGTAGTATGATTTTCACGATATCGAATGCAGTGCGAACAGTGTCAGAATGCAGATCCCCGCCGATCTCCGCAAAAGATACCAATGACCAGAGATAATCCATTCGCATTGAGGCTAGATCACTGGGCAATTTCGACAAGTCTGCCAGCTGCATTTCTTGTAGGTAGTTTTTTTCGTGATTGTGTCGAGCATATTCTGCAGCTTTAGCTTTGGGTAGTGTCGGTCGTAATAGGATAGCTCCAAGCGCAACCAAACCTTCCTTCAGGACGTTTCTCGCAGATCCAGACGCCTCGTACAAAGAAGGAACCAAAAATCGGAAAAGCTTCAAAAACTGCTCAGCACGTGCAATTGATAGGTTATGAGCAATAACAGTGAGGAATAAACGGATCAGGTTCCCCATATCCAAATGTTTGCTCTCATATTCAACAGGAAGAAGGTCGACTGTGATAGGTAATCTGGGGCTTTGTGATTGTGATTGGCCTCCGCTACTTCGTAGAGAGGCGAAAAAGGTCTGGGGTTTCTCTTCCGCAGTCAGTACCATCAACGCTTCCCGTTCCTCCGCCTTGTTAGCATGGTGTATACCAGCCATGTCTGGTTCAGTGAGAGAAAGGCCTGAACGTAGCGTTGAAAAAAGAGTGTAAACATTTCTGATTATCCATGCTTGATCAATATCCGGAAGAACGAGAATATGGGCGATGGCGTCCAGGCTTTGGAAGATGAAAGTTTTTTCATGGTATGCATAGAACCGATTGACCGCGTACTCTATGGCACCTCGGATACCACGATGAGCTTCTGACTCCACGTACACTTTGAAGAGCACAGGCATGAATAGGGTATATCCGCCTCCAGAAGCAAAAAGTCGCCGGAATCGAGTGCTTGCAACCATTAAAGCTATTGCAAGGCTATCAGAAAGAGATATTACGAAACGCAATAGGACATCATACCAATCAAAGTTTGAGCAACAATCCCGACATCTTTGCCATGAAGGATAAGTATTCGGTTGAGCGATTCGACGAGTATTGAAAGTTCGGTTCTGTCGTTCAAATGCCGGGACAGACAGCGAAAGATCTGTGCCACCAACAAGATGAAACTACGTGAAAGAGTCAAGGATAGTCCTTGTATCTCATCATCTACCGAACTCGCGGTGATAGATGCCACTTTCGATGGTACAAGGTCCTTAAGCTGAAGAACTAGTTCCCCAGTTCCATCCAATGAGGGAAATATGAGTTTGGTCATGTTCTTACGGACCGCTTGTACTTCAGCTGGATTTCGCTTGAGCATTGCGTAGAACAGCATGTTCTGTGATATGCGGATGAGAGTGACAGAAATGATGCGTGCTTTACAGTCGTCGAAAGGGTTATCAAAGATGCCTGGACCCCGGGGGAACATTGGGCCAGGAGGCGCAGCTGGCGGAAACCATAGAGAACCAGAAGGTATGAGAAACATGTCCACCTTGTTGCGGCGCAGTTCTCGCACAGACATCTCATAGACCTGAGGCACAAGTTTTGCTATGATGGGAACAGTTTGCGCAAAGTAATCGAGGGTATGCTCATTCTCTGTCTGCTTCGCCAAATCCTTCAAAAATCCAGCAAGAGTATTAAGAGCAACGTGTGCCGTCGATGGTGGAAGTACGCGTCGGGAATGAAGGAACGCCCTTAGAGTTGTTATTGCGGTAGATAAATCTTGACCTTCCTCAGTGAGAAAATCCCAAACAGGTCGGGTAAGGAGACCAGGATCATTACGCATCAAGTCGAGGATCATTGATCGAGCGGCATACGCAACTGAGAAACTGCGATCGCACGTCATTGCAGCGATACGAGGAAGGATTTGTGAAAGGGTGTGAACGAAGATAGCCCGTCTTTTGAATCCAGATAATGGTCCTCCGGACGTTGAGTTTCGACGAAGAAGACCGAGCTCTTCTGCCTTTTCGCCTAAGATGGGACTTCTAGAGGGCGATGATACGGGACTCAAATTAGGAGAAGGTGGTGCATTGCCGCCGGCATCCAGCTTCTCCACCTGCAATGGTGGGAGATTCGACATTGGGGTCCTGATCCATTCCAATTGTTGATTGACTGGTGAGTCGTTGTCTTCCCATCCTATCTCAGCCAGCTTCTTTCTTAACTCCAGAGGAAGTTTATCCTGTACCTCACTTGGATCTAGTTCGAGTACAAACGTCCCGGAACCCATATCCGTGGTCACGAACGGTAGAGGTGGTCGAGCAACCCTGAAGGGACGATGAGCTCGATCTACGATAACATGCTGCGACATGATTTGAAAACGCGAACTAGTCAAAAGACTCATTTTTCGGATAGCAGCTAGGCGGGTATCATCGCTCGAACTGAGGACCGATCAGAATTCGAAACCAGACAGATGGAAGAATCCTTTGAATTTCACCTTCGTAAATCGACCTCTATGTTGGCTAAAAGATCATGAGGATTCTTCTCCGCACATTGCATGATCAGGAAGCAGACCTGACCAAAAGCTTTGTGAACAATAAACAGAGGTGCGACTAATTGAGTACAACTCACCGAAGACAAAGTCTTAGGATCATTTTGCTCTAAATGTCTTTGCCAGAGTATCGTCCCGATGCGTCTGAAGTCTTCCACATGGATTAGACCCGACATCGCAACCATGAGCTTTAAAGCTCTCGCTTCGAAGCCTCTAGAGATTGCTTCCAATATAGGAGTTCTTTGGGACAATATTGCTGCGAATCCCACGTTTTTGTCATTGTCATCAACGAACGTAGTATTCGTTAAAGTTGGGGAAAGAACAGCAGTGCTTCGACGCTACATCAGATCATGAACTTTATTTTTGTGTTCTCGCGCAGAATCGACGGCTCACAGTGTTCGAAGCGCGCGCGCCAGTTCGAGCAAGAGCATAGACGGTCTTTATTTCAGTGATAGCATTCGACATGACCAGATCTGAATCATCATCCAGATGCTCGTAGTCGTGATAAATCACAAACCATTCTACAAATCGAGATAACCAAGGAGCGCTACAAGCAAAAAGAAGCAAGTCAGACGCGTTAACCTTCCTTATGGAATCATACCTCTTGAGTGACCGGTTAAGAAGCCGAATTTCCCGGAACAACATACAAAACAGAAGCCGTTGCGAAGAGGGAACCAACGTTGTACGTTCCTAGATATAAAAAGTGTTAACATCGAACATAAATATACACTGACACGCATACCTTTGTCTCGATCAGGATGCCCAATCTTTGCTCTAATGATATAGCAAATTTCGCCATAGCTACAAAAGCACTATCCGACGCCGAACCCTAGAGTGCCAACAGAACATCAAAGTACTGACCGATGATTTGTGAATTGTTACTCACTGTAGAATTTTCCCTGATACGGCGCATACTCTGCACTTGAGCTATGAGCTCCACGACCAGCACCGACTGTCCCAATCTCGCAATACCCTGTGGTTTTGCGGCACCAGAGTTTTCCTTCGCTGTCCTAGAGTCCGTTTTTTTCATATTCATGTCGCCCATGATTGCTATAGACATCATCTCTGCATCTTTGATCCAATAATCTGGCATGAACCGTGCAAGGGCGGTGACTGTGCACAGGTGATTTACAACAACGTGTTCTCTGGTTGAAGCAGCACACAAGAATAAGGGCTTATAGAATATTTGCGGGTAAGACTGCGAAAGTGATTCTAGTAGGGAGGATAGTGGAAGGCAAGGATAGGGTGGAGGGTCATCAACTAGCCGCTGGGAAACGAGTAAGAGTGCTATAAATGAGATTCTGAGAGTGAGAAAGTACTTACACCGTTCACTGCAGATAGAAGACTGACTGTCAATGGCTTCCGCATATCATCCGGCAACAATCGCATCAGAGGAGGAAGAATTTTGAGTAGGTTGACCCAAGTATCATCCGAAATCTGTTCAAGCCTTCAATTCAAGCCACTACCGGTTAACACTAGCACTGACAAGGCTTCTAAAGCTTTCTTCAAAGCAGTTTTTCCATTCGGGCATTTGCCTGTACCATTCCACCATGGTTGAAACGCTCCAATCGACCAATTCCTTCATTTCTGTTGAGATAAGGATGAATGTAATGAGAACGACATTCATCTGAGCGTCCTTGGCAGTATGATTGTTGATATAAGTGAGCTCCGGAAAAACCCGACTCTGCAATGCATGCACGACGAGAAGCGCATCATTACGGTCAACTTTTGCATTGTTTAATGAGAGCAACGCCAACAACGCGCGGGTAAAACTGCGTAAAGCACGAGAATGTACTGCAGTTAGAAGAGGCGTGAAGGACACTTCTTCTGGTAAAGACCAGATATTCTATTGACCGTCAGAGAAGACGCAATCACGGTTTTGAAACATTGCCTCACCTCAACAGAGTTTGTGATAAGCCATCTCCTGGTCGAATCGGCGGAAAACTCCACACACTTCGCAACCGCTTCGATGATGACTGCATCTCGGATAAGCTGCATATTATCAGCGTCTACAAACAGCGCGTTGTACTCTTCCTCGACGTTAAGATCATCGAGCTGGTCACAGCTACCGGCAGAGACTTCTGATATTATCTGAGATAAAAGTTGACTATCTTTGGTGTCTGCGCCTTGTGCGCTGATTACAGGTAGAAGTGACAAGAGGCCATGAAAAAGGGTCTGGAGAACTTTAACGTCTGACGCGGGGTAATGAGTTTCTTGTGGGACAGTGATTGACCAGAGAACACTGAGGATGCGTGTACGCAAAGGAGGTAGTGAGGAGAGCGCCGCTTGCACACACCACATTGATCTCTCGACAGCGACGGTCTGAGTAAACCTAGTCAGTCAGTAATATATGCATGTGAAGCTGGAACCAACCTCAGTAGTGGGATTCCATGTTTTCAGTATGATTTGAAAAGCTTCGATGCTGAGCCAGCGGTCCTCTTCCATCGCAGAAGCACTATCGGTCGTAAGGAACGGAATCAGCAGCGTAGACATGACCAGAGACTCCAGTGGAAGATGTGGTAAAGGGGATGAACCATCCGCAAAAGGGCCCGCATAATTGATAAGGGTTTGGTAGAGTGGCCTGACCCGACCAGTTGGAATGTTTGAGGACACCGAAGGCTGGCGCAAGTCATTTCGAAATTGATTGGTTGAGCCTCCACCACCCCCTACCGCAAGGCTTGTACTTGATATAAATGGCAAAGATAGTGTCGAGCCGACCGCATTATGTAGAGGATCGATTCTTGATTTTACAGGGGGCTGTAGCTCAACGTGATGTGCCGCCATACACGCACGCTGAACATCATGAGCAAATTGCTGTATCTCATCCACCATGACCTGCTTGACCTGGTCCACAACGTTTCGAAACCCCAACCGCTGAACAAACTTGGACGATTGTTTCGCATGTCCCGTGCGTGATGCTGTGGCTGCCTGAGTGCTGATGGAGGTAAGAGACGCAGAGGAGGTGTGTTGTGAATGGGAGGACTTGGAAGGGGGGAGAACATGCTGACGGAGACTGTTCCAGCGGATAGATGAAGGTGAAGGAGGAGGAAGACCGTCGGGAGTGACGGACCGGGCTGTAACGTCAACGACGACTGGAGGAAGAGCTGGCCGAGGACCTTTGCGCTTTTCTCGCTCGCTGAATGGCGTCGTCGGTCGAGGTGTTGTAGCGCGAGGAGACTCAGTAATACCAGGTAGTGCCCAATTGCCATCGCCTTCCGCCTGTACTGAAGTGATTGTATGCAAGGATCCTTTGGACGGTTTCCTGTCTATATTGTATGGTGTCGCTTCAGAGGATGAACGACGCGTAGAGGAGGATTTTACAGAATCGAAGGAGAAAAGTCGACGAGGTGTCCTTCTTTCATTGCTGCCACGGTTCTCCATGTCGTTGTGCGAGAGATGAATAACGGGGAAATGATTGCCGGGCATTGCCGCTTTGAAAAGCTACAAATCCAAGATAAGTATATTCGCATACAAAATGAATAACACTACATAGATACATACTAAACACATAGTACATTATTAACCCTTCAGATCGTGAGTTTTAGGACAAATAACCCCCTATCCATCGAGTTCACCAGTATGAAGCCACTCTTGAAGTATGGATAGGAGCTCCATGCACCAGAGAATTCAGCCACACCACCAACGTCGTCGTCTTCAGGGAAAACATCAAAGAATGCAACCTCCGCGAATGAAGAGCCTGTGGGGTCTTCGTTCACGCTACTGACGTCTATAACGCGAAGACCTGCTTTGTAATTGGCTTCGTATGCGAGACCATCCTAAGGATAAAGTCATACACTTATATTAGTGTATACTCAGCACAGAAAGGAGACATACCACGATGTAGAGATTGTGGTCAATTGCCTTGATGGCCGAGTTGAAATGGCCCGTCAGGATGGGATGTTCAAGGTCCTCGATGTTCCAAATGTAAGTGACAGTTGTACTATTTGATGCCCATCCTACAAATGAATGTTAGACCGTCGCGTGATTTTATGATAAACAATTCAGGACCTCGAGTAAATATCTCATCCAACTCATCGTCCAGTAATAGATATCTCTGATCATCTTCGTCGACCACCCAGCCTTGGTGAGAGTATGATACGCCATAGTAAGGTGTCGTCGAAATGATAACAGGAGACGAAGTGTTGGAGATGTCAAAGATAGTGAATGCGTCCTGCGTGAAATGATTCGAGTCAAGAGTGAAAATATGTGTGCACGCGAACTCAGAAACTCACTTCATTGAACGAATAGCATATATCAACTCCTTCATATTTTGCGTGGGGTCCATGATACGTCAAACATTGTGCGCTTTCAAGGAAATTTAGTCTTCCATGGATGCAAAAAACTTCGACGATGCATTTACGTACTCATGCACATATCCATCTTCGCTAGCACATCCTACGCTCTTAGGGTTTTCAGGATCAGACACATCTATGAAAATCAAGCCAGCCGCGCAGGAACTTTGTCAAAGTCAGTGCATGTGATATTGCGGCAAGTATGTATGTAACTCACTCATTTCTGGGCATTGAACCAACAGCGGCGATAAGAGGCTTGGAGCTGTGAGATACGATGTTGTGGGATCTGCCAATCGGCAATTTGTCGAAAAGCGAAATCAGATCCGTAGTAATATTATATTCCTTGGGTGCGTCTTTTAGACCAGGAGCCAAGAGCTATCAGTACGAATTTCGGAAGTCAAGCTTACGAAGAACGCCAAGGAATGATGAACCTAACCTTGCTGAGATTGAATATTTGTACGCCATGTCCCTCTGCTTCGCTCCCGATGTAGGCTATGTTTCCTATTACCTTGATATCTCTCCAGATACTATCAACACTTTGTGTCGGAAGACGCCCGAGGTAATCAATGCTTCCGTTTGATTGAATTTCAACGAATGCCGTCCCATCTCCTTGCCCCACCATTCCAAATTCTCTTCCACTCTCCCCGTCAGTCCATCCCCAAACATCATTCCCGACACGGTTCTCGCTGCCCATAGCCCAATGCGGCACAAACGCATACATATCTGTATTCTGACAGGCATATGTGTGGTTAGAGGAAAAGGAGGAGTGCCCATCCATACAAGGCACAAATTCTGATATAGGATCTAAAGAGAGAGCATGCCAAGGAGGAATAGGTTCATCACTGTTCAGAGATTGGATTGTCGCCTCGAATCCGGATTTGAGTGCGTCAACGGAACTTTGCATAAGATTCATCAGCACCATATGAGCTTCACCAGAATCATACGCTTCCTTGTTCATGAAAGGACTATGCATAAAAACGACTTCCTCTGCAGCGAGTGCGGAGGAGCCGATTAGCGAGCTAACAACGACGATGGCGGTGAAGAGCATTGTGAGTGTGTGAGGAAATGGTTGGATTGATAACAACGATAACGACTTTGCATTTAATTCAATTGTGCCTAAAATGCATCTACCCACATGCAAGTAAAGGGTTTACCTCACTCTGTGATTGTCTCCTTCATCTTTTTCTCCGAGTGAGGAGCGAGGAGCAAAGCGGGGTTCCGAGCGCAATTGAGCGCAATTGAGCATTAACGAGCGGCTTCATCTGAAAATTCGGATTTGAACACTTCCAGAAACTCTACTGTACTTTATGTTACGGTATTCCCCTGGCTCTTATTCAAATTATCGCCACCGAGAGAAGTTTCAGAAGAAACATCAACGAAGAAAACAATTTAACAAGACGATTCTCCTACTCGGGATCTATCTTCATCGCTTGCAAGGGGGGACTCTCCCCTCGCTTATCCAGATGGGCGCTTCATCATCTCAAATATTGCCTGTGGCATATTTCGTCGGACCTGTTTAGCTTTGTTAAATCCAGTTGGGACAATGGATCGTTCGGAAAAAATGTGCTGTCCTTCTCTGAACCTGGTCTGGACTTGGGCTCGAATTCATTTTACTACACAAACAAACACAATTGAACAGCCCAGCAACCTGCAGATTATAATGTCGGTGCAGGTCGGTGCTTGGAGTAGAAGGAGGAAGAGTTACCGGATGAGATTTTTGTATAATCTCTTCTTTTAATTATTAACTATGGAACATACATCGTCAAGATGCAAGACATCGTGTAGCGTCACAATCTAATTGATGATACGTAGCAATACGGAGCTGTACGCAGAGTAAGAATGAACAGCCATCGCCCCAATAAACTACCGACCTCGAATTTTTGCCGTCTACTAATGCTTTGATGGCTTGGATTCCAGAATGAGTGCCCTTGCAATCTTCAATCATGCTCAACAATGTACGCATGGTCGCACCTCAAGCATGGTCCGTATGGTCCTAGATATCAAAGTTATCATTAGGTCCTCATAATCCTTTTGATAAACTCATATACCACTTATCATGCCAAGGGGAGTTTGAAATTCTCTAGAAAATCACTTCGGAAAGATATGCGATTGTTCTTGGAATGTCTTTGAATTTCAGATAGAGATAGTGTATGATGTATTTAAGTTGTGTGAGCACTCAATATAGTCGAGTCGAGCACCTTTGATAAGATCTGTGACATCAATGTCACAGGCAACACCCATTGATGCCGACAACGGCTGACAGTGTATAATGCCGGTGGACTTTGACTTTGTAAGCTTCCTTTTTGGGAGCTTGCAGAAGCTCACGTTCGTCTTTCTCAAACCTCTATTCCGCCCCACAAACCTTCGAAGAAATATGTAGAGGAACTACAAGGTCTATGTCTCCGCACGTACCCTTTTTTGTACCTCGGGAGCTGTGTGGATATAATGATACTCAAAATCCAAATCTTCAAAGGTAAATCAGCTTTCAGAATCAAGCGTTCAAATTTCAAATGGGGTATACTACACCATTATGTTTTGAACCAGAAACTATGCTATGTCTACATGTATAATAATATGCTAGAAATGGTACCTTGAGAATGCATTTTCAAACTCTCAATAGGGCAATTATAGGCAATTATGTGTAAGATCTGTGGTGCCATCTTTTGCGTTAATCCTTGTACATCTCAATATGATGGTCGCATGTATCAATGACTCCATGCATCTTGAGAATTTCGAACAAAATTTCGAACAAAGGAGATGCGGATCTGTCGCCGACCTTGGCACTGCGGCCGTCCTCGAAATTCATGGAGTCTTATCAGAATACAGAGTAGTAACGAGATTCAAATGTTGATGACAACGAGACTCGACCCTCGCCTGACCGGTGAATATTTACTCGGCGTTCGCTTTCGTTCGTGCTTGCTACAGTACAAGGTTAGCATTCGGTGATATTTTCTGGCAGTGATTATGTAATATATTCTTTCATTCTGCATACGTAACTTTTTTCACCTCAATCGCTGTAACTTTTGCACCTCAATTGCTTTCGGTGTTCCGTCTCCGATGGTACTTCATGTCAATCTTCTTAGACGCTTTTAGTCGTCTTGGGTTCATGAACGTTGATACCCAAATATTTCCTTTTGACGAGGATAGTCCTGCATCTCCTTCCTCTTCACCCAGACCGCGCCCTATGAATTTATAATTTACTTTCGATTATCACGACTCTCTCACTCACTTACTACAGACTCCTATACGGGAAGACCTAATATAGCCGCCATGCAGATGTCCGCCGTCACTCCTCTAACTAGGTAATTTCGTTCAAAAAGGGAGTAGGAGTAAGATACATGCCTTCATCATCTTTCATTGATAACAATGCGACCTTATATTGGCCCTAATAACAGATGTTCTCCGACTTCTACGCAGCTGAACTGTGTCTATATCAGTATCTCAACCATCTTCCACAAACCAGTTCTTCTCTGGGCGTTCACCTGGGTCCATACAGAACTTCCATAGACGACCTTGTGCGACTGTTCTCAAAGGCCCGGTCCTTCTCTGTGCTGCTCTTTGGCGGGAGAGCCAGACGAACAATCTAGCAACAGCAAAGCCGCAGTCGCGGGAGAACTGAGTATACAGTCAAATGTGAAAGCAGTTCTAGGGTATGCTAGCACAGCGAGAATTTCTTTGAAGCCAAAATCTTGTAAGTAAGTATGTTGGTCTTTCTAGAATTTGGTCAAGAGCGCTACTGATTCGACCGAGTTGGCCCAGGGGACGATGAAAACTCACTCCGGAAGAGGTGAGTACTGAAATACTGAATTGGCGCTATCGCGACGAATGTCCTTTACGGAGATCCGGGCCTAGAGGTGTATTCTTTTTCGCTGGCGATGCACACTTTTGAAACTCGCGGCTTAGTGGTCACTCACAGGTCCGCCGAAAATCCTTTTCAGCCAATTCTCTTGATGACCATTCCAGCAATTCATTTGTACTATTCGTTCATGAAAACAAGTTGATGAGATATCCGGCTGAGACCGTCTCGTACCAGTTCACAGTCTTTCGTCGAATACTCGCCTCCGAACCTGTCAAAAACCTTGTGAGGTTTTCTGAAATAGATTTTCAACGATCTCTAGTTCAGCACTCGGGCTTGTACCTGGCCAAACATGAGAAAAACAGGCATGGCGATTCATCTATGAGTACCCGCGATTACGCGTGTCCAGACTACAATATCTGTCTACAGCCCATTGATCAACAGTCTACATTGTTGGGAACTTACAATTTACTACATCAAAACCCTGGATTCTTTTATTCAGCAATAACCGTAACTAACCGTGGTTTATGCTAACATGGCGGCGGACAAGTCAAGCGTCGATCGAATTTCCATTTGTGTGTACGAATATCTTCACTCTCGATAAATCTGGTTGAGACCAGATCGGGCCTTTTGTCTCTTTGGATATGTGCATGCGTCGGAGGGAATCGTATCTGTGACAAAATTACCAGAGTCCTTTGGTGCGAATACAGTTATCTCTCCATTGAATACATAACCACTGAGATACTTGCTGGTAGGCTTGCAGGACCAGTATAAAAGCAGCTTGAGTAGATTGCGTTCTGGCAAGGCAAAGATCAACCCCCCGTTGTCTGTTTGCGCTGACATTCGATAGTACCTATTCTCTGCTCACTGTCACCTCTACTCCTGCTCCCTTTGCTAAAAGCAAAATGAGAAACTCGTCCTATTCAACAGCTCCCTCGTCGCCAGATGGCCAGCGGCATTACGAAGATGTTGCCATCGTCGGTAGTGAGTGACTCGATTTTTTTCTTCATGCGAGCTTTCGTTTTATTTCCGAAGCCTGCTCCGGAGAACTATCACTAATTGCAGTTCTCGTTACAGTGTCGTGCCGAACTGCTGGTGGAAACGACTCACCAGAGAAGCTGTGGCAATTCTTGTTGAACAAGAAAGATGCCTCAGGAGAGGTTCCTCGATGGCGTTGGGAACCGTGGTTGCGACGAGATGTTCGCAATGCAAAGGAGGTTGAGAAGACAATTTCCACCGGTTATTTTATTCAAGATTTGGAAAATTTTGATGCTTCGTTCTTTGGCATATCGCCTAAGTTAGTGATATTTATCCGTAATGCTCATCGCTAGTATTTACTGAAATTTATCCAGGGAAGCCGAGCAAATGGATCCCCACCAGCGGCTAGCTCTAGAATTAAGCTGGGAAGCCTTGGAAAATGCGGGTATTGACCCTAAATCCCTGGCAGGCTCTGACACTGCCGTTTTCATGGGTGTAGACTCAGACGATTATTCACGGCTGCTCCTCGAGGACCTGGCTAATATCGAGGCATGGATGGGCATCGGCACAGCAGCACATGGCATCCCGAACAGAGTATCGTATCATTTAGACCTCATGGGCCCTAGCACAGCAGTCGATTGTGCTTGCGCATCTTCCCTCACTGCCGTACACATGGGATGTCGAGCCATCACGAATGGTGAATCGAAGGTTGCTATTGTAGGCGGTGTGAACGTCCTACTAGCTCCGGCCCTCACTCGTATGCTGGGCAAAGCTGGTGCATTGTCCCCGGAGGGTATTTGTCGCTCCTTTGATGATGATGCAAACGGCTATGCCCGTGGTGAGGGTGGCGCAATTGTAATCCTCAAAAGTGTTACTAGTGCCATTGCTGATGGCGACAACATCCTTGCCATTGTCAAGGGAAGCGCTATAGCCCAAGATGGAAAGACCAATGGTATCATGGCTCCTAACGCAAAAGCTCAGGAATTAGTTGCTAGACAGGCCTTGGCACGCGCAGGTGTCGACCCGGTGACTGTTTCCTTTGTAGAAGCTCATGCAACCTCTACGCCATTGGGTGATCCTACCGAAATCTCCGCAATCCAAGCGGTATATGGCGCAGGTGCAGGACGAAGTGCCGATAAACCGACAATGATTGGTTCCATCAAACCTAACGTCGGTCACTTAGAAGCCGCTGCAGGTATTATCGGGCTCGTGAAAGCAGTCCTTTCCGTAAATAAAGGGCAGTTAGCACCTCAGACTCGATTGAACAAGCTCAATTCCCGAATAGATTGGGAGAATTCTGGCTTACAGGTTGTTCAGGAAGTGACTAGCTGGCCGAACGAGAGCGGACCCCGGAGAGCAGCAATCTGCTCTTATGGTTATGGCGGAACTGTCTCTCATGCTGTTATCGAGGAATTTGTTGGTAGCACATTCGAGGCTCTTTTAGATTTCAAACCTCAAACGGCAGGTGCTATAGTTCTTGTGATATCGGCACAGCAAGAGAAGAGATTGGTACAACACGCCAAGGCCTTAGCGGACTGGCTTACCTCTCCTATTGGTCAAAGCCAAGACTTAAGTGCTATTGCTAATACTCTAGCCCAACGCCGAGCTCACCATGATTACAGAGCAGCTTTCGTCGTAAAAAGTCATAGCGAAGCCATCGAAGCTCTGAACAAATTTGCTGCAGACAACCAAGACGACGCGGACTTGATAGCCTCGGGACGAGTCCTCGGTCTAGGTAATGGTATAGGCTTGGCGAGACACGCTGTCTGGGTTTTCTCTGGCCACGGTGCTCAATGGAAGGATATGGGGAAGGAGTTGATCACCCATCCTGTTTTCCGTCGAGTGGTCGATTTGCTTGAACCCATCTATCTAAAAGAAGCCGGCTTCTCTCTAGTACATGCTCTTGAGCAAGGGGATTTCGATACCTCTGATCGGGTTCAGTCGGTTACATACGGCATACAGGTTGGCCTCCTCCACGTCCTTCAGTCTATGGGGCTCGAACCTCAGGCTGTCATTGGACATTCGGTAGGAGAGATTGCAGCTTCTGTTGCGGCTGGTTGCCTTACCCCTGAAGAAGGAGCATTGGTGGTGATTCGGCGGGCTAAGCTGTATGCACAAGTTCAAGGACTCGGAGGAATGGCGCTCGTCAACCTCCCATTCGCTCAAGTCACACAGGAGCTCAGTGGCAGGAAAGACCTGGTTGCTGCAATTGACTCCTCCCCTACAACGTGTGTAGTGAGTGGAGAAGAAACAGCAGTAGCCAAGTATGTAGAGGGCCTCAAGGCTGCTGGAATCAAAACCTTCCGCGTCAAGACCGATATCGCCTTCCACAGTCCCATGCTCGACCAACTTTCTTCACCTCTTAAAGAGGCCTTGACCGGTTCTATCCATCCCACCCCGGCTAAAATTCGTCTGTACTCGACATCCAATAGTGACATGCGTACCAATGTAGCGAGAGATGCCACTTACTGGGTCCATAACATGGTCAGCCCCGTTCACCTCAAATCGGCTGTCGAGGCCGCCACCGAGGATGGCTACCGCGTTTTTATTGAGGTATCTTCGCACCCTATAGTCTTGCACTCAATAATCGAGACCTTGGTGTCGCAAAACATCGACGAGAACGAGTTTGCTACCTTCTCAACCATGAAACGGGATACTTCGGCAATCCAGAGCATCTCGAAAGTCGTAGCCCAATCGTACACGAAAGGCGCTCCCATCAACTTTGAGGTATTGCTTGGTCCTAAGCAATTGTGGAGCAAGATTGTTCCTGGTACCCCATGGGTACACAAGCCGTACTGGAAGCAGGTTGAGTCGGGGCCTTTGGGTGAAGGTATTACTCACGACGTTGAAAAACACACCTTGTTAGGCCAGCAAGTTCAAGTTGCCGGCTCGGACACGATTGTCTACACAACGAAGCTTGACGACAAAACTAAGCCTTTTCCTGGTACACACCCACTCGATGGTACTGAGATCATCCCTGCCGCTGTATACATCAATACATTCCATTACGCCACTGGCGGGACAGAATTATCTCACATCAGTCTTCGAGTACCTGTATCAAGTAAGTATCGATTGTTTCTTTTTCTCCGTTTGTATAACTTGCTAACGTCTATCGGTCTATCGCAGTGAGCCCCGAAACTCGCAACGTACAAATCATCGTACAAGGCGATACTATCAGCGTTGCGTCTAGCGCGATTTCGGATGCGGACAAGCAAACTTGGGTATCCCACAGCTCCGCAAAATGGAGTAACGTTCACCGATTCACACCCAACAACGAGCTATTCGACGTTGACTCCATCAAAAAGCGCATTGGGACGCGTCTACCCAACAGTTTCTCCGTGGATTACCTCACCAAGATTGGTGTAGCGGGTATCGCCTTCCCCTGGCAAGTCATCGAGCACTATGGTAATGAGAAAGAAATGATTGCCAAGGTCGATATGGACCCCGCAGTCGAGAAGCTGCCCTGGGATGAGCGTTCATGGGCACCCATACTTGATGCTGCCACGTCGATCGGATCTACCATTTACTTCAATGATCCCAAGTTACGCATTGTCTCGCAAATTGATACTGTCAGTTTGTATGCAACCGGGCCAATCCCTAAGATCGGGTATTTGTTCGTGGAGGAAGCGGCTGATGCGAAAGGACCGGCTTCTCATGTCAGTGTCCTGGATGAGCAAGGAGTTCTTCTTGCCAAGTTTACGTCGATGAGATTCTCAGAGGTAGAGGGTGCCAGCGGAAGCGGTGGCGGTCTGGACAGCCTTGTCCACCACATCTCATGGATTCCTCCCAAATTCTCAGAGAAGCCGCGTGCATTAGACCAAGTGGTGCTGGTTTCAACCAATCCCGAAGTTCTTGAAACATATGCCAAGCAACTAGAGCCTCAAACCAAAAGGCTCTTCAAGTTAAGTAGCGTCGAGCAGCTGGAGAATTCTGAGATTTTGTCAGCACTAAGTGAGAAATCTTCCACAACGTCAGCATTGATACTAACGCTTTGATCCATAGGTGACAAAGGAAGTGCTGTGGTTTATATCCCCGGTACTGTCCAGTCATTGGAGGAGGTGCCGGCGTCGTCGAAGGAGTTCATCTGGAACACGACTTGCATAGCCAAAATCCTCGTCGAAAAGTCACTGGCTACAACCTGCAAGCTCTTCGTAATTACGGACCGTGCGTATGCGGGTGAGACTATCACAGGACTTGCGCACAGTGCCTTGTATGGTCTTGGCCGTATCATAGCGGCAGAGCACCCGGACATCTGGGGAGGCCTAATCGACAACGAATCCCCTACCGTGTTCCCACTTCTAGCGGCGAAGTATGTGCTCAACCAGGACATCATTCGCGTCGTCGATGGTATGCCACGATGCGCGATGATGCGGCCTTTACCAAGAGACCAGCGCTATACTTCTGAAACCACCAAAACACTTCTGCCCAAACCAGAAGGCACGTATGTCATCACTGGGGGTTTGGGAGACTTGGGACTTGATACTATCAGCTTCTTGGTTGAAAAGGGTGCCCGCCGTATAGTGACCGTCTCTCGTAGTGGTCTACCTCCTCGTAGCACTTGGCCTGATCGTGCTGCAAGTGACGCGAAGTTTGCAGCCATGGTTCAGCGTATCCAGGAGTTCGAGAGCTTAGGTGCTACCATCTACGCCGTATCGTTAGACATATCCGCCCTTGATGCCTCGGACAAATTGTTGTCGGCAATTGACAGTCTCTCCCTTCCGCAGGTCCTTGGTGTAATCCATGCATCCGGGGTGCTCGAAGACAGCCTCCTTCTTGAAACGACTCGCGATTCCTTTGGCCGTGTTCTCGCACCCAAGATCGACGGTGCAATCACGTTGCACAAGGCCTTCCCACCTGGCACTGTTGACTTTTTCGTCCTCTACTCCAGCATCGGTCAACTCGTCGGCACCGCAGGTCAAGCCTCATATGGTTCTGGGAACGCCTTCCTTGATGGACTGGCCATGTACCGTCGTGCTCACGGCGACAATGCCGTTGCCTTCCAGTGGACTGCTTGGCGAGGAAAGGGAATGGCAACCAGCACAGATTTCTTGACGCTGGAATTGAAGAGTAAAGGGATCACCGACATCTCGAGTGAAGAGGCGTTCCGCGCATGGGAACACGTGGGCAAGTATAACGTTGAGAGTGCTGTAGTGACAAGGTGTCTTGTCCTTGACGAGGGTGAAGCTGTTTCCGTACCTATGTTGGAACAAGTCGTGGTGCGCCGCAGCAGAGCGACGAATGGAGCTGCTCCGGCAGAAGAGGGAAGTAACGGTGCCTCGTCAGATGCCCGACCAACAACGCCTGCGGAGCTGGAGAAGTGGCTCAACGTCAAGATTCGGGAATGTATAGGTGCAGTTCTGATGATTCCCGATATTGAGGAAATTGACCCGCTGGTACCTTTGGGCGAGCTGGGTGTTGATAGTGTGATGACCGTGGCATTGAGACAGAAATTACAATCTGCACTCAAAGTCAAGGTCCCACCAACACTGACATGGAATCATCCTACGGTCAACCATCTGGTTCCTTGGTTCATAGCCAAGTTCAAAGAGGAATCGGGGTAGAGCGGTTTAATCGTTTATTCAATCAGAGGTTTTAAGATGGTCTGGGCTTGAGCGATACGAATATCCGTGGAAATCACAAATGTAGAATTATCTAAATAGAATTAGAACGGAATCACCATAGCTGCTTGTATCTTCCCATTGGTGCAGAAAATCGAAACTGACTGTCACAATAATATTCCACCCAAGCATGTTAGACTCGCATACTTGGTAAAATTTGTACGTGGATCGTTGACGAAAAACGACTTCACAAACAACTACTGGCACTGCTTCTTACTCTGATTCCGTATCACAATTAGGCGATTTTTCCTTCTAATGCTGACTCTGCGAGTCAAAGCCGGAGGATGGTGCTTCTGCTCCTTGAGCCAGACATCTCTGCCATATTCATGTTGTAGTAATCTAATGCTACGTCAGGATTCACTATTGTCCATGTCCAGTCATAATATTGAGAGCAAGAGATTCAACGCGAATTATTAACGAAAAGTTATTGCAGTAGAACGAGCTACTGCTATCCCGATTTAAATCACTTTGTAGCTTTGTATAACCAAAGTCAATGATCACAGGTAGTGTATCGCTTCTGAACCTGCTGCCAGAGAGCTTAGAGTCTGATTAGAATGTGTGTTACTCGGGGTATTTGATGGCGCTCCCCCAGGATAGCGTTCGTACTTGGTCCTTGCCGGCGCAACATGCACTGTCTGGAATGAGGGAGTAGTGCGTTTGCGCTCATACACGAGGGCTGAAACGAGAATTTCATCCAGATAAGCGAAGCCATGTGGGTATACTTTCAGCTGGTAAGGCTGATACGAGCTCGACAGAGAAGAGCTTATGGATGGACGAAGACGTGAGTTAGAGGTCGGAGGTTGAGCAATAAATTCCGCGAGGAGAGGGTGTGGGGGGAGTGAATTGGAGCAGTAGCACTTTGTCGGACGATGATAAGAGTGAAGCTCGAGAACGTGAAATGGGCACAAACCTTCTTATGGGAGCTTAAGATGCTCCAGTAGAGATGTCCATGCCTATGGGGTAATTGCCAGGTTACATGCTAGAAAATATACGTTTCTGTTCGGTAAAAGGGTTCGTTATAATAACACCTACATGGGCATAATTGTCGTTGTATATATCTTCCAGCCACTTCTCTCCCTCTTCTGGACCTCTACCATGCATAAAAACAGTCGGGCGCTTCCCTGTACTGCCTATTCCGCCCATTACTAAGAGTCAGTTCGGCAACCGGAATCCGGATTTTGCCCAGATTTTGCCAGCGTTTTGTTAGCATAGTTACCGTACCAGTACTGTAGATACCGCGCAATTTTTTACATCGTTGTTGCTCTAAATGCCTCTCCCACCTAATCATCCACGTATACGAAGAATACTTGCCATCACATACTACTATTTTGTTGCTGTTGCCTTCACAGCAGTCCTATACGCAACACCAGGATACTGGGCTCAGGAATATCACACATCAAAGCTTTCTGGTGCACAATGGGTACAGGAATTGCTTGTGGGACATCCAGACCGGATATATACTGAGCTTGGAATGCGTGTACATGTCTTCACTGCATTTGTATTTGAACTGCGGTTATGTGGGCTATCAGACTCTCGATATGTCAAATTGGACGAGAAAGCAGCCATTTTTCTCTACACATGTGTCACTGGTCTGTCTATACGACATGTTGGTGAGAGATTTCAACGCTCCAATGAGACTATATCCAAGTAAAGTTCAATTTTCCTTGATACCCAAAGATATAGTACTGAAGTTTTGGTTGCTACAGGTACTTTCGAGAAGTGCTGTTCGCTGTATCCTCAGACCCATTCTACTCGCATTTCGTTGTCCTTCCAACCAATGAGGACCCTCCAGATACAATCCTGCATTCAAATCCCAAGTTCTGGCCATTTTTCAAAGATGCAGTCGGTGCAATTGATGGAACTCACATCCACTGCACTCCATCTGCAGAAGAACGACAAGCCGCACGGAACCGCAAAGGCTTTCTGAGCCAAAACTGTCTTGCATGCTGCTCTTTGGATCTCCGGTTCCTATACTTTGTCAGTGGACATGAAGGTTCTACTGCTGATGCCTACATGTATGACCGTGCTCGCCGTACTGACTTTCCTGTTCCTATGGGAAAGTACTATCTTGCCGATGCAGGGTTCGGTCACTGTGACACTCTTCTTGTCCCATATCGAGGTGTGCGGTATCATCTTGCTGAATGGGGCCGGGCTGCTGTGCGGTGAGTCTTCATATACTATATGGATGGGATTGTTTCATAATTGGCTTGACTTTCAAAGGCCAGCAAATCGTGAAGAGTTGTTCAATCTCCGGCATGCCTCAGCTCGCAATTGTGTTGAGCGCATATTTGGTGTAGTCAAGAAGCGTTGGACTATCCTTGTTCATGCCCCGCAGTATGATATGGGCATACAGGCTCGAATTCCACCTGGATTAGCTGCTGTCCACAATTTCATCATGAAAAATGATGATACTGATATCCACTACTTCGAGAACGCATGGGATCCTGCTCCTGGATATGTCCATCCTCTCACTGGCTCACAGGGTGACCTGGTTGTAGGAGTTATTTCAAATGCAGAAAAAGCATGAGCGGAGAAACGTCGAGATGATATTGCAGAAGCTATGTGGAACAGCTATCAAGAGGTACTGCGTACACACGAGAGTGATGGACTGGAGTAGTCTAAATACCTAATGACTATCAAGTGAATCTCTATAGAATGCAACCAACTTCCGCTTGATCCAGGTCTCTCTCAACTTTGGTACAGTAAGTGCAAGATATGATTCTACCAGTGTACTGTCCCGTTCAAACATCTCCACAAGATCAATACATTCTTCAGCTGTAAGCTCTTCTTCTTGAATTTGCGCAAGTGCAAGTGCTCGACGATTACTTCGAGGAGTCCCAGCACTGGCAGCTGCAGGGCCTGAGGTCAATGCCTGAGACTGAGCAGTGGTTTCCAGGGCGAATACGTCAGTCATTGCATTGGTAAAGCGGTCCATTGATGAGCTGATTCTGTCAATCGCTAGTGCACCGCCACTTAAACGGGGCTTTTTTGCAGTAGAGGGCGGAGGTCCCGTAGCTTCCCGTTTCTTGCTGGCCCAAACTGCTGGTTGAGTTTTTGGAGTCTGAGGCTACAAGTAGATTAGTATGATATCCTGATGCAGATTGAAAGGATAAACCTCGTTGTCATTGATTATGTCATCCTCAGACTGCAAACCACTATCAATAGTGTCCTAGAATTGAACAGCATCAGCAATGAAACCGCATTTTCAGTAAACATACCTGGGAACCATCAAGTAGGTTTGCATTAGGATCTTCAATGTCCCAGTACGGAGACTGCGGTGCATCAGGTGGAGGAGTAGCCTCACGAGGGGTCTGGCTTGCCCGGAAGACACGATGGTCACGAGGGGGAGGTGAGCCCAGGATCTCTTTCATCTTATCCCAGAACGGCCATCCCTTGTGTTTGAATTGAGCAACAGTGGGATTCTTCTTGACAAGGTCTTCCCATACACTCTCTGACTCGGGCGTGACATGAGCACCAGTTTTGGTGTCAAAACCACCCAAGCCAGAGCACGCATCAATAGTGAGACATGTCTTGAATATAGGACGAAGGAACTATGAGATTGAATGAGCTGATATCAAATGTATTAAAAGTCATGTCACGTACTGTGGAGAACTTGTTTTTACACGATGTCCCTGTCTTCTTTGCTCCTTGAGAACGAAGCTTATTGCATTCAATAGCTGCTTCATTGTAGACCATCATGGGATAGCTCCCCCCATCACCAGCCCGTGCCTTGTTGTCTATCAAGAACTCCAACAGACCGAATGTATCTGTATCAGTCCAGACTGCTTTTGTTGGTGCTGCTTCTGCTCCTGGAATTGTATGTCTTTTCGGAGTTTCTGGTACAGAGTCAGGTGGTCGTTGATGCATTTCACTGCCTTTTTTTGCGCTGTCAGACCGAGTTTTTGGAGTGATTTTAATGGTGAGCTTGGTAGTGACAGGTATGGATTTTGAGCTTTCTGTGCCACCTAGCAGCAGTGGTAGGATTTCTGGATCAGGATTGTTGTCCATTGGGATGTAAAATAGTGAAGTACAGTGAAGAGCGTGTAGTTAAGGACAGGACGACGTAAAATAATCGCCAGCAAAGCCTAGCAAAATCCGGGCAAAATCGGGATTCCGGTTGCCGAACTGACTCTTAGTATGCCCATTTCAAATTCCCCAAGGATTTCGCCATCTGGAGAAGAACCTCGCCGGACGGTGGTTATCCATGACATTGGTGTAAAGCAATTCTGAGAAACAGAGATATGATACCTAGGCCGCGTCTCAGGTGAAGCAGAAGGTGGCAGAAGGAGCATAGAATTGGCAGAAACGGTTGAGAAAGTGTAGGTTATTGAGTATTCAGGCGGGAGATTCTCCACCGAAGTTGTTGAACTTGGACCTTGTGCATTATACCTGACATGGTTGTTGGAATTACACAGTGATTTTGTGGAACGAGAAACCGCAAAAGTTCACCCAGGCAGAAGCTCCCCTGCAGTTGACATTATAGGAATAAGAGATTGAGATTGATAAGGATCATCTTCAACGTCAGCAGCACAGAATTGAATGGATCTACCAATGATATTATAATACATGATCCATTTTGCCCAACACTCCAGTGTTTGACAGCGACAAAGTGACAGACGGAATCAAGACGCAGACAGAGTCACCACTCGGAACTGAACTACTTACCGTGTTCCATTTCCGCAACCTTGTGAAGAACGGTCCCAAGCCATCATCTTAATTCTGCTTTCCATGAGGACTACCAGTAACCAAAGATCCCGGTCAATCACTGCCTTCCATTCCTTTAATCTGTTCTTGGAACTATAACACCTGGACACTGGTGATGATGCTTTTCTCAGCTGCCGAACAACAATCATTATCACTGCAACAACAGCCTGTGGTGGTTGACAACCTCGAACATTCTATACCAAGGAACCGCATAAAGTTCACTCATCATCAACCTTTCAAACTCATAATTTCTGAAGCATCGCCGTCGATGATCATAGGAAGCATCGCCCATCCTTTCTCTTTTCTTCTCTTTCTCACTTTGAAAGTGACCCTTTAGCGTATCTTCTCTTCCCCACTGGCACCTGAGGGCTGGTCCAATGAATTTTTTCTTGCTTCTGTGGTACGCACGGTATCAATCACACACACCACAAATTGCAATGACCAATCTTACTTGCATCATTTCATATCCAGGCTTCCTATCTTTCTGACACTGCGAGCTGAAACAGCACGGGCGTTGAAAATCCATATTGAAGCAGCGAAGCACATCACAGCCGGTTTGAATACTACTATTCTGTGGACCAGAAACGAGACTGATCCAACAGCGTTTGCTGTTGCGACATTGAGAAATGGGGGTTCAGACCTAATGATTGTGTACACGGCCAAGTCAGAGACCAAAGGGAACCTGAGTTTTGTTTTCAACAAATCTGGGTGAGCGCGAAGTTGAATTTCCAACAATCCCTCATGAATTATGCTATACAGAAAGTTCCAACTAGTAGCATTAGAACATAAGGACCAGTCGAACGCCACCAAGGTTGATATGCAGTACGTCTTTACTCGAACCTAGCGCGTTTGATCATCAACTCACTGAAAGCATCATAGTAAGGCGAATTCCACACTTTTCAAGTCCAAGCAATTTAAGGTCGAAGAGTTGAGGTGAGCTGACATTAATCACTCTCACATTCTGAGCTTATCGTCCTTTTTCGTCCTTTTTCTAGCAGTAGCCCTACTACTTCTCCCACTCCCTCTGCAACAAGCACCGCGTGAGCATCGAGAACCTAGCATCTATTCTCTAGCTAACGAAACTCCTAGGTCTCCTCACTCTCAAACCCCTGTCATCTTGGCAGTATGCTTGGGAGCGGTGCTCTTCGCTGTCATTGCCCTCTTCCTTGTCTATTACGTATTGCACAGGCGACGCCGCAGGTCTTTTCCCAAAGTTTTAGACGATCGATATGCGTTTTCCCATCCTCCACAGTCTACACATTCTCGGTCTTGGTTGTTTCGAAATGTCTGGGACAACCCTACAGCCCAGACTTCTCCCATTAGTTTGCAGAATCAAGGGAACAATGTTGCTGAGTCAAGTTGGCCAGATACCCTCAACTTTTATCACACTCCCCGTTCTCCTCCCAAAGCCTTCGCCAAGAATACTTCCTCTTCACGCGTAGCGGGCGGTACCGAAGTATCCAATCATACAGAGACGTCTCTCAGTAGTATGCACTTTTCTCCGAAGACGGAACGCCAAATGGAGATCGAAGAGCGGATCGAGGAACTCCGGGCAAAACTTGCTTTACTGCAACGAAGTATTCGAGTTCCAGGAGGACGCCAGGACTCCAGGACATTGATCAACATGACACATAATATGCGCATAGGTAAATGGCGTAACCAGATCGAAAAGCTGCAGGAGCACATGAGTTCGGATTGGGCGCTTGGGCGCACTGACGTGATCCCGAAGGGACTGTATGGACCCGAATCGATTTGATTCGAGGAAGACAGTTTGTATAGGGATGGGGGCGGATTGTCTTAGTGACTACACTCGTTTTCCCCGGACTCTTACTCAAATGGCTAGTTTCGCAACAATTTTATTATATTCATATATATATGCGAAGTCCTTTGCTATCTAGGCTTCCATTGTACTGTCGTTTGCCACTGTATACCATTATCTCACGTCCTCACAGCATCGACCGGGACGCCGATTTGTCCAGGAAACCAGCCGCTCAGCATTCAGCTATGATGATACGGAAATTTACCTATGCAGTGCAGATTGAGAGAGTTCAGGTAGCATATCCAATAAGGGCGCTGGCACCATACACCGATTCCTCTACAAATGATCGTACATTGATTTTTAGTTTATGACAACCACGGGTTTGCTCTACACATACAGTTATATCTCATATACGGGAGCCTGTTCCTCAATCAATGCTTGCCAAGTTCTCCAAGAAAGGAACGACACCAGCCCGCTCAATCTTCCAGCTCGCATCAGTGCCTTTCCCGCTTGTCGAACATGTCTCCGCGATATCTAGTTCCGCCAACCTCCTTAGCAGATTCTCATCACTGCCCAAACCCAAGATACAATCCCATTTCTCCCCAGTTTGAGCTGAAGACGGGACTATTTCTGACTCATTGATGGCCATCCAAGGGCGCGCGCCGGCAAACGGGGACTGGGCGGGACCTTCAGGATGGAGAATCGCCCCAACGGCTGTTGAACGAGAAATTTTGGTCGGCAGAACGAGAAAAGAGTTCGCTCCTGGGATGATACGAAGTCCATAGCGTTCACCAAGGCTGAAAGAGCATGGGGTATTCAGTATTTCAACCTGAATCACAGGAGAGGGGATTACCTGTCAAAGATATGGTTCTGAGCTTCAGCAGCTTGTCTCATGGCCCATTGACGATCTGCAGAGTCCTCACTTGGACCGGTCCAGAATCTCCAGACCACTGACGCTTCACGTTCTTCAACGAACGAGCCGGGCGTGCGCTCTGAGAACTACCAAGATATCGGGTCAATCGCTGGAAGCTAAAGTCGCGAAGCACTCACGTAATTCAAAATCTCGAGACACGAGCTTTTCCAGGTCATGTTGAAATTTGCTACCATGGTTATCCAGGTTCCTGTACCTCCAGCGACACTAGGCTCTATCGTTTTGAGGAAGCATCCATTCTCAGCCCTGGACGAGTTCAGCCACAAGACTTGTCATTGGCCCACTCAAAAATACTCACACAATACCAATACGGCCACCAACTTCCCTCGATATACGATCCAAGATTTTGATTGGCAGGCCACTGAGCAACCAAACTTCATTCCTGTCTTCCCGAGCAACCAGTTTCTTGAGAACCGCAGTAGCGGTTTTAAACTCTTCCTCCTTTTGGATCTCTCGCTCAGGCGTCGCGCCAGGAGCTCCTGCCGGCAGGTAATCTCCAACGAGCGTTCCTTCCCAATCAATAAGAATAAGCTTTTTCCCTTGTTTTTGACCACTCCATTTGTCCACGATGACCTTCTCGTCTAAAACTCGCACTGCACCGACACGCTCTGTGTCTTTGTGGAATATGTGTTCGCCATTGGCACGCAAGCATCTCGTCAAGAAATTGGCGACGAAGGCTTGTGCCGTCTGAGCGATTACATGTTTATGCAACTCTTCCCAACGAGTTCGCGCTTCTTCTCTCGGCATATTAAGCGCAGAATTTATCGCTTCGGCAGTGCCCCGAGCATCCCATGGGTTAATCGCAATGCAAGAACGAAAGCCTGAGTACGAGTAAGAACCAGTGAACTGGAGTGAAAACGTCAATATATAAACCTAAATGCTTTCAAGAGAAAAGAACGATTGTACCTCGCTCAAGACCAAAACTCCTTTTCTGTCAGATCCCGGTGCTGAGTCACCTTCTGCCGTCACACCTTCGCTGCGTAGAACTGGTTCATCCGCTCTTCCAGATTGGCAGCAAACGAACTCGTGTGTCCTAAGAGCCATACCTTCTCTCAAACTGGTGACCAAGAATACATCTGCGACACTGAGCAAAGCCAAATACTGGCTAAAATCAACATCTTGCGTGTGCAGTAAAACCACGGGTTGGTACGTGAGCGTACTGAACTGAGAATTGATATGAGAAACAGTGGTCATTATGGCCGATGTGATATCACCCGAATCAGAGTCGAAATTCGATGTAGAACCCGAGGAATGAGAAGTAGATGAATGGGGCTGCGCATTTGGGATAGCCAGTTGGATGAGGACAACCTTTCCAACCCATTCGGGATGTTTAGTGAGGAAAACATCGAACGCCTGCATTTTCTGATATACACCCTGTGAAGGTCATTCAAGATCAATTTTATGCTAAGCGAATGGGAAAAAGCACAAGCCTGGATATCATCCAATTTGTCCCTCCCAACAACTAACTTCATACCCTGGTATTTTTCTTTCAACATGGCAATCCAATCAAGAACTTCGGGCTCCTCCCTCCATTCATCTAGTCTCGCCACATCGATACCCATTGGGAATACCCCAACGTCAACCAGCCTTCCTTTTCCCAGAGCATCAAGTCGACCTGCAGTGGGATTCGAAAGCTGTTTCTGGCGAACATAAACAGGAGAATCGTGACGAAGCTCATCGTCCGAGCTACTGCCGCTATCTCTAGGAACGTCTCGTCCCAGATCGATTTTAGCTTTGCGTTCTAGATTGAGCATCGCGTCATCTCCCTTTACTTCGTCGTCAACAATCACAATTCCACTTGGAAGCGTTTCGACGCCGAGGACCCGGCCACATGTCTGTCGGAAATGTCGAGCATAATTCGCTGTTTGGAAACCGACCTAATTTAAATGGAGTCAACTTCCAATTTTTGAAAGATTAACCAGGAAATATATACCAGATCGGCCCCCAATATACCTTTCAACAGGTGTTCCCGAACAGATAGACAACGAAAGATTTCTGAAGATGGAAAGGCAACGTGAAGGAAAAAACCTATGGTACAGAAACATCAACATTCACCGCCGGTACTCGATAGAAATATTGCATTAAAGACACTAACCAATTGGCGCGGTGTTCGGTATCAGACCAGAGCTCCTCAGCATGAGCGGAACGAGCATGAGATGATAATCATTCACCCATACTGCAAACCAAAACATTGACCGTTTTAGATATAGCTGAGGTATCAAAGAGATAAGAGTACATACCGACATCGCCTTCCTTCCAAACCTCTCCTATACGTCGGGCAAATGCCCAATTCACGCTGACGTATTGTTTATACGATGCAGATTCGTAAAATAATCGTGTTTTCGGTGCATCAGGAACAGCGTAGTGAAGAGCTGGCCATAGGACCTAAAATCAATCTCATGTGAATAACTGAGGCGGAGTGCAGAAGCCATCTAAATAATGATATGTTTCTCACCTGATGACAGAATTCGTCATAACATCCCTCAAAATCACTATCCTCTACCCAGACGGGCACCTCCACTCCTCCCTCCTGCCGAGGCAAAGCTTCTTCCACTCTTTCCCTAAGCTTCAAACTCCATTTGTCCGTCTTAGCACCAAGGCACCCGATCCACAACCGGCTAAACTCATTGCTCTGTCCGTATGCAGCAGAGACTGAGGTTGATGACACACTACGCGAGTGCCCAGGTACAAAATTACTGACAGGGAAGGTTGACTTTGTCGGTGGCGCAGAAGCTGCCTGAGGTGCGAAACCACGCATCATAGCAGCAGAAACAGAATCTATGGCGTTCTTCAAACCTCCGTTTACATGTGGGTTGGGGGCGATATAGAATTCCTCTTCTCCTTCATCAACTTCTTCATCGAAACGTGAGCTAGCAGATTCCAGTGAATCCATAGACGCCACAGAGCTCGCAGAAGCTAATGATGCAATGGATGTAGTAGATGCCAAAGGTATATGCCTTGCCGAACGAGGAGAGGATCGTTTGGGTGAGACGATGTTTCGATTACGCTGACGAGATAAATTGCGCTTAAGGGCAGCTGCATGAGCTACCGTGGAAGAACGGGTGGCAGACGACGCGGACGACGGCTCAGAAGTCCTGTCCGGCACAACCGTTTTCGATAATGGTGACATGTTCTTGCTGTTTTCAGGTAGGACCAGTGAAAATTTTTTGATAGGTCTTCCTTCTAGCGTTTTCACTGATAGGTCACCTCCTGGTGTCAGAAAAGGATGAACGACTTCATGAGTAGGCGAGCCGGGAGTAGCTACTCGTCCGAGTAATGTTGACTGTCTACTGCCGGCTCCTGGACGCTCTCTCCCTGCGGAAGCGCGATCTCGGAGATCTTCAACAATACTAAGACGTTGACTACCTGAGGCAGCTGAGGGTGTCGAAGATCCCGAGGGAGTGAGAATAGTTGAGATAGCTTTTTCATTCTGGAGTTTTTTAGTTGCTTCGGGAGCAGAGATATCCTCCAAAGTTGTACCGATCTCAACAGGTGTTCCAGCTCCATCGTCTTCGGAAGGGTGATCTGAGGATAGAATGTACTCTTCTACTGGATCTGGTCCAAGCGCAGCAGTGTGAGGCAAAAACAGTGAAGCAACGAGAATGCGGTGATTGCGAAATGAGGAAGACGAAGTCATATTGTATGATGGAGGTTCGAGTTCAAGCTGCGAGAAGCTTAAGTAGATCGTACAAAGATTATCGGAAGATATTTCGTACCAACTTGCAGCTTTGTTGTGCTTTGAAAAGCCTCAAGAGGCATCCAGTCTTCTCCGTAGATGAAGAATCACGCTAGCAGATGGTTTGAGCGAATTTTTTGCGGCGTCATTGAAGCGTCATTTTAACAAACTAGGTTGAGATGGACAATCGGAAAACATAGGAACGAGCGGCCTCGGCCTCAGATGCCGGACGATTTGGGAGATAGTCCCAGATATAAGATAAGATAACGCGCATTATCTTCAACTTCAACACCATGGCTAGTAGGGACAGCAAGAAACAATCACTATCAGAGGTGCAAGCGTCCAGACACCTGAAAGCATGCTATATCATAAAGCTACCACTTGAACTACTTGCCGAAATCCTTCTTTACACCAAATCTCCCAAGGATATTCTTGCTCTTACCAGGTGTAGCAAGTTTTTTTGTCGGACTCTTCTTCATCAGGCGAATCAATACATTTGGCGATATGCAAGGCAGAATTGCCTCCCAGAGGCGCTTCCAGAGCCTTGTTCTCGTTTTACAGAATCTTCATACGCGGCATTCGTTTTGGACGCTGGCCCATGTGAGGTTCGTGCGTTCCGCTGGTCTCAAAACTTCAGAATGAACCAGTATCTCACGATAACTATACAGATATGTGGAAGACTGGCTGGTTCCTATAGTTCTTTCGGTCTTCGAGTACGATTATGCACTAGTGTTAGCCCTTTTCTCATTGCACATATCATGAACTGATTACATCGAGTTAGACCAGATGTAAAATTGCCATAGAAGAGTGAGTCAGCCTTCCTCTCAGATTAAACCTGTTCTCTCATAATACTAGGGATAAACTTCACATCAGCAAAGATCACCTTTCGAAGGATACCTATCATATCTTTGAAGGCACGTTACCTGTCGTCGAAAGTTCAGCGTCTTTCGGTATGTACACGTTCTTTGAAGTGCTCTGGCACTATTTGAACCTGAAATTTGCTCCAGCGGGAATAGCGGGAGGTCATGGGGAGTGTCAGTGATTTCTCGCTCTCGGACCCTAGGCTTTAGGATGACAGTCCGAATTAGGGCCCGACATTTCGTTGATGTATCGGAAGTCGGATTGGGCTTGCGCTCTTCAAGATTACCTTGATGTGTCTCAAAGTCCTGCCAAACTCGAGCAATTCATCACTGTGAGTGTTTCAGCCACATCCACCCGAAGTAATCACTGATCTGCTATCAGCTTTGCTCACGAAAGAGTGCCGAAACAAAGTTGTATATGCAAGTCAGTAAACAATCGATGTCAATTATTTCCAAAGTCCAACTAGAAGCCCTCCTGAATAGATGTGCGTTGGTCTACAATCCTGGAAGAGGAAGCACTTAGAAGCTCAAAAGCCCACGAAAAACGTGAATACAAAGATGTCAGTCCCATGTCATGCCTAACTGTCGCTTTAGTGCATGGCTCTTACACGACCCTCTTAGTTCCAAAGATCTTGCTGTTAAAGAAGGGCTTGACTTTTGGGACATGATGAACACTCCAACGTACAGGTTCTTATTCAAGCAAAAGAATGCCTCCTTGGAACTTATACAGCAATTTGGTGAGCTCAACTTTTAGTTTTCCAACGATATGAAACAGATTTATGGATTGTATATCAGACTACAAAATACGGGAGGTCGACATCACTGCGGAGCTCCTCAAAGTCGCAGAGCGCAGGTCCCGACGGTCGCAAGAAGCTGGCTACTCTACTTGCCGTCAAGCTGTCGAAAAACATTATAACAGGCTCCGCGCTCTCAAACAAGAGTCACCCTTACCCTGCCTCCCCTCCTTCCGCAGACTACCAACGATCCACCAGATCCAACAGTCCACCTCCCAATCTAAAAAAGAACTCGACAACGCCCTTCAATCCCAACCTATTCGGGCGCTTGTTCATTCAGAGTTGGACAAATTCCATTCAGACGCGAAGAATGCATTGGCTGCAATTATGGGTTTCCCAGATTGGAGGTCTCCAAGTAGTAGGAAGCTGCATCCCGCGGATAGGTTGACGGCGAGGTTTCGGTGTCGGACCTGTCAAAGGGTGGAGGCAAAGTATAAGGATTGCGGATCGTTAGACTACGATGGAGCAATTATGCATCTATGTTCGGTGACTCTTGACAAGCCGGTTTCTCCAATGCCGTTCAGGGCTGCGAGATTTGAAATGGACACGAAGGTAAGTTGTAATCTCTTGTGATGTATTTTCTCTGCTTGAACTGGTTTTCAAGGCTATAGCAGCAATATCTGCCCTTCTGGAAGTATGTGGCATTCCGGATGACCAAAAAGGCTCGCATAGACGGTTGTCTGCAATTGGCCCCAGAGTCGTATGTCTAAGTTGCGATGCACAGATCGTGATGGAACCTCTAGATGTGGTAGGGTGCATTCTCTTATGCTCATCCTATTCACTCACACTTCTCAGATCGGCCACTCGCACCGCCACGAATCCATGTCACTTGCAATTTTACCTCAAGATGAAGCTAATAAGATTCTGGGCGCTCATCCACTCTCTTATGGACTCGCTGCAAAATTGACTAGTAAAGGCGAGATTGCACTCGAGATGCGAAAGATGAAGATTTATATGTGTCGCCACTGTGTCCAAGTAAAGCCGCAATCAACCCCGATGCCAGCAACAGGAAGAGGATCAGAGCGTACTGACACCCCCAATGGCGCTAATGATTCCGCCAACACCCAAACCGCGACTATGACACCCAACGCTGATTCTGCCAGTCAGAAATTCCCGAAAGTACGCCAACCTACGTTGTATATCTTTGACGGTTTGAGAAGCCACCTCAAAGGACTGTGAGTGTATCTCAATCAAGTATTCGCGGGCATTGGCTGACCTGACTGATCAATAGTCATAAAATCAGTTCAGTCAGAGATGAAGATTTTATCTGTACGCAGGATCTCCCATGGCCGAAGAGGTAATTCATTGATTCATACGATATTTCTTGGGTTATGGAGTCGCACTGGTCTCATGTGTTGGTACCAACAAAATATAAATAGCAGTTATCTCAACTAGGTCTACAGTTCGTCGTGAGCGTTCGAGGTAGTCGGAGATAATTGTAATGGCACTTCTTGAACATTGCTAGTCGACGAGGCAGAGACTTTCGGTAAATGATTGGTCTCCAGCACAGAAGATAACTGTGGTGTTGAGTCGACGATAGCCGACGAAAGGAAGGATGATAGGGGTGGAAGGATAGAACCTTCAGTTTCGGAGCTTGGTGGCGAAGCAGATGACACAATGGATGTCCCGGTGGGGACAAGGGATATTCCAGATACAGTAGCGATAGCCAAGGAACTGGAGGTTGCTAGAATAGCAGTTCCTGAGACCGACGCACTTGCCTCAGAGGCCACAGAACTTCCTAAATTCGAAACGGAACCAGAAGGCAAAAATCGAGTCCACCAGAAGGCGAGCCGTACACTACGATCGAGGACTCGTTCTTTGAGGACAATGCTAACACTGAGGAAAAAGCACAATAGGCCGAAAAAAATGAGAAGTCGGTCCATACGGTCAGATTTCTGCAGTGCCGTTATGAGTTGTTGTGATGCATCCATAGCATTGGTGAGTAGATCGTGTGTAGATGAGGTACCACGGAGAGCAGACATAGATGAGTCTATAGAAGTAGTTCAGTTTAATAATTAGAAAAGAGAAAGCCATAGGTAAAGGCCAACACACCGAGCATCTGAGTTGTCAATACAGATCGCTCCAGTTCACCTTGCATGAGACTCAGAGTGCGCTGCAAAGCCTCAGTAACATTGTTATTGGCTTGCATCACTGCATCTTCGCTAGATGATGTTCAGTGGAAATAAGAAGCACATTGTTTGAGATACGAACGTGGCTTTCTCATTCACATCTCTACCGTCTCTTACAATTGTTGGAGCCAAAAGCTCGGCTCTATTTGAAGCGCTCGACGTATCAATTTTGCGCTTTGAGAGTAGCAATGCTGCACGATAGTCTTTCCGCGACCTGTTTCGAAGACTAGATTTAGATACAGCAATGAAATCTTGCCAAAATGTGTGTACTTGGCGAGAGCTTGCTTAAGCTCGTCTACTATAATCTTCAGCTCTCTGCGATTCTTCGGTCCCTTTTGGTCATCTATCATGGCATCTAAATCCTTGTGAGATTTCAATACACGATTCAGAACAAAAATAGGGTATACTATACCTCGATTGAACGAGCAAGCACATCCATGTCTTCACGCAGTTCCATGGATAGTTTTTGGTGAAGAGATAAAGGCCCAGGACATATCTTCAGACGAGGAATTTGAACATCGGATATGTCTATTTCCCTTCGGCGGATAGAGGAAATGAGCTGTGTTGCTTGAGGCGCGAAAGTCGATGGTAATGGAGGCATGATTTAAAACATGTGGCAGGCACTTTGTCCGGTGCCGGTCCATGGCCTCATTTTTCGAACTCAGACTTCCTCCCCCGCTTCAACCCTCATTTACCAGATAATGACTATGTAGCAGGCTGAGTTTTTAACTTCGAGGCATTTGGATCACCAAACTCCAGCTCAAAAGCTCTGAAGTACTCTAAGCTGTCCTGTATGGCCATTGATTCTGGAGGTCAATCCAAGGCCGACGACGAAGGGCCCAAACGGCCAAGCATACAGTAAACACTGGCGGTGTTTACCCACCAACGTTATCAATATTTGCGTGCATCAAGATTAGTGTCCATGAACCTATCTCCTTATCCTCTCACTACAAAGGTAGCTAAGATCAAGGGCTCGTCGGCGGTTCCAAAATGTATCCCGAAGTAGAACGATCTATTCTCCTGTTTGCCCGCTGCATTGGCAATCTTTCCATTGAACGGGCCAGAAATTCAGCAAAATTTCTTTTCCGGATCTTTTGGAATCCACGTGATCGCCATGAGGTAGCGTACTCGAGGCTCGGCCGGACGATGGATGTGATCCCGGGGTCCTGCTCTTTCAGAGTACGACTTTGCCTGAACGTATTTCGAGTATTGGAAACCATACTGATGGCAAAATTTCACTCCGATCTATACGTGATACATGGCTAGCCAGTCCCTTCATTCAGGAAAGACATCAAAGCTGTTCGAATCAGTACGATATCTTGGTTCTTTTCATTTGTTCAGGTTCCCCTTCTGGACTCGAGGTAACATCATGCTTGTTCCGCGGGCTCATGTACTTATATTGTCCTATTAAAGATTACCAGAGCCCCCCATTCTCCTTGAACAGCGACCTCCAGAGGTCGAGGTAATCCTATTCCGCTCTGTCATGCCAGATTGGACCTCTGAGGCTGAGGTGCAGCTAGATGCCGAGGCTCTGCTCAAGCTCACCCATGCTCTTATGGGAGTCTACATGTAAGTACTCTGAATCTGGCTCATGCGTGTATGCTGAATCCTGCTGAATACTATCTGCAGCTGGGAATGGTTCCTCACAGTTGACTTTGATTGGGAACTGATCACTGGAAAAAGGCCATTTCGATGGCCCATTGTAAGATCAACATCCTATCTGTATCTGATATCTTTCATTCTAACTGCAAAACGTTAGGCATTCTATTTCGCCAACAGATATCTTTTGTTTTTCGCGATCATCGGGATGTGAGTACATTCTCGGCGCCACTGGGTCTGATTCCATTACTCACGGAAATTTTCTCCGCTCTTCCTGCTAGACTGATTTCCTTCGACACCACAACGTAAGTCCAATCTATTACTCTTGCTTATAGACGAGAAGGTCACCACCGTTCACAAAGCAAGCTTAATTGTCAGGCGATCTATGTCTTCAATCAGCTCGCTGGAAATGCGTGTGTCGGTCTAGCAAGTATTAATCTCAGCCTGCGCACGTAGGTTTCATTATAAAAAGAAAAGATTCTACATTGAGCTTATCAGCCAAACAGTTTGGCTGTTTACGGAAACTCCAAGCTACTTGCCATTATACTGGTCATTGCTATCTTGGGTCATTGGTCACTGATATTACAAGGTGTGCTATAACACTCTTCATGAATGGTGAATGGAAGTCACTGAACGATAATCAATGATTCTAGCCGGAGTTCTACTCAGAGCGGTCTGGAGTGATCAGTCCAATCAGTGTATCATAGTATACACTAACAATACCATCCTCGCTGCGACCCTCATCTACACCATGGTCTTTGATCTGCTCGTTTTCCTCTTGAATGCCCACAAATTGTTCCCGCGCAAAGGGAATATCGGCTATATGGGCGGAAGCCGTCTCGGGAGGTTACTTTTTGGTGATGGCTTGGTATACTTCTTCATTGCGTTCGTGTTGTCTTCTTTGGGAATCATATATTCGTATTATTCACAAAACAGAAAATATCTTGTTTTTGTTTTTCTAGATTTCTGTCAAATCTGCTTGCAACCGTATTCATGCTTCTTAATCTGAATTCTATTATGACCGTCATATTCAACGTTCCGGCGGCTATCGCTAGCACAGTTCGTGACTCCTTTCTACCCCCCTGTCGCCCACGTTGCCGATATTTCATTTCTTTAGATTGTTGCTTGTCGGGTGGTTCGCAGATTATCAACCTTTACAAACGAAGGTCCAGAGATGCTGTACGTTCAATTTTACCGTTCATGTATTCGCACCTGATCCCTGGTCTTTCAGCAACGCTGTGAGTGAGACTCAGTTGTATAGAAAAAGTAGGATGCCATCGGTGCTGCAAGCTACGTCAGCGCGCAATCATTCTGGAGCCGGTGTACATGTCCAGATGGAAACGTATACTCATTCTGAAGCCATTGTTGAACACGGGTCTGCTTCAAACCATACTGGCATTGATCTAGGCTTACACTGCGATGGGACAAAAGTCAGGAGCGAATATGATGTAGAAGCCAAGGCTATAGCACTCTAGAATCTCCCACTCATTTAACCTTTAATTCTAAAATGACCAGGACCCATTTACTCTCAGGGACTAGATCGAAGAATGAAAAGGCAACTACTTCTTCAATGATCTCACAAACTGCACGGAAGAACTTGGAATGGACAGTGTAATAACGAATGTCAGTCTGCCTTGCGGAATTCTTGAACACCCGAGACATTATGTTCTTAAGCATAGCGCTAACTTCGAGCAGGAATTATGCTGGCATTCGGCCGTTATGGTTTTGCATTCGTATAAGTATACGTCTCATGCACACGCTCGCTGTTCGTAAAAAAAATCCCTGGAATTCTCAAACCGCCGCCTGTTGCAAGAGCGTTGCATCCATGCTGTTGTTCATCAATGTGACGCCGCATTTAGTTGAAATACAACTCGAATTGATATCATGATGAACCAACAACTTTTGACCATCTCTCTACGATACGAACTATTCGGTGCCGTGGTACTTGAAGTACTTACTGATCTTCATTCAGATAAATCAGTTCATCGTTATGATCATTAGACGTTCCTCCAATTTTTGCAACAAAACAAATATCAAAGGGCCTCCCCTGGATTCCTCATTCAATACCACATGTCGGAGCTACATTCTTGCCAGCTTCCTATTCCCCCAATTCATCACGCCAGTAGTTCAAGTAAATTCAGTGTATTCAATGCCGTATGAGCCCTCTACCTTGACACTTTCCACAGACTGAGCTCAATGAACAGACGTTTTCAATGCCTCGAAGCGTTGTGCTTATATATTACCGTTGCAGAAGAGAGCTGTTGAGAATATCGTGCGCAGATTCCTCGATACTTAGACATAGTCTCAGCACTTTTCAAGTTTCGACAAAGTTGACAAGCGTTACTGCATTATATTCTTAGAAACTAATTGAATTTTGATAAATAGCTTTCATCATGGTTTTCTAGTGGTGAACATTATCATAATAATGTATTCTGCATAATTATCGATGTCGATGCTGTGATATTTTCTCCGGCCAGTGAGAATTTCCTAAACGAACAGTTTCACCCCCTTGTTGGGCTTACGAGCCTCGACCTTCTTGAAGTACTAGCTAGTGGTTTCGACAAATCATCATGTCCTCGGAGAAGCAATTTTGTTTCCATGCATTCTTCAAGTTAATATACCATAATAACACCACCTGGATACTCGAAATGATTCCTGAGAAGGAACTTCCCTGTTTCTATTCTTCTGTTCTTCTGTTCTTCTGTTCTCTCGTTGTCATTTCTGTAAATAAGACGAAGACTTGCATCATCATAGTCTATGAATACGGTGAGACCTCTAGATGCACGCTGTGAGAGTTGGAGTTGTTGCAAATTGAGTTAAGCCTCATGAGGTCCGAAGCGCCCGTAGTATTAATAGCGGCTGTGTTACTGAACAAGTATACTGCACTCCTCATTCAGAAGCTAAAATAACGGATGCATATGGGTATTTGTTGAGGCAACTCGTGTTGCTCCTGTGAAAAGGGAGAAACGTCCGGAAGAGGCAGGTAAAGTTGGGAATCTTGGAAACCGTGTTCATCGTTGGTTCAATATCCCGAGAATTCGGAGTTCCTAGCCAAGACAGAGATGATGCTCTGGCTTGTAAAGTGGGATTGACAGGCAAAGTAGCGGGTCTATTGGGGCTTGGACCTGACAATGTTTGGCGAAGACCTGGATTTACGACTGGATAAACCTACGGTGGCCGATACTGGAGTTTTTCTGGTCCAAAATGTATACTCGACGCTGTGGGTGAATCTGCCATATGGATCATGATAACCAAATAGATTGACAGTTGTCACGGCAAGAGTAATCCAAATGGACCTGAATGGAAAAGACTGCTTGGAAGGACTGTATGAAGGTAAAAATAATATATGTAAGCACCTGTGGTATCGGTCTGCATGATCTTCAAAAATATAACCCCACCTTTGATGAAAGCGTTACACAACCACCGGGGATGCCGAAAGGTTGACTTTTATATTTTATTTTACAATATCCAAAAGTGAGCTGGGGCAGAGTTATAAGCTTCTCGTTACATATATCTAGTCGCAACTGAAATGAGAGTTGAATTAGAATTGACACTTTGGATGACAGAAAAAAAGTGGTACATTAGTCAGCCTCCACCTTTCGGGATTCACCATTTCTTTTCCATCTAACTCCACAGATGCCTGAAAACAATTGGTTGCTCTCCGTTTTGTCTTGTGGAGGATGCAAATTTTTGCTTTGATGGAAATAAAGATAGAACGAAGTCAGTTGTAGGTGTTGTTGCTCCAATACAAGCTTCGAGTTATATCTCAGGAACACTCAAAGAAGAGACAGGAAGAGAGTTGAGGAAGAGACATGTCGTGAATCTTCTCAGGAAGAAGGCTAAACTGGGATGACATTCGGTGTTGTAATTTTCCCTTTTAAAACTGCCTTCATCCGCGCTTCAACCCCCGACTTTTGTCCCTCTTCCCTTTCTGTCCTCATACACTCCTCGCTGTCGACACCTCCATTTCCCGCCTTTGATACTCTTCTTCGCTAATCTGCTCGGAATTCGTTAATACTGGACAAAATGCCTGATTGGACATCTGAAGCCGAGATCACAAAGGATGGAGGTAATGTTGTCAATGGCGTTACTTCACGCCAGATCTGTACAGTAACATTCTATCTCTTTGACAGTCGTTTTCTCAAGATTCATGCACGCACTGCTTGGACTGTACATGTATGCGCGATCTCGCTGAAAATAGTTCCAGTCGTGCTTGAATGACGCGTCTCTTCGTCTATAGCTGGGAATGGTTCACATCGCTCGACTTTGATTGGGATTACATCCGAGGCAAAAGACAGTTTCGTTGGCCGCTGGTATGCTCGCCTTCGTCTTTTTGGCAAACCATCGCTTAATCTTCATCTCTCGCAAGATTTTTTACTTTCTGAACCGTTATTGCCTGCTATTCGCTCTTGTTGGAATGTGAGTGCCAGTGGTCATCATGCCTATATAAACTGGTTCCTCAATACCGTCACCCAGAGCCGTTGCCCTCAATGTAACGACGTAAGCGCCTCCTATAACGCTGGCGTCAAGCTCTCCGTTCTAAAAAGTCCTTTCAGTGAAATCAACTGTCAGGCCCTCTACACATTCAACCAGGTCTGATTGATGCGTATACATGAAGGAGTTATCTTTTCTCTTACACAGCATTTTCTGCAGTGTGTCGGAAACGCCGCCATTGGTCTTGCCTCAATCAACTTCTCCCTTAGGACGTAAGTCAAATGAATGAGATAACTACACCACGTACTTAATTCTTCTTTTCACAGCATGGCCGTCTGGTCTCAGAAATGGTATATCGTGATGCCATTGATTCTTTTGATACTTGGTCAATGGTCGCTACTTCTTCACGGTGCGGCGCATATCTGTAGCTCTTTAACAATGTCACCAAGCTTCGTATGTCAGGTATACTACTCAAAGCCTCATACGACCCAGTCGCAGGATGCGTTATAGTTGAAACTGACAGCCGACTTCTTCTCGCGGGATTCACCTATACCATGTGCTTTGACTTCGTCGTGCTCAGCTTAACCGCTTGGAAGCTCGTTATCAATGCGCCAAGGTATGTGAAACCCTTGAGTGTTTATCTTGATGATGCGACTGACGCTTGATTACAGCTCGAAAGTCATGGGTCGTTCAAGGCTTGTTGTTCTCATCTTCGGCGATGGGCTGATTTACTTCATCATCGCTTTCCTATCCAACTTGCTTGCAACAGTAGGTCTCGGTTTTTCAATGTTAAAACGCGTTCTGAAGAGGTTTTGGCCAGATCTTCATGTTGATGAATTTGAATCCAGTCATGTCGATTATCGCTAATGTTCCTTCTGCTATCGGGTCGACTGTGAATATCTCCCTCTCTCGTGGAGTATTGTCACTCATTGGGATATTGCTTCGCAGATTGTGGCATGCAGAGCAGTCCGGAGGCTAGCTCTCTTTACGTCATCCGGTCCAGAGATGTTCGCGTACGTGATCCGTCTTCATTCCATCGCTCTTCTAATATTCTCCTAGATCTACCCAAGCGTCAACGCTAGCATTTCGTTCCAACACGACTCCGAGTACTCGACCACCTAGGCTAAACACGACTCTGAAGTCAGAGGGTGTCCATGTTCAGGTCCGTTCATCTTGATGACGTTTAATGCCATAAATCCTCATATGTCACACAGATGGAAACTTTCGAGTCACCTTCGAGTGGAGCAACTTATGCTAACCCCATATATGATGCAATGGGCAAGATTCTGGACAAAAATTCTCCTGCAGAAGAATATGACTTGGAAGCTCAGGATATCCACAGCGAATTCAAGCGACCTCCCTATTAAAAGTGTCCTCAAAAGCGGGATCGCAAATCCCTCACTGCAACATACCATCTTCTCCGAGTTGTTATCCACATACAAGCACACCAGCTACGTATACATAGCCCTCGTATTTGAGGTCCGCTCTTTTATCGCTTTGTTCCGTACCAAATCGCATCTATTTCAAGTCGTCAACCACCAACGTGTAATTTGTTTGGAGTTCAAGCTTTCCTTCTTTCGGTCCTTTCATCTTTGTTTTTGTTAGCATCAACTCGAAATTGCCAATCAACCCTACGTATTGTTCAAGCGTTGTAACTGTAATCTGTTGTTTCCAGGCATTGGCATTTTTTATTTGTTAATTCTTACTCCTCTGCCTTTCCTCCTTCTTTTGTGTGATAAACTTGCGTAGACGTTTTTATGCACACTTTGTAAGATCTTCCAATAGCGAGTCCAATAGCATCTTATACTAGATACATAGATCATGGTGTTCGCGTGTACGTTCCAGTTCAACTTGAAGGAGAAAGGGGGAGAGGTTCGACAGGAAATTGTCACTGTCACAGTAATCGTTCGCTGCAGCTATATAGCACTACATTTAGCCCACCCTTTGCTGAGTCTGCCAGTTGTGAGCTGGACAGAGAATGATCACAATTCTTGAACCCTGCAAACCATGATCTGTGAGGCATGGTCAAAATTGGCTGAATGAGATCATAATCCAGTGTATAAATTACCCGTCAAAACGGTACATCCGATGTAAATTCTCATCACTATGGCCCATATGCTACAATGTTATCCTCAAGCGAATTAGATTCCATTAGGTTTTTGCAAAAATTGTTTGTCCAAAGGTTGCGTTGGGATCTTAAATTCAATGTACATAACTGCGGCCCGAGCATGTCACAACGATTTTATTGACGCGTTGTTTGTCCAGTCGCGTCGGTCACATCGTATTGTAACTTTAACTTTACTCCTTTCGACAACAACGGCTGGGAGACTCTGATGACCACCACCAGCTTTCACACTTAGTGCTCGAGATGGGTATCCAAGGCTTATTATCTGCGCTGAAATCTATCCAAACTACGAAACATCTCTCGGAATTCTCTGGACAAACTATTGCAGTAGATGCCTACGTGTGGCTACATAAGGGAGTTTTCACCTGTGCCACCGAGCTGGCAACAGGGAAACCAACCATCAGGTGAGCGTGTACTTTCGTGAAAGATACTTTATTCAACACCCATCTAGATATGTCAATTACGCAATGGAAAAGGTCAGACTACTCCGACACTATGGTATAAAGCCGTATGTTGTATTTGATGGTGGACCGTTACCGGCGAAGAAGGGAACGGAGGTCAGTCGGAAACGCAGGCGGGACGAACAGCTTGCTCGGGGAAACCTCCTGGCGTCTCAGGGAAAGCACTCCCAGGCCCGGGACTGTTATCTCAAGTGTATAGATGTTACCCCTCAAATGGCTTTTCAACTCATCAAGGTGTGTCGTAACGCGACATCTTTCAATCTCCTTCATCGTTTCCTGCATAGGCACTTCGCGCAGAATCTGTTCAATACGTTGTCGCGCCGTATGAAGCAGATGCACAACTCGCTTTTCTAGAACGCCAAGGAATTGTATCGGCAATTCTAACAGAAGACTCTGATCTTCTTGTTTTTGGGTGCAAGACTGTCCTGTTCAAATTCGATCCGGTTGCTAGATCTGTGGTTTCTATCTCCCGAGCCGACTTCGCATCTGTCACTGCTACTTCGGCAGATTCTAATGGCATCTCTCTCGTCGGCTGGTCCGATACACAATTTCGGGCTATGGCTATACTCAGTGGCTGCGACTATCTTCCGAGCATCCCTGGTATTGGATTGAAGACTGCATGTGCTATGCTAAGAAGATGGAAGACCCCACAAGCCGTTGTTCGACAAATTGCATTGGAGGGAAAGAAGCGTGTTCCCAAAGGATATCTTGACCAGTTCAAACTCGCAGAAAAGTGTTTTCTACACCAGCGGGTTTACGATCCTTTGGCTGAGAAGTTGGTCTACCTGACGGACGTAGACTTGCGAAACTGGGATGATTTAGCAGAAGCATATATTGGAGGGTAAGTGTGTTCAATTGTTTCTGCGAATAATGTTATATGTTTTTACTGCAGGGATCTGGAAAGTACACTGGCGAAGAAACTTGCCACAGGCGACGTCGATCCTATTACCTTGGAGGCCATGGTTGATATAAATCCTGGGTATAGTCCTGGCTCCCGTATTCTACGCGATCTCGATAATGGCAAAAGCGCCGCTCATACGTTCAAAGGCAAAAGCAACTCGGGAAAGAAAAAAAATGGAACCATATTGAACTTCTTCGGTAAGCCATTTTCATCCCTAGCTCAAGAACGATCATCCATTCCGTTGCACAGGACCAAATCCTATCATACCTCCACAACCTCGGTCTCCTCCGAAGGCGATAACGAGTGCTGGCAAAGCGAGTGGCAAGCGAACGCTGGCGGAAGTAATGGATCAAGATGTAACTGCGAAGAAGAAACGGAAAACTCCAGCCTCTGCCCCAACATCGCCGGCAACTTCATCCAAATTTTTCGCGGCCTTGGAGGGCTATGGCATTAGACGAAAGTCATTTGGTACGGCTATAAAATCTTGTGCCGACGAGTCCTGTGCAAGACTTGAGAAGGAAAATCCGGCCAGTGAAGACGAGGTGGAGTCAGCGCACGACGGAGACTCGCTGGTTGTTCATGGATATGCTGAATCAGAAGTAGAAGAATGCTTTTCCAGCATTGTTGAGCAAGAGGATGGCTACATCTCACCTACCTCGTCGATGTCGAGAGGCGAGAATGATTTTTCGTCTCCGGTTCAAACTTCAAGTCGCCCATTTGTGGATTGTGATGATTCAGATTTTGGGGTTGATCCAGTATCGAGCCCTCCTGCTGCGGTGTCACTTTTTCGACCTCAGCGCTTACCCCAATCACCCAGCCTCGTGCGCGCAGATTCACTGGACAAAGTGCTCGTTCATGCTTCTCCTGACAACAACCCTTTGGTTATGAAGAGTGGGTTCGTCGATCTTAAAGATTGTTTCGGTCATGAGTCCTGGAGTGAAATCGACTCTGGTGAAGAATCGGTTACTCCGCCATATCCCTCACCGTTGACACCGGACGAGCTCATCCAGACGTATGCGAGCCGTATGGATCAATCAGAGGAGTTGGAGCCAAAAGATCCTAGAGAAGAGGAACTGCGGGCAAACGCTTTGCGGACACAGGTCGTTGCTGCAGGATGGCGGGATCGTTGGGCACATGACTCATCTCACACTCAGAATGAGCAATCGTTTTTGAAGCGGCGAGAAACGAACATCACACCTACCGGGAGGCATCGACTCCTTCATCCAGCATCTGTTATCGCACCTCGCCACACAGTCAAAACCCTCAGTAGCAGGAAAAGCTTGACACTCTCGGAGGATAACTGGGCGAACAGTAATTTGAAGGGAAATTCGAACGCCAAAACGCTCGGGTTCGACGCCGAAAAGGTCACCTCAACAGAAGCACGAACCCGACTGGAACGGTTTCGGTAAGTCGGTTCTGTTTGACTCTCATCGGCAACTTTGCTCAACGCAAATCGAAGCTGTCCATAACGCGACTCTTGCTTCGCACTTGTATCTATCTGTACAAGCTTTTGGAACGTTGAATATGTATGTTCTGACTTGTTATAGCTTTCGCGTAGTGGTTCAATGTACACTTTTTTTGTGGACGTTGCGTGTCAGCCGGCTGGTGATGATGAATTCATACCATGGTACATAGTACGTCTATTCTTTTCACCGAAATTATGAGTTTCAGGCTCTGAAGAAGCGAGGCTTCATTCTTCGGACGTCAAGTGTACTAACTGTCTTTCACTGACAGAGTGTGTACCGGTACCCATAAATCACAGAAGCAGTGATCAGTGGACCTACAAGCAACTGAGCATTTCAATTGACGATGACAGAACAGACACTATGATGCTTTCCCGTCCTGCTGCAGGAAACTCGTTCGTAGGGCCATCCCTCATTGAAGCGTTGTACTCGATCAGTGATCATAACATGCTCTTGCACGACCTGGGTAGCTGTGGTCCGCTGTGGTACGTCAAATTTTAAGCCGAGGAAAGCTGAATACACCCTATCACGCACAAAACGAAATGGCGGGGGCCTTAATTTAACGATTAAAGTATTAGTATACGCTCTTTTGGTAGTCCTTTTTTTTGGAAGGTTCGAAAGGCAAACAGAAGCGCTTCAGGCCAGATGGACAGTTGTTTGGGGTTTAATTTTACTTCTTTGTTGGCTGGTTGATTTACTAGCCTCGTTTCACCTTCTTTTTCTCTTTCGACCTATCTCCGTAGGACTGCATCTTTAGATTCATCATTGCGGACCCGTTAGACTTATATGCTGCCATACTTGCTCTTTTCTTTCTTTCTCTAACATCCCCATACATGACTTGAAGCAGCGTTCACGACAGAGAAGCGACAAGTGGTATGTCAATCATTACGCTTATTGCGATCCTCGATATTCTCTAGCTTGCTAACAAGCGCATAGTGTGCAATTTCATACCTCCTTTCGTTGGACACGACAGAGAGGCCAGATTGTCTTGAGAATTTCCATTCATTCTGTGTTGATCAGCGCAATTGAAATGGACAATCAATTTGCTTCCAACTCGTTTTCCTTCTCGGACACCCAGTCACTTGGTTCACCTCCTTCGCGTAACATACGTGATTCCTTCCCTGCCGACTCAACCGTAATCGGTTATCCTCAGTCCTCTCTACGCTACGCTTTGTGTGACCCTGTTCCCGGGCTTCAACCTCGTAGATCATTCGCTCAAGTAGAGCATGTATCCCATTCGACGCAGAATTGCGTCTATGACAACACTCTGCCTTCGCACTGCCAGGGATTCTGTGAGACTAGCTGCGAACTCGATTCTGCCGGCTCGGGCTCTAGTCTATATCTGACGAGGGACGATGCGCACAATGAACTAAAAGGTTCTGACAGTCATGGTACACACCCTACAGATGCATTAGCTATCTCCTCTCCTTCCACTCAAAGGAACTTCAGTTTTCCCGTGGCTCTTTTTGAACCTGATGCTGCAGGTTATCTTGAACAGGACACTGAAGAGACCTCGAGTCCTTCCATTCTCATTAATTCTGGCAGCAACTGGTGTGCAACCACTTTACACTCTCATGACATCCGCAGAAGATCATCGCCTTATGCCCTTCTTCCAGCCCTTCTTCCAGCCCTACAGTACTCGAGCGAAGTTGAGTCTTGCACATCCCCAGACACCAATACAAACTCTAGGAGCATGGCTTACGTCGATGATCAACCAGTGGCTCCGCCCAATGACGTGAGTGAACAGTCGACTGGAAGTCAAAGTGTGACTATAAAAAAAAGAAAGCAAAGATGCATGCGTGCAAAATTTGCGGGAAAAACTTCCCGAGGCCCAGTGGCTTGAAAACTCATATGAATACGCACACCAATAATAAACGTAAGTCAAAGCAGGCTCTACGGATCGTCACACTCTGAGGATTCATCTCTGTTTGCTTAGCATTCTCCTGTGCGTATCCGGGATGTGAACGAACTTTCACTGTTCGCTCTAATGCGAAACGACACCTTCGCACGCATGGTATCCACCCGGAAGACGCAATTGCAGATTCAATGATACCTCGATCCACTGCGTCCGACTTTGAGGTCAGTTTCGACGAACCGGTTGTGCAGCAACACGACCACGAGCTTAGTAGCGTTGTGCCACAGCTAAGGTGGATGCCCCCCAGCTTATCTTCGCGCACAAACGCGGCATCGTTGAGGTCGGTTCCGGAGGATAGCGACTCCGATTGGGAAGATAGCAAGGAAGATTCAATCGTTGAACAGTGTGCTCTTTCACTTGCGATTCCACTACGACCTGTCGTACCTCACGAGAGAGAGGATACTTCGCAAGATATCTATACAGAGGAGCGAGACTCGTAAGAAAGAACTGGAACTGATCATCATGCTTCACAGGTTAGTCTTCTCGAGTCCTACTTTTCCTCGACCATTCTAATATTGAATTAAAAAGTATCAAGGTCGGGTGCCAAGTCCTACCGTCAAAGACTCGACTGCTTTCTAATTTCTGAAATTTATATCGTATATACCTCTCATTCGAGATGACATGGTATTTCTTGTATCAATCCTTTCGACGATGAGATATTGTAAACGTATTCAAGCAATCAATATAATTATTACTACTTCGACCCTTCAAGGGGCGCAGACATGTGATCATAGGTGGTTTCTCTTGATACTATTTTATCATGTTACAAGCTTTGCAAAACCAAAAACGAGTTCTTCGAAAATCTATACACTCTGTGATTCACTCTTTGGAAAACATTCAGGAACAATGTAACTATCTTCTCCCAAAAGATGGCTTCAAGTGTAGTCAAATGACAGTATCTAATTTCAGCTCGCGCAGTAACAGCAAAAATCCTACTTCTTCCCGAATTCCACAGCTGTACCAGAGTGAGCTGTTATCTCAGCATGCCCTCGGGCGAACTTGATACGTCCGAAATTGTGACAACAATACTTGAATCAAGTTCGTATCATGATTAGATGGCCAGTCCTCAATATCCATCTTCTGGTATAGGCGACAAGTCTTTGTTCGCACCAAAGATTTCTCAAAATGGCACTATGGAACTCTTGAAGCTGGATAACCAGAACGACCTTGATACCTTACCGTCTGGAAAATGGGGCATACGAGAACCTTCTTATGAATCGGAAGCGGGCTCCCGCTTGAATGGTCAGTTTGGGTCTTTTCTGTTTTCTTACTTCGAGTCTCTGATCTTGATCCTTCAACAAAAGCTATAGATGCTGGCTTGGATCTCATCCTAGTCCCTGGTATGTGTGGCGCGTATTCCTTCATTCGATTGATGCAACTGTTGTTACAGGCGTGGCATTCGACCGTTCAATGTCTCGGCTCGGACATGGAAAAGGCTACTATGATAGATATATTGCACGTTACATAGCTAGTGGGAAACCTCGTCCACTATTAGGTGAGCAGTCTAAATTCAACCAAATATTTGTTTAACCAGCCTCAAAGTGGGATTGGGATTGCGCGACCAATTATTGGATACAGCTGTTCCAGTCGAGGAGCACGATTATAAAATGGATATGATTGTCACACCGGACGAGGTTTTATATCGTTGAAGTCCAGACTCTGTTGGCCCCTCGCCCGTTTTCGGTCTCCATAGGTTATAGGTATGGAAGGATACGGGTCTTAGGTGCCCGTAACGCGAGTATACGTCCGAAGTGAAAGCGATAGTATTAGGAGTTGTGTAGGAAGATGGGGATCCTATCCAGTATGTAAATAAGATACGGGATCGATATGTCGTGCGTAAGGCATCGGCAACGTACACAAAATCGTTGCAATCGTTTCAAGTAGGCAGGTGAATAATATAGAACAATCATAACCGAAAGCAATTCTCAATGAAACAAAGGGAAATGAAATACATCTCGATCGTATAAGCTCGTATGAGGATGCCCGGAGGGCCCTCTATCCATATCCATTTGTAATGGAGGGGCTTCAGTCCAAATTCATGTATATGTAGGTCCAAATGAGGGAGTTGGTAGTAGACTGAGGAACTTCAAGATATTATTAATTCATCGTCTGACTCATTTTGAATATGGCGCCAGTCCAGGACTTCCTGTCATAAGCTGTGTTAGAACATTATATACTCGGAACTTCAAGCTCTTACGTTCCAAGGTGAGCTGACGCTCTCTGGTGCACACGGTACCTCTGTTTTCGTGACGTTCATGATAAAATCGTGAAGAATTGGGTTTACTCTATCGAAACTCTATTCAATCGCAGGACGTCTAGGAGATTTTTCGAACTCACTGATGTGCATCTTCGCAACAGCCAAAATGGGAAGCCTCAGGGATAGTGTTAAGAGATGCGTCGACGCCGGCCTCTTTGAGTAAATTCAAAAATTCCGTCGTGTATTCCAGAGAATATGCGACGTCCCCTAAACAGTGCAAAAGTTTGACGGGAACTTTGATTTGTGACAATTCTTCTTTTTCACGAGGTTTACGGTTGATGATAAAATCGAGCGTCGTCATACGATACTCCCTTATGTGGTCTTTGTTCCAATTAACAGCTACTTGTTGCATGACGTTGGATACTAATCTAGAGAACGAACGAAATAATATTTAGCAGAAGTCAACCGGGTACAAAATTTGTTTACTCACGCTTCCATGAGATTGCTGTGACGGTCTTTACAGACAAGCTCTAAACCGCCTGAGACTCCCCAGAACATCAATTCCTCGTCTGGCTCTTCCGCCGTACAGCCCTCTACCCATGCTTCACACATTATGCGCCGTCCTTCTATAACTTCCGGGGGCTGCGCAATATTGTTTATTTGAAGCATATCTCATCGATGATTCATGATTCATAACACACCTCCGCAAGACCTAATGGTGAAATGAGGAACAATGATAAGACTTTGTCTGGATAATCGATAGCAAGCTGTAAGGCAACAATCGATCCCATGGAAAGACCGAAAATGTGACAAGGCGGAAGCTGTAATGCATTCTAGAAAGAGTTTCATGTCAACGTTCTCCCCAGTGCCTGATGAAAATTGCGACGCACCATGAAAAGGGAAACATCCTGCGCGGCTATTTGAGGGGAATAATCGTCTGGAACTCTGGACACTGTTTGCCCATAGGATCGTAAGTCCAATCCAATCAAGTTGAACCGTCGAAGATTCACATCGTTGAACTGTGCTGCTGGTTTTCTGCAAATCAGTCTCAAATCAGATAATCAATAAAAGGCAGAAACGCGCCAATGAACGTTTCCTGGGCCAGATAGACACCATGTAAGAAAAGGATCGTTGGCCGGGTGGGATCGATACTTGCGGCTGAACTTTCTGTTGGTGTAGAGATGTTATAGTTGAATTTCACCGGTCCATCGACCGCTCCGTCGAGCTCAACGAAAGGCATTTTGAAGGAGACGAGGTGTTGGAAAAAAGAAATCAGGAAAAACGAGTTCGCTGTGGTCAAATTCGAGCTTTCTACATAGCGTCAACGCGTTGGCAGATTGTGGCTCAGGGTAATCAAAAATATTTGGAAATTACAAGAAGGGGAAAGATCGCAACCAAAAGCTCGCGATTGATCAGATCTTCTTTAAAGCATTAACAAAATTGTTTGGTGTGTCAGGACTCAGCCTCGTTTACACGAAAAATCAACCGCACTAAGCGACATGCGTTCATAGGGGTAAGCTCTCTCTGGTAAACTTATGAACGTGAACCAACAGCTTTGAAGTTACTGTTCTGACATCGCATCGCGCTGTTTAGCACAGTGTCATAAAAGTCAAAAAGGCACTTCTGAACATAGTTTTGATTGACGAACCTTGCCATGCAAGTCTTCGGGTCAAAGTCCCGGTTTGAGCGGGGCGAGCAGGCGAAAAGAACTTGTGGTTGAGATTTCACTATGTGAAAGGGGTGAGATATGTAGAGTAGACTTACCCTGTATCTAGCGTGGGGCCATTCAAAGCCACTAAAACTCTGAAGGCTTTTGCGGAAGGAAGGTACACATGACCTTTTTTATAATGAAAACTAATCATGGCTAGCAGATGTAGGATACACGAACCTAACGCTGGAACCATGACACCTTTCGCTCCAACACTGTCAAAATTCCCAGTGGTACCATCAATATTTACGAGCTTGGTGACTAGCTGGGACGTGACGACAATCTTAACAGTGAGAGGGATGTCAACATACAATGGGAAGTGAATATGATAATCTTACAGTGACGTTCTGGGAAATATTAACTTTAGTTAGCGCTTGCTTAATCTTTTCTAGGATATAATTTCTAGCAGATTTTGTGGGCCGTGCATTCTGAAAGGGATAGGATATGCAACTAATGGCGAGCAGATCGAAAGAGTCCTGTGCTAGACCGTCAACATCGCAGGCCTAACGCAAGCGAAAGAAGACTGACATTGCACAAGGACAAATTGTTCATGAACATCATGAGCTCCGTCAAACTTCCGATCTTCAAATAAGACACAAGCCGACGCGCTGATAGATTATCTAACGGAAATGAACATCGCATGTCGAGGTAGGAGTGCCGGCCGTCAGAGTACCTGTCATGAGTTCGTCTAAATGGCAAGGATCACACATGTCCTGACAATCTGGAGAGTGATTACGTTCAAATGAGCAAATCGAACAGCGCAACACCTACCGACAAGAAGAATACTCTTGCCAGCTTCTACAAATGAGCGAACTATGTTAAGGAGGATACGCTCTTTTGAACTGCCTGGCGGGCCTGATAGCTCCAAGATACCGCCCTCGGGTAGACCACCGTCCAAAAGAGCATCGAGTGGTGGACTGTGTGTGGTAAATCTTCTTGATTTCCGTTTGCTTATAGATCCAATTAAGGAGGCTGCTGTCTGTGTCGAGGGTAAATTACCGGGGCCACCGCTGTTGGGTCTTTGTGAAGAAGAATGCAGTGTTTGTGAGGCCCCGAAAGGAATGTTGAGCACTTTGAACAGCATCCATTAGACTCCTCCATATTCTGACAGAATTATAACGCATTTTGCCCAACCATCTATGAGCTGGTTCGCGGAATCGGATTGTGGTAGATCATCAAGAGTTTCGTAACCAGCTTTGGTAAGGGCAGCAAGGGTAGAAGGAGGTATCGGAAGAGAAAATAGATGCTGTGATTGAGCGTCCATTGCCAGAATCCTTTCGGAAGCCGAAGAACATTGTAATATCGGGCCGAAGAATACCCGCCTGACTTCGAATCCGGACCGGAACTCCAGAGTCACTTCCAATTCCACGGCGAAGAGGCATAAAAAAGGAGTCCGTTCTAAAATGCAGTCCCTTATCGTCTGGTATCAGCCATGACAAAGGCCTTCATGGCCCCCTCGCTCTTTCACGAGAAAGCCAGGTCAAATCCGCTGCGATCCCGCACGGAAGTTGCATCTTTCCTCGCTTCTATGCTCGATGCTCTTGAGCCTTATACATCACCAGATGGCGCTAGGATTCACCTTGGGTACACTGCTACTCACTTTGACGAGGTCGCAGCTCAACTTGAAGGCTTTTCACGTCCAATCTGGGGCTTGGCTTCCCTCCTAGCTGGTGGAGGTTCTTATAACAGAGCGTCTCGTTGGCGTAGCGGATTAGCGAGTGGGACTGATCCAGAAAGTGAAGAATTCTGGGGTAATATGAGGGATAAAGACCAGAGAATGGTGGAATGCTCTGCCATCGGATATGCGCTGTCTGTAGCTGGCCACGACCTTTGGGATCCACTGAGTGAGACGGCCAAGATCAATATAGGGAATTGGCTAGGCGGTATGAATGACAAGGAGATGCCAAATACTAATTGGCTTTGGTTTAGGGTGAATTTTACACGCGGGCTTTTCGTCTTCCTGACTGATTCTACTGCCGCTAGGTCTTTGCCAATCTCGGTCTCTCTAAAGTCGGATCACCTCGCGCTGATGCTCAAAGGATGCAAGCTGACTTGGACCATCTTGATACTTTTTATATTGGTGACGGTTGGTCAAGAGACGGCCCTGAGGGAATCGTTCAGCTTGATTATTACTCTTCGTCTTTTGCTATCCAGGTTGCGCAGCTTCTCTACAGCAAGCTCGCTCAAAAGGAAGACCCCAAACGTTGCGAAAAGTTCAGGAACAGGGCACGCATGTTTGCCTTAGACTTTATTCACTATTTTGATCCAGAGGGTACCTCATCTGACTCTGTATTTTGCTCTACCCTAATATCCTTTCTCAGGTCGCGCAATTCTTTTTGGGCGCAGTTTAGTGTATCGCTTTGCCATGTCTGCTTTCTGGTCAGCTCTTGCATTCGCGTTTGACACCTCCAACGGTGATGACGGAGTCGACTATTCACTTCCTGCTCCTCTCACTTGGGGTACAATCAAAGGACTACAACTGCGCAATATCCGTTACTGGGCACACACCCAACCCGGTGCATTTGATCGCTCTGGTATCCTCACTCTTGGGTTTTCATACCCTAACCACAATCTCCTTGAAAACTACAACTCTCCTGGCTCTCCGTATTGGGCATGCAAAGCATTTATCTGCCTTGCTCTCCCTGAAACTAGCATGTTCTGGTCTGCAGAAGAAGAAGAGTATCCGATCAGCCTTCGGAACACCACTAAGGTGCTGAAGCACGCTCTGCAAATCACTACCAACTTGGGTGGACATACCTATCTCCTTTCTTCTGGCCAACAGTGTTCGTACCCAGTCAAGCAAAGTGCGGCGAAATATGGCAAATTCGCATATTCTGCTGCTTTCGGTTACAGTGTTCCCGTCGCGTCTTTGACCTTGGAGGAGCTCGGCGGAGACAGCACATTAGCTATAAGCGGAGATGGGGAAGAGACCTGGAAATGTCGCCGCGTCACCAAGGAGGCACGATTCGAAGGGAATGATGAACAACAATGGCTTCGATCTTTGTGGTATCCTTTTCCAGACGTGGAAATTGAGACTTGGCTCGTACCGCCTACTCTTGACACCCCGCTATGGCATCTTCGTGTACATCGCATTCGTATGCAGAATGGTGACAGGGTATTATCTACTGCTGAGGGTAGCTGGGCTATTTACGGGCAAGGTCAAGATGAAAGAGCCCTTGATCCTGTCAAAGATGGAGATGAGTCCGAGAGCGAAGGTACGTATGCGTCTGGGGGCCTCGCACGAGTCGTGTCGAAGGTCGGGGTAGCTGGTATCGTGGATCTTTCTCCGGACGTGACCAGGAAAGGTCAAGCTCTCCGGACGGATGCTAATACAAACCTCGTGTCCGCGCGCGCTGTGCTTCCTGTGTTACGTGCTGAGTACCAAGAAAAGGCCAAAGACATATGGCTTGTCACAGGCGTGTTCGGACTGCCTTTTGACCAAAATGAGAATCACCAAAGGACTGGCTGGATGGAAGAATGGAAAAAGAGACCTGTACTTCCAAAGGAACTTGCGGAGTTGATGTCCATGAAGTGAACGCCCATAGCCACTCCTCGCTCGAGAGCTGCTGAGCGATGTATTATATATAGCAATATATCAATGTTGCAAAAAGTAGTTAGCCGGAAGTTGAACCGGTAAAACGCGGTCGAAACTCTTTTTTCTTTACTTCCATCTACCACTATTCCAGATCTCGCCAGACGGCTTTATACACTCCTTTTACACTACTATGCAACGCTACCAATCACTCACTATGGCCTCCGCTTCACTCAGCACAATCTTACTTATCGGAATACTTCAAACTGCTTCTAGTTCCACAATCGTTCTCGCTCATCCCATATTGCCTCAACATCCTCCTGAACAAATGTCGCCAGATATCTCGCAGCTTACGGAATATCTCTATATGCCAGCTGAAGACTCTGAATTCCTTGGGCCGGAAAATACTATCAGCAACTTCATCCCTTCACCGAAATTCGACCTCTTGCCACCAGCGGCTCCTATTGAGATGATTCCAGATATCACATTAAGTACTCTGAGCGATTCAAGCTATACGGAATCGACTGAATTTGTGGATGGACCGGCCTTCACTGCCACTAGCACCACTGAAGCATCGTCGTATTCTTCGTCCAGCACTGCTTATTCGTCCAATGCTACACCTACTTCCACGCAGACGACTACTTCGACGACTGTTAGTACCTCTCAGGATGCATCCCTACCACCTCCTCTTGGCCCGGGACTTGTCCTTCATTCTACTACTTCAGCCTTGTCCGACTCGCGCACCTCTATGACTGCATTTGTTCCTTCCAACACTGCGAAACCAGACCCTTTCATCGCTCATGGGTCTAGTGATGCTGCTCCGGAAGCTTCTCGTCGCACAACCGTTGTCGTTGGTAGCGTAGTCTCCGGTCTATTTGCGTTCTCGATGGTCACTTGCGTACTACTCAACATGAAGCGTCTTCGTGGTATTCTCTTTGCTCGTGGGGTACACTCCGATATGGATCCTCAAATACTGAAAGACTCGGAGAAGGCGGGCGGGTTTTTGCCTGAAAACAACGCGAAAGAAAATTCCAGTGAACCCTCGGCTCAACTTGCATCTCCTGTCTTACCAGTATGGATGAAACTTCCTAGTCAAATATCACCTTTCTACAACCATCGCGACTCGCTTCTGTCGTACTTTCGACTGGCGAGGGACTCGACGAGTAGTCAGCCATCCAAGCAGCAGCAGCGGAAGCCTCAGAAAACCAGGATTCTTGACATAGTTTCCGACTTTCCGCGAAGTAGATTTTCTGTTACTTCGTCTGACTATACTCATTCCATTTGCTCCGTGGATTCAAATCATCATCTTGATCATGCCGTAGTGTCACAGAGAAGGAGTGTACCTCTCTTGACACCGGAAGAGTTTTTCTCCCTACCATCTTCTACAACACTAATTTCGCGACACTCCAGAACTGGTAGTGCTCCGGTTTTTGGTCACCATTGGGGGGAAGGCGGGCTTAACTCGGCCTTGGGAAGGATGCAGAGCTTAGAAGAGGAAGAAAGACCGGATACAAATCCAAATGCTGCAAAATCTCGACCACTGTCGATGACGGTTATGGAGAAGCCATATGTTCAACGGAGAAGGACTCAGTCGATTGCAGTTGTTGAGAATGGTGTATGCTCATGAGCATGGTTCGCCTGTATAGTAATTCTAACAATTGTAATGAGTACAAATCTTGAATCTAAGAATTTTTGAGAATCAGCTGCTTATGAGCGGGAGACAAACTTAGAGGAAATTGTGTACGGAGATAAGGCTTTGTTCTTGACCATGATAACGATGTTCCGAATCCCTGCAGATAGTCAATCTCACGTTCTTTTCCTGCCACCATATCAGTATTTGGAACCTTCTCCACGAAGATGAGCAAAAATGCTGAAGAACTGCAAGAAGTGCTCGGATCTCCGCTCATAACTTCTAGCAATCTTTCATCTTCAGGCTACAGTACCTCTCAAAACGATGCTATCTTGAGTCGTCGAGTCCTTAGAAAGATTGACTGGCGTCTTATGCCAATTATGTTCATCACATATAACTTCAACTTCATCGACAAGGTTATCTTGTCGAGTGCTGCTGTGTTCGGATTAAGGGATGACACTGTCCGTCTGTAATTTTGTTCTTGAGCACTGGCTGACATCTTTTATAGCATCTTGTTGGCCAACAGTACAGCTGGGTTTCCAGTGTTTTCTACTTTGGATATTTGGGATGGACATATCCTACGACCATCCTGATTCAAAAACTGCCTGTTGGACGTTACGTATCAATCAACACTGTGATTTGGGGATTCGTAGTTGCTTGTACTGCCCTTTGTACAAACTATGGCGGTTTGATCTCAGCACGCTTCTTGCTGGGAATGGTTGAGAGCACGACAACTCCGGCATTCGTATATGTTACCTCGATGTGGTACACGAGGGAGGAGATTCCAGTACGAACTGGGACGTGGTTTGCAGGCAATTCGTTTGGTGGGTTCGTCGCTAGTGTTCTAGCATATGCTATAGGACAGGTCGAGGGTTCCATCGCACCATGGCAGTGGTTATTCATCGTGAGTTTCATGGCCAACGATTCACAAGTCAACAGACAGACTCTTTTCATTCATGAAGATCTTTGGAGTTGCCACCGGTTTGTGGGGTATCATTATGCTCTTCACACTTCCCGATAGCATTGAATCATCCCCCTTTCTCAACGAGGAAGAAAAGAAGCATGTTCTTGATAAGGTCTCGCAAGAGGGAACGGGGAAGACAAATCGTATGACAAGTATTTGGAGATCCGAACAGGCAATCGAGTGTTTGATTGACCCAAAGACATGGCTTTTCTTCGGGATCTCAATATGTACTCAGGTGAGTAGTCATCGACGTTACGACTTGCAAATTTTCATTTACTATAGATACCAAACTCCGGAACACAAAACTTCGGCAATCTTGTTCTAGAGGTGAGTTTGCCCCCTTGGATTGACTACGAGTGGTTGAACGGTTTGGTACGTTAGGGATTTGGATTTACCAGTCTGCAGACGACTCTTGTCGGGATACCCTCCTCGTTTATTTCATTCTTTACCATCCTCATAACGTATGTGCGACGTTTTGGACATTGACACATTCTCAGTGATCACCTCTCCTTCATCATCGTAGCGGATGGCTCTCTGGAAAATTTAACAACCTTACATGCTATCTCATAGTCCTTGTGGTCCTTGCTCCTGTGGCAGGAAGTGCTCTTATTTACTCCACGAAAGTTAGTAATGGTGTCAAGTTATTCGGGTATTATTTACTTGCAACGGGTACGAGGTCTTTCTAATTAGTTAATACCAATGACCTTCTTTGAATGAGCATGAAAGGCCCCGGCGCTCTCCCGCTCTCCATGTCCTTAATGTCAACCAATTACAAGGGCGTAACAAAGAAGATGACGGTCACAGCTATCCTTTTCATCGCGTATTGTGCAGGCAACATGTATGCCTGCCTGTTTCTATAATCGACACATCGCTGATCGTTTTAATGTGCAGCGCTGGACCACAATTCTTCAAGACATCTGAGGCACCAACTTATTCCACAGCCTTCTGCTCCATCATGATTTGCTATGCTCTCGTCATAGTGGAGGCGTTGGGCCTACGCCTTTATCTCTCCTGGATGAATGGGAAACGGCAACAATCAGTAGAGAATGACGCAACGACAAAGCCAAACGATTTGGAGGAGGACACGACAGATTGGCAAAGTTGTAATATGCTCTATCGATTATGAGTCGTCCATAATCAACAATGCTGTTCGTGTACTATTTGATACGCAAAACCCCATTCCTGTCGTTCAACATTGGTCCTTTATCAATCTGGAACTGATCTTAGAAACATAACCCCATCACGAAGTTGTTGGTGTTGGCAGCGGAGAAGGCAAATATTTATTCGGGCTGATAGCTGGTAAAGGCAAACCGGTCTTGCTCACGAATTGGCCAGCGACAACGGCGGGTTGGCCACTTCCGTACACGTCTTTTGCAGGCGGAGCTTCGAAGGGTTGTCCTTCAGTGTTTAACACGTCTGAGGTCACAGAATCAGTTTCAAGGAAAAGAAATAACAGAAGGAAGTTACGAACAGTCATTGAGACTGATGTGTTCTGGATCATCGAATGTCAAATACCTTCGCAAATAACCGGAAGATCAGCTGCAATTCGTAGAGCTGTACGTGGCACCATGACCCACAAATATTTCAAAACCTGAGGACGACAGAGGTCGATGAATACCTTGATGAAAAAAGAGACAAGTGCCTCGTACCTCAGCAAACCAGAATGACTCTTGATCATCGATAAAACCAGCGCTAGGGTTGTCCACGTCATTCAAGCCAGCATATCCTCCCGAAGGTTGAGGAAGGTACTTCTTCAAGCTGTCCACGGCGCTTGCAGCTCGGTCAAGATACTTGGTGTCGCCAGTTGAACGCCAGGCGTAAAAGTTTGACTCGAGGACTTCGGGACGAAGGATATAGTCTGAGCCTAATGACGCAAAGATATGCCAAATTTGTGTTTTGTTTTGGTTTTATGAGCCGATTCAAAAACGCACTAGTGATCCAGAATCCATGCTCGTTATAGAAGGTCAGTTCATCTTGTGAGGGAACACCATTGCCATTCCACTGATCGTTTGCTAAGAAATAGAATACTTCAGGACCAATCCCAGTCCTATACAAAGTATCAGTTCGATATACAGGAAGCTGGAATCCCCAGAGCTCACGTAGTACTGGCATATGTGTTCCAACACGCCTCCACTAACTCCAAACCATAATCAATGATGGTCTGGTTATTGAGCAGATGTCCGCCTAAGTGAAACATGCCCAAGATAAGTCATGCTCTACCATGGTCATAGCTCACTAACCAAAAATCCAGTTTCCGCCATGGAAACATTCTAAATGCGAGGCTACATGAATAAGCTCGCCCTCGTCCCAATCAGCAATGTAAGTGTAGTTGCCGACAGTAGATTGCTGGATGAAGATGATAAATGCATGAAAACAATGATAGTCTACACCATAATATTACCCTGGCCATATTCGAAATACTAGAATCAACGGCTGCGTGCCACGTATCGGCAAAAAGATTGTCGTCGATGTTCGTCACGCGTGGGTACTTGATCAAATATTCAAAGTAGCTGTCAGAGCCTCCTCCCCACGTCTAAGAAAGTTTGTTCGGACTTTGATGGCTAGGAGATAATCTCATGCCACTCACGAGATAGTCACCAACAAAAGTGTTGGAAGACGGATCAATTCCTTGAGGAGCGAGACCTGTGATTGAGAGATCAAGTTGTTAGAGGGATTCAGAGCACACATAATGTGCACGTATACCGGGTAGAGGGTTACCTAGAGAAATTTTGAGATTTTCCGGCAAAAAATAATGAAGAAACAACATGCTTACCAAATTAGCAATAGTTCTGACGGACCCTTCAGTCAGTTTGGTATAGGTTTCATTACCGGTATATAGCGTCAATCGAGACCACTCGATATCAAGCTAAGGCGCACGGAAACATGAAACGAAGAAGGTTTCGGTAGAGACTATTGTGCGTACCGTTCCCGCTTCCGCGATATTGGACTGAGAATTGCTTTAACATGATTTACAGGTCAATGATGAACACACGACTCACGGTATCGACGACGGCCGTGTTATCGCTGAACCATATTTCACCGAATGGAATAGTTTGGTCCTAAGAAGGCGATTGATGGTCAAAAGATCGTATGTATGCGCAATAACTAGACCTTACCGGGACCGTCTGCCAAGCATACGCCATCTTGTCGGCGACTTCTTTCGCTTTGTCTACAAGGATCTGATGCTGCTTCCCGCTCAATTCATAAGCACTAAGTAGGCCTCCAACATAACGAATAGTGGTTTCAAAGATGCTGTTGAAGAGTCATCAAGCTGCCTCTCTCTTAGAAAATGAGACTGAGAACCTAACAGTCTCGATCACCTGAGATTCGTTGAAATTGATGAATTGAGTGAAGTTCAAGGCTTCTTCGAAGAAGTCCTATAAAGGAATTTAGGGGATTATGAGGGCTACACCAATGAACGCGCTCTACTCACGTCAAGGCCCATAATATACTTACCATACAAGTCAGCTTGAATCATTCAGGGAGAGGTCTTGGTGAAGATACCATAGTGGCCATGCCGTCTATAATCGAAGCACCCCATCCGTTTCGTCCATCTGTGAAGCTTGCGCTAACAGGAAGCAAATCATCATGTCCCCAAGCATATTTTCTGAAAACGACGGTGAGAAGGTACATTCAACAAAAATCAGAGGCAGACCTATAGGCGTTGTAGCTGTCAACAAACATCTGCTTCACTGTAGCTTGCACACCGGCTGCACTTGGAGGAAGTTGGAGATCCGATAGCTGCACCTGACCTGCTAGTGCTGGCACAGCGCAGGCGGACACTGCAAGAGCGAAACTTAGCAGCTTAGAAGATTGCACCATGCCGGACACTGTGCAATGACGCGGGAGGAAAGAAGGCGAATAAAAGGGTAAATGCAGAAAGTCCTGGGAGACTTTATACTATGGCGATCGAACCCTTATTTTGTACAAGCACAATGCTAAGTCGATAGAGTCTCGAAATAGATTCTGGGATGTATGTAGCCCCAGAGTGGCTGCTAGAGTGACGGATGCTTGTGATAATGTTCACGATTTCAGACGGATGAAATGTACGTGAGGATATCATTATCCATTATGATTTTCAACGTGGCGATAGGGCATATGAAAGGGTCGCTGTTTGAGAGCGATTAACGCTTCAAATTCGAGTCCCTCGGAGTCTCTCGACTCGGTGGAAGCATTCGGATAAACCATTTGGAGCACAAGTAACTTCTCGAGCCTTTTCTCGGGAGTTCGAGGTATTCGGACGATAGTCAGGATCAAAGCTAGAGTCTGAAGAAGCCTTGTCTGCACCTGTCCACATGATACTTTTCAATAGAGGGACGTACCCAAACACCGAGTTTTCCAAATAAGCATACGAAGGTACCGATGGTGCGTTGGCAGCCAACGAGGGTCGCCAATGAGGGTCCACGAGGTTCAGCGTACCTCTCTATTCCTAGTCTATTCCCCGATAGCGGAATATAATACAAAGCTGAGTATGGTGTTCATGGGTAACTTGATTATGTACCACATTGTCATTGGCTTGAAGACGTTCGGCGCCCTAACTGAGAAACACTGAAAACGATGGTGCCAGATGGTGATATTGGAATGAACTGTAATCGTCGAACGATAGGCACAAAAGCATGCTGATTGATGGTATCACACTCGTTTGGAATTGAGGATGCTTGAGGAGCTAACAAAGACCAAGATTGTAGAAACAATCATAGTGACCACATGGTAATCGAATGCCGAGAAAGTCGAGTTCACTCTTGCAGCAGGCGATGTAACACACCGCCATGTCGAGGGCTTTGAAATTGCCCTCATTACTAGTTCAAGCTCGAGTCATCCCAGTGTTAATTCGTCTGGAGAGAAGTCGTTGGTGTAGCATATGCAAAAATGAAGATGTTGTTTACTATGTATTGAGTCTTGACTAAAGGAAAATTAGCACATGTAATACTCATCCGCTTTTCTCCTCGCACTCACCATCTCCTCGCTCATTTGAACAGTCCCGCTCGTTTAACATAATGTTTTCGACCCTGGTGGCCGTGGCCCTCTCTTCCTCTTTGTTTCTTACTGTAACCTCTCAAGGCATCGTTTGGTGAGAGACCTCACTGCCGGCGGGAGTTTATTCAAGGCTGATTTTGAACAAACAGTAATGTTACGTCGCCATGTCCTGAATCAACTCCGTGCTGTAGTAGGTTGCGAGCCAGACCGAAGAGTAGTTGTTTCGCTGAGTAGTTATGTTATAGGTGAATACGGTTATTGTGGAACAGGCAACGTAAGTTCCACGATGTTGGGGCCGCAGCTTGCTCCAGAGCGCTTACTTACCTTATCTTACATTGTCCTTTTTTTAGTTTTGCCTTGGTGGATGTAACCCTTTATACTCGAATTCGCTTGATTCCTGCTTGCCGAATCCGCTTTGTGAAGACGCAACCGTATGCTATACTCGGTCTTCCTTTCCCGTCAAAGTATTAAATAAACGTCTGCTGCAGCACACCTTCGCAGACAACTCCCGTATCCTCACCAACGCATCCTACTTTGACGGAAATGCCTCCGAATATGGTGCACAACTCTCTTCCTCTGATCATTTCTCTCTATCTGACCTCCGACATTCAAAGACTGGGTCGTGGACAAAGGCTCTATCATCAACACCAACTCGTCCGGTGGCGAACTTGGATTAATCCTTACTGAAACGAACGGTGGCACTCGTCTCTCGTCCACTCGATACGTACACTACGGAACTATCTCTGCCCAACGTGCGTTCTCCTTTGAGCGACTCCGAATATATCACAAACTCTTGTTGTAGTCAAAACCGGACGCTGGCCAGGTGTGGTCACGGCGTTCATCACCATGAGCAATATCAAGGATGAGATCGATTGGGAGTTCCCTGGAGCGAATACGACCACTGGACAGACGAATTACTACTGGCAGGGTGTCATTCGTGTGTAGAGTATCTTCATAAGTAATTCGCGATCTGAACATTTTCCTTCTAGCAAATGCTACGCACGGACGAACTGAGACCGGAGTCTCGGACACCTTCGCCAACTATCATAATTATACCGTGCGTTTTGTTATCGTTGCTATTCCGACATGATGTACAGACCTTTTTGCGATGCTTAGATTGACTGGCAGCCTGACGCCTTGACCTTCTCTATCGATGGAAATGTTGTCCGCACGATCAAGCAGGCCGATGCTGTCGATCCAACAACCGGGATCAATGAATACCCTAACACACCTTCCAGAATTCAGCTTAGGTATGTACTCATCCTATGGATTGACTAGTTAAATTTATTAGTTCCCTGCTATTCGACTATTCGAGTGCTGATCTCCTGTTCTTCCTAGTCTTTGGCCAGCTGGTATCAACTCCAGTGCGCCCGGTACTGTAGAATGGTCAGGCGGGATGATCGACTGGCAGGACCCTGACTACGTCTCTGCAGGTAAGCGAATGTCCTTTCACATATTGTCTTTTCTGTCAACGAGAATCGTAATTCCTTTTCAGGCCATTTCTACGCCCTCGTCCAGTCAGTTTCTGTCAAATGCGCAGATCCACAGTCTCCAGGCGCGAACATCACCTCCTACGTATATGGCTCAAATCAAACAACCGACACGCCCGCTATCGCTTTTAGTAATCAGACAACTGTCAATGGCGCTGGGCATCTCTTTGAGATTGTTCGTTTCGGAGGATTGGGAGGCACAGCTGTAAGCTGGATAGTACCTGCGTTGTTGGGAATAGCAGTCGCTTTGGTGTGATACACCATCATTGGGACTCTTTCTACTTCTCGTTTTGATCATTACTATTTTATATACCCGCGTTCTGCACATAGTCATCCGCCTGCACCTTTTGCACTCTGCGGTTCGAGTCGTATATGAAATCTAAACATTCTCCTGTCAAAGAACTTACTTGAATGTCTATTTCAAATATGTAAAAAGCCATTCTTGTGTCAGATCCGCTCCTTTCCTCTATGAACCACGACATTTGCCCGATTTAAATTCAACTGTCAACAAATTTCCTAGTCTTCGGAGTTTGTCAAATTTGTTGTTTGTTGCTCGGGCCAGGCGTCGCGTCAACTTCCAAGATGCTCATTACTTGCACAGGTTCTAGTCAAACACTGTTGCTCGTATTAATATTTACATCCAACCCCAACAGTTCTGGATATCCGTTTTGGCCGAAGATACACGCACGCTCACTGGATTGACTGCTACAATGGTTAGACTTCCGTGGCACAAACGGCCTGGTTAAAGCCTTGAAGGCGATTACAAGGAAGTTCCCTGTGGCTTTGATAGGTCCAAGATTAGCTTGGAGTTGCTAGAGTCGACTTCTATGGGTACATAAATTTCCTAAAAATTCGGCGTTCAGGGGCCGGCCGAAGAGTACTGTATCATCATCATGTGGGTTTGGTGATTAGCGCGCGCGTTACCTCCGTGTTGAACGTTTCCGTCGAAACTTGTCGTGGGTTATCTCTTCTTTCATCTCCACCTTCACCCCTTGATAATTCCTACCGTCTTATAGTCTACCTTGAGACTATAGCAAACACGTCACGTCACGAATTGATACGGCTTTCACAAATCGCACGACTCACGAACATATTAACAACCAAATCTTGAACAATTAGTGCCCATTCCGCAAACCGTCATCGTAAATACCCATTTCTTTCATTTCCTCAGGGCTAAACAGCACGACCAAAACGCTATCAAAAAATGCTTCCTAATGCTAAATTGTCTACTCCGAGTATAAACGCGCATCCATCCTCGCATTCGCCGTGGTTTCTTGGTTTAGAGTTGGCAACAGACCAACTACGAGCATGTGTGATCGATGAAAACTTGGAACTGGTCGGGGTAGAATCTGTGGATTTTGATACCGAGCTGGGGGAATACAGGTAAGCTTTTTATTAAATATGCCTTCTGTGCCACTCTCGTTCCAAGTAAATCCTCTCATGTTATCTTCTGTCGCGATTATTCCTGCTCGATTTTCCTCCGATGCATTTGCTTGCGTGCAACGGATCTTTTTTTTTTCTTCCATCTTTGTTGTAATCTCTTTCTCATGATAACTAATCAATCTTGCTCGCTCTCTCAGTACCACTGGTGGAATCTTTACTACTCCTGGAGAGGCGTATACTACCCCGGTGGAGATGTGGATAAAAGGCTTAGGTGAGTACCATCTCGCCAGAGACGGAAGCAAATTTTTCAAGCGTGGGAATGGTAATTCATACTAACCACACGTGGCTCGTCTCCAGATGCTATTCTGCTAAAACTACACCGAAATTACGATGTATCGCGAATCAAGGCTATTGGAGGAAGTGCCCAGCATGCTTTAGTTTGGTGGAAATCAACTCCTCTTCCCTCGCTCTCATCCCTGGACCCTCACCTTGCACTACACACGCACTTTCCATCTCCGTCGTTTTCTCTTCCAAACACACCTACGGCGCAAGATACATCTGCACACGCGCATGCTTTAGCTATCGAAGCTTTACTCGGAGGTCCAGACGCGATGGCAAGCAGGGTAGGGACTTGCGCTCAGGCTAGTTTAGTTGCAGCGCAGCTGCTGCGGGTTCGAGAGGCTTGGCCGCAGGAAGTTTGGGGAAGGACAGGCAGGATACAAGTTGCCAGCGCGTTTCTGAGCAGTTTGATTTGTGGCAAATGGGTGCCGATGGCAGAGGCAGAAGCATGTGCGACAGGACTTTGGGTCCATGGTGCTAACGGTCAACAAGGATATTGGGACGAGAGAGTTCTCGATATAGTCGGCGGGAGCCAAGAAGAAGGTAGACGTGTACGTGGCTGGTTAGGAGAAGTCGATGTCAGTGGTGGTGGACGAAAAGTTGGCACGGTCTCTCGGTATCTTGTCGAGCGTTTTGGGTTCGATCCAGAGGCGATTGTCACACCATTCACATCAGACTATCTCGCCTCATACCTTTCATGTATCCTATCCAACGACCACTCTACCGGTGCTACTGCTGTTCTGCAATTTGGTCCGATGGATATGTTCCTCACTCCTGCTGCACACTATACACCTTCTCGGATGTATTCTCTTTACCCGCATCCTGCACAGGATCCAAGGGAGAAGCGACGGTACATCGCGGTGTTGACCTCGCGCAACGCGGATGTTCCTCGTGCTCTGGTGAGGGATATGTACACCAAGTCCTGGTCCGCCTTTGATCGTCTTGTCGCAATCGTTCCTCCTGGAGGATCAATCGGTTTGGACGACAAGTTATTTTCATTCTGGCACCTTCAAGCCGACTCGTATCCATACTCCCGTGTCAAGGGCATATTCAGATTCGAAAGTGGCGTTAAAGTGAGTGAGTTTAGGGACCTCCGAGCGAATCCAAGGTGCTTGATTGAGAGTCAAGTACTCGCGTTCAGGATTAGATGGATGGCCATTGTCGCGAATGGTGTGCAAGGGATAACTACGACTGCGAATGGGGAGGGCGGAAGTGCATCGTCAGTTGCACCAAATCCGTTTGCTTCTCTTGGACTCTCTTTCAACCCATACATTTCTGCACCCCTTCCGCGCCGTATTATCTGCACTGGAGCTGCAGCCAACTTTCCAAGTGTAGCGAATTTGGTTGGTGACGTCTTCGATGCCGCAATATATGTTCCTGCTAGTCAAGTTGACAGTGCTCAGGTAAGGTTACCCCCCTCCCCCAATTTCTAGAATCCTTGCACATTGAACTTACTCATCATTTGTTTTAACAAGATGGTAGGCAATGCTCACCGAAACGCGCCTGCAAAAGGTTATTTCAGCCGTGCCAGTATAGGTGGTGCAATGATCGGACGCTGGGTGTGGGGACGCGAGCAAAATGGGCCGTCGAGCGCGAGTAACAGTGGAAGGGGATCACCAAGCTGGGGATCGAGCAGTGTTTCTTCGTTGACATCATCCCCGGTTATTTCCTCACCAGGTACCTCGAGTCTGACTGGTACATTCGAGGATGAGATGCGCCGCTTACATGCGCGGAGATGGACAATGTCCGGAGGTGTATGGGCGCGGACAAACGTGAACCCTCCTGTAACCAGCGTCAATCCTTCCGCTACTAGCTCTCCTGTTCCGCCAGTCATGGTCATCGGTGGGATGCCTGCTAACCAGGTATGATCAGTAATACGAGGGACCGATATTTCAGCTGATTTGAGCGATATATTTGCAGGTTGGCATTGCCACCGGAGCAACTCCGACTCCAACCCCTAGTACACCTACGGTAACCTCCGGATTGAGTTTCTCTCAACGGGTACCGGGATTAAGCGTTTTCGAGGAAAAAGATTACGAGATTAACCAGAGAGGGATGTACAGCAACAGTATGTCGAGTATGGCGACGATGAGTAGTATCAATTCGATGAGCTCGATGGGATCCATGAGCACGAACGTCACCACACCCGACATGAGTCTCTTCAACCCAGGCAGCGGGGCGACCACTCCTGGCTCCGTCAAGGACGCAAACAATCCTTCCTCTGGATCATCAGGAGCCCAGCCCGCGTCTGCGAATGTGCCCAGTGCAAGCACCCTCACCCCTGTTTTTGCACTTCCACTTCCTTCACCTTCGCTCAACCCTCATTCGGGGTTGACCCCTACATCCACCACATCCTACGAAGATGACTTGCATCTGGCTCAGCTTGGTCTAGCCAAGGTTGCTGAACCGGATACGGATGCGTTCATGACTTATGCTGCGATTGTAGGGGAGTATGCGAGATTGGATGGGGTTGTTGTGAGGGGAACTTGAGATGCTGGGTGATTACTGGTGCACTAAAAGGTTGCAAGGCTTTAAGATAATGGTGGAATGGGGGTGTGATCATTACCCATTCCACTATCATCGCAAGCGGTATACCCCTCGTCGAGTGGTATCTAGTTTTGATTTGTTGATGCACGAGTGTAAAGTGTTTAGAGAGCGAAGAGGAACAAAAACAGAACTTTAGGAAGATACTGAAGGAAGGGGAAAAAAAGAGATGCAGTAAAGTTTCTTGGTTTGATGTTCGACTATATCTATTCGGTGTTCTATTTCTCGGGATTCTCTTACCTTCTCTGTATATAGGTACTCACTCCAATTGCTTTTTTTTCGCTTCATGTATAATACTCTTTGTTAGTCGTTTCATCTTGCTTTTATGCACCTGCTGCTCAGTACTCTGTACTCGTCTCGCTGTTCTGATTTTTCCTTTCAGAACTTTTTTTTTCTTACTATCACGCAAAAGTAGTTCTGCTATAATGTTCTGCTCTGGTTCTGCTAGTACTTGTTGTGTATATACTTACTTCTTCATGACAATATTTCCTCCCCCTTCCTGTGTCATATCCAATTTTTCTTGTTTTCAATTCGGAGGAGCTATCCCACTCAATACTTCGTATAGACCTTCCACTTGTCTCCTACTCAACCTTTCACTCCAAAATCTCATGATAGGCTCCCACTCTTCCTTTGACGAAGGCATACCCGGCCCTTTAGCACCAAGCTTTGCTTCTCGAACCGAGCTAAATGCTTTCTTGAGTGCAGTCAGGTCCGCAGGAGACAATGACGGCTCTGCCGGGGGAGGCCTGTACACAGCAATAACAGGAGTAGGACTTGGTGAAGAAATAGTAGGATACGAAAGCAGAGGCCCTGATATAGACACTATAGAGCCTAGAGAAGACACAGGAAGGCTGGATTCCGAGTCGGCTCGCTGTTCCCTCCAGAATTCAATGGCAAACTCGAGAGCGACAGAGCCACCTTGTGCGAATCCGAGAAGATGAATTCTGTCAGTGGGCCAAGAACAGTCTTTGATGAGATGGTTGAAGACTTTTGATAAGATGTCGAGTGCAGGCGTTGGATTAGGTCGGTCGATGAGGTCTCCTAGGTGGTCGAAAGATGGGTACCATTGATAAGCTTCTTCGTATAAGAACGGAATTCTAGGCGAATACATAAATTGAGGTGAGGCTCAATTAGCGGAAGGAGTATGTACTTTTCAGGTGCCCTCAATGCGAGCACTGCGGTCTGGGGAAGCTTGAGCTGGCGTCCTAGTTTGGCAAAGGGTACATGGGTATCACCTATGATATAGCCTCTAGTTCGAAATGTGCTTGAGAAATGATAGATTGACGGCGCACCCAATCCGTGAAGTAGAATTAACAAATTCTCATCCGTGCCATCGTCACTTGGCGTATAGGAGAATGGTAAAGGTATAGTTGACGGTGATTTTTTAACGCGGTTTGAGCTTTGAGATGGGCCTGGTTCTCGAAGATGAACTTGCATGATGATGAAGAGTTTTTTCAAGTCCACTACATCCGGCAATGTCCGGTCCGAGCTCGAACAATCCAATTTTGATTACATTTGATTGTACACTATAAATATGAATAACATAGGTAAGAAAAACTCACCAGAAAGAAAGAAAACATGAAAATGAATCGCCATCGACACCAACAACGGTTTTCAACAAACAATGATGAGGAAGACACTATTTCTACATACATCGAAAGAAGAAAGATCCGTTTGACCGAACAAAGAACCACCAAAGTGAATGTAAATGTACAAAGAGAGCACCGAGAAAGAGAGGAAACCAGCGCTCAGTTAAAAACTGGGGTGTACAACACACGATCTTGAGACATGTATCCACTTGCTTGCATTTGGCTTGAGTAGGGATATTGAGTACGGGAAGTGTAGCATTGATTAGAATCGTTGTTCCACCTACAAAACGACTGGCGTTGATACATTAATCATCCATAAACCAAATCAGGATCATACCTAGAGTTGGCAGAGTTCGAACGAGTCAAGGGTCCTGATTTTGGAGCATACAAAGGGGGTGGCGCGAAAGGATGTTGAAGATAGTTAAACGAGTTGCTGATATCTTGCAAAGGACGTTTTTGTTGAAAGACGTTCGACTGATTACGAGACTGAGAGCGAGAAGAAGGAGCTGACGTAGAAAAGAGATTGTTCCTGCCGTAATTGCGGTCGGTTTTGAACTCAAAGTCGTCAAAGTCAGAAAATGCCGCAACGGGTGGAACAGGAGAAGCATCAGAGAACACGACGTATTCAGCATTGATTCGGTATTGGGCATAGCATTGTCCTTGAAGCGATACCTTTGCTTCTGTTGCGCTTTCAAGGGCATCGTATTCCACAAGAGCAGAAGTAGTTTCTTGAGGACTAGGAAGGGTTATCGTTTCGAGTTTTTTGATAGAGCCAAAGGGAAACAGTAATGGTTCCAAGTCCGAGGTATTGGCAAACAAAATAAAGGGAAGGTTGGTAACAAGAAGAGAATTGGTCGGAGTGAACGTCAGCACGAAGGATTCTTCTTGAGGCAACGAGGCAACAGTTTCAGAGGAGTCGGTAGTCGGCAGCACTGGGTCATCATTTCCTTGGCTTCCTTCCGGACCAGAGCTAGAATGGGGGTCAAAAACCGTCGCACGATCACCACCATCAAGGAAGCCTGTGGAAAGTTTGAGTATCTAGAAAACTAGAGCTCAAGATGTCAGAATCGAACCTTGAGAACGTTGGACAATGGACCACGATACGTCGATGGTATGACCTCTGCGATACACTTGTTGGCGAAAGAGCATGGTCAAAAGGACGAGTACATACTTAATTTGCGTGCGTGTGAGAGCCATCATCGCCCGCTTCGCATCTTCATGGGAAGCCATAACCACAAATCCCCGACGGCGCGATGCGTTGTCAACGGTGGCTAGGATGACGCAATGGGCGACCTTGCCATAACGAGAGAATATGGCAGCAAACTCGCCCCTACAGGTATCATTAATGATACTACTACGGCTTTCTCAACAAGAACGCACTTAGTAAAGTCGAAAGGAAGCCCAAGAACGTAAAGATTGCGACGATTGTCAGGGAGCTTGGGCGAGATATCATCCTCTTTGAAAACAGGTGTTACAAGGCTACGCGTCAAGTTTAGGCGCATATATGAAGCTCATAGGAAATGAGACTCACAGCGAGCAGCCACCAATAGTATACCCAGACATGCAGAGTGCTTTCCTACGCCGAATGTCCTAAGTAATGGAGGAACACCCAGAGATACTCGCAACTCACTTGGCAGCATCATGAGAGTTAAAGGTAATCTCAATATGAGTACCAATCGCATCTCTGAATTCAGAGGTACTTCGGACATCACCTAAGAATACGTCAGTAAGGTTTTGGGCGAGATGAAGGGATCAAGTTTACCAATGAGTGTGTTAAATAAGGCGACGACTTCTCCTCGCACTGAAATAACAAATCAAAGTCATGAGTTTTCTCGAGTCTCTCTTTCAGCTAAAAGCTCACCATTGTTCGAGACGTTAGCAATCTTGATCGTGTTTGTCGTGTTCGTGTTCATCATCTTCGTATCCAAGTCATGGTGAGGCTGAAAACCTTTTCGTTGGGACATCTTCGTTATTCAAGAAATTGGCGGAAATATAAGGAACCAGAGAGTAAGGGGTCGCAAGAGTTTATCAAGATATTAGCTGAGTTGTATAGGTGGGCGCGAGCACGACGCCCGGGTAAGCAAGAAGATGAGAGTAAGAGAAAGAGGGAGACGATCGAGCGTTCTTCTATCGCTTTCCATTTTAAGTGCAACCATAAAAGTTTCACACGCCACAAGCGTGAAAGTGACACATTGGTTTTGCTGCGACAACGCACTAATGAGGTTGTGTTGAATTTGTTCAAGTACTGAAAGAATTTTGAACTCGTAGCAAATAATATAAATGGGCTCATCCCCAGGCTCAAGTTCACATTAACGTGCTCCTTCACATAATCTTCGTCAGCCGAGAATGAGGGTGAACGGAAAGTTGAAGGCCAATACCCCTTCGGCCGTTCTCATATCAAAATCGCTACTAACAATAATATCATTAACACGACTATCAGTATCACCACGCACCACCCGCTACCACGCTCCTCCGACTTCCGAGCAAACTTGCGCATTTTCCGCATCGCATCACTTAGTTTGTTGTCTGTTCTATCCACACCAGATTCCAAATCGTCGAGCATCCTATGAATGGAGAACATGAATATTTCAACCAGTTCAGCCTGAGTGATTTCAGCTCACTCATTATGTTCTCCAATTTCTTGGCCCATAAGTCCTGCCTGCTGCGCAAGAGTACTCAATGTGCCCGCTATTGACTCCATTGTGCGGTCTTGCTCTCGTATCATGAGCTACAATTCCACGTAGCATTTAGTATTCAACAGACAGTCTGAGGAGAGCAGAATGCACCTGTTGCTCCTCCCTAGCCCATGCTTCTTGATGGTCCTCATCCAATCCTCGCTCTGGTTCTAGTCGTGGAGTATTTTGACCACTATGTGATTGACTGGACGCGCTATACGATGGAAGGTTCTGGGAAGTTCCAGTGCGTTCTGTATTCAATTCAGCTCTCATGCTCTAGACTTGCGGGAAAGGTATTTTTTATTACATGCTCAATTCGGGGAGGCAAGAGATCGCACCTCAACTTCCTTCCGGACATAGGCAACATACCGTTTACGCTCCTGAACTTCTGATTCTTCAAGACCAAACATTCGAGGACCTGTGTTCTCTACTATCCTGAAGTAAATTTAGGCATGGCTTGGTACGAAACTTGGGAGTCAACATACTTGACACTATCCTCCAAGTCTTCCAGATCCGCCTCGAGTGCAGCGAGTGTCGCTTTGAGCTGTCATATGACGAAAAGGGTTGGGAAACATGCCCTTAATTTTAGAGGAAGTAAGTACCTCGCTTCTCGCCCAGCCTAGCTCTTCGCTATCTTCCCTAGCCATGTTCTTGATTCGCACATAGGACGCGCGAAGCTGGCCTGCAGTCTGTAACGATGTTTGTATTTCCTGTTGGACAGCATGATATGGGTCGGTGGCCATTTGAGAGTGTATAGTCCAGCTGTAATCAATTGAAAAGACGATACATGAAAATGTGTAAACGGCAGGTAAACGCGGAGGTGAAAGCGCAGTGAGAATCAGTCACAGTGTGGCAATCTATTTGCGCATGCTTGTCATCGTCTTCTCAGGTCAAAGCTGTATTTATCTTTCCAGTTGCGGCCTGTTCAGTTACGTCAGGATCAAGTAGTAGTAAGCATACACAATGATTTGAGAAGCTCAATCATCCGATACAGGTCCATGATGATCTTTCTGGCCCACCATTTTAGTCATGAACGAGGAAATCTCACATCGCGAGGTAGTCAGTCTATTCTTTGTTATGGATCTATCTAATACAGAAGCTTTGGTCCTATAATTTCGACTTATCGGCATCCAAGGTATCCTCTTTGACACTTTCCCCGCCATTTTTACTTGCATCTCTCAACATCCGCTCTAAAAGCTCTACCCACTCATGTATACCACCTTTGCCAACACCTCTCAGCCATACCTCAGCCAAGCCTTCCTTTTCAAGGTAAATCCAGAACTGGCGCAATACTCCTTTGGCATCATACATCTTCTTTTCCCAATCCGGAACAACGATCCTTCCTTCGATACCAGTTATGCCTTCCTGTGTCGAGGCATCAGAGAATTCATACAAACTGTCTCGATAATCAAATTGTTCATAATCTGTGAATCGATGCCAGACCTGGGCAATCATCAAAGGATCCTCAGACGCTAACTCGGATGAAAGGTTTGCATAACGAGACATGATATCCACGGCTTCCCTTGTGTAGTCTAACGTAGATGGGTTTGCGAAGACGTGGACTGTGGCCCTGGCCTGGGCTTCCAGTAGCGGGAAGGGTGCTACTCGGACTAGAAGTCCCAAGAAAGCGATATTGGGATTCGTGTAGCCCAGTGGAAATATGTGTTTCGCTAAAGGGAACACGTGGAATGTTGAGTTGTACAATGATTGGGGTATGGGAGGGATGGGAGGAGGTAAGGTGTTTCGAATGATGGCAGGTTCAGGAAGGAAAGGAAAAGTAGTTTCGTAGCCTGTAGCTATGATACAAAAAGAGATACCTTCCTCCACGGTTCCATCTTCAAACAGGACCACACCATTATCCTTGAATTCGACAACTGATCCACGACGTTTGATATTACCAAGATCTTCAGAACGATTTTCGCGAATCGAATGTATGATGGTAACACCGTTTTCAGCCATCTCGGACGATATATCCAGCCCACTAGGTCCAGCACCGATAACGAGTACCTTATCTCCATATTCATGTGTCGGACGGCGATACCAAGCGGAATGCATAGCGTGGTTGGAAGCCCGCCAGCTTTCGAGGCCGGGTATTTCCGGATAGCGCGGTACACGATAGTGGCCGTTACACACTATCAGAAAATCGAAAACCTCAATCTGTTCAGAGGAAAGTTTGACTTTCCATTGACCTTGGCCGTCAGTTAAACGTTCCACTGTGTCCACCGAGGTGTTGAGCTGAATATGAGGTAGCAAATTGGACATCTTTGCATACGACTTCAAGTAGGTTTCCACTACACGTGCTGGAGGAAACACTGGAGTCTCAGGAGGGAACGGAAAGCTTGTGTATGCCATTACAGGATGAGGAAGATTGGTTGTCAGAGAGTCATATAGCGGGGAAAATGGCAGGTCATCTGCTGTGGACAATGCAGGAAGCCTTTTCTTACTTTAGACCGAAGAAAAGTCAAGAAACTACTTGAATAGGACTTACCAGACTCCACCTACTTGGTCTCTGGTCTCATATGCAACTGGGACCCATGCTCCGCTTTGGTATTGGGGAGTATCAAGGATGATCTTCAGCGCCGCTAATCCCGCGGGTCCAGCTCCGATTATGCATAATCTCTTCGGAACAAGATTTTCAGTGCGCTCGATACGAACATCTCAAAAGAGTATCAGACGATGGGCTGTGAGTTTGAGGAGTTGTATAACTGACCTGGAAGTTCCATCGAAGAAGAAAGGAAAGAGCAGAGATCTAGAATAGGCCTGGCTTGCAGTTAAATCATGGCAGAGAAACATAACATTGTCATTACGCAGCGACAGATCTAGAGCACGCAACCTTTACCGATCATGTGCATTAGACGCCGGTACAGGACATAATAGTGAGTCTATGCCTCCTCCTCGTTCAGAGATGAGAGATGAGAGGAATGAATGAGAGGAAAAAGAATGTATTGGGTGAACATGATCGTTGGCCTAAAGCGGCGATCGCGACATTGCCACGAGAGAACCCAAAACGCCTTGGCGAAATGGGGCTCGTAGCAGCGAACACGGGCCACTACTAGAGGACTACAAAGCAATACAGAAGACTAAACTAAACTAGAGACTAGACAGAAAAAGCAAACACAGGTGTAGGAAGGGGAAGGTGGGTGGAAAAGAAAAGAAACAGCAGATGAACTCTGCATGCATCCTGTGAGATGCTGGAAGAAGGGAAAGAGACGACGAATCTACCTGCATGCATCCTGTGAGATGCTGGAAGAAGGGAAAGAGACGTCAGAAGTCATATGACTCGCTCGTTGCATAGACCCTGGTCAAAGGTTTTTGACCCGCTCATCTATGCCTCCTCCTCGTTCAGAGATGAGAGATGAGAGGAATGAATGAGAGGAAAAAGAATGTATTGGGTGAACATGATCGTTGGCCTAAAGCGGCGATCGCGACATTGCCACGAGAGAACCCAAAACGCCTTGGCGAAATGGGGCTCGTAGCAGCGAACACGGGCCAACAGGAACCAGTCTCGAAGGCTCGGAGAGCTGAAAGAGACGGAACCGTGAAGCGGACCCAACAGAAGAATCACGTTAGCCCTAAGGGTGGTCGTTGTGAAAGGCGGGATGATGGAGCAAAGTCAACACACTTGAAACAGGGCTTACGCTCCAGGTAGGGAGCAAGCTCAAATAGGCGAGCAAATTGGAAGCGGGAAGCGGCATCAGCTAGGCTATTTGCCTCTGAAGGAATCCAGTGTGACTCGAATGTGAAGTCAAACTGTACTGCAAAGCCTATCAGCTGGCGCAGTAATTCCATCATTGGCGCAGAATGTATAGAGAGTGAGGAAATAGTGTCATGAGTATTAGTGTTGTCAGTATTGAAGCGAATATGAAAGCCTGAGAACTCGGGACCCCAGCAGCGTATGGCATAAACAACTGCAAATAGTTCCTTAAATTTGATGTCACGCTTTGAACCTGAGTAACGACGAGGCATTCGGATAGAGAACCATTTGGAGCCAAAGATACCACCTGCGCCTTTGGTACCACTGGCATCAGTAAAGATGTCCATGACTGGACGGTCAGGACGTATGCAACGTATACCATTCCAAGGTTGGCAGTAGGTGAGCCACCAGGTAATGTCCCGATGAACTGACCTAGGAAGACGACGGCGAGAATATGGTGAAGTAAAAGAGGAGGAGAAGCGGAAGAGTGAGGCCATAAAGGCTCTAGAGTAAGGAATGACCTGAGAGCAAAAGATCATAAAGCCAGTGAGCTCCTGTAGCTCAAGCAGGTTGCAGTAAGTGCGTGTAGACCATGCTACAAGAAGCTCATGCAGAAATGAGAGCTTATCAGGTGGAAGGCGGGCCTCCATCTTAATGGAATCAAGCACAATACCAAGAAACTCCAAAGCGGTGGTAGGGCCCTCGACCTTTGACTCTTGAAAATTAAGCCCAAGCGCCTGAGCCAGAGAACGAGTCCAAGCCAGAGCCGCATGAACAATAAAAACTGGCGTATCAGGCCGGAATATCTTCAGGAAGTCATCCAGATAGTGGCGAATAGAGGCTGGAAGATGGCGGTCCAAAATCCAATGGAGGGCCTCTGAAAAGAGATTAAAGATGTAAGGCGCTGAGCGCAAACCAAACATGAGAAAGTGTTCATAATAGAAATGACCATCCCATTGATACCCCAGCAGTGGCCAATCCTCAGCGCGTATAGGAATATGTCGGAAAGCGGACTCCAAATCGAGTTTGATCATCAATGAACCTGGACCGGAGGCCACCAAGTCCTGAATGGCCATGATGAGACGATCGTAAACAATGTGGACTTCAGAATCAGGAATACCATCATTGACCGATGATCCCCGAGGCCAAGATAGGTGATGAATCTGGCGCTTCTTCTCGGAGCGTTTCCGTGTGACAACCCCCAGCGGCGAAGAACGGAAGTTGGGAAAGGGAGGGGAAGTGAAAGGTCCAGCAACACGCCCTTTGGAGAGCTCCTTTGAAATGATATCTGTAACTGTACCTGGGGACTGTATGGCTGATTTGAGGTTCTCGGATATGAGAGATAAGGAACGGTCCCCATTGAAACCAATATCAGCACCATAGTCGATGATGTGCAGAAGGCTGTCAACAACAGCAGGGTCAGGATACTCTCGTAAAAAGTAGGCCCAAGCATCGCGGTGTAGCCTTGAGGTGACCCGCGTGGGATGGGATGAACGAGGCGGCAAGCCATTTATACGTGGATCAGTATTTGGGCGCCGTGGTGGCATAAGCTTAGGAGGGAAAAAGCCATCAAAAGGCAAAGAGAATGGAGGTGGGGAGATCGGTACAAAGACCGGAGCAAGAGGCGAGAGAGATTTTGGTGGTACAGACTCACATGTCACACTGGCAGTGAGGAGCAGAAGCTCACCATCCAACAAATAAGGGCCAACAGAAGGGCCAGAGGTGCCAACAGAAGGCAAAGAGGAAGAGGACTGATGAATGAGCACTGCTACAGCCTCAATAGACGATGGCTCAGACTGTGCAACAGACTCAACAGGGAGGAGCGGATCCAAAGTAGTGGAAACAAGCTCGGCACAAGCGACAGAAGGTGGTAAGGCAGAAAGATGGCGGTTCAGTGGGTGGAAACGATGTGAGCGTTGGCGATTAGCATAGCTGCGAGAACCCCAGCCAACATGCCGGGTGCGAGTGAAGGAATGAGGCTGCTGAATGGGGGGATGATGGGGGGTCCAAAACAATTTTGACCGCTGGCGAAACCCGAGGACGTGTCGTGTGAAGACCCCTCGCAGAGAAGCCAAATAGATATTACCCCCACTACCCTCGACTAATCCAGCGCGCAGATGCGACGGCAGGTCCTCAACACAAACGGCTCCCATAACTAGCCACTGAAACCTTGAACGTGAACTCAATCCCTAAAAAAGAAAAGAAACAGCAGATGAACTCTGCATGCATCCTGTGAGATGCTGGAAGAAGGGAAAGAGACGACGAATCTACCTGCATGCATCCTGTGAGATGCTGGAAGAAGGGAAAGAGACGTCAGAAGTCATATGACTCGCTCGTTGCATAGACCCTGGTCAAAGGTTTTTGACCCGCTCAGATATGCACATGAACAGAATTTCACATTATGTTTACGGGTAGAACATGAAATACACAACAAGAAACGAAGTTCCTGGCTAGTCGACCAGAGTTTGGGCGATTAACAATAGATTTACATGATAGCAGCTGAATCAAGCGAGAAGACATCTTCCGTGTTAGTAAGTTCAAGCATTGGCAATAGTTTCCGTGTTAAGTGAGTTCAAGCAATAGTTTCCGAACGTGTTTTGCGAATATAAGCAAGGCGGGCTTTTGAAAGAAAGGAATCAGTTCCTTCAGCCATCGGTTTGGAAGACTTGTGCTTACTATTTCAAGGCAATCATGGAGCAAGTGGAACCATATCTAGCTCATCGAGATTCCATCCTCCTCTGGAAGCTTCCTGCAGCAAGAGATTGCTTGAGTCATCGTCTTCAATGCCTTCCGCCTTGAGATCCTCGATAAAGTGCTCGATGAGCTTAGGATTTTCACCAATGGAGTCATCTCCTTCCCATGTAGCTCGAGATATAGGGTAACTATAGAGAAGAGCAAGGTCAGGAGAATCAAACAACAAAGAAAAACAAATAGATACAATGAACATACTTCAACCATTTAACGAGCCAGAAACGTTTTCTGTCGTTACTTCCTTCAGTTTTAATCCTTCGTCCAACGATACGTTCTACGAAGAAGATATCATCTTCCCCTTTCTCTGTGCAGTCTGGACGGGAACAATTTTCACGTTTGTTAGTCGAGGTAGCTGGAAACGGAGAGACAATGAGCTTCATTCCATCTGGTATCAGAACTGCGAACTGACAAAGCCTAAATTGAAAAAGATTAAAGAAATTCGCAGTTTCGTTCAATGGTCGCTCACACTCCAAAGTTACATGGCGGACACTTGAAAACGTCTAGTGTGTCCAAATTTGGATCATTTGCTACAAATCCCACACATCCACAATGATACCAAAGCTGACAGCTGCGTAGACGCCAATGAGCAAAGAAGATGAACTCTGAATGAATAACTCGTACGTATCACATTGTATGACCTAGGAGTGCAGAATCAGGCTCAGCGAACACTACGATAAACATGATCGACCATGAAACGACTTACTGTTCCGCAGCTGCCTTCATCATTGAGCACTTTGTCCGGCCACGCAACTACAACCTTTGACTGTTTCTTCGCCAGTTTTTGCGTCTTCAAGAATGAACTGCCACGAGCACTTCCAGATTTCGTACCAGCATGCAATGATGACCGACCGCGTTTCCGGGGAAGATGATGCTCCTGCTTGATTTTTAGCTCTGCTGCAATGCTAGCTTGCCTACTCAATCTCGGTCGCTTGCTTGGTCTTTCGACATCCTTCACTCCGCGGCCCGAGCCATCAGAGTTTGAATCGCTGATACTGGTCAGATCTGAAAGTTCGTCATCACGAGTGGAGGAGAAATGTCCGAGCGCCGCCGATGAAGGTTGTCCTGGAATAACTGAAAAATGCAAAGGCTCGGTCTGTGTGCTACCATCTGGGTGGTGATTGTCCGTTCCAACATCCAACGCCGTAGACTGGGAAGGTGTGTCATGCAATGAATCACCAGGGGAATTGATCATTTGCAGAACAGAGGCTTCGTCAATAACGGAAGAAGGTGATCCGGCAGCGGTCTGAGATGGCGGTCTTGTTGGTGTCCTAATTTCGGTGGACGAATTCTCAGCGGAGTCTAAATTCGTTGCGTCAACTTTTATGGTGCATGTTCCAGTCGATGCTGATGCAGTATTGTCTTTTGGTAACGGTGCATCGCAGGTTGGGTAAGTAGTTCGAGAAGGTGGAACGTGTGATCCGCCCTCCGGCTGTACGATATAGGTAACGTTCGATCTCGAGAGGCTGTTATATTCTTTTCGCCCTTCAAAATACACTTCAGGCATGCAAGAATTTTCTTGGGTACCTGCGACATGCATGTCATCACCCGAGACTAAAAGAGGTTACTATGTTTATCAATCGATTTCGGAAAGGAGAATGAACTTGCTACGTTTGGTCCAATCAACGGTGGTCAAGGGAAAAGGACCGGACGAGGATTGAGGAGATTGAGACGGCGTGTTCATACTTGCATCGCTGGTATCGGGTGTGCTGGGGGGCCGGAACCATGTAGGAATCGTGATGCCTAGCTTGACGGGGCTGGTTGCACTTTCATGTAATACAGTGGCTGGGGTGGAATGATGCCCCATGAAATCAGCACCAGTGGGCGCAAAGTTATGGTTATGACAGACTTACTTGGATTCGCGAACTTGATAGGACTCGCGTCAATGTGGTGGCAAACTATGCTCCCAAGTGAAAAGGTGGTATGAAAACGTGATCAAGATGGTTATACCTCGCGGGGCACAAGCACTCGAATCTGGTCCGGGCGCCTTATCTTCTCGAGTGGACCATATCGGCAATGGGTTTTCAGAAGAGCGTAAAGATTTTGGTTCGGACGGTGTCAGAGGGCGCGTCAGACTGATGGGGTTCGTTCCCATGTCATGTCTTTGTATGGGTTCTACGGAAGTCAGAGATAAACGGATTCGAAGATTACAGCAAGACCTACCAAGAGGAGCGTATGGATCCGAAGTTCGCTCTAGCATCTCCGCCATTGAATGATTCATTGTATCCAATTTGTCAACGATTGAGCTCGTGTCATCGGGTTCTATACGCTTGCCAATCACAGACTCCAAGGCATCAACACGACTGAGGATACTCTTCAGCGTTTTGGTTTGAGCAACGATAGTTTTTTGAAGAGCACTATTACTTTCGAAAATAGTCTTTTCGATTGATGATTGGGTCTGCTCCACATTTCTTACATTGTTCTCCAAAGGCTTCAGGGAGTGAAGGATATTCTGTTCAAAATTCTCTAGACGCGACAGCGTGCCAGCCTGATGAGCGTTGAGGATTGGTGTAATTGCATCCATAATTTTATGCGCCAGTAAATCAGTGCCAGGGGTGTGGTAGTAATTTGGTGGTTGAGCTACCGAAACCGTTTGAGAAGCATAGCAGGCTTGATTAGGCGGCTGAGACGTGAGGTCCTTGGGTAAATTGCTCGAACCAGTGAAACTTGACATGGATCAGTTCGTCCGCTTCGTGGACGATGGAAACGAAAGTTTCGTGGAGCGCACGTGATAGCGATGGTGAAAGCCCTGAGCGCCTAATCCACTCTTGGAATCGTTCCAAGCATAGCCAAAATTGCAGTAACTGCATTGTGTGAATTGCTGGCCATAGTAGTAGGACAATAGACTCTTCTCGTACCCAGAATATAACACCATTCACGCTTGTAAACGTATGCATTCCCTCTATTTCAGATTCAAAATTTTGACCTCGATGTTTTCAGCCCGTCAAAGACCTAGTCTTTTCAGTCTTCCGCCCGAACTTTGAATACTCACCGGAACACATCTTCTTGGTGATCTTGAGGCCACTCTCAGAGTTATTTCTGCTTTGAACTCCTACAGGTGCTAAATTTGACGATCCCCAGGCCACCCGTCAAACTTTATACGCAAGTAACGTTCGAGAACAAATGCTCCATTTTAGAATTTCATGGTACCCAAATTTGGAAGGCGAATAAGTTCACAATAAGATCGTCGATTGGATTCATTGATGGCAGTCATGAAATGAACGTTGCGTCCTCTCCTTATTGAAAATGATACATACCGCTTTGGCCGGTCATTTTCCATCATTGTGTACAATGTACATGCCACTAGATTATTCATGCCACTAAAACTCCACGTAAAGGTCCGGCCCTCAGCCCTTATTAAACGCGTTTTCTACAGTTTCCACCTGACCCGCGGGATTTCTGCCCTCTCGGATATTCGTTACGATGCAGTCCTATCCATTGTCAAGTCACCAAATGAGAGCGCCGCGTGCTACCGGAAAAAAAGAGTCTAGCCTGAAAGGGAAGCTAAAGCCTGCTAACATTAAACACTCACTAAATATCGGATATTCGAAACAGTGTTTGAAAACAGCCTCAGGTCCAACAACACGTATCCCAAAGGAGGTCTAGGTCGGGGAATAGCCCTGCCGGATTCGGAGGTATCATATGTAGTACATGATGCCATCTGATGTAGGTACGCGGGGCTGAGGGAAACATATAAAAAGCGAAATCCCCAAAGCGAATCCCTCAACCTTCGCCGGTCGAAGACACGCCCTCCCTTGGTCAACGGTTTCCTCGCGTTTTTGTCCACCGCCCGACTTTCCCTTGTAACCATGTTCAAGGTTTTTTTGTTCTCGTCGTTGCTCACTTTTCTTTTGGCTTGCGTTCACGTGCACTCTGCGCCTATCCCTGGCCACCTGCGCAATGCTTTGAGATCCATCCAAGCCCGTGATACACAAGTCTACACTGGTGGAAAGTGGGTGTTTACATTGTTACTTCTGACTGTGAAGATGCTTACGGAGTGTTTCCTTTTACTCAAGTGCGACATATTATTTGCAGAATGGGAACGCGGGAGCGTGTGGAGAGGTAACACTTACTTATTGTGTAGTGGAAAGTAGTAAAGTTGAACTCAAAGGGATTCTTTCATAGTACAATTCCGATTCAGCTCTGATCGCAGCTATGGACACGGCGCGCTACGGTGATACCGGACAAGTATCTCCTCTCTGCGGAAAGTATGTCAAGATAACGAACATCAACAACCAGAAGGTTCGTTCCGACGTATTGAATGCGCTGGAGTCAACGAGCTAATAACCATTTGGTCTTTCCATAGACGGTGACGGTGAAAATTGCCGATGCCTGTCCCACGTGCAATTCCGAAAACTCTATCGACCTATCGCAAGGTGCTTTCACTCAGATCGCGACCATCGAAGAAGGCGAAGTTCCTAGTATGTTATTTTGAGCCCGATAGTAAGAAATCGAAATCTAACGAATTGTCATTTTTTCAGTCACCTGGGAATACGTCGACGGCGATGCCAGCAGCAACTCCGACGTCAGCAGCAACTCGGACGACAGTAGCACGGGCGATGACAGCAGCGACACCGACGACAGTAGCTCAGGCGATGACACAGACAATGGCTCGGATTCTGACTGGGATTCTGGTTCAGATGATTCGGATGATGACTAGGTCCGATAGTGATTGAGGAACTTGAAAGCTCAGTTTGGCATGAGAAAGAAGCTCGAGAGCGCTGTGCGCCCTCTCAGGAGAATGTGGAGTGACATGACACAAAGGTCGTTTTTGTACATACATACTTACTGCCTTGTACCGCAAAGCGAGCATGATTTTTCATCATCACGGTTTGGGAAGGCACAGAAGCAAGCGAGATCATACTCGAAACACTATGTAGATACAGGGGGAAACTTGCTCGCCAGAGATTGAGAGGCGGTAATCAACGTGTCACATTTGAACAGCTACTGCCTCCAGCCTAAGGTAGAGATTTTGAGGGAGATTTCGCTGCATTTATTGCTTCGATCTACTGATTCATTCCGGAAAGATGCCACGAGATTGCATCTTCGATATTGCCAACGCCGTTATCGAAATCCTGCTCGTCTTCTGAGTCTGTCTCCGTAAATGATTTGATGGTCATCCCTCGCCATCGTTGTATCTTGACTCGCAAGAGATGTTCGATATCATCCAAGTCGGTACATGCGTTCAACGCAGCACGTAATTTCCTGGACCAAGGCCGGCGAGCGCTGAATACATCGGAATATGTCGTAAACCAAAGAAATTAGACATGACAATTGATAAAGAACTCACCATTGAAAATCAATAAAATGGCGGATGTGAGTTTGGATGGTTTTCAAAGTTGCGACCCCTGGATATAGGCGGCAGATATTCAGATATTCGAGGGAGATTTCGACTGGATCAGGTAGGATATTATTTGAAAATATGCTTGAACAATAATGGTGTTACAAGGAATCTCCGTGTGGTAAAAAAAGAAAATACTTACCAAGGATTACCCAAAAGCGTCTCTCCAACCATCAAACCATCAGCACCAGTGTACTCGAGGTTCTGTGCGAGGTCATCGAATACCCTAACGTTGCCGTTGCTGATCACAGGAATAGTGAGGGTTTCAGATTGCTTGAGTCTCTTGATCTCGGATAGGTCTGCAGCTCCCTGTCTACGACGACGCGACGATACTGTGCGCGCGTGCAGGGTGATCCAGGAAGATCCTGATGCCTCCAGTCGTTCCGCAAGCTCGACAGTTTTAGAGGATGGTTGACAAAGTCTTAACTTCGTTGATACGGGTATTTTGAAAGACTGAGCCATGCAGGATACTGCAAATACCAGCTCAATACGATTATTTTTGAATCTAGACGTGGACAACTCACCGATATTCTCAACAACAGGCCAGTCCTTCTGACCCAGCAAGTACGCTCCAAAGTGCCCATCTCTAGCAACTTCCTGGGAACATCCCAGATTCAAGTCTAGTTTCCTACATCAAATGTCATGGCGGGCTAGAACAAGGCAACAATGAACACGCACCGATGGCATCGCAAAGGTCTTGAATTTTCCTTCCGGCCTCGATAATCTCTTCCGCATTGTTACCGCAAAGTTGTACGACTGTAGAAACCGGTTTTTCATTGATAGATTGGAGATCTCTACGATGAAATTCGAGATATTCTTGGTCGTGTATCAGTAATTCAGGTGACAACATTTGTGTGTAAACAGTCGTAGCACCGTATCTGGCAGTGAGACGGCGAAATGGAAAATCCGACTGGTTTACCATGGGGGCCGCGATGAAAGATAGATTTGGGGACATGTTGTGTCTTGGGACTCGGTACAAGCAGTTCGTTTTCTATAATTTGGTATAAGTCTTGGCGTTGATAGCACGTGGCAATGGAGCTAATTCAATGTCCTCAAGCTTCATCGAAAGACAAAAGTTTCTCAAAAAAGTTGCTAACAAATGATATGTGTTGCGAACTGTGGTATTGCAATGACATTTAACACCAGCTAATCTTTATAAAAAGGACGTGTCCGTATCCACAAGTGTTTCAAAGAATGGCCGACTTCTACACGACCGCAAAAAGTACCAAAAACAACTCCATTCTTCATCGACGAGACAATCTCATTGCTTATATCATTGAAACTCCTTCTAGGATCCTACACCACGAGCGAAGCACCCTATACAAGGGACCCAACCGTGAACCTATCGGATTCATAGAGTTCCATGGTCTTCACGATAACATTGTAGAAATCAATGGCAGGAGTTTTCTTCCGCATAGAGCCCACGAGTCAAACCACTTGAGGTGAATAGAATCGCTCTACAAAGTCGATACCGGTGCTCATTAGCAATAGTGATTCGAAAGAATTCATGGCTTCAGATGGACGGACATATAAGTGGAAACACCACAGTCATGGAGTATGGGAGGTATGCTACTCCATGGTCATTTCCTAAATTATTTACTGAAGAATATGTGACAGCTACTCACACAAGACGGATCCCACACCCTGGTTGCTCGATATGACCGAAATAATATTTCCGTCTACCCGCAAGCAATACTTGTACAGGACGAAGTGATTTTGACCTTGATCTACATGCGCCAGTGCAAAGAGAAAGAAGACGATGCAGCAATGATAACTGCCACTACTAGTATTGGGCCCGTCGCAGGAACCCTACCTTCATAAGCTGTTTGCTTCGCGAATATGAAGGACGCTAATCACTACGTTCATAACACTACAGACTTCGATAACACGACGCTATTCTATTCTACGGCATCTCAGGGCCTCAGCAGAAGTATGTAAGAGGTACTTACCGTGGAACGTGAAAATTTCAGATGCTCTCAGAGGACTTTCATCCGCATGGTATGAGCTTTGTAGTAGGTGTCGACTCACGTTAGAATGATTCCGTGATTTGTCAAAACTGCATGCACGTTGTATGGAAATTACTCAATATGTACATGGCTCCAACACAACCTTGAACCGACGAACACTATTGTAAACCTACTTTTGTTCCAATCATAGACGAAGCCCTGAGCGTTCGTGAATTTTTCTGTGCACTTACTGTGAAAATAGGAACTTGCTGGGGTAGGATTGGTTGGACCTTTTCTTTCTTTAAAACCTTCTTCCATTCGAGCAAACCTACAGGTCAAACGTTTGCTTGAGCTGCCGTGCCTGGGATATAATCACTGTTCATACCACTCAAATTACTGTGATGTCAAGTTAATACCTGACATAATCTTCGTTCCTTCATACTACATAGTGGATTGGAAAGGGCAAAAAATACACCAATGACTTATCTCAAGAGGCTCAAGTGTTGAACTACAATGTGTAGCTATTACGCTCTGGGGGCTAGTATTCGAAGTTCGGACATTTTGAGGACCGTTGAACGCCCGAATTTGGTTCCGGCAATTTTTAATTTTTGAAATTTTGCGAACGGCTTTTTACCGAGTTATCCGGGGTCCTGTACCACCCTATCATGATTGACCTTCTGCCTTAGGAACAGGGCGAGGGCTTGTAAATGGTCTGCAAACTAAATTGCACACCTGATATTGGATGATGGCACAATCTCGCTCTCAAGGCACAAAGATTCAAACTGTATGGTCATCATGCTAATGAACAATGTGGTGACTGAGGATTCTCTCACTTATAGAAGATATAAAATATTAGGAGCAGTTGCATGATCTCGCAACAAGCTATGCTGTACAACCAGTTATACTCGTTTTGGATCTTTACAATAGTGCTGACAATCTTTCCAGCTCATGGAGTCGTTGGCAGAACAGCTCCCAGATTCTCGATGTTTTCGAAAGCATTGTCGATTGCGCGTCCTGCCTGGCGGCGTTGATTCCTCTCCAAGCTCTCGCTCATCTCGGCAATGACGCATTTTCAGACACGTTCATTGCGGTCTGCGATATTGCTCAAGTACCACTGATTTCTTCCGTCACTAATGTTGCTGACAACCCGTCTTATTTTCAGTTGGAAGATCCCGATGTCTGCAGCGGTCTAATGTCCAGGCTAGGACCAATTATCGCCCATGACCTTCGTAGCATCGATGTCGCTGGACAGACTGCCCCTCGACTCTGTGATGCCCTTTTCGGGTTTTGTGCTTCAAAGACACCGAATCCTTTTGCAGTGCCACTTCCCTCTCCTTCCGTACCGCTCGCCCCGCCAAGCGAGCCGACGGTACGCAAGACCCCATTCCAGGTCGTTCACATAAGTGATGTCCATATTGATAGAGAATATACGGTGCGCCCACGCACTACTATTGACAATGTGTCGATTGACGATCACACAGGTTGGCTCGGAGGCCAACTGTACCAAGGTGAAGCCGTCTTTTTGTACAAGACGCACAATTGCATATTCATCAGGTTCCTTCAGAACATTTGTTGCAGGAATTTCGCAGATGAAGCCGGCGACCCAATTACAGATCCTGCTCAGCCGTTTGGGAACTCGAAGTGTGATTCACCACCATCTTTGGCAGATTCGATGCTCGATGCTGTGAACAGCTTCAATGCTCAGTTTGTTATTTTCACTGGCGATGTTGTCGAAGGTGCTTGGATTGTTCTATCAATGTTCAGTCCAACGGTACTCATTCTTGCCACGCTTAGGCGCCATCTGGCTAACAACCCAGGAGCAAGTAAAGCATTCCTTCTTCGGGTTCGGGGTTGCTGACTGAATTTGCTCATTTCAGTGAAGTGACTTCCGACCTAACAGACTTCAATGCAGAAATGCTATCGAAAATATCCGCACTGATATTTCCTGCCATTGGTGTGCACTCTCCTCACAGGTTGACGGTGTTGACCTAGAGTTTTGCTTCCAGGAAACCAGTAAGTCCTCTTCTTCTGTAATCCAGGTGCGCTCAGCAATTCTTTGAAGTGACTCAACGCCAGTCAACTCATTCCCTCGGAACACGACTGACACCACTCTCGATGTTCAATGGGTCTTTGATACTCAAAGTGCGGGCTGGGAGGTGAGATTGGCATCCCTTTCTGATCAAAAAATCGTTTGCGAAGAATTCTGGAAAGCAATGGATCGGCAGTGCTGCCAGCCAACAAGTTGACCATATATCGGGTAGCTATGCAGCTACTGTGCCCGACATGAATCTGGTGTAAGTGAAATTTGGACGACAGATAGTTACTGTTCAACTGATTGGCGCATTTCATGCCGCTAAGGATCCTGTCTCTGAACACGCAATACTGGTACAGACAAAAGTACACGTTTTATCTACTCAGTCTATGTCTATGAGATATACTAAATGATAGGCCAAAGCCTTTGGCTTTACGATAGCGATACTTTTCAGTACGTGGTCTCCTTTTACGGCTTGGGATTTGCTCACGTCCTCGATTCCTACAGACCCGATCCGAATGGGATACTTTCGTTCATGGTCGAACAGCTGCAAGCAGCAGAGAATGCCGGACAGAGAGTTTGGGTCATTGGTCATATTCCCCTTGGGAAATCCGATATAGTTGAAGATCAGGTCGGTTTTTGATGATATTGATCTGTTCAAAAACTGACTTCATTATGCAGTCAAATTATTACGACCAAATTCTGCAAAGATACAAAGATACTATTGTAGGACAATTCTTCGGTCACAGTCACAAGGTGAGCATATCGTCTTTGTAAGTTCCTTTAAACATGGGCGGCGCTGATTTCACATTCTCTAGGATCAATTTGAGATCGCATACTCGGATTACAACGACCAGACAGCGGCAAATGCAGTCGGGGTGGGCCTCGTCGTGCGTTGAGATCATCATGCTTTGATGTGTTCTGCTAACTGCGGACCCCAGTGTCCTGCCCTCACCCCTACGAGTAAGTTTCCCAATCATACAGTATTTATCTTTTTGATTATCGTGGATCTTCAGGCGGAAATCCGGCGTTCAAGGTATATGATGTTGATCCCGATACTTTTGGTATCATGAATATTCGCGTTATCTTTGGTGTGTCTTTCTGCTGAATCGCTCATGGGCAGTAAAACCGATTACCCGCCGCAGCAAACATTACCGATCCTTCTTTCCAAGAAAATCGTGTGCACTTCCATCTTTAGTTTTTTCTATCATACCAGATTTATATTCTTGATTTTTAAAGCTACCTGGGCAGTCTACTACGATGCTCGAGAAACTTACGGGCCACTCGTCGGTCTACCCGCTATGTCAGAACTGACCCCTGCATTCTGGCATAACCTCACTGAAGTATTTATGGCAAATGATACGGCGTTCCAATTGTTCAACACTTTCCTCAGTCGAGGGGGGGACGTTGCTCCTTGCACTGATGCCGATAACTGCAAAAATACAACAATTTGTGATCAGAGAGCTTTCCGTTCTCAGAATAATTGTGTATGCATAATTCAAATTCTTCGGTTAGGCTCGCACTGATCCAACATTACTGTAGGACGTTGATGAGGGGGCTTTTGGCATGCTCAGGAGGAGAAATTCTCGAGGGTCTCAAAGGCAAGAAGGATCAGAATGTGAGGGCATTGGTATCAGAGAGATTCTTGATGAAATCCGGGGTAAATTGAGGGTCTGAGTACCAAGAATAAGTCACTAGTGTAGTTAAACGAACCTCAAAAGCTTTCAATATAATTTCTGGATACCTTCAGTGAAGATGAGTCTTCCCACAGGAGACTAGTGATTTCGGCCCGGTTTACCTCTTTCTCCCACTCATGCATGATGCCATCCAGCTTTAGAATTCGTCAGATATGGCGGCGTTAGCCTGAGATTTCGCCCTGTGCATTCACTATCCTTAGACAAGAAATGCCTCTTGAACCCATTTCGCTCAATGACGGAAACGAGGCAAGTCTCGCGTAAGATAATCGTAACGAGACTGAACATGACAATGTCAGATTCCAGCTATTGCTTATGGTACAGGCTCAAAAATGAAGTACCACGATATAACACAGTACATCGAGCAGGCTATTGAGATGGGATTCTCGCATATTGATACCGCAGTATGTGCGTTGTCCATGCCTCTGATGAGTAACGAGACGAAGTTGCTCATCGTTATGTGTTCAGTCTATCAGACAGAGAAATATGTTGGGAAAGCGATAAAGGAAAGCGGGTTAACACGCTCGGAGCTGTTTGTTACAACCAAATATCCTCGAGAGGTACCAATTCAAAAGAGTATCAAGGAGAGTTTGGCGAATGTGAGTTTACGATAACACAAAATATATGTGACAGAATGAATATACACATAACTAACGCCTTCTTCTCTGCCTTCCCTCAACTTGACTCACGCAGCTTGGACTAAAGTACCTGGACCTATATCTCATTCATCAACCTCTATTCATACCCGATCTTGTTGAAGCATGGAAAGAGTTTGAAAAAGTACAGCAAGATGGACTGGTTAAGTATGATTACATTCGTTTCAAGCATGATGTGCATCTCAATCCTCTTCTAGGAGTATTGGTATCAGCAATGTTGTCAATGTACAACAACTCGAACACCTCATCAAAGTCTCCAAAGTCACGCCTGCTGTGAACCAAGTGAGTGCTTGGATCTTTTTCGAACCTTCGCTAAGGTCGCACTTATCAGATTGAGCTACACCCATACAACTACCACAAGATGAAGTCAATCATGGATACCTGTTCTAAACATAATATTGTAGTCGAAGCTTATAGTAGTCTTGCGTACGTTGCCTCAATCCTTACCCATTCCGTGTTTCATTTATCTACACCCATAACCCATCGTTCATACAGACCAATAACTACCTACCCTGGTGGACCTGTCGATGCACCTCTCAGAGCTGCTGCTCACCGGATTGGTGCAACTCCGACGCAAGTGATATTCTTGTGGGTCAGAGCTAAGGGCGCAGTTATAGTCACGTACGTTGACCTTTGACTTCATTATAATATCCCCTTTAACGATACCGCATCATACACGAATTTAGGACCACTACCAGTAAAGCGCATATGGCAGAATACCTTGCTGTGGCTGAATTGCGTTAGTATCTTCGCCTTTGTCTCCGAATTGCAGTTAGACTAATGTTTCCTTTTCTTCTCTAAAAAGCCGCTTTAACCGATGAAGAAGTTGCTTCCATTGACGCGGCGGGTGCTAAGGGGCCTCCGTCTGGTATCGTCACCAGATTACGTCTCATGAATACGAAGGAAAAGTTGCTGGGAGTTGTGGCTGGAACACAATGTTCATGGTGTATGGAGCTTTTGGACTAGGACGTTTAATGTATCCTTACTAGCTGTCGATGTATTTATGGCAGGGATCCAGGGTTCATATTCTATAACTTGAAGCAGTGACTTTGTCAGCGAGGTAAGCAAATTCTTGCCATGAAATCCTCCTGGAATGCATTGTTTACTTATTCCCTTCCTTGAAGATCCAAATTTGTTAGAACGTTACTTACGGTCTCTGGTAGCCGCAGACCTCCATCTAAGTACAGCTGAATGACCTTTCCCGCCTTCAGTTGCTGGTTTCGGAAGAATGCAGGCTGAACATATGCTACTTAGTGATTTGGACACTTCGTTTTCGCGCTCAAAGGCATAGAGATATTGAATTCGGATTGTTGCTCGTATAATTTGAGGCTTTTACATTTTGCCAGACTGCTTACATCCGTAAAATCACAATGGATCCAAAGACTCCAGAAGATGTCAATGCGTTGGTTGTGAGCCTATGTCAATGATTATTCCCCTACTATATTCCATTCTCATATCCTCCCAATCCAGGTTGGCACTAGTCCCGTTGGACTCGTTTCTGCGCTCATCTTCCTACACACGAACCATCGCAAAAGAAACTGAGCTTAGGACTGGTTATCGGGGACCAGGTATTCAGGTAAATGCCGAACGTTGGATAGTGAACCACTGGTTGATGCTATCCACAGCCTCGCACCCTTGAACTTGATCAATTCTGAGAGTACTCAATCTGGGCAGTATCAGACTTTCCACCAAGATACCTCTCCGGATAATGGTGAACCTCCGGCAATCCTTGGGGGAGAGGGTGCAAAGGAAGGTGGACGAACCTGTTGTGAGTTACCAAAGCTCTGAGGTTGCTTAATCTTTCCTTATAATGCATGCTTATTCATCCTCCCCGACCTCAAAACAATTCACCAGCTTGATCGTAAAACCGGCCAGGGTAGATCATGGAGCAATCTTCCCCTTTGTATCTTGAAGAACTATGGTTGTCAAGTCGAGTTTGGTTGTCTCGTATAAGCAACAAGCGGAACTCCTCCCAACTTGTGTGAAGAGTTACACTATCACCGCTACTTCTCAAGTGCACAAAGCTCGATTCGACTGGCTCGTAGGCGTAGACGGCGCATGCAGCGTTGTGCGTGGATAACTGAGTTGCACCTTTCTCGGAGAATCGATCAAGCAGGGAGGAGGGTTGACCGATATTCAGTTGTTGACATGATGGGGGACGATGTGAGTGATTTTCTTTCCGTCTGGACCATTGTACAAAGGAAATATATTTACTGACAATCGATCCTCCCCTCTGCTTTTTGACGTACAACAGCACGTCAAAACCTGGGGATCCATCACCGAAAGATTCGTCCCGGAAATCGTGCACCGCAAAACCTTTGTCGTACGACCTATCTCAGTACGATAAACCTGTTGGAGGTTCGATATTGATATTCGAGGATATCCTCAATCATCAGCTCTTCCCCGCCTCTTGACAACTAATGGCATTTGTAGTCCCTGGTCAAGCTTGCCTCTCAACATCGGTGCATTCATGGATCTCAATGGTACAGTTTGAATATCCAAGCCCCCCGGAGGAAGTTGAAATTCAAACTGTGTCAGGAGACATACGAGGATGGCTTGCATTTCAATGACACTTGAAGAAAGCATGAGTAAAAATAGTTCAAGTTGGGTATCGGAATGTATGACGCACGCAAAACGCCAGCTACACAGAGACATTGAATGAGCAAATCGCGCGCTAGAATCAAAGGAGCTACATACCCGATACATGCACGGACACCGGAACCTAAAGCCAAAGTATAAGTTTCGTCGATTCGAGAACGGAATCCCATTTACTTACCAAATGACATCCTGAGATTAGATTGATCAAATCTGAGCTCTTTTTTTACGATGGATAGTCACACATACACGTTTCCAAACACTCCAATCATCGACTGTTGTTTCTTGGACTCTGATGCAGAATCCAGATACCGAGATGGCTTCCACTGGTCAGCGTCCGGACCCCATACGCTCGGCGATCTGAGCAAAGGACATGGAAGATACATTGTTCAATCATGTTATCTGGAAAGAAGAACAGGAAGTGGAACCAACCGATTATAAGCAGCAATAGCTATGTGTACCCGTTGACCCTTCATCACCGGTATCTTCTTCAAAACCTCTCCAGAAGTCGATACTACTGGTTGCGACAATGGGACCACGTCATCCAAATCAGCTTCTCGTGTCGTGAATTGCACTCCGGGGTGGAGTCGAAGGCCTTCCTAGCATGAGGGCGGTATCAGGCGAAAGATGTATAGAATATTCGAGAAAGGATTCTGACCTTGATACAGGCGTTCAGAAAGGGCATCGAATCGTAATCATTTGACGTTAATCCAGCATCGTCGCCTCTCTTCTCCCGCACTGCATCGATTTCTGCCCTTAACATCTGCTGGTCCTCGAGGTTCCGACTTAATTCATATCTGTTCAATCTGGTAAAATTCCCTGTGAATACAGACCCAAAGTATGCTCTTACATTATCCACGTCAATGTACAGGCAGTTATCTCAAATCCGGCAAAAATCATCGTTCTGAAACGACTGAGGTTAATGGCTACTCGAAGAATAACAATGATAGAGACAAGACTAACGAGACTTGAGACAGAACTTCATCATCATCCAACCGCTTTCTAGGATCCTCTGCTGCTTTGGAGCGGACTGTGTCAACGGACCAGCAATAAATACATGATAGACGTCGATGCGTACGAAAACTCACGAAGCATATTCAACATATCCTTCTTTCCCTCGACGCCTTTGAGGTAATCATGGCTCTCCTCGGATATTTTTTCACCATTAGCGCTAAGATTTGAGGCGTTCTTGTCTAATAAATCTCTCGCAGCTCCTTTGGCTGCGTCCACATAGGCTTTAAACCGGATATCCTCCTCGGTCACGTAAACCGCTTCAAACCACTCGACTATAGAATCCGGTAAAGCTCGTTTCCATGATCTCAAAAGAGTAGTGAACTTGGATGGACGTTGGGAGCTCGCACTGTCAATTGATATCTAATCTCGGAGGATTAAAGCGACTCAGATAGGATACATACAACATGGTTTGTAGAGCTACGCGAAGATCGCTAGCTTTGTCGTCGAGCGATCCAAATTGGAAGTCGAAAGAACCTACATTGAGATAGAAATCAGTACCCGAAAGTCCGAGTCGTAAAAAAGTTTTCACTTTCACCAAGAACATCCAGCGTCACTTTTGGCAACCAATGAGAGATATCGATGATCTGATTATCGGCGAATCGTTCTCGCCACCGAAGGGCAAGCTATCGAGTCGTAACATAGGTCAGTCAGTCCGCCAGTCGATCGGTCACGTCAGGATATCACCTTGTCAGAGTACATTTGGAACAGCGGGAGGAGTAGCCGTAGCTGAGATTCTGAAAAGGCCGGACTGAGTGCTTTCTTGTGACGTTGATGTACTACTCCTATCAACATCGATGGAGAGCTCAGCTTTTCTCAAAAAGGAGTGCGATGAACGCCGGAGGGTCACCTTGTGCCCAAGTAAGTCCCCTCCCGCTGATTTGCCTAATGAACCTGACCGCATCTTTAGTTTTTGGGTAACGATAGCCACCGGTATTAAGGATATGGTGTAGAGCTTCCGCGTCCGATACCATCAAGATGTCTTCCTGAAAAATTCAGATGGGAAAAAAGATGCAAGAACGCGTCAACGTGTGAGACGGAAATCGCAAACCATATGGCCGAGTGATGCACGTACCCCGCAGCACCCAGCACTACGAAAAACAGTACCGTAATCTCGAAACCATTTGAATTCCAAGTCTCCTACTTCTGCTTGATTTGCTAGCTCGTATTCGTGCCCTGCCCAAGACGCTTGAGGAGACGATCCTGATTTATGTCAGTAAAGGACGTACCCAAGAGCCAGGACGATACAGGTGGTCCTTGTATGTACTTCAGCGATCTTCGGCGACGCAGAAGTGAAGCCAATAAGAATACTATAGCTGAGAGAGGTAGCAACAAAGTGATATTCATGGTGAACGTCGCGGAATAAGGATAAATGGTGGGCTTATATATATAGCATTACCCTATGAGGTCACCTGCTAGAACATAGGCGGTTTGGAGGGAATACGTGGTCTGCATTTCATGAGAGCAAGGATGTGAAAGTCTGTAACCTTAAGTGACAATCGGAACGGGATCGGAATGCTAATCCCAGTGCGGCAGCTGCGTCTATTTGTACAGTTGAGGCACAAAAATTCTGAATGTTTTCCTGAGTTCAAGTTTGAGAGAGAGAGGAATCAACTAATAGTCTGAAGTACTCCGCGAGATGAGAGAAAAGTTGTGAAATATTCCCACTGTCAGACTTCTTTCTATGACACTATCATCATCAAATACACCTTTTGTTGGTGGTGATACAAATCCTGAATCGGAATTCCGCCCTTCTTCCTCTTCTACAGTGTTGAGGCGCTCCGTATCTTTTAAGCTTCTTACAACCGAGTCACAGCATTTGAGGTCAAAGTTACCAGAGGAACCAGAGCGTCCTCCATCACCTCTTGCGAGCTTTTCGCCTACCACTTCACCTACCATAATTTCTGCAACAGTAGACACCCCTACCGAAGAGGATACAGATGACCAAGACGAAGTTGGAGAAACAAATGGTAATCGCACACAGAAGAACGGTGAAGACAACTCGTATTCACGTTGGAGAAGAAAGACAGCTTTCAAGCCAAGGCTTGTATTGGAAAACAGTGGAAGCGTAGCCAGAGATCACCTTGCCCTAGAACGAACATTTTTGGCATACGTCAGGACGAGCTTAGCGATCGCATCAACGGGTGTTGGTATGTCGATTTTGTGTTTTTTTTTTGTGAAGTTGCTGATATATCAACAGCTCTTGTTCAACTTTTCACTGTTTCTTTGAATTCTACTGTTGAAAGTACTGGAACCGGAAGCAAGATCCAGTCATACGCACGGCCACTGGGAAGTAGTAGTGTTGGCCTTGGTATCGGTGTGCTTCTCGTTGGTTTGTCTCTTTTTGCCATATACTCTTTAGGTATATTATTCGTCTTATAACCCCTTTAGGACTTTTACGATACTTCACCGTTCAGACTGCCCTCACGGAAGGGAAATTTCCCGTCTCTAGACTAATGATATGCGGGATCGCACTGTCTCTGTTGGTGATTGTGACTATCGTATTCGCGGTTCTCATTGCTGGACGTCGGTGATACAGATCGTCACATCGTGTATACTTTCAAAATGAATGTCAGTATGCTCTTGCATGCGGATGCACGGCACAGAATTTCTCTGCAGACTGATGAAATTTCGTACGCAGACTCAATGTGAGGCAAGCTAGTCTGCATGATCTCACGCCTTTCATTTTCCATATATAATGATTGCCTGTCATTATCTCTGTGTGCCGTCTTGTGGTCTCCTTGCCACCTGTCGACCGTGTTCCTCGATATGACACGCGTCTGCGCGTTTGTTGAATTTGAGCTTGGCGCGCGATGATCTCGAGTTTGTTTAGCGTGTGGGGGTTGACGGTCCTGGAAGGCGATGACTTTGTTAAGCTGCCTGCAACAACATTGCTTAGACCAGTTTTCTGGGTCGGATTGAGTATGATCTTCAGTCGAGACCGAGACTGAGGCGGCTTCTGTTGCTCTTGTTGTGTCATTCATATCGCCTCGGGAAAGAAAGGAACGGATCTTTGTTCTACTGTTAGGGCGGCGATGAGTGCAATCTAGAGAAGGGGATATCAAATCGGGACAGAGGGGCAATGTCAATCACTGACAATCAGGGAGCTACGAATAGTAACACCGCCGAGAGTAGAAGGAATTGTATTATTGGATAGTAGTATACACTCTGTATTTATGTGCACCCCCTTGCTGTAAGCATATACAACACTGCAAGAATCTGGGTTTCCATGAAGAGCCCGGGCGCGGTCGCAGATATCCTTATCCTGCTGCTGCCTCTGCTGCCTGAGGGCAATGACTGTCAATTGAATACCCAAAGTCTTGTCCGGATTTGAGCCCGGAAATGCCTGACACAGGCTTTCAGGGTGAGTTACCTACCGTGCACATTCAGTACATTGATTATGGTCTGCATAGAATATCTAGGATATACACCCGGATCATGAAAGAGCTAATATGACCTTCCATTCTAACCAGTGCGCCAATGGCTACATATGGTAAAGACCGCTTTCCAATACTTGGCTGCGACCCTTTTTCCGGACCCCCCTTGGTTTTACGCGCTTAACGTCAACTTCGAAAACCGCTTTAAGCAGGTTATTTGCGGGCTTTTTAGAGCTGCTCTTGAATATGGACTCGCATGAGCTTTTTTTCATCCTGCAAAACCTGACTGTTGATGAAGAAATTGTGGATGAAGCGCCTACTCCTTCACTTCCTCTGAAGCGATAACTAGAGGAAGACCAAAACCTCTCAACTCCCTTTTCTTCAAAAAGGTAAAACAGAAAGCTGAGCCTGCGCCAGCTCCAGTTGTGCTCAATGATTTTGAGACAGAGGCTAAACAAGAAGTTGCAGCTAGCGCTGGTTTAAGTGGAGGAACTGGAGGAGCTGAGCTGGGAAACATGTCGATGCCATCTAGATCAAAAAGTCAGTTGTGAGATAGAGTAAAAAAGAAAGATAGTTGAAGAGAGCTGGTTATCTAGCGAAGCCTGGCCAGTGGCTCGCCGCTCGGTGAAGTTTGGGCGCTTAATAATTTGCATTGTTCTGACTCATCGTAGGATCGTGATGAGGATCGTGATTATTACTCATCGACGCGTTCTTAACTTGTTATTCTCGAGCTTTCTACTGCGGTAGAGCTCTGCTGGCCCCTGAGGAAGTACATGGGAGTTTTGGGGCTAACGCCTTTCATTCAGAAAACTTGGTACTACCTCTTCTCATTCTTCCCTCTTCCGTGACACTGCTAAAAGAAAAAGAAACAGTCCAGAAGTAATTAAACGTCTACCAGACCGTTTGCAGGGGTTTTCTGGTAAAAGAATCGCATTGTAAGCTCATCTCAAGATCGATGTTTGATACACATCAAACTCATCTGACTCACAGAGACGGAACCCTTCTCACTCAACGATTTCATTTTGCTCAAATTCCTCATCCATATCGACATGTACTCGGTTGGTACAGATTAATCAAAGAGTTAGAACAGTTTGGCGTTGAAGCAATCTGTGTATTTGACGGAAAGGGTCGGAATTTGGCGAAAGCCCAAGAGGTACGTTGCACCTACTGTATGCCATTTAATAGTCAGTTCACATGGAATATCTGCAGGCTTCACGAAGGAAAAACGCACAACGTCTTACTGCTGCCCGTGCTGTGATTGAGAATGAACGACTGGCACGTCTCCTTCAAATCTCACGCGCAACACACGATATTACCAAGCTCTCCTCTGCCGAGAAAGCCCAAGTCTCTACCGGCCTGACCCGCTTAGCTCTCGAGAATTTGGGGAAATTAAAGACAGGGAAGGAGGACATTGTGTCTTTGATGAATGAATTAGCACTGGAAAAGGCGGGCTCAGATAACCTGTCTGTGGTGGATGCTGATCCTTGGCGGGACAGTGACTCCATGCGGTCTATGGAAGAATGGTCTACCAAAATACATGAACCATACTCTAACACCACGACAACAGAGATGGAGGATGTTCTCCGTTCAGAGTCTTCAACTGTGACTTCTTTTACGTCCTTGACGCCCGAACAATCTGCAGAATCACAATCTGCAGAATCCGAAGCCATCTCTCAACCCATTAAAAATGAAGTTCCATTTTCTAAACCTCCTCGTCCGGTCACTAAAGCTCCTGAAACATCATTCCATTTGGCAGACTCCACTAATGATACAATGGTCCGAACTAGTTCTGGACCAATGATTGTAGACGGCATATTGTCTACATTGACGCCACTCTTTCTCGAATACCAGAACAGCATTCCTAAAGTAGCTTCCAATCCCATACGTGCTTCGAAACCGCCCATCACACATCCCAAAAATACGGACCTTGACGCGGGAGTAAATCAGGATGAGCTCGATGCGGATGTGGTTCGGGAGGTACACGAGATGTCGAAAAGGCAATGCGAGCTGACACTCCAAGAGGGAAAGTTCTGGGATAGCCTCACGTCGACGCTTTCAGAACCCAAAGACGCAGCTTCTGAGCTTCCCTCTGAAATCGAAGACGATGGTCATCAGGAGATACTGCAAGAGCTCACCAACAAAAGTAATTCAATCTCAGAATCATATCGGAATAGTACGCATCCCCCAACTGCTCAAACATATGCAGAATGCAAGGAAATATTACAAGTGATGGGTGTTCCCTGTTTTGACTGTGACGGACCTTTCGAAGCTGAGGCGCTTGCATCTTCTTTGGTTTTGAACGGATACGCGGATTATGTTGCTAGCGAGGATACGGTGAAATCCCTTTCTTTGTCCGATCTTCGCTATACTGATGACCACATCTTTTCCAGGATGTTATCATCTACGAAGTACCGCTCATCCGAAACATAACTAGCCGTCAACAGCCTCTCCTTGTTATATCCGGTGCCGAACTCCGCTCAATGCTCAACCTCACTCGATCTATGTTTGTGGACTTGGCCCTTCTCATGGGAACGGATTTTTCCCAACGAATTCGACAAGTAGGGCCTATGCGCGCCCTTGAGTTTATTCGCGCACATGAGTCAATTGAAAATGTCATCAATGCAGAGACTCGCTATCAACCCAGAGGGTCTAGGGAGGATTATTTAAAGCAGGTGAATATGGCGAGGAAGGTCTTCCAAACACTGCCTCCTGTGCCGGAGGACGCGGTGGTGAGATTAAGGAACAGGGAGAGGAATGCGGGTAGGTATGATGCGGAGCAAGTTTTGTTGATAATGGGAAAGTACGGGTTGTCGCGAGAAGTTGTTTGGGATTCAGAGGATGCACTCAAAGGTAATTATTTCGATGACGATCCTGGCCAGTGGTACTCTTCTCCTTAATATAACTTGCATAGCAGACTCGAAAATTATACAATTTTCATCGTAGAACAGGAGAAAAAGTGAGCCTACACGACCGATTGCCAAAAATTGAATGAAATCCGAGCAGTGAGGATGTTCAGGTCTCGCACGGGCGTCGTTTTCGCAACGTTCAGGCCTTGCATGGTGCCATAGTACTATTGGAACACAATCCTTGGGCGCATGATGAGCGCTGCGCATATAAATTGGTCGACCGGGACCCTTCTTCATTCCATTATGTGGCCATTCTCGTGCTATCCTGAACTTTCGCTGAGAGATATTTCTGATGAGTACGACTTCATAGTTGTTGGTCTGTTCTTTTGCTTTACATGTTGACGCTATAAGCTCACAATTCGTGCAGGAGGTGGTACTGCAGGAGCAGCTTTGGCAAATAGGCTCAGCACTCAAGAAGCGAACAAAGTCTTGTTAATAGAACGAGGCTCTGTTGCTGATAATTGGGCCTCTAGAGTACCGCTTTTGTCCGCTGACTTTGCCTCTGATGGATCGAGAACTCGGAAAGTGCTCAGTGCACCACAAGACATCCTTGGACGTTCTCTAGAATTGTATACTGGTTCTGCCCTGGGCGGGACTTCAAGAATAAACCAGATGCTTTATGGACGTGGACTTCCGGCTGAGTATAATGCTTGGAGAGACGCAGGGAATCCTGGATGGGGCTGGGAGGACATTAAGCCATACTTCTTGAAGTCTGAGCGGGCGCTGTACCCCAGTGATCCCAGTGTACACAATACTGAAGGTATATTGAGGCTACCTCGAGTCGTCTCAGCGAAGACTGAGCATCAGCGACAGGTGAATGGTGCAATCAAGCTACTGAAACCGACGGACTCGCGTTCCCTGGATTTTTAAAGTGAGATTCATCGTATCCTGTGTTTTTGGATTATTCTGATTTTACTTGCTTGATTTTAGTGTCATCGAAGCATCTGAGAACATAGGCTTACCCAAGATCAGTGATATCAACTCTCCAGTACATCCCGCCATTGGATGCGGCCTACTTCACTTTACTAGGGACAAAAATCAACATCGCAGCTCTACCTACAGTGCTTTTCTTCCAATGAACCTGGTCTTGCAAAGAGCTTCTCGCCTACACATTGTCACTCGTACTGACGCTATCAAGCTCACTCTCAAACCTGATACAAGCTCGGACAAACTCGACGTCGAGGGGGTCATCCTGTCATCAAGCCTTTATCCTGGGCAACGATTTGTAAAGGCGAGGAAGGAAGTGATTATTTGTGCTGGACCATTTGGCTCTCCCCAACTCCTAATGCTCAGGTTAGTCTCCGGTTGATAGTGTGTCTATGATGGTAGTCTGACTTCGCTACAGCGGAATTGGGCCTGCTCTACATCTGAAAGAGAAAGGTATAACCCTGGTGAAAGATCTTCCCGCAGTGGGTTCGAACCTGGTGCGCTATTTTGATCTTTGCTAAATCTTTTGTTCCTTAATCTTCTGGAATACAGCAAGACCATTTTGGAGTGTCTGTCGCTTTCGAAGTGCCCATGAGTCACTCTCTCCTTTCATTGCAGAAGCGGCCTTGGAGATTTTTCATCGAGCTGTTCAAATACCTTCTTTTCGGTACAGGTATGCTCCTTGCACCGGTACTCCAAATGGCTTTGTTTGCATCATCGACATTGCTCGATAGCGGGGGGTTACCCAAGTCTCCCGTCGAGGACAAGCCAGATGTACTGCCTGATATTGAGATCATGCCCGTAAGTGTAGTCTTCTACTGACTCATATCTCCATTACTCAAGGGTTTCATTAGATGGCTTATGATTCCACTGACAACCCCGAAATGAACCGAGGCATGTTTAGCTTTCTTAACGTGCTGCTACACCCCAAAAGCAAAGGAACCGTACGCCTTTCATCTAGGAACCCCTCAGACCCACTTATCATCGACCCACAATACCTCAGCAATCCCGCTGATTACGCACCTTTGCGCGCATCACTCAAATTGACCCTTCGCTTGCGAGATCGCATGCTCAAGCAAGGTTACCCGCTCAAAGACTTTGGCGTCCCTGACGGCGAGGACGATGCGTCATTGGATAAATTCATATGCAAGAGGAATCGAACGACATATCATTACTCTTCAACGTGTCGTATGGGTCCGGACAACGGGAAAGAAGATGGAGGAGTCGTTAATGAGGAACTTTTCGTTCATGGCTTTGGCAATCTTCGCGTGGCAGATTCTTCTGTGTTTCCTTGGGTTCTTGGGACACATTTACAGGCTCCTGCCGTAGCAGTCGCGGAAAAGTGTGCGGATATGGTTCTCTCAAGATACCAGGCAGTCTGATACAGCGCTCTGAATATTCATAGTATCAGGATATATCCATTATTTGAACCCATTCTTCATGTATTGAACCATTACGCCTCGAAGTGTGTACATGACCGCGCTTGTGGTCTCCGCTGATGACCAATGAGCTTGTAGCCATCGGGCTTGATGATACAGTTATTCCTCTGCCGGGCCCCTGAATATCTGTGACCGAGAACGTCGAACGAAATATGCTTCTTCGGGATCATCATGCAGATATTGAGCAGTGTTGCTTCTATAGTAAGCGAGAGTTCGATAGAGATTCAAGACCTGGCTTTGAGAGAACGATGAAGACGGTCTGACGGTGCCTCGCCAACGTTGCTCGACGGCAATCGTCTGTATACCTTCGACCCAGCTCAACCTACAGTTGTGTCCGTTCAAGCATAGCTGTCCGAAGCTCATGGATGCCATCATTTCGGCCATTTGTGTGGGCTGTATGTTCATGAATGCTATGAAGAAGGCGGAAAGCAAAAGAAGGTCCAGGGGGGTTATGTGATGGTGCATATGCGTAATTGAAGCTTTCCTAAGACTCGGAATGGACGGAACAGCGAAACAGAGCATGAGCCAGCTTAAACGGGGAACGACGGGAGACGTGGTGTCAGCAACTAGTCAGCAAGCAGTGGAGTGATGCACAATCACCGCTTATACAAACTCGCCCGAGTGAAACGGCAACTTATTGCTTAGAATTTGACCACGATATGCAAACTCCCTCAGCATTTAACAGAGACTACACTGCAATTGCCGACCATGGATTGCAAGTTCACTTTCGAGTTTGTTCAGGAAGAGTTGATCTGAGAATTCATACAGGATTGGAAACCTACACACTGCAGCGTTGGTCAGCATCGATGGATCTAGTCAGTGGGCCGCGCAACTTCGACCCCAGCGAGCATGCTAATTCGTGTCCATGTAGTTGAGAGTTACTGTGTTCCCGATTTCGATTCGCCTTCAGTGTTTGCGAGGATCCTCGATAAGGTATTCGTCCTGCCACTGCCTTGCACTGATTTCTTTGACCCGGAACTTCAACACGCGAATCATCAAGGACAAAGGTGGTCATTTTTCCATTGCACCAACTGTTGCCTTCTCTACGAAGCAGAATTACCTCCCCAGCTCAAACGTATGCACATGCACAACAACCACCCTGAAGCTAAGCCTTCTTCTCATCTCCATTTCAGATTCTTCAAACCAAATTTTTGAACGAGAAAGGTGTAATCAGCGTGACTGGCAAGTACATTATTCCCGTTCGCTCTACGCGCTCTAACTGTAAAGAACGCTTTTTGTCAGATTTCCTTCCTCGCCAAGCTCGAGGAACCATCGCTAGCAACAAACCTCTACTTCACTGGATGGTCCGGCGCGTCGAGGTTCGTCTGAAGTGTTGTATCGTATCCGATTGTCCCCGCATCATTTCATACACTGGTCTCGCAGGTCATCAGAGGGAATATGCCAATTCTTATGCAATGTGCACCAGCATTCAATTATGCTCGCTCGAGCCACACGACCACCATAGAAGAAGATAGTTCCTCATTCATATCACAACAACAGAAAGCCGTCTTCGTGTCGGACGCACTCACTCTCGATCTTCGTTATGTCACGGATAGCCTTTTGGTTCGTCTCTCAATCTTTCTGATTGTCATCGATCATCTTTATATCTTGACTGACAGGACAACGTTCATCCCCCGGAGGTTCAATTCCAGTTTCTTGACCTTTCGGCCAAGGGTCACAAAGGTCCTGCAGTCTCAGCAGAGATGACACTTCATGAGGGTCAAGTCGTCACATTTGTGTTGCGTAGTCCTCCTACCCAGGAGGTAGAACAAGAAGCTGATCCCGTAGCTGCTGGGAACCAGACCATGAAGTCCCGTCCCGCTAATGATCCATATCTGACAAAGGTAAGCTCATCTAGACGTACACCTTTCTCAAGTACTTTCTCATGTCATGGTCAGGAACTTGTTGATGGACTCTTATTCGTACGTATCCGAGTTCAAATTATATCCTGCTGCTGCTCATCATTATCTCAAGTCAACCAACAAGTACTGGAATGATTGGATTCGTAACAGTCACTACTCCGGCTCGTGGAAGGAAGCTGTTCATCGTAGCGCTTTGGCATTGAAACTTTTGATATATGAGCCTACTGGTGCAGTGGTAGCGAGTCCAACTTTCAGTCTGCCGGAGTATATTGGAGGAACGAGAAACTGGTAAGCTGATCTCGAAGCAATTATTGTATGAATTACATCCTCTTTATGTAGGGACTACCGTGCATCCTGGATTCGTGACTCGTCGTTCACTTTGTATGCCCTCGTTCGCCTCGGATTCACCCATGAGGCAAATGGTAATGCCTAGTTTCTCACCAATCGTCAATTTATGATTAATCTTTGGCAGCATACATGGAATTCATTTTCGAACGTTTGAGAAACAAGAATCCGGATGGGAGTATACAGATTATGTACACAATTCATGGTAAACATTCTCGTCTTCGGTCTATGGAACCTTATTTCGAAGAAATTTCTAATTTCAGTCGCTCTGACCTTTAGGCAAAAAAGACCTAGAAGAAATAGAGTTAACACATTTGGATGGGCATAAAGGATCCAAACCCGTTCGGTATGTTTGTTCTCTTTCCACTTGTTTTACAACATTTCGTGCTCATTCGGTCTATTCTTTTTCTTCCCAGGATTGGGAATGGAGCTGCCGACCACTTGCAATTGGTAGCCTCAGCTATCGTTCTTCCGTAATATAGAAACCTCATAACGCTTGCAGGACATTTATGGCGAGCTGTAAGCGTGCTTTACAAATGGTGTTCACAAATGGTATTAGTCCTCATCGCCGTTTTTACATCAAAGTAATTCGATCCTCATACATTTTTCGCAGGGTAAAGGGAGATCTTGAAATATAGAATGGATTGTATATACCTTGGACAAAAGGTATGCAATCATACAGACAGCTGAGTATATATGGATACTCACAGGTGTGTTGTAGTTCGGCCGACCATTGGTATGTTGTTTTTGCCAATATTTTGTTCCCAGCTCTGATTCGAAGGGGTGCTTCTAGGCTTACGATGATTGGCGAGTATCCGACTGTTATTGTTATCAATTGGTTGATCGTTACTTACTAGCTTGAACAGGGTGCTTGTACGAGAATTGTATGTTATGGTGCCTTGAGCTGTTGCTGTTGAACTGACCTTCATTCTGTAGAGTTGACTGTGAGTAAAGCCTTCTGCTACACAAATCAGGCCACGAATATTACGTGCAGATGTGGTGGCCAACTGGAGACAGCCCGATCTCTCTATCTGGGAAGTTCGGAATAAAAAAAGGCAGTTCACTGTAGGTGCAAGTTTCTTCTACCCTTTGACTCGGAATCTGATATGGGTTGTATCTCTAGTACTCGAAGGTACTCATCGTTACATTATTGACCAAGAAACCTTGGACTGATTCCCTAGTATAGGTTATGCTATGGTGAGCAACATGAAACCGTTAGCTTGCTAGCTCACCCAATGCCTGTTCAAGGGTTGCTATTGACCGAGGTGTGTACCCAGATGTCAAAAGCTCCTTCTTTTCTTTCCGCCCTTGAATTCTGCATAAGCTGACTTCAATACTCAAGGCCTTCGCATTGCTGATAAACGTTCCCTACCATGTCCCAAGCGCAATGAATGGCTCGCCACTCGCGACGAGATTTACGAAGAAATCATGGCCAAGTCATGGAACAAAGAAAATCAACACTTTGGACAAAGCTACGAAGACGTGGATGTTCTAGATTCAGCGGTATTGATTATGCCATTGGTGTTTTTCATGCAGGCAGTGAGTAGCGAATCACAATTGAACGAGTCGATTTTGATTACTTCCTCCTTACACTGCTGCTCAGTCGGATCCAAGGTTCACTCATACATTGAAACAAATATTGAAAACCCCAGAAAGAGGTGGTCTTACATCAAATGCGAGTACTTTAACATTTCACTGCTTCTCATGTCTGCTCATCCTGGTTATTGCTGAAAATGCTGTAGAATCTTGTATTCCGGTACGACGTACACAAGTCAGATGACGGTGTTGGCGGCGAGGAAGGCACATTTGGTTTGTGCACTCTGTGGTAATGTAAAGTGTGAATGAGTTTTACCCAGCCTGATGTTTTGTCCTATCTCAGGTGCGTAGAAGCTCTGACGCGAGCAGGAAAATATGATCGTTCTATGCTTCAAAAGGCGGTCTCGATGTTCGAAGTAAGGAAAACCAAAGTTTCTCTCACTTTCTCACGAAATTGTCATCATTGACTACAGGACTTCCTCTTATACCTGAATCATGTCGGCTTGTGCACCGAAGAGATATCTGATGCAGGGGAAGGGTAGGGATCCAACTGCAACTCACTTCAAGATGAACCCAGAATGCTAATTACGACCTAGGCTTGGAAATGCTGTGCAGGGATTTACGTGAGTAAATTCGGTGATTGAAGAAGATTGCAAGGCTAACACGGCTACTTGAGCCATGTCACGTTGATATCTGCAGCGTATAACCTCTCTAGGACTTTGGGGTATGCATAGATCGAGTGCTTGTGGACTGGGAACTGGTGACATTGGTGATTAGCTTCCTTAAAGAGTCCAAGGCAAAGATGCCAACAACTTTTGTCTTTATCAATGTTGAGATGTGTTCTCATGACTGTATTTGAATCAGAGTACATATCATGAGTCCTGAATCTCATGTGCACCGCCAATGAATAGAAATAGATATAAAAGCTGCACCACTAGCAAGTGTCCAGACTCGCAACCCCCACTTTGCTCCAAATGTTATCCTCATGCATCGCATTGTTTATGCTTCTGTTGTACCAGGCTGGTATTATGGCTCTACATACTGAGTCTTCCATCCTGGATACTCTTTCTGTGGTGCAGCGTGATATATTTAACTATGCAATGAAAGGACTTGACATGAACTGGGGTGGAACGGGTACATACATTGTAAGTTTGTCACTATCCATCAGACTAATACTAATTCCATTAGTTTGGATCTGTTCGATACTCTGCCTGGTATACTGTGGGTCTACTTGCTCGAAATGAACATGATGATGTCAAAGAGGCAAACAAACTTCTTCAAGACATGTAAGTGGTGTAACATGTAGCCTGTGATAATCATCAACTCAGTCAATTTTGATTGGTTTCTTAAGTATATCCTATCAAGTGCAGTCAAGTTCCTTGTGCATGTAATAGGTTCCTTCCTGACAGTAAAATACAGTTCACTGACCCAAATGACCTTTGGTATGGTACATTCAAAGATGGTAAGTAAGCCATGATGTCAAGTCCCAACATACTATATCTACTATCATACCATGTCATTGATCTACAGTGCCTAACTCTCCTGATCCTGGTGATACCTGGACTCCCAAGGTTGACAGTCATGACTCCTCTTTCAGTGATAAACAAACTAATAAATTTCCATAGATATATACATCTTATGATCCAAACATTGGATTATTTGTTGCAACATCATTCATTATCATCTTGGAAGAGTTTCCGCATCTCTTGGAACCCATAGTAAAGGAGTTAGTGAGGAAGAGCTTGTACAATGCAACCATTGGTGATGGATACAGGAATGGAGGAATCAATGATGACAACTGTAAGCCTTCAAGCATATTTAATGGAGTCTGCATTGCTGCAACAAACATTTACTGATAATTTTAAAGTATACCCTGTATACAGCAATCCTTGGTAAGCTTGCTATGAACTTCAATTCTACCATTCATGAACAGGGTCTTGCTTTACCTAAGGTTTATGAGAATCATGGCTGCAACATATACTGGCCATCTTATGGAAGATAAAAACATGTCCTACTGGGGGGACAAATGGGCCAAAGAGGGAATTGTTACATTTGAGGTGTACAATACCCTGCCAGAGGTATGCTTTCATTTCCAAGCTATTCTCATCTTCTCTCACATTGCCTGGTGTATACTTAGTACAACTGTGGAACATACAATGGCATTGTTCTTTATGCTCTTTCTCTGTGGGGTTATATGCCACAAAATTCTATCATTGTATCTCAAGCAACAAACCTAATCTCTCAGATATGGTCCAATCTTGGCCAGTACTATAATCCTACCCTTCAAAGTCTTGGTGGACCTTGGGATAGAACTTATGGATATGATATGGTGGGATTTTTTTCACAATGGGCAATTTGATGTCCTCATCTTTGTTGCATGTATAGCATAACTATTTTGGAATCCTTGGAGCACAGATTACAGGTTTGGTGGGTGGAATTGAAAACAAGACTGCACCATTGCCAGTTCCATTAGTTGGCAGTTTACACTATAGTGATGCTGCAATCATGCCAATGTAGTCTTATTTTGAATCCCATACTCTATAGAAAGACTAACCCATTTAATTTCAGGCTGCCACTCATCTCAAAATTCCATGATCCATATGTTCCTCAATTTGTCATATCTCAGCTCAAAGGATTGAATGATAATGGCCATTCATTCTTTGCACAAGCTGTCTCCCCTCCTTTTGATAATGTGAAATATCCTAGAAACTATACTTCTTGGACTGGACCTGGTTTGAGTGTTGGTGGCATTCAGGTTGATAACTCTGCAGTTGGTGGAGCAGCTACCAATCCCAGTGTCTATGTACCTGCTTCCATAATGTGGCACACACCTTTGGGGGAGATAGCATGGATTAATGTATGTTTTTTCTATTCTTTGAGATATCTTAGCTTACAGTATATCTAGCACTATCCTACCTCCTCTGTCATTTCAGCTGTGGCCACATCAAAAAACCTCACAATATCATATCCACCATCTCAAGCTTTCCCAGACAACAGTACAATCTCTAGTGCTATGAGTATCCTAATATCTGGGAACTACCACACTACTCTCCATACAGATTTCTTGCTCAATGGGAGTGCAGAGCTTCCTGGCTTGAAGCTGAATATTTCTGGCAGCCTCTTTGGTGCAAAAAGAACAATGATTTATGTCCCAGACAGTATAAATGGCCTTTCATTCTACAATCTCACTTACTTCATTCCAGAGGATTTTTCAGGGATACCATCTTTGATAATCTCTTTTGATAAAATATAAGTAGCTCTTGAGTATGACTCAATGACAAGGGACTTATCCAATGGTCTGCATTATCCATCTTGAGTTTTCTAGCCTCAATTAGCATTCTGGACATCATTCACTTATTTTTGACATCTAACCCAGAGCTCTTGGAACAGATGAACAAAAAAACACATTTCAGAACACAAACCACATGAAGGTTCTGTTTTTGAGTTAGTGTACACCTCAATTGCTCGCCTTTTTACCAGAGCAGTCATTGAGATCCTTCCACTTTGCCTGTGGACTAAACACTTCCTACTCAATGCCACATTGCACTCTACTGCATTTGCAATCTCACTGTAGCTATTTGAATTTCAAAATTCACTATTGAGCAATTGCCAAACTGGAATCAAGCAATATCAATACATTCTTCAAGGCTTCTACAAGATTTCAACTTCTGCCTGTTAACAATTGCTCAGTGATATTTGTCCAAATTGCCACAGGGTTGTTCACACTTTGAATCAATTAGTGACATACATGTCAAGACACAAACACATAAGCACATACAGGTCAGGAGTGAGTAAAAGATTGAGAGTTGCTGGATGAGGTTGCCATTCTGAAACACAGATATTAGTCACTATATTGTTCACAAACTAAGCTAGTTATACCTTCAGGTTGGGTTGGGTCTTGGATACCAAATCCCAATCTCCAGGTGATACCTTGCACCCCATTGACCATCCTGGAATTTAATCATTCACGGGGTTCTTCAAAATGCCTCTTATTACTTACATATCAGGCGGGGCTAATGAATTATTCTTCAATTTTGCAGTCTATTGTGTATGACATTAAGCAAGAACAAAATCAACATTCACAGAAATATATTTATATCATGCTTACCTTCACTTCAGTGTCTATCTCAGAAAACACTGTGGACTGACCACCAACAGTTCCACAATATGCCTGCTGAACATCACTCCTTCCTCCAAGAACAACGGTTTTTACCCCTTCTTCTTTTGCCATGGTAATCTAAGGATTGTGAGCATAACAGTTAGTCTGGCAAATGTTGGCTTTACTTACACTGAAAAGTGAGCATGAACTCGCACATCTGTGTAAGTATATAGTAGCAAAAATTGAATCCATGAAAAAATCAGTTGATTATACTATGCATACCTGCCATTTGAAACAATGACTACGTTTGATGCGGGAAAGAGACCTTCATCAGGAGGCATTGTAGTAAATCCATTTGGTTGGCATTCTTGACCAAGTCTGCAACAAAATCAGTTCAAGTTTTAAGTTTACATGTGAGTATATACCGCTGTGAAAACGCATCTGCATGTCCATTTATTGTAAGGTCAACAGGGGTAGTAACCAATCATTATCTGCCGCAAAAGCAACATTTGATGCATTGTTCCAGTTGAGAGGATTATATAGGAGGGCCTGACTAGGGTCAACATCATTCTGGATAATCTGCTGTACAATCAGACGGGCCAAGGGCCCGTCTCGTGTTTCTGTATCAAGCCCAGCCTGAGGAACAGTTGTATTCTTTGGACCAATGATCTGAAAGGCAAAATGAAGGCATTGTTGAATATATATATCGTTCACATACAATGCGGTGAAGAAACTATAGGTCCATGGTGAGTCTCTACAAGAAACATAACAATCATAAACCTACCTCTGCTGCACAAATGAAACCACCTCCATTGTTTGACTGACAAGTGGTAAGTACTGGCTATGATTGTTAGATAACGTTACTTACAACGTCAACAATCAGTTGGGTCGCACCCAAACTTTTGAGGTTTATTAGGCCCTGCAGCATCCCGCTCATCATTGCGTCAATTGTGTCTCCTCCGAACGATCCAAGTGCAAATACGCCCGTTTTATTATCTGACAGCATATAAAATTGCCCAGAGCCAAACCCACCACTGACTACAGGAACATTGGGGACTAGACTTGGAGGAAGAGCCACGTCAGAAAGCGGTATGGTATTGAGCATTACATTAACGCGTTCCTTGGTGAAGGTCTTCAAGATAGGTGGCTGTTGCTGGAATTTCATGACGGTTTCGCTAAGAGGTGCAGCAGAAACAATAGTTTCATTAAGATCGACACCATTAGTTCCCAGAATCGGAAGACAATTGTTGGCGCGATACGACGCGGAGTCAGTGAAACTGACAGTAGCGGGGTTGATTCTCGCGCGGTACGGTAGCTAATCAAAAGGTTTTAACGGGAGTCAGACATTAACAATCAAAGCTACACACTTCGATAGTATCAGTGGTACTCTCGTTGACTCGTTGCACAACTAAAGTGACGGAATCGTTGAGAGGTAGCGATTGCTGTGCAAAGTCACCCATGATGTATGTCCACCCATTGGCACCGAATTGATAACTGGAGAAAAAGCTACGAGGCAAAAGTTAATGTCAAATATATGATCCACCAAGAGGTCAAGACATACGAGTTTTGGCGCGTGCCTAGAGGTTGGAAACTCCCTGTGATGAGTGCATTCGCATCGACAGCCACAGAAGGATTTTGGCCTTCTATAGACAGGACTTGGGCGCCGTCCAGCTGTAGAAAATTAGAATAATTGAAAGACGTATAAACACAGCTACTGACAGTTTGTAGTGGGATAGCCGGAGGCAAAGCTTCCTGCCAGACGTCGATTTCATCCAAGAATTCTGCAGAGGTAACTGCAAATGCTTCAGGAGCGATATGAACGCTTTGTGTGCCGTCAGAGTCGGTCAGCAGCACCAGCGGAATTGGCAGAAAGTTGAGAAACAGAGCTGTTATTGATGATATCGTGACATTCACTGATTGCGATTCTGAGGTATAAGTAGTCCACTCACAGTCCTACATAGGAACATAGAATTAGTATGCATAGCGTACTGTGAAAGTAATCAAAAAAAACGCACATAACAAGAGTTTATCCATACACAATGACCATCGTTGAGCCTTTTCAACGTCCGCGAAACGTCTAGGTGAAGGTCGTAGTCCGAAGGATAAGACTGGGAACTAATGCGAGCAAGGTCTTTGAGTAGATCCTCGTGAACAAACTCGGTGAACGGCTCTGGTGCTGCAATCTCATAGTTCACGGATGTGTGAAAGGCAAGAGTTTTGTTTATCACGTCGACAATCTAGTGCATGTAAGAAATGGTAGAGATCATTAGTATTTGAAAGCTTCACTCCCGAGGAAAAATAAACCTCGTACGTTTTCTTTGATAGAGGGGTCGACCGCGAATGATGTATAGCAAGCTCTCAAATCCTGAGGAGAGACCCATTTCTGTCCTCCAATTGTAGCGCAGGGATCAGGTATCGCTATCGACGCTAGGGCTACAAAACCGACGATCGAGAACAGCACAATGGTTGTAATCATTGCTAGCGTAGGATGTCAATCAGCCTTGTTGAAGTTGAATAAACCTTATCTGCGAGGGAACTCTTCGATAGCTATAAAGGATCAGCTGCTCACGAAGAGCACAATGACTGCTGCATTCGTGCGATTCGAGAAGGCTTTTACGGCTTGGGCGTGTGTCTCGAAGCAGGCAACATTCGAACATCATCAATAAAACTGGGAATCGCAATGATGTTGTGTGTGAATAGGTCCGCAAATGTGTATGCCGCTGCGTCAGCTGGCGAAGACCAACATCTTCCATTTGGACTACAAACTAAGCTATCCACTTTGAAGAGCTCTGTAAATACAATATACAATTAACAAAAGCAAGCATAGGTAAAATTTGGGCACAAAAGCTTCAATAACTTATCAAACAACGACCGTGACGACAATAGGAACATTCGAATGCTAGAGCTAGCTCGAGAACAAAGAGAGGAGAAAACAACAAGGCAGCAAGAAATGACGAAGAGAATTCGAATGCAGAAACAAGGAGATAAAAAAACAGAACAGATAAAGTGACGACGGAATTCGGTGCCATTACAGATTCCACCGTCGTCCCATATCCTGGAAAAAGGGATCAATCAAGTCAGCATTTCGAAACTTTATACATCCCTATTGACATACCAAGGGTTTCCGACTAGATAACTAAAGGGATACGTAAAGTCAACACTTATGAACATGAAAACAGGATCTGAAGAAACACCCACCTGAGGATCTTGGAAATCATTCAGGTTCAAACCATCCGTATCACCCTCCTCTGGAAGCTCGTATTTCCCTGGAAACCTTTTCCTGTAACGCAGAACCTTATTCTTATACTGCTTAGTCTGGGTGTGAGCTTTGATAGCTGCATCGTGCAGTTTGTGGCTAAAGACGGTATCGTACATCAGAATCATTGTTAGAACTCGAGACAGGTTGAGAAGGAAGCTTACCTGATTGTCATCATCAAGTCACCCATCGTAGGATGTGGATCTTTCTCTGCATGACAATCATCCCAGAATCAGCTTATCGTCAATTTTTTTTCTGAAACTTTGCACATACTAAGGATTTCCACAAGCCGCTGAGTCATGGAATTTCCTTCGCTGTCCTCCCAGGCTTGTTGACTATCCTTACAGGAGGCTAACGAGATCTACGAAAACATGAGATACAGAGGAGTGCCATGTGAAAGTGCTCGACACACAATCTCTGGTGACCCCAGTGACCATAGTGGAGTTGGCGAAGTTGGCGAAACGTTATGATGGCACCATCCATTACAAAACTCTTGAACAGGAGACTCGCACTGACGGCCTTCTTGGTCCCAGTCGCCCTCGGAAGACGCAGCGACAGCCTCAGCCTTCTTGATATCGAGCCAAGGAACGAACTGTGACTTGATAGTCCTCGACCGCTGGATTTTCTTGACTGGCTGTCCAGCGGTGCTACTATTTCTCAATGTGGAGCTTCTCCGAATGGCGTTGATGCCCTTGCTAGTATTGTGCTCTAGCTTGGTCAAAGCACGCGCCAATTTTCGATGCGTTGAAGTGGAAGCCGGAGAAATGGTAGGGGATGCTACGGGACTAGCAGGAGCAGTGGGAACTTCCCGAGATGAGTTTCGGCGTGCAGGCGAAAGTGGGCTCGTAGGATGATTTAGTACTGTGGTCTTGCGCTGCTTGACACGGTCACCGCTAATCCGTTTGTGTTGGTAAACGACGAGAGCATTGTGGCGTTGGACTATCGAGAAAAATTAGACAAGCCCACGGAAATCACTCTGAAAGAGGCACACCATTATTCCTGATTGGATCACTTTTCCTTCTGCCTTTTGAGACCCAGGGAACCCAGACTCGATTACAACGATAATGCTCAAGATCAAGTAGGGAGCCGGAATGACATGAGTCGAGAACGGCCTAAAGCGTTGATAAGTATAGCAACAACAGAGGTTCCACGTAAAACCTACTACGAGCTGAGACCCTTGCGGAAGTCGATCAACAAGAATACCTCGCAGCTCCTGGGGAAGATATTAATCAAGGCGTGCACTGAATGATAGAACATAACATACATCATCTTGAATGAGGTTTTGCACGCCGTCTGAATCGCATGGTACAAGGCCTAAGAGATTATCAGTAATACACCAAAAACGTGAATATCGCATGAGGACTCACATTCGTCTTTGCCATCTTCCTCGGTGTGATCCTGATTCTCCGTCTGTACAACATGCCCTGAATCTAAGATGCAAATCATTGTACCATTCAAGACACGAGATCTACGCGCAAAAACGTACAATGAAAGAAGAAATGATCACCACGACGGGCATCTGCAACCAGCTTTCTCATTTCAGTACGCTAAAGAAGTCATGTCAGAGAGATACGTAGATACAAGAATGGATCATGACCCACGATGTTGGCTCTAGTTGGTTGAAGTTGCTTAGGATCGTCTATATCAATGAGTGTGACAATGTCGCTCGGACTATATTGATAATGATCTAGCGCAAAAATTCAGCAAGGAAGAAAGGACAGGCTCTGCTCTTCACGTACCAACAAGCAAGGCTCTCATTGACTCAACATCCTTGTGTGGCATCACCAACCGACTTCCCCTGCCTGCACCACCCTGGTCCATTAATGTATTGTTTATCCCAATCAAGAGCGCCTTCTTCTTGTTGGACTGGCCGGCAACCAATCCTGTAGGGTTGAATGGAATGTTATTGCTGCGTCGAGGCATAATGACAAGGGAGAAAATTGTTCGACGAGCAGCGCTGTGAATTAGAGTTTTATAGATAACTCTGTCCCTGGCACGATAAGCTGTGAGGGGACTATGAACATTTTAAGATTACATACAGGTGCGTGAAGAGGCTGTCCAATATACTGCAAAATGCAGTAGAATGTAAGATAGAATTAACGTTCCGGGCTTGAAATTGGCCGTAAAGGTTTTACAGTATCGTGTAGAAGGAGAGCCTTGGGCGGGTCAGAAGGCAAACAAAGGGCGCATATAATACCTGTAGACTTCGAGGACATCGGTCATTAGCAGATTTTTGCGCGCTAAAAATGTACCGATGCTTCCATCCGAGTATATTCAAGCGCCTCATATGTACAGAAAGATAACACCTATTGAATCGCTATGTACATGTATGTCGGCAGGTGAACTTAGTTTGATTTATTATATTGAGGTTCGTGTGGCTGATACCTTCGAGCATATCAAAGAGGGTGCAAATAATTTCGACAGGTAGAATCGAGTCACGAACTGTCATGGAAGACCAGCCTACTTATTGAATTTGATTGTATATATGATATTCAATCGTTCGCTCACGGGCAACGAGGCCTTTGCTTCGTGAGAATATGCAGTGCTTTCAAGGAAAATTCAGACAGTTTGAGAATTTCGACATTGAAGACCTAGAGCCATGCTACAATTCGGTCAATGAACTGCTGGTCAGTTTTGTTCAATGACTCTGCATCAGCTGGACATAGCATACAACTTCTGTGTGAAACCGAGATAAGGATTGACGCCTGCTGGTGTAAAGCTATATAGAAAGTTGAACATACTGGTTGGGAAGATGGTGCACGCGTCGAGTATGGTATGAATAAGACTCGCCAGCACCACAGTAAGTTGGGGACTACATGGCAGGTCTTTAGTGGAGCTACTTATTAGACTGAGTTCGTCGAGGTTGTGTGTGTCGAACGAAAGGTGGGAGCTCAAAGTACAGAACCCACTGACAGAACTGGTTTTATGACACGAATCTGTATTACCATGAAACATATGATGGGTACGGTACGTACTGTCCGTTAAATAGATTAAGGTAGGGGAAACACAACAGAAAGTTCAGACCGTGATTGAGTCTGTAAAACTCCAGCGCCCATATATTATATCTTGAAGCCTCCGGTAAGACCCATAACATTGTTTGGATCGACGATAGCTTTCACGCTTTGCATCTTTGCGACATTATCACCGTACAACCTCTCCAAAGGCGTATCATATATCGCATAATTTGGATATAGAGGCGCTGAATCTACCCCAGCTTGACCCTCGGCGAGAGCTACCGCGGTGATTTGGTTAGCGCTCTGCTTGATAGCGCTATGGAAGGCATCGTCAGCAAGTTCCAGTTCCCATGCATAGTATAGGTTTAGGGGTAGGTATCGCGTGGATCGAGAGGGAGGATATGCCGATTCGGATTGACCATGTGTGAAAATCGTGGGCAAGAAGGGCTCGATGTCATAGGATATGAAGGTGCCACTTTCGAAGCTCAGTCTAGCTCCCCAGAACTAGATAGCGAAGGTCATCTGCAATGTTCCATGAAGGGGAACCTCATAAAGGAGACACCTACCACAGTCTCATTGATGATGGCATCAAGTACGGTCGGTGTTAGTTCGAGGAGAGGAGCAGAGTCAAAGATGGCCCTGTATAGATCGTTATCAGATTGATCATTGAGTTGTATAGTCGGTCAATACCTAGTTCCCGCAGTAGCATTGGACGGAGAAGATTGCACAAGAGAAACGAAATCTCTGGTCGATACGTCCTTGGTGAAAAATGGAATCGCCAAAAAGTCGTCGAAGATACCGTCAGGCGGGGTTGGTCCGTCGTAGAATAACAATTGTGAAATTCCAGGCTAGGGAAATATAAGGTTGTGATATGTGATCAGTCGGAACTTGATTATGATGAAATATAAATTACCTGACCGAGGACGAAATTTGCAGTGGTGATAATCGCAGCCTTTGGGTCGGTCACATTGGACGCAAACGTGTGAGTCGCGTCGATGACTTCGGATATCTCGTTCTCCGTGAAGGTAATTAATCCGCCCTAAATGAACGTGTAAGTGAAAAAAAGAAAAAGAAAAAGATCCCGAAGACATCAGAAAAGGCACACACCCAAACCTGTGTTTGAGGGAAAGTTTGCAAAGTGAATCGCGTGACGATACCCTGAAAAATAGTGAGTTGAGTTCTGAGACCGAAACGGAAAACCTGTCATCTGTCATCCGTAACTCACAAAATTGTTAAATCCACCCTAGAACAATAGAATTAATTTTCGGGTCAGGGTTCGGCGTCCGCATAACGAACCTTCATTGCGAAGAAAAGATCTGGGTCAGATTCCTGAGTGACGTTCGCCACGGTTCCATCGGGCTTGACCAGTTCGAAGGCAGTAACAGTGTCAATTGTGAGCCCATATTGATTGGTTTTCCAGGAATAACCTGGCAAGTACAGTCAGTATGGTCAACAGAGGGTGGACGAAACTCTATACCTCCGCCCAACGTGAAACCAGCCACACCAACTCCAGTGACACGTCCGCCAACTACATTGACATCGTAAGGCGCAAGGGCAGCGTAAACGTCGTCCCAGACAAGGCCAGCGCCAAATGTCGCGGTGCTCGAAGCAGCATCATAGACCACATCCGAAAAACGGTACATAGCTATCTGAACGCCGGTAGTCGAAGAAAAATCAGGGTTCGAAGCATGACCTCCTCCTTTGACCTGTTGTTTCCAGAGTGAGACGCAGGGAAGAGGACATTCAAACCGAAATACCCACCGCGAATGGAGTGCTAGTCTCTCCTAATATTTGCAGCTAAAAAAAATGAGCTGAAAATTAGATAGAGGTGTTGAGAAACACCTACAATAATTCCGACGTCAGCAGCTGAACCTGGCTCAACACTGCATGCGGCGAACGCAGAACTAGATGAAGCCCAATGACTGATATCTTTATCATATAGCAGGTCGACTAGAATAATTGCGCATTATATCAGCGACGATAAAGCAACTGATGCTCGACTTACGAGGCCAGTGCACGTCCGATGCAGATGAGATTGCTTGGGCTATTTGGTTACAGACATCGCTCAAGGACCCTCTTGCTGAGTGAGGGGACGAAAACACCGAGAGAAATTTCGAGACGAGAACAGAGAAAAGAAGGGCCTTCATTTTTGTGCAAAGGAATGACAAGGGTGAGTATCAAAGAGAAAGAAAAAACGGCTGGTATTTCAATAATTCTTGACATATCGTCCCTACCTGATCAATTGGAATATTCACTCCGACCTGGCATGTGTACATCCTATAGGTGTACATGCGTAAAGTTATGTTGTTGGCCTAAAGGGGGTCAATTCCTTCCAGATTCTTTCAGGGTCTCATGAACAGACGGAGTCTTGACGCTATACCCAAGCGATAATCTGTTCTATTAGGATGGGAGTTTTTTGTTCCGAACAGTCATCCTGATTACTGCCAGTTACTGGGGAAATTTTCTCAATACTTGTATTGGAATTCGCAAGAGGCTATCAGCAGCAAATTTTGCGGTGTGGGCATCGAATTCCAAGGTACAAGCGTGAGGTGAGAGGTCAACGATCTGGACGCGGCTGTGACCGGTGATCTTCCACAAAGACTCGGAGGCTCGTGGCTATAACGGGAAACCATATAACGTAATCTCCGGGCGCCTACAGACGTTTCATTACATATCCATCCCCAACAGTCCCAACAGTTCGTGGATTCATAGAACAGCTTTCGATTTATGAACCATCTCCTCAGATCTCACATAGACGACCAATCTCGAATACTAGTTCAATGACCAGATCGCCTGTGTAACAACTAGAAGGGAACGACCAAAATGGATGGACAACATTTCGCATCAACTTTGTGATAGTCAGTGTCCAGCGCGCGGAATATTCTAGTACATAATGCAAGGCCAGTTCGTTCCAGGTCCTCTAACACAGAGATCATCGAATGTCTTTTGAATTTCAAGGAAATTTCACCAATTTTGAGAGCGTGAGAAGAGACTGTATAATGCGCGCATCAAGATTTAGATTGCAATCCAGTGGCCGCTGCTCTCTTTTCTTCCAAACTTCATCAGCCAGTTTTGAACCAGCGGTAATCATTAGCTATCAGCACCTCACAATTTATATTTTACACCAATTGCACCTCTTGCACTTTCTTACTCCGTACCGTCTCAAGTGACTCGACTCCAGTCAGCGCCGCCAATTACGGACTCTTCATCTGATATAAAGCGTTTATTTTCTTTTGACTAACAATCATGTCCGGTCCTTATGTCTACACCCCACACCCATCGCTTGGGACTTCGAACTATGTGACGCACAATTATCAGACGCCTCAGCACTCTCCCTTCATCCCTAACTCTGCCTTGTATCCGGCTTCACCGTATAGCAACCCGACCTCACTTGGTGGGTCTCCTCAGATTCCTGCTCTTTCGCTGGCTCCTCCCGGTAGTCCCAATACTGTTGCATTTCCGTATGAAACAGCATGGGATCAAGGTGGATATGCTGCCCCAATACGGCAACGTAGACCATCCTATCATGGAGACTTCGTCCCTCCTTCCTCGCCTTTCCTTCAGGATCGATACCCCTTCGAGTCCGATCCATACTCCCGTGAACGGAGACGGTCATTCGGAGGCGGTTACTTCCAACCTGGGTGGGCTCCGTCCACTTATTCAAATATCATCGTCCCTCCTGTTTCACCCTCGGGCTTTATGCTTCATCCGTGGCTCAACGCCGATGTTTGGAAGGGTGATTTTGTCCTGGACTTGACTGCAAGGGAATTTCGTCCTTTACAGATCAATGCAGCAGGACAAGCCCGACCTTGTCCCGTCGAATTCCTGAATCAGCCTGCTACGCATCCACCCATTACTCGACTTCGCATTTTCTCGGACCTCCTTCCAGAGTGGCCCATCGATATTGCTTACAGAACACAGTTCGTCGGTGGACTCTCCTCTCCAGCCCCTGCAGCTTGGACTCCAGGTTTTGGTGTTGATACAAGTGGAACGCAAACCCCCATCACATTCCTCGACGTGTTACTCAATATCCATCAATCATTGCATCAAAGGATCACTTATAATGATTTTAATCGTCTGACTTTATCTCAAGAAAAGGCTATCACTAGAGCATATTATCGACGTTGTCGAGCCGCAGGTGCATTTGAAACGGCGGAAAGGGGGCAAGGCGTCAAGAGAGTCGATTATTTGATGGATCGGAAGTGGTTTCGTGGATGCATCCTTGATTGGAACCATGGTGTGTTCAAACTAGTGGTTGCATGAAACTAGCCATGAACCCCATATCAGCTTAAATATGAATATGTTATGTAGTAGTAAGTGTCTTTTGTTGACCTGGTTATACCCATCCGACTAGTTGTACTGGCTGTACTGACTTGTATCGGTCCCCTGTACTCTGTATTAGTTGTTAATATCCAAAACCAAATATGCTATTCATGGAAACGGAGACAACGCATTTCCATGTTTTATCATCCTAGTATAGTATTGCGTTCATGAATCGTCCGCGTTACACGTCATCTGTGGCTGAGGCCTGAGGCGCTAGCTGGCGGCTCACAGCCGTTGCATTAGGAACGAAATGTCATCCAACTACAGGAGTTTTGTGTCTATGCGATAAGCTTTTTGTGTCTTCTCTGAATGCGACGACAGGTGCGCTAGATTGAAGGAGGAGTGGTTGCGAGCGCGCTAGTATGACTAGCAGACAGGTCGTTTAACGCCAAGGAGGCTGGACTAGTGTTTGCACAGATATCGTGAACAACGGACGTGCCATATTCGGAAACATGTCAACGAGCTACTACGCTATGGCATGCATTGCATTAGGCATTGACAAACCCACGTTAGTGCTCTTCCTAGTTTCATCCACTGTTGTAGAGATATGCATTCCACACACATACTTACACGGCAATTCGAATCCGAGCTCATACTTCCTTAGGAAGTTTGGACATAGCCCCTTCATGCGTATATAAAGCAGCAAGCATACCACTGAATCCTTCATCGACTGTGCTGGACATTAATTCGACCCAACCTCAAGCTTTTTGACAAAGTTATTCACCAACTATGCACTTCTCTGTTGTCGCTGCTCTGTTCATGTATGCTGCCGCTATGGTCTCTGCCAGACCCCTCCCCTCTCGCTTGAATGGAGAAGAACTATGGGGACGAGCTGATTCCTCAAGCTCGGCTTGCGATGGCCAGGCCATGAAAAGTGAGCTTTTTGCTGGAAGGACCGTTGATTGGAGCTGACAAACGGATTAAATTTAGCTTGTGCCATAGCTCTTGTTCCGAGTGTAGCTACCTGTGGCCTTGCTGCCGCTCAAGGGGAACTCGGTAAGTACTGATTTAATCCTTTATCTACTTCTTAGATGTCCTGACTCACTATGAATACAGATGTAATCAACGATGTGGCCTGTATTGGTGCAGCGGTAGAGCTTGGGATGGACTTTGTGAGTCATTAGTTCTGCTGATAGTACTCAAACCAACGAAAAAAATTGTTCTATATACAGCCACCTGCCTGTACGGCCTGTGCGGAGAAATTTGGGGACAAAACGAAGAGTTTAGAGCAGAAGATAACCACGGAGTTTTCAAAATTTCATTTGTAATCACTAGCGTTGTTACCCAAGTTCTACTTTGCAAACACCTCCTATTTTACCGGAATGAGCCCCTATTTAGTACTTACCCTAACGTTGACCTAGAACCACATTATGGCCGAGAAGGTCACCTACAAATCTACTACTCTTGATATTCTTCCCTGCGAAGGTCAGTCACTTCTCGGGACTTGCGCATATTCTCCATTTTTCATGGGTACTACCTTTCAAGCCGGTTGTACACAAAAGACTGACCTGGTCCTCGAGTCGCAAGACGGCGTACGATTCGGAGCACATAGCGCAAATCTGGCAGCGTTCAGCGATGCATTCCCTGTGGTCGATTCGGGAATAAATGCAAATGAAGTCGTACAAATGACTGAAAGAGCAGATGTTGTGTTACTGCTCCTCCAATTGACGCATAGACAACGCTGGATGAGGTCTGATAAAATACCATTCGGGCTGTTGCACAGACTAGCAGAGGCAGCAGAAAAATTCTTCATCCCTGCCATAATGGAGGTAAAGCGATAACATTTTCGTCTGGAGTGGACTAAATTTTTTTTCAAAATAGATGTGTCGCATTCAGATGGAGTGAGTACCTTCATCACAAAGCGCTGAGCATGCGCTGAGTATAAGCTAATTCGACTGATAGAACTGTCGCCTCAAAACATCCACTGGAAGTGTTCATATATGCTTGCAAGCACAGTTACGATGATATCCGTGATGCAGCGGCTCCAGGAACGCTTGATCTCCCATTCGAAAGCACCTTACGCAGACTCAGTGCTTATCCCTCCACATGTATCTCGTGGGTCTGTACATATTCTTTTTCTGCAGAAGATGAAATTTTTACCTATATAATCAGATCTCGTTCCGCCATCGTTATGTGGAGGCATCTGTGCAATTCTATAGTCGTGACCCGAATATTGAGCACAGCGAGTGCTTTTATTGGAAAATCTTTTGGCGTCGATCTGTCCTGTCTTTGATAGCAAAACCCCTTTCGGAAAAACTGTTCGTTCAACTATGGCGGGACGAATTTCCATGCAGTCTCAAATATTGCAGACATTGTACTGGGATGCTACCAATAATACGACATTGGATTCGAACAGAACTGGCAAAATTGGACATGCCCTCGTTTGCGGAAGCAGTCAATGCGACTTGATATTTTTCGAGCACGCCACACGTTCCGAGGGGCAAAGCAGATTATATCAATGTGACTAACATCATCTCTTCGCGATCAATAACATTACACATATCTATAGCCATGCAAATGATATTTAATGATACTTTTGAGAATGTACAGGGATATAAACCACCTATGTAGAGAAGTCCGTTATTCACCATGGGGCAGGCAAACCCGACGCTGAAGCGCCAATCTCGGTCAACTCCGTTAGAGGGTCTAACAAGCCTTTGTACTGCGGTTGGAAAGTGGCGTTGGTGTAGGGACATTGAACCGATGCAGATCCTTTATAGATCGCTGTAAAGCTTGCTGCACAAACTTCGAACGAAGTGAATTCGTCATAGGATATCTCGACAGCGTTCCGCGGGTTACGTTCGCCGGCTGCGACACGTTGGCGAGCCTTTTTGGAAAGTGAGACACAGCGAAAAAGTCGGCAGGATACCAAGGCTTACCGTAGCGGCAATTTTGGCATCGGGCTTCAATTCCAACAACCTCTTCGCAAAGCGAGCAGCATGGGCCGAGTTATTTGCCTTACCGAATACAGTAATAGCACTACGAAGAGCGATTTGCAAATGGACCGGTTGTAGTTGACAGTGAGTAAAGTACGCCGCGAGCTCAAGGCTTCTTTTGATATTGTCGGGCTCCTCTTGGGCTACTCGTCGCCGTTCTAATTCGATCGAAACCCCGAGCAAGTATTCACGGGCAGAGGTTACCAGGTCCCTCCACTAAAAATCGTCAGTAAAAGCTAAAGATTGCACCGTCCATCTCCCACCTGTTTAGCCTCCTCGTCGGAGTTAAGAACAACCACCAGAAGTGCTCTCAAGACAGATCGGAACGTAGCTTGCGCATTGACAAGCCTATTACCTGCCACGTCTCGAGCGCCATCCACGAATTCTGACCGGATAGATTGCAGCGATCTCGCCGCCACGGGTAAAACTCTACTAGGGGATGACTCGGAAGGATTCCGTCGGACGTGAAGCTGTAGAGGAGGTAAGGAAGCCACGGGAGATAAATAGGTATGCGATGAGCGGTAAATAGAGATGAATAACGGTTTGAGTGGTTCGAAATTGACAACTCCAAGTTGACGGTTCAGAAGCTGATAAACAATATCAATCAGCAAATCAATACGGATATCTTTATTCCAACTCGCCTGCATTGCCGTCTCGAAAGACCCTGCGGCAACATGGTCCACAGCAAGGGGTGAGTTCCTCACCCAGTGCTCGATTTCACTGCTGCCTGGCGTAGCACCTGCACCGAGTTCCTCCTCTTCCTCTACTTCCTCCTGGACTTCATGAGATGCTGAAAATTCGGCATCTGCATCGAGTTCCCAGCCGCCCTCCTCAGGATCAATGTCTTCGTGAACCTCCTCATCCTTAGCCCAGTCATCCAACGCTGCCAATGAACCAGCAGCAGCATCGCCATTGACATATGCAGGCTCGATTCCATTCTCGAGACTTCCACTGGCGAGAGCACGGTCGAAGAAGTTTTCACCGCTAGAAAGGCTAGGCCAAATGAAGTCTGTGGTCGGATTTATCACAAGCGGAGGTTTCCGGCTGGACTGTCCAAATGAAGGGACATCATCAACATCAGCGGGTGATAGACCAGCAGCTTCAAGAATCTCTTCTGCAAGTTCTTCCAAATCATGACTTTTTGCCGTGAGATATGCTAACGGATCTTTTAACAGAGTTATAGGTCAGATATGTGTAAGGCAGCAATATTACACACTTACACATGCCAACGTCCCTTAACACCGATATACGACTTAAAACATCTCCAACGTACAATGCGTTATGGAACCTCGACATAGGATTGCCTCGAGCATCAGCAATCTTCTGCATCTTCGAAAGTTTATCTGTACTTCCGGTAGCAAGGTACAAGAAAGAAAGCTTGTCGAAGTTCTTGGTCTTTTGGTATGCCTTCTCAACAATCTGTTTGGGGTTTCTCAATTACACAACACAACAAATTTGATATTGTGTAGAATCACTACCTTATGATTACCCTGCTTGAGAGCCTGTTGCGCCAGACGCTCCCAGCAATCTGGGCGGTCGATCGACTCCGCTGTTTCTACGGCCACATCAAGATTACCACATTCGATAGCGAGCTCAAACCGTGTATTCGTGTCTTGAACGAAATGTAGGGCAATCTAGAAAGTCGAATATCAGCACAGTGCACTTGCAAGGCACTCAAAAGCAGACCTCGGGGAAACCTTTCTGTTGTAGATAAGCTATTATACTTTGTCCGAGAAGAGTCGAAGTCTTGATGATGTATAGCATTTCTTCATAATTATTCTTCAACAATGCAAGCTTGAATCGATATTCGGTAGGATCGAACGTGATAGTTCGTGGACGAGCAGAACGATCAAGGCAATAGATAGTCTTGCCTTTGACACGAGTGAGATAGACAGGGTTATCGAGTGTGCAGATGACCCCATGGTCACTATGCCAGAAAAATCAACACCCTGAAGTACGAAACGAGATGACGGTAATCTTACCCTTGGTAAAGACAATATTTAACATGGTTTAGAGTGGAGTAAATGAAGACTCCTGCGTCATCCCATGCACCGGACTTGATCCTGATTGTTTCGTGGATCAGACTGTGCTGCGAGAAGTTTCTGTTCGCAATGGTGATGGCTGAAGGAGAGACATTGAAACACAAAAAATCTTTACAGGTCATGAGACGTACTATGTTTGCTCATCAAAGCGACAAGACTACTGTCGGCATTCCACATAACATACTTGACGGGGGGACTGTTGATTTCTGCTAAAGTCTTCTGCTGTTGGATATCGTACAAAACCACTGTAGACGTTGAGCTCAAAATCAAGCAAGCGGTGCCGCCGTAGAAAATTTCGTTCGTCTGAACTGGAGGTTTGATGGTCTTGACCACTGAGTTTGATGTGTCCCGGACTTCAATAATCTAAGCGCAGAGGGCTTCAATGCCTTTCTGGAACATACAAACTCAGACTCACTTGTGTAGTTTTGTTTAAGACCGCAAATCGATTCCTGGCAACGAAGATAGCACTCATACCAGAACCTCTCTTTCCATCCACACTTGAGTCTTTTAACTCGCCACCCTGAGCTGAAGAGGGTTTAGGCAACGTTGTCAGCTCGTACATCCCATTGTCACTAGAGATGGTGACAATGACAGCATTTTCTGCGGGATTGAAGCTGAGGGTCCGTGGGGGCATATATGGGCTACCGAATTTACGGACACTGAGTAGACCGATGTCAGAGGCGGTTTCAAAATCGTATGAGCGTACGTATTTGTCCCGAATGTAATATAATGTGTTCTGGTGAACAGAAAAAGCGGGCCTTTCGCGCTCAAGTTTGAAGACGATAAGGCCACTATCATGTCCCGCAGCGAACAAGTTGAGATTCGGATGTGCGGCTAGGTCCCAGAAACGGTCATGCTCCCTTCTGAAAGTTTGAATGGCGGTGCGTTTGGCCAAGTCCCATACTCGTACTGTCTTATCCTCACCGCAAGATACTATTAATTCATGCTTCGGGTGAAAGATAGCTGCAGAGACGTTGTTGAAGTGACCACGACAAGAATCAACCTCCCAGGCTTTGGTCTCGCTCATTCTCCAGATCTTGATCGTTCGGTCGTCTGCTGCAGAGAGAATGAGAGGCAAGGTCGGGTGAAAAGTGGCATAGTTTACGCCGCGATCGTGGCCCTCTAGGACATATTTGACAGTTGAGAAGGTATCAAATGTTTCGAAGTTTCCGGGCCCAGAATTCGGAGAACCTTTACGGAGACCAGAAATATCCCAGACGCGAACGGTCTGATCCATGGAAGCAGAGACGACAAGATCGTCCTTAGGATGGAAGAAAGCAGACATCACGTAGTGAGAGTGACCTGTAAGAACTGCGATGCAGTTTCTTGACGTGCTGTTCCATATACGAATGGTCTGGTCATCTGAGCACGATATCTAGTAAAACTGTTCAGTGTAATTATCATTGGGGTCGAGCTGAGAACATACGATCCAAGGCATTTCATGATGAAATTGGGTGGTTCGGAGGTAGTCAAGGTGCCCATGCAACGTGAATAAACACCTTCGGTTTTGCGGTCGGATGTCTTTTCCGGACAGTTAGAAACAGTCGGAAACACACTGAGGAAGCGTGTCACGTACCCCAGACTTTGATTTTGTAGTCGTCTCCTCCTGATACCAGTAACGCACGGCTGGGATGGAAATGTACGGCTCGAACAGGACCTATGGGTGCTCGTTCAGTACGGTCTCTTTACATCCGAAAATCTTTCTCAAACGACGTGCCTTCATGTTCTTCGAAGCGATCTACCAGCACACCCATACGATAGTTCCAAAGTTGAATACTGCCATTGTGAAGACCCGCAGCTAGCAAAGGTTGAGTAGGATGGAAAGCAAGTCCTGATTTACAGAAGATTATTAGAGTAGCACTAGGCGTTTATTTCTTAAAGCTCACCCTTAACGCGGTTGCTTTTTGACTCGAACTTGGTGAGCATTACCGACATGGTCGGCAACTGATAATGAGGTCGCGGAAATATGCAAGAGACTTGAAATGTGTAGACGTGGAACGGATGTAACAGTGCACCAATATGTCACCTCTGTCACGCATGGGCGTCTGATCTTAGCGCCCGTGTATACATAGCAAATTGAATGGAGCGAGGTAGAGGTAGAATAGATGTAGTATAGATATCAAACTGTGGATAGAGAAGTAGAGCCTTTTTCCAAAGCAAAGAGCCTCAAACCATGCTTCAAAGCCGACACCTTGTTTCAGTACGTGTGCTTAGTATGATCGCCGGCCCTGCGAATACCCAAATATCTTGCGTATACTGTGCCGCTTTTTGGTCGATGGCTAGGTTGTCTCTGAGATTGTCATGACATTGTTAAATTCAAATAGCCAGGGGGTATCTAGGAGTCCAGTGTTCACAGAGAGTTAGCCTCTACCAGGCTCCAAGGCTTGTCCCCAACAAGATGACTCTTCCGTTGCTGAATGAACACTGATGAGTGATATAGCGGACATTCCTCCACTACCCCGAAGACCGTGACAGTGATACTTGATATTGATGAAAACAATACGGGCCTCCGCCACCATCTGGGGTTACATTGTCTCAAGACAAAGTTTCCAGATTACTAGAAAATAGGAAAGCAGCTAGAACGCATACCTGACTTGTCATTATCCTTGCCTTCCTTACAGTTGAGAATTATGGAAGACACTGGAACTGTTGGTACTCGCTGACCTCCAAAAGAGATCAGCCATTGCAACAACACACTACAGCGCTCCAAGATCAATTTGGTCGCCATTTCAGCTCTTCGCTATGGAGTTGTTCAAGGACAGATCGAGATGATGCGTCTCTTTCTAAGCACACATTGTAGGTCAACCAGCAAGGGGTTAGCGATGATTGAGATAAGTACTACAGTCGGTGGTGTTAGCTATGCTTTCGTAAATCAGGACTGTGATACACAGTGACAGTTTCGTTCATCCATTCCATACGCTTTCAAGATCATTTGAGCTGAGGCGCTAGCATCTCAAATGAGATTTGTCCCTAGAGGGGTTATCGTGATTCTGCGATATGATATCTGAAAAAAAGCTATTTGAAAGCGCCAAAGACAGGTCAGCGCCTAAACCTGGGATGTAGAGTTAGACGCGATGGCAGACGCAATGCGGATATACCATGTACTATTCCTCTTCCTCGAACAACGGGAAACTTGAAGAGACAGCTGATTTATTCTCTTGGATATTTTGGCGCTTCATTCCATCATTCAAGCAAATACCGCCCATACACCATATTGAAGCTGATATAGGTGTGCATAGATACTAGGCTTCCATTGACAGGAAAAACATTGTGACCTGTCAGCTGGCTGCCCAGGAACGCTCGAGACGCATTGAGGCTTTATATGAGTATTAGGATTACGAGTCTTTTCAACAAAAAAAAAAACAACCACTCGGTGAGCACCGAAGATGTATTATCCGAAGTAAACAAACGCAAGATACATATTTGGAGGATGCGTGAAAATTCTCGAGTTTAAATCGATGGGTGGTGCCATAGGTTGATTACTTGGGTTTAGGCCTGGGACTCGGAGAACCGGAAACAGGGGGTTTGATACGGCCGCGAGGTTGCTGTCTGAGTGGAAATTACTCAGGACCAGCGGTCCTCTATCGATTGAATAGACTCACTCGGGCCGCACAGGCTCTACGTCCCAATCCTTTGTTTCCTTTGTTTCTGTTTCTTCTGTTTCTTTGTCTTTGTTAGCGACCTCGATAGAGTCAGCTGCAGGTCGAGGTTCTATGTCAGGTTCTGTGATAGCCTTCTGCTGGTCAAAAGTTGGATTTTCCGTTGTGGTACTGTCCAGGCTGGAATCATGAGATCCAGCCTTCGGTTCTTCAGTAGACGATAATAAGGACGAATCCTCTCTGTAATACAGTATTCAAGTTAGTCATGCACTAGTCACAATGACAATGCTCTCTGCCCTACTCCTTGGGAGCATTTGTGCTGGACGCCATAGCAGGTTAAAAAGTTGGTGTTCAAGGTCCGGATATACTTACTTGAAAACAACTTTTCAATATCCTGTGGCATTGCCGCTAGTCGAATGAGAGCCGAAAACTATGGCGCCCTGTGATATCGCTGATTAGTGCCTAATAGTATGTAACAGTTAGCGCCCACCACTTTTTTGGACTCGTAGCTTAAGCTTCAGAAGCTTCAACTTTCAGTCTACGGTACAATTAATTATGTCTCTGATTGCTTGAATACATAAATACTACTCCCAGCGCTGCCATCTATACCGCCATAATAAGACGGCATTGTACCGCTTCCGGCGGTTCAATGTCACCAGGTAGAAGCTGTGCCAGGTTAAAACTATAAAGTCAACAACAGGTTAACAGCAAACGACCACAACCCATCGTCCAATCAAACCTTTCGGTCACTCCTATACGCATCCCTCCTCTATACCAATGAGTCAGCTCGCACTGTTTGAAAAGGTCATCAGCCACCGTGATGACAGTTCTCGGGGAAATCTTCGCCCAATCACTTCCTTGGCTAACGGACGTTATGATAAATGCTCATTGTGAGTCTCGATCCCGGCTGCTACTGGTCTGCTGCTTAAAAGAACTACACAGTGCAACTCCTCATAGTGTAATTCTTGCACCTGGTTTTCAAAGCCCAATGTTGGTCTTCACGTTCCTATCCCTGGTAGGATATACTGACATCTCTCGCTCCACACAGACCACATTACCTATTGCCTCAATGGACGGCTCATATTCATCCAGAAGGCCAATTGTACTTTCACCGGCACTCAGTCTTTCAGGTCACTACAGATGCATATCTCTATAATCCGGAGATCCTGGACACTGTGGTTTTCTGGATCAAAAAAATCGAAGCTTTAATCGAAGAAAAGAATATGCCGCTCTCGGATTCTATCGAGCTGTATATTCTCATTGAAGACACCGGTTGCGCGTATTATTTCATTGACCACGCTTCACGTTCTCTGTTCTGGCTGGAGGCAATACCAAGTGAACAGCTAAATATACCGGACGTTGGGTCATCGTCCCATCTCAGTGAGATGCCACTCCTTCGTTCTACGTGTCAAAAATTTATCAAGGTGCATGCAAGGTCTTTACCTCGAATATCTATACTGGACACACGTAGAGCATTTTCCTATGCATTTCGGGGGAATTCCTGTGAAACTAGTGGAGAACCTCCTTTCCGTGTTCTCACACGCACTGACAGGTATGACTGTCGAATTACGATTCTGCAGTGCCGGTGACACCTTTACCAATTCAACTTCAGACCAAATGACTTCACAAACATCTACATTTTTCTACACCCAGAAGGAATGTGCTCAATTCATCAAAATTCTCAAGTTAGCACGAGAAAATAGCTCTGATGGGCATCAAGTCTGTGTCATTGGTGCGCAATTTTACACTCGCGTTTTACTCAATCTCACTAAGAGCTTTTTGTTTAGCTCGTCTTTGGAGGCAAGTTTGTGAGTTTCAGAACATTTAATTATTACCCTCGAGATTATAACACTGCACGCAGGTGACAATCGATTTGTAACACACTACGGGCAGGAAACCAGTCGGCTTAGCCGAGATCAAGCTATTCTATACGATCCCCCCCAGCCTTCAAGTCGGGTCTCAACCCTAGCACGATGCATCACGTTCACTGCATCCGATGCATATCTAACCAAGCTCAATGACCTATTCGTCGACCGATTGGTATACTTCAGTCAATGGCAGCCTTTCATACGCCGTTGTTTGTATGGATGGCGAAGGTCCTTCTGGAGCGTGAGTACTTCCGTTCAACGTGTCTTCTAGGTCGAATCCTTATCAGAATCCCATCTCCTTTAGGCACTCGCGATCATAATGTACGTCCAACCATCAGTTGGTGTTTCAATTTACTGAAGAATACATGACAGACTTCATGGATTTGTGCTCTTCGTCGAATGCGAGCCTCTATTGGCCGTCGTTTCTGCATCGCTCACTTTCACGAGTTTGTTGACTTCTTTGATCCTAGTCCATCGATACGATCGACTAGAATCTGACGATGCTTGTGCGCACGATGTGGTAAGCCTGCTCATCTAACTCAAACACGTATTTCACTCATTAAATGACTCCAGCACGAGCATCTCACCGCTCTCCATTCCTCCAAGTACAATTTCCAATTCATAGCGTTGTCATACGCATTACCCAATGCTCTTCAATTATGGGCTCTCGTTTTCCTCGCGCTCAACGCTCTTGTGGTCCTCCGTGATGTCGTTGGAACATGCTGCGCTTTCGGTTGTGGATTGTTTGTTGCTGTAGTGTTGTTCTGGTTCTTGCGAATCACCTCGGAACGCTCATGGAATCTGATTCCACAAGCTTTGCGAAGAGATAAAAGCGAACATGATATGGTCTGAATACCGTTGTATCAGCTCCTCCATAGTTAGCGTCACCTTATCTGTCGGGTCATTGGGACTGGGAATCGTTGGTGGGTCTCATACTATTTCGAAGAATTTAAAGTAACTATGTGTACTGTTAGCCTTGCATCTACACTGTACTTATCGTGGTCAATATTGTATCATATAGGCTCATTGGACAGATTGGATAGTGTACTATGTGTTGTGGTGCCATCAACTGGCCACTCAGACTGGTACTTGGTTTAACTTTGAAGCTTGTACGGCCAAATTGCAAGAATGAAAACGCTAGAAGTTGCCCTTCGCTTTCGTGCTGGACTCACACGTCACAATGGAAGATTGCCGAAGAGCCAGCTGACCTACCGAGTAGCTGAAATACTTAAAGGTGAAGTTATTCTTATCATTTTCCACCCCTACAATGACTCTAAACCTCGAGGGATTTCCTTTGCCTACCCTGGACCATCTAGGAGTATCGTCTGTTCCTGATGATATAGACGCGAAGAAGATCGCTTCGGAATGGTTCACTCAGTTTGCGGCATTCCTGGAAGCTAGCGATGTCGATGGAGCGCTCAAGTTATTCGATACTGAATCCTATTGGCGCGATATCCTGGCCCTTACATGGAATTTTCGTACCTTCGTTGGAGCTAACAGTATCAAACAATTTCTCAAAGATCGTCTAAGCATTTCACGACCGAAGGCATTCAAACTCCGAGACGAGTTCCTGGGGCTTCAACAGCCTTATCCTGATCTGATATGGATCTCATTTTTCTTTGATTTCGAAGTGGGAGACACGGGGATTGCATCTGGTGTTGGACGGCTGGTCCCTCAGGCAGATGGTAGCTGGAAGGCACATTGCATCTTCACCAATCTCGAGGATTTGAAGGGATTTCCTGAGAAAGTCGGGCATCTGCGCAACTTGGAGCCGAATCATGGCTCATGGGAGACTTTAAGACGGCGCGAAGCTGCATTTGAGGACAAGGCCCCTATTGCTTTGATTGTAGGAGGCGGTCAAGGTGGTTTAGAAATTGCTGCTAGACTTAAAATGCTCGATGTTCCGGCCTTGGTCGTGGAAAAGAACGCACGAATTGGAGACAGCTGGCGGAACCGGTACAAGGCGTTGTGTCTTCATGATCCCGTCTGTAAGTCCACTGTTCGGAATCGTTGAACTTTTATTTAGTCTGTTACAGGGTATGACCACATGCCTTATCTTCCGTACGCGGATTTTTTGTTTAAGGAATAAGGAGTAGAAATCATTGAACCTCTTCATATCAGATTTCCCCCTAACTGGCCAGCTTATTCCCCAGCTGCAAAAGTTTGTGCTATTTCGTTGCTTTGAAAGTTTTGCACTAAATCACACTGGCTCAAGCTTGCTGGATGGTTAGAACACTATGCCGAGGCTATGGAACTCAATGTCTGGACTTCATGCGAAGTCATAAAAGCTGTCCGAGACGAAGCAAACGATAACTGGAGTATAACTGTACAATTCTCTGATGGAAAACAACGCGACTTCGAAGGCGTTAAACATCTCATCTTGGCTACTGGCCTAAATGGTAATCAGCCGAACGTTCCCTCGTATCCTGGCATGGTAAGCTGCATTTCTCCTCGGAAATTTTCGTTTTTACTAGTTTGAATACCAGGATTCTTTTAGAGGCCAGATCCTTCATTCCAGCCAACATAACTTGGCTTCCGATCATATTGGAAAGAAAGTTGTGGTAATTGGGGCGTGCACGTCTGGTATGATTGTTAGAGTATTTGTCCATGGCGGATTCACAGAACCCCAACTCAGGCCATGACATTGCTTCCGACTACTACCTCAACGGCATCGGTATGTGATTTTGGACCCATAACTGTACACTGCTCTAGATGCTTGCTCTTCAGATGTGACGATGTATCAACGTAGTTCCACATATATAATGAGCACAAAGGCCGGCTGGGAGGTTCTTTTCTCGAGTCTGTCTCGCGTCAAATCCAGCATTCTATGTTTCTTGCACTGAATACCTACGCAGATCTCTATGCCGAAGACACTTTACCTACAGACCTTGCGGACCGTGTCAACGCGTCCTTCCCATTGGGGTTTATGATGAACGGATTCGCACAACGAGCGACTGAGGCAATTGCTGAAAAAGACAGGTATGTATCTTTATTCAATTACGATGAATGATGTCCAAATACTCTCTATACAGGAACATGCTTGACGGTCTCCGCAAACGTGGTTTCAAGTTAAACATGGGCATCAATGGTACAGGCTTCGGAATGTTAGGTGATTCGCAAGATGCGCTCATTTTCTTTCAAGAGCTCACCCCATAATCCAACAAGCCTGGAGTAAAGCCTCAGGCTATTATTTAGGTTTGTACAGATGGTCCCTCTATTCCAGCGTATGATTATCCCTTGTAGATGTTGGGGCCAGCCAAATGATCATAGATGGCAAGATAAAGCTCAAAAATGATAGCTTATTACAGTCGTTCACGGAGACAGGGCTCAAATTTGAAGATGGTAGCGAGATCCCTGCAGATGTTGTAGTCTTTGCAACTGGGCGAGTTGTTTTCAGGTTCTTGAGAATATACTTATACAGACCCTTCTAGGTTTGGCGATGCCCGAAATCTCATTCGAAAGGTTTGTGGTGACGATGTTGCGAACAAATGCAGTCCCGTATGGGGCTTGAACGAAGAGGGAGAGATCCTTGGTTCTTGGAAATACATGGGTATTCCCGGATTGTGGTATGCTATGGGTATGGTGACATTCGCTCTTCGTCCAGCCAATAAATTAATAAATTCATACAAGTTATAGGGAATCTTGCAATGGATCGCTTTCATTCAAAACATTTGGCCCTTCGTGAGTTCCACCTACCTGATATCCAGCGTGGATGCTAAGCGCAGCTGGTCACAGAAATCAAGGCGATGGAGGAGAATGTTTTCGGTCCTCGTTACTCTCGAGTGGGATAGCGCAGTTGTAGAATCAGAACGAAATAAAGTATTGACAAGAATCGCAGTACTTACAGTCTGTACAGTGGTTTCTAATGAATGTTGGATGGAATCCATGATATTCGTGAGAAACTCCCGCCTCGTGTTTTCCATTTACAGTATCATAGAACCTTGTGGGCGCATTCCATCATGTTTCTGTATTCGAAATGATGCTCAAGTCTTGAGCTTGAACCTTCATGAACCTCCTGCAAAGGATTGTCCGACTTCTTCGAAAATTGTTCAACAGTACACCAGTGCGATTGACTATTGGGTCTGTACTTGCTCTCTACACTTTCCTTGCGCGCCGCGGCAGAAAATGGACTGTGAAGAAGGAAAGAACTAACGCACGTCCTGATCTTACTGGAAAGAACCCTTCCTTTGGGCTTCCTACGCCGTCTATATCGCCTCCGGAGGGAGTGATCTCTGCTGCTAGCCGTATACCTGATAGTCTGTATCCTTATCCATTCAGTGGGCGCAACGCTTCAGTATCATCGCAGGATATCAGTGCCTCTTCAATCCATACCGACGCGAGTGCGCAGCAATCATCCCAACAGTTGCAGTATATATCGCACACAACGCCGACACGAACGAGGCCCTCGGATCACAGGAGTCGCTCGAATCCTCACATAGATATCCCCTCAATCTCCGGACAACACCTTTACATTAGTGGATCAGCTTCACGTGTGTCCTCGCGACCAAATAGCTTATATGGACAAACATTAGGCTCCCGGCCACCTAGTTTCCATGGCCAATTGTCTGTCTCTCGGCCCATAAGTCCTTACACGAGTAGGCATGGGTCTGGGTCTCAAGTTTCAATCCCTCCTAGCATAACGATTGATCGGGGTCCTGACGAGGAAGGATTTGATACAACCCCATTGCAAACCTCTCCAATCCAGGAAGACAGTCCGTTCACCCACCTTAGAAATCAAGACGAACCCGGATTCAAACAACTCTCAGAACTATATGAAAGATTTTGTCCCATACCACCTGAATATTATCCTCGATATGAACGATCCATTTATGTGTGAGCTGGTTCTCAGCTCTCTTGGTGCTGTCGCTAATCAATCGTTCTAGTCCAGATGAACGTACAACTTATACAGTCAAACCTCTGACGTATTCCTTTGGACAGTACGTATACCATATTCAAAATACGATTCACCGTAAGTTTATAACACTGGAGGGTCAGTGAGGAAAAAATTCCTGCGGAATGGAAGAAGAAGATTCATCCAGAGGGTGCTTGTTATTACGTTTATCAAAATGGGGTGAGTTATCTTCCAATTTCTTGTATCAGTGTTAATTAAGTCTTCGAAGAGGTATTACACAGATGCTAATATTATGGACGATCTCACCAAAGACCGGATTGTCGCCTGCATTAACGACTTCGACGATTTCATCCGTTCTCGCAGTATCCAATTATCATCGCGGACCAACACGGTTTTCAATCTACATACTGACCCATATGATCCGGATAAATATACTTGCGAATACTACATCGCGGATCACGCCACTCGCTCTGTCTTCTGGCTCGATGCTGTCGACGCCGAATCATTTCCTGTCTGGGGGCAGGTAAAAGGAGTAACCTCCCCAACACACATTGGTAACGAGCTTCTTTTTTGCCTACTCTCTGTTTGTCCTTACTATCTATAGAGCATGCTGTTGTCTCATTGTACTGGTATCACTGTCATCTATTTCCTCACTCATACGATCTTACTATTGAGGCTGTGGATGAGTTGCGGGATATTCTTCTGCACTGTATCTGCGGTCAGTTTTTTTGACACAGTCACATCACAGAGCCTACTCATTTTTCTCATAGATACAATCACCTCTTCTACTAGTACTGTACCATACAGTGTGGCGGATCTGAAAGAGATGATGATTCTCCTGAATAATCTGCGAAGTCAGCTACGCTCTAAGTCTTGGTTGCGTCTCGTATCTTATTCTTGTCCTTTAGAAAACCCTGCTACTGGTGGAGGTGTTTCGGCATATAGTACGTATCTTCAAAACGCAAAAATTAACATTCTAAAGCAAGTTGCAGGCCGTATCATGTATATTTTCGGTGAGCACAACCGAGGCACCATGCACAATCACATCTCAATTGTTCCTTTAGCGCGCTTGCGCTTCCTTCACTTCCATGGCCAACCCGCTGCTCGACTAGACCGCGATCAATCGGTTCATCACAATGCTGATCGCCTTCAAAATCGTCGTCCTTGGTGGATGAAATGTTTGTCTCCCGCTCTATTTTCAGCCCCAGATCTGTATTATCGAATACTGTCGAACTTATGGGTGGATAACCTTGTTCACGAAGCTGCGTGGTCTGATTTCGTTAACAAGATGAATGAGGAATGGCAGCAACTTATTCTCTTTGTGCGTTTTCTCTTCAAGGCTTCATATCGCTGAACTTCATGTTATAATCAGAATACTGTGCTCTTAAACGCAAATGTTGCATTTCTGGCCATTCAATCGATAGACGACTCTAGTGACTCACCTGGACGGTCGCCTGAGCAAATTGCGAGCTTTTTATCTATCGTTGCCAGTTTCGGGAGCATCATCCTTGGTCTCGTACTAGCACGCAAACATCGCGCCAAGGCTAAAGACACCGCTGAAGATGCTGTATGCTTTAGTCGTAGTCGAGAAAATAGCCCCAACTTATTCATCATCAGGCAAAATTTCTGAATTCATGGGAGCGAAACCGGCTTGGAATAGCATCGCTTGCTATTCTATACAGTGTGCCATACGCCTTGTTATTATGGGGGTATGTGTGGATATTTTTCTTGAATAGCTCCTGCCGTTTAATGAACTTCCTTGTCAACAGCGTGCTTTGTTTCCTCGTCGCTTTCTCATTTATGTGCTATATCGATTCTGATATTCTCATTCGCTCTCTCATGAGCAGTGCGTGGTTCGTTGTCGCTGTCCTTGTTCTTTGGTGTGTTACAGCTCTCGCCTCTTGGGATCACCGTTCAAACGATCAAGAATCATTCTGGTCGTATGTCCATGAACTGCTGTCGTATCTCTTATTCGGTCTGTGGTGGTCCATAGACGGAGCCTTTACAATGATTGCCAATAGCTGGCGGCTCTTGAATGCACGACAGACGACGGTTCAGGCGGCTCAACAGCAGCCAATTGAGCTACAGAATACGAATACTCGGAAAAGTTCGGTAGGGACTGCAGTGGGTGAATTGTGGAGAAGATCATCTTTATTTAACAAAGCAGACAGGAAGGGTACTGATGATACTCAAGTGACTGCGGTGGAAACACAGTGCTAGCTAGGAGTAGAAATAGAACGCGCCTCGTATGTAGCAGTATACTTTGTTATCTGATCTATGTATCGTTATATTTTATTGTTGTTTCTCGTCACCGATTCACCTACTGGCATTATTGGTGTATAGTCAATCATTCATTTCTTGTTCAAACAACGTTTATTTGAAGATAAAGGTTTAATACCGTGCCCGTCTTCCACCTCCCCATCTTTGTCTACCTCCTCCACCGTCGCGGCCCCCGCCACCTCGTCCCGAAGTGTCATATCCTCTATCACCAGCGCCACCTCTCTCCCTGTCTCCACCGTACCACTCATTCGCATTTGAATCTTGTCCGTATATCGCCTCTTCCTGCGAAGGCAATGGACCATTCATACGGGCGGAGTTCGTATTTGCGGAACTAAAGCCAGGAAGATCCCCAATTCCGGGAATACTAAAGTCGTCATCTGCGCCAGGCCCACTGAATCCACCTCTATCGCTAATGTCATACCCGTTTTGGCCGTGCGAGTTACCGTTACCATATGCTGCACCAGCACCGTTTGTTCCGTTAACCCCTCCCTCATACACTTCATCCTCTTTACCATACCATCCACCTGCTGTTCCGGCTCCATCGAACCCGGGTACTGCCACATCCTCGTCATCCCAGCCTCCATCTGCGCCATCTACAGCAGCAGGAGGTTTCTCTCCACCTGCGCTGAACACCGCATCACTATCTCCAGGACGTTCCCTTGACCAGAACCGTGTCGTATGATCGTTCGAGGCGGAAACGAGAAGATGCCCAAGTGGATGGAAAGCCAGTGACCATACGTTGGAATCGTGGGCTTCGGAGAGGGTGGCTCGAGGCAACGTGGTAGGCGTCGGTGGGAGGGCAAGATGTGCAGGAAGGTCTGAGAGTTTGGATTTGACGGAAGAAGGCGGGATAAATGGCGTCGCGGAAGACGATTCATCGGAAGAGAGATCCCAGTGAATGATAGAGCCTTCTGAGCCGCCGGAGACAAGTATTGGATGAACTGGATGCCAAGCCACGGCTGATGAAGAACATATAAGGATAAAGCATAATCACAACTGATAGCTCGAACTTACAGCACACTTCTTTCTTGTGACCTTTGAGTACACGGTACTCTTTCATTGCCCGAATATCGAATACACGCACTGTTTGATCACGAGAAGCACTAGCCACTAGGTTGCCATTCGGGGACCAAGCAAGTGCTTGGATGGTATTTTTGTGTTGGTGACTAGAAAAAAAGCTAAATCAACGCATGAAATCTCTCTAGTTCGGAAAATCACTGTACAGAGTGCTCAACACGGTACCTGTCCGCGGATCCCAGAATTTGATTTGATTGTCTTTACTTCCAGAGACAATGAGTCCTTTCGTTGGGTGCCATTGTACACATTTCACGTCCCACCCATGACCTGGAGCGAAGAGTTAGAAGAAGAACATCACCAAAAGCGTAGGGAAAGCTCACCTGTCAGAACACTTTCGACTCTACTCTCCTGGAACGACCATATCCTGACACTTGAATCATCACTGGCGGTGGCAAACCTTCGATCATCTGGACTGAAGCTGATTCCTCGAATGGCTTCTCGTGAATTGGAACCCTGCCAAGCGGTGAGATTGTTCATATTGGGCTCGAAGTACTTGATGATACCCGTCTTGTCCGCAGACGCCAGATATGCTCCCGAATGCGTGAATGAGAGCGTGCAGACGGCTGTATCATGGGCTTGGAGGATCGTTTCGAAATTGAAGGTTAGTCCGTTCCAGAGCGTGAATTCACCAGACGTAGAGCCTGTGAGGATCCTTCGGCCTTCTGGGGTCCACTGATTAAGGCTTGTGAGCAAAAGAAATGAGGAATTAGATTGTTTAGACGTACTGTGACGACGTTCACCGGACAACGTATCTTGTTCGTTGAAGTATGAACGAACTTTGTACATAATGAAGTCGAGGCGTTCTCTGGATAAGCTTTGGGTGGTAAAAGCTGGATTCAAATTAGATCATACTAAGCAACCGAATTGTTGATGTACGCACGTTGATAATTGAGGGAGGACAAGGTCTCATCTGATGAGTATACAGCGGATTTGGACGCAATTTCCGTAGCTATGCACGAGTATGAGTACTGAGCGTGATAGACTGAGAGAATAAAAGCATGTACCATATTCCATCTACCTAGTCCACCGTTAAAATCCACTGTCCGTCTTGGCCGAGTCTTCTTCACAAGCTTCCCGTCCATGAACTGTCTCGCATAGGCAAGTTCCTGCTCTTGAGCTCTAGCATCATCTGTTGGTGGAGGCTGCGGTGGATCCTTATATTTTTTCGGTGTCCATTCGATATGCGGTATTGAATGTTTTTGTGGAAGCGTTCTTGTCGGTAACAAGACTGGCAAAGGCTGCAGATCTGCTTCTGGCATTATAGTACGTCGAAATGTCGAAATATTGAGTGGTCACAATAACATCACAAAATACAACAAATATAGAATTGAGCAGCAGTGGTGTTGATGAAAGAAAAACGCGTGCGATTATTTATGCATTCCAAGTTTAGTGCAATGGAACAGCTTTGACCATGTCCGAAATTGGATACATCTCCATGATTCAACATTGCAACATTTAGTATTCTAGATACAGCTCATTCAAAAGTCGCCACCAAGGTCTTCATCATCCAGATCACCCTCCTGGATTTCCTTTGCCAGCTCTTTCTCTCGTTCCCGAGCTCCTTCCGCGTCCGCAAGTTCTTTCCGGTGAGCATTCAAGGGATAGCGCATAGCCTGCATTGTTTAATGAGTACAAACAGAAGCACCATACTACCTTCAAGCTTACCTTGACACTCTGGTTATGTAGCTCCAAGCAATAACCAATTCTCCTAGTAAATACTTCTGCTACCTCGGAGCCGTACCCTCTCTTTACACCACCAGCACCACCACAAGCCATCCACCCTTTCTCATGGACTAGTCTGCCGTCAATGACGCCATCACGAATAGCCTTTCCGACGATGTACTCGGCGTCTTCCTCAGAATCCAAGTGCAGTTTCACGCAAATATCTTTCAGCGAAATAAGCGAATATGCGAGCGACAGGCGACGAATGCCTGTTTTGATAACATTCTGGCGTAGTCGGGTAATGAGAGTGTGCGTCTTATCAGCTTGGAAGAGTACAGCATGCTTGAGGACCGTTTGCTGGAATTGTGAAAGGGACCCTGTACGGACAGCTGGGAGCAAAGATCTCGAATAAGTGATTGTATGCATTCGACGATACCTTTCGCGTACCTTTCACAATCTCAAAATATCCTTTCAGCGGTTTCTCTAACACAGGATGTCTGAAGATTCCCCGATCTGGAATATCACCCATCAAAAGCTCTACGACCACAAACAGTTTATGTACAGCCTGATAGAAGCCAGGTGCTAGGGTAGCTGGCGGCGCACGGCGGATCGCTTGTTGCAAGTTCGTGTGAGCATCACTGTAGTTCAGCTGCACGGCCTTTATCCGACCAAGGTAGTAGTGGTATCGGGCGAATTGAGGGTTGCCAGCAGATACGGGAAAGGTCGTTTTGGATACAAGTTTGTCGGCTTGATCATACAAACTGTAAGCCAGGTATGAACGAAGAAGACGATTGATGAGGGATGCTTGGGTGTCGTCGTCGTGTCGAAGGGCTGCAGTTCGTTGTGCGGCCAAGAAGAGCCTGAGCATGATGTGAGTAACTTGGGAAAAATATTATCATTGTATACCACTTACGGGCGAGCCTCCGCTAGGTCTCCATCTAGCTCAAAGGAGCGTTCAACAGCAAACCAAACTTTGGCAGCGATTGAGTCTAGGCTTCTGCGATTCAAAGCCTGCATCTTCTTGACCGTCTCAACCGATAAATCTTTCGCTTCTGAGACGCTGCCTGCGGACTTGAGCAGTTGGTGAATGATGAGCAGGCGAAGATAGATATCAATTTCCGGAACCGGTTCGGTAGTTACTGGTGCAGGTTTGGTGGTTGTCGTGGAAGTAGAGGAGGACTCTATTTGCATTTCGACGTCTTCAGATGGAGAAGGAGGAAGCCATGAGAGAAGGGCGGTTTTCGTTGCTGATTCTACAGATGTTAATTGTACATCAGATTGATTCTCAATAATGAGAACCACGGAATGGCACCTTTGGGGTATACTTCCTCGATAGCATTTCGAATAATCTTCTCATCTATTTTCTTTACAAGCGTAGTGAGTGTTTTGAGCACTCTATGAGTGAACCTAGGTTCCAAAGTCGAGACAGCCCTGTCAATGAGCACGAAATTTCCCTTTATTTCGGCCAAGGGTGTCGGAGGCTCCTTCTTGACTTCCTCTTTCGTTTCCTGTTTCTTATCGTCTTTCTGGTCTTCCTTCTCCGTGGATTTCATTTTGAAGGTTGAGTATATAAAGATCTGGAAGAACCAGAGCGAGATTGTAGAAAACTTATGAAGAGACGCGCGTCGTGACGCGTATACAGTAGCCCTAACCCTAACTTAGATTAAGCTCGTCTTCCCTCACATCTTCCTCGTTGTCTTGATGTCCAAGCCAACTTTCTTCCGAAATCTGTGGCGCAGAGTTTGGAACCCAGTACGCTGCTACTTTCTGTCCTCAACATCTTGTTCGCTTTACCAAAACTATAGACTGGTTTTGTTGGCAAAGATTTGGAAGGTTGGCACTTAACTATCTCGCTGTGATGATGTTTACTTCCGACCCTGTCACACACAGGAAACTCTTACTATGAACGGTCAAATCCGTTGAGCAATGCAGGTAAAGCCTGAGTTCGAACAATTCAAAATACGTGCTTCGGTATAACTTCCGACCAACAGGCTATTCGCGGTCAAAACGTTCTGTGACATATAGAAACCAAGATGATATGTGGAATTACATAGGCGGCTCCAAAAGACTACCCAGTGCGTACACGAACGTTAGTCCACATCTGCTTTAATTGGTCGACCTATGATAGTACAATGGTCTGCTTGGTTAGCGCATACGCGTACAAACCCACCTTCTGTTCAAGTACGTGCAAATTTTCTTCTTCATTACTTCATTATAATGCAACTGCCACTAATTCCAGGAACTTCAAATGGATCTCATAAGACAACATCGCGTTCAACACAATGCTGCACTCATAGAAGCCAGTTTTCAACAAGAGCGAGCTCAGCTTCGGCTACAGGATGGGGCTTCCTCAGGAACTTCCTCGACTTCTTCCGAATTTCAGCCAAGCCAGATTCAAGATCCTTTGTCAAATTCCACTGCAAATTCTGCCTCATCTTCATCTCCTTCCCTGGCGCCCAAAGTATCTCCTGCTCCGCCGTCAGAGTCAAAGGCCATCCCGAATCCAGAACCCAGTCCGGGTGCTCATAGACCAGCTACTTCTCTCCCTAAAACAGGCTCAGACGAGTGGCAGCCTGAGTCTTGGGCACCGAAGCTTCGAATTAGGAGAGGATAGATGGGGGCTTTCTTTTCTTTGTTGAGATAGGTAGTGGGTATAATCGTTATCGCTCGCGTTCAAGAATCCAGCTCCAGTAGGAACAACAAAACGGCATGAATACAAAAAGGTACTGTATAGGGTATATGAACATCACTGAGAAAATACAAAAAACCTCACAACGCTACACATGTACATGCGCATTCTTTCCTGATTCATGGAGTATACACACCAACGTGAAACCAATGTCGCCAATATCCGCTATTCGCTCTCTTTCAAGCTCAAGATATGCTGGTTGTTTTGCACCGAACAAGCCTTTGGATCTGCGAGGATAGTATCTCCCTACTTCTCGCTTATCATCAAGTTTGAGCCTGAACTAGAATTCAACCAAACCCAGAGTATCATGAGTAAAGGCTTCCGATATAGGAGTTTCTTCTTACATCAACCCATGTATATGCGCATCCGCTTGATGCGATGAATCTGCGCTTCTTTCTTCATGGAAAAGGTATTCAATGTCAGTACCCGCCTTAAAGTATGTATCATATGCGAAAGAGCGCACCCATATCCATTTCGCTCCAGATACTCCAACATATTCCGCTCTTCTTCCGTTCCTCGCAGACGCACCTTGGGTGTCCGCTCACTAAATGAGTAAAAATCCATCTCACCCACTCTCTCTACTCGCTGATGATGGAGGATAGGCCCATCGCCTGACTTGGGTTTGGATCTCCCGCTCGTTAACATATTCATCGAATCGTTCATCGTTACCACTTCGTCCATCGTTACTACATCGACTGTCGTAGTATTCGCCGTGAACTCCTTCAAAGGAAGGTCGGTGTAGACCTTTATCGCAACTCGTCCATCAGGATGTAGTGTAAACTCGGTATTGTGGGGATCTTTCGTTGTTTGAGAAAAGCGTAGCATGGTCGACAAAGCCATGGACTCCCCTGGACGAACGAAAAGCAGTGATTTCGTCTTTGGGTAGGTAACAATGATGAAGGGACAGAACGAAGAGGAGGTAATTTAAAAATTAGAGCAGAGCACTATAGAGCTAGAGTTACTTGCGCCTTTTCGTTACGGTCTAGATGGGAACTGTACATTCCTTTTCATCGTTCTGACGGTAAGTATTCATCCTGTGAACAGCCGCAGACGTAATTCTGAATTGTTCTCCTATCATTTGCCCTGTTCCAGGGTCGAGGTCTTGATATTTGTATAATGCCGTGGTTAGCGTCGCAGACACTGCGGGAGGAGTTGAACAGGTGATTCGAAAGAATTTCAAAAAAGAAAAAACGTTCAATCGACGTCACTTTGAAGATTTCCCGGTTTTTGAATTTTTCTCCTCATCTTGCAGTCGAGTTTCAACGAGCTTCAAGGTATTTTTACATGCTCTACTACAATGCCATATAAATTACCATTGAAAGGAAACAAGTTGAGGCGTCCCATTCTTGGGCAGGATATCTGATGCACCCAAACCTCGGCATTTGAGAAAGGAATCAAGCAGACAGAAAGAGAGAGAAATATTAAGTTAATGAGAAAAGACAAGTGATAACGATGATGCAGCGTAAGAAAGAGACAAGCAGGAAGAAAATTGTATATACATACTAGGTTAGGTTAGGTTGACAATCTGAAGGTGACAGCGAAGAGCGAGGACATGTAATCATGGACTAGACGATGAGATGCAAGTGATGAAAGTAATCTAAAAAGAAACGCTCCATTCTGCAGACAAAACCAACGAGAAATAAGACAGTTACAAAATTTTGATATCCTTACCGAAAATGTACAAGCAACCAATGTTGAATCTCCTTCACGCCTGTTTAGACACGTCGTCTCCTTTCAATGTCTTTGGCGGGGGATCTGACTCCGGCCTATGAAGCTGTGGCCTCTCCGACACATCAGTGGACATCGAATGAGTCCTCGACACGAATCCCTCCTTCCTTGCAGCCAGCGCGAACGTCGATGACTTGGGATCACGAGTGTCCGTTGTACCGCCTGACCTATCATCATTGCCACTCATCGAGCTGGTGGTTTCACTGTACGCCCGCTCACGTTCCTTCCTGGTCTGTTCTTCTTCCATTACCTTCAACTCTTGCTCCTTATCCTCTTCCTTATCCTTCTCGTCCTTCAAAATCTCACCTTCCACATTACTTGCACCTGATCCTCCAAAGTACGACTGCATCGGTGGAAAATACCCTTGCCCAAGTGTGACGTTGTCGAAATATCCACCGGGCTCAGCACCACCTCTGCTCCCCATTTCTACGCCAACACTTCCCGGAAGACCGGGGCTGGGTTGTTGAGGATGATAGAAAAATCCTCCCGGTGAGCCTTGGACAACATGTACGGGTGCCCCAACAGCTGGATTGATGTACGGATTTGGACCTGCACCAGCTACGCCCGGACGACCCCAAAATGCTCCAGGAGACATTGCTAATCCAGGAGAAAAAGGTGTGAGTTGATGATGATGAGCGAGATGGTGCGGTTGCCCAAACGACGGTCGGTGGCCTGCAGCAGGCGGTTGGAAGTATGGATTGACAAAAGAGGGGAAGACGGTATTCTCTTCAGTTGTTGAAGACGAAGACGAGGATTGATCTGTGACATTCTTTGAGATTGACTCTTTTTGGGAGTATTCCTGAAGAGACGGATGGGAAGGAGGGTACGGGTAGGTCGGTGTGATGATGTCGGACATGCGACTCATTGAGGGGTGGCCGCCTAAATCGGACCTGTGGGGTACCTCTGCATGAGGTGAAGGGTGAGGAATTGGGGGAAGGAAGGTGAATGGAGGCATGGAAGGCGTTATTGGTGGAAGACCGTGAGGCGTGATTGGAACGGCATGCGGGTGGTGTAATGGTGACATGCCTGAGTAATAGGGGGATATGGGGAAACCCATAGGTGACATATTGTGCACAGGAAGTGTGAAAGAAGCGGGTGGTATGCTAATCGTCCCAGGATGGTGAGGATGGGAGTGATGGGAGTGATGGGAGGATGTTAGAGGCAGTTTAGTTATTAACTGTGACTGATCCTGCGGGGACTTGGATGTTGAGTGATCAGAGGTAGGAGAGGTTCTGGACGAGGCCGAGGTTGCTACCGAAGTGGAGGGTTTGATCGATTCGGAGCTCGAACCTGATTGAGACGACGAATCGCTGACATGCGTCGACTGTAAGGAATTGGACAAGCGGTCTACTCCAGATGACAGAGGGGGGCGAGTATGATGTTCGACCTTCTGTGTGCTCGGCTGTGGTTGATGAATGTGCGAATGTGTGTGATGAGGGTGTGGCATCGACATTTGGAGCTGGGGCGGATAAACATCGTATGGTGTGCCCGGTGCAGAAGCAGGTCCGTAATCAAGCATATATCCTGAGGGCATGACAATATGATTCGGACGAATTTTCTCGGAAAGTTGGAAAGGAGAGGAAGACAAAGCTTGAAGAGTGCTCAGAGCAGGGGAAGCAGGGCTTGTCATTGGCTGGGTAGACTGAGAAAATTTGTCATAGTGCACTTTGAGTACACGCCCGTTGTATTCATACCTGCACAAACCTTAGCTCTACGTAACTTGCCCAAGTCGCGAAACCTTACCCATTCAACATTTTCACGGCACGTTCAGCATCATGATCGGTCGCAAATACAACAGTACCAAACCCGCGCGAGCGACCATCTTGGCCCAGGGCGACATCAGCTCGAATTATGGTACCTGCTTGACGGAATAAATCTTTCAAGTCCTGCCATTGACAATGAAACGGGAGCTGCGAGGAAAAATGCGTTCAGTAAGTGCATGGGACAATAGTCGGTCAAATGAAATCAGAGATGTCCCGGCACAGAGAGACTCCACGAAACAATATACTCACATTGCCAACGAAAAGATTTCGGCCGGCATTGCCTGACGACGAGCTTGGTCTCTCAAGACCGAACAAGGAAGTGTAGTCGATTTCGCTGAAGCTAGCCAATGACGAGCTGGGAACCTGCGGTGAAGCAAAGATCCCTGGAGAAGAGACAGTGCTGAAAGGATTTGGATTTGGATTGAGACTGTCGAAATCAGGAGGGAGACGGTCAGGGCGAACTTCTAGGATTCTAGTCTGCCACGAGTAACCATTGAACATGTCGATAGCTCGGCCAGCATCTTCCGCTGTTGCTAGAAGAACCGTGCCATGGCCTCTGGACCGATTGTCAGGACCCAGTGATACATCCGCACGAAGGACAGTGCCAGCCTTTCTGAATAAATCCTTAAGATCTTGCCATCGTACTCGGTAGGGAAGCTTAGGTGATTTTAGCAGAGAATGTAGCCCGAAGACTTGAAAGACGCACATTTCCTACAAACAACTGCGTCCGGGTGTCCTTGAGAGGGCCAGTTCTTCCGTCCGGCGATGAACGAGAGGAAGTAGCCATTTGTATGACTGCTTCAATATCATCGTTGGTCGGAGGTGCAGGCGGAACAGGAGAGGCGGCAGAAATAGACGGAGACCTGGAATCCTGTATATAGTGATTTTAGTCTATATTATATGTTATAACCACTAATACAAACAGAAAACTTACACGGAAATCCATTTACCAAAAGATATGAAGCCCAGTCAGGGCGTGTAGAGCTACTCAAACAGTCCCCAGGGCAGAAAAAGCGTTATGGGCAGAAAAGAGATGGCGGAGAAGACAAGAGAAAGAACAAGCGAGCACCCGACTGTGGAGACAAAAACTCAGCCCACGGGTCAATGTGTAGCTCCACATTCGAGATTTCAATTTGACTTTTGATCATGATCATCCCTCCACTGTCTTCCTCATCGTTTTGGACGTTCTGTTCGACTCTTTGCCCATCGTCGCTGGACTTGGGACTTGAGCAGGCATTTTAACTCCCTCGGACCAACTGTTGGACGTCGTTGAATCTGACGTCATTCACCAATGCTCTCTCCCGAGATTTACATAAATTAAAAATCGGCTAAAAGCCATTGACTGATTTAAGGAATCTTCACAAACTCCGCTTTTTGGGCTGCTTGTGTCCAACGCTTACGCTTCAATGGGGAAGGGGAACTGAAATACATATCCGCCAGTCCCAGTGGAAGTGTGGCATTTCTCCTTGTACTTACCAGCTCTGTTCTCTCCGTGCATCATCAGTACATGCCGGCGGTAGAAAAAATACGCGCCAGCGGACCGGGTACATATTCCTCCGCGGTCATTGAAGCCGAGCCAATCTCAAGCCTTCTCAAGCCCAGGCCTCAGCTCTCGAACCGGGGACATACCGAACGCCTTTGCGGGCAAAGGGAAAAAAAGGTCTAATAAAGTTCACTGGGTCCAGTCCCTGGTCAAAGCTGTACATATCATCCTCCACCGATGTAACTAATCATGTTTGTCAATTCGGTTATAGATGTTCTTGGCTAAAGACCTGCTAATTTTTTGAGGGTAGAGAACTCGTCTTTTCCGGTTGCTTTACACAAGGCGTGGAATTTTGAGGACGAATCAGCGAGTAGAACCTGGGGTCTATACCGAGTCTTCTGTTAGAACGCTTGTTTTTCGTTGCTATAAATCATCTTACTTATCAAACTCTACGATGCGTCCTTGGTCCAGTAACATGATCTTCGAAAATGAATGATCAGCCAAACTGCAGCCAACAACAATCAGCACTTACTCTGTCATAATCAATGACTGTCCTCAGTCGATGAGCAATAGTGAGGATAGTGCTATCAGCGAATTCTCTGTAATGGATAAGTTTCCGAAGAATATCTTCATTTCAGTGGAATTCCTTACTGTCTTATAGTCTTTCCAATCAGCTCATCAGTCGCATAATCGACGCTGGCGGTTGCCTGAGCCAGGTAAACCTTCATCAAAGAGGATTTGGAGGTAAGGCGATAATCCAAGATCTCACCTCATCCATGACCAATATCTTTGATCGTTTTAATATTGCGCGCGCCATGCACAGCAGCTGCTTCTCCCTATCATCATCGCACTAAGCTTGGTTTCCCGGGAAGAATAAGAAAAAAAGCAAACCCTGTTGAAAAGTTTTCACCTCCTTCCGACACAGCAGAATCAAGGTTCCTGAAGATATTGGCGTTTACAGTCGGATTTTCTTCCTCATCGGCAGAATCAGAAGGTGGAATCAAATGGACGCGACGCAAAGCTTCGAACTATGTTGAGAAAGTTCAGTTTAACTCCAGTGAAAGATTAGATTGACAGCCCACAATTTCTACATCTTCATATTCATCAAAAACATCCAACGTTGAATGCAGCGTGCCTGAGAGAATAGTAGGGTCCTCTGCAGAAGGTGTAAGCGAATCGAGGTCTTGAGTTTTCGGGACAATAAATGTAGTGACATACGAGGAATAATAGTGAGTTTGGAGCGAAGATCTGTAAGCCCGACATTTGCGATATCAATGTCGTCCAGCAAAATGCGCCCTTCAGTTGCCTCGACGAATCGGAAGAACGATAACGCCAAGGTACTCTTCCCACTCCCAGTTCGACCAAGAATCCCGACCTTCTCGCCAGGGCGAATATCAAAATTCAGCTTATGCAGAACGTTGGGAAGTTCAGGCTTGAGCAAATATTAGAGAGTAGTAGGATGTCCATAAAATGAGAACCACGTACAGCGTAACGTATGACAAGCTCTTCGCACTTGATTGCGCCGGTAGCTGGCCACGATGCAGGGGGACGGGGTTCAATGAACTCTGGTGGCTCACGTTTGAGTTCGGAAAACTCTTTGACACGCTCAAGGGCAACCTAAAGGAACACCTTCAGCATGGACCGGAAAGCGTTATACCAAATATGAGCTACCATGGATTGCTCAAGTCCAACAAATCTTCGAACCTGTGAAGCGAAGGTTAACTAAAAGAGTGGTACTTGGATTGTACTTTTACAAACCATGAAGAGAAGATCGTTTGTGACAGTGTTAGCAAATGCAATGGAGAATCCGGCAAGGGATGCGCTAATGGCAGGATTCCACACAGCGATACAGGCGATTGCGCCCAAGACGCACGAAGATAAAACATTGAACCTGATAGACAACCACCTGTTGACTGTGAAAACGAGTGTCAGGTTGATTCACAGTGTATACTAGAGAAACGTACCACCCCACATCCAATAGTACGGATTGGCGTTCTGCAGTGATCATTAATGCAAGCGATTATAGAATCAGGAATCAAGCTCACTGTATCAAGGCAGCGAAGCATGTCTCGAAGAAACTTTGATGATGCTCCGAAAGCACGAATGATAGTGGCTCCAGCAATAGTTTCTCCGTTGATTGAGTAGAGCGGTGACCTGGTGACAGAATCTGTTTGGAGTCAGCGACGATGTTCTACATCAAGTAAAACGTTCAACCCGCACCTAATCTCCTCATGTCGCGGGAAGTCTGACTATAGATCTTTGCAACTGTGATACGTCGTACGAAAGTCAGACAGACCTGTCTCCATTTCTCGATGAGAACCTATGTATGCAATCAACTCACCGTTCCAGTATATGATACCTAGAATCAACGCAGCAACTATAAAAGGGGGTCCACCAGCTACGCTGACAGCAACCAAGGTAGCGATGGCTGACAGAGCATATTGAATTGAACGTCCAAAGTTGTCGGAAAGACGGCTGTCAATGCCTTCGAAATCTTTACCAAAACGATTTAAAAGTCGCCCACGAGAGATGGTATCATGGAAGCGCATATTTGCGAAGAGCACAGTCTCCAAAAGTTCTAGAGGTAGAATTGAGAACAGGCTCAAGGATGAGATCAAGAAAAACTGAACGTTTATATAGAACAGTAGATGCATGGATGGAGCCGCTATCTAAAACGGACATAAGCTTGATCGTCTAGGTGGGATAAAGAGACGAGACATACAAAGCACGATCCAGCGAGTAGTTGTAACAAGGAGACCTGAAAGGCTTAACTCAGTCAGTTGATAAAGGTTGAAACCCGTTATAAAGTCAAACCTATAAAAGTAACCTACGAGCATGGTATTAGTTTGAACATATCATGCCAGTCGACCAAGAGATACACTTACTAGTGCATAAATACCGATGTAATAAACTGGACTCTTTTGATGGTCTCCGTCTGATGCTGAGCCAGACCACACTCTACAGGGCGAATAGATCAGGAACAGGAACAAAAGAAAACGACTAAGACGGACTTTAACCAGCCGTTTTCTGCCACTGGGCTGAGCGCCGCAATAACATAGGCTACCCCAAATAGGATCCAATACCAATAAGAACCACAGGCATGGATGTAAGTCAACCAAACGGCTTTATTTACACGTCCAACAGCTCTTGTTTCCTCTTCAACTAATTTTCTCGCCGGTTTTTTGTCCTTTGTGGCGACTACAGGGGTAGCAGCTATAGTCGTCGTCTCAGAATTGGGATCGCTGTCGGAGGTTTGCGAGCTGGGGACAGGAATCTCCTCGATGGCTTGTTCATCCTTTTCATCACTTGTATCATCGATTTTGGACTGCATAAGAGTGCGGATGACACCAGATGACTGGAAAGCTTGCCGAGTGCCTTCGAACTGGACCCGACCGTTATCGAGAGCAACAACATAGTTGGCACCAGGTACGCAGAGCTGGACATGGTGGGAGACAAGGATGATAGTACGACCTTTCATTAGTTGTCCTTTGAGGCATTCATGATAAAGGTGGTGTGCGGTATGAGCATCAACTTCAGCGAAGTAAAATCAGCAAGACTATATTTTCTGAAGGAGGAGACATACCGGCAGATAGAACATCGTCCAATAATAATATAGAGGCTCGGGAATAGACCGCGCGAGCCAATGAGACTGAAAGGATACCATGAATAGCCAGCATGTTAGGCAAAGTCGTCTACAACATACCTCGAGCCTTTTGACCTCCGGACAAATTGACCTGATGTCCAATGGTTGCAGTGAATGGATACTCGAATCAATATTAACGGAAAACCTACACCACGCTCTCCAATCTCGGATTCATCTCCGTCCTCAAGGATTTCCATATCTGTCACCAGAGCGCAAGCCTACAAGATGAATGCTCAACGGCCATCGAGAGCTAAGGATACATGGCACACCTCCAGAGTTTTGCGATATCGCTCCTCGTCAAAAGGCAGATTAAACAGGATATTATCTAGAGGCACTCAACGAGCGAAATATGAGGAGAAAGGAAACCAAACCATACCTTTGATTGATGCGTTACGGAGCCAAGCAGATTGGGGAACATAGGCGCACACGCCTTGGATGATCCAACTTTCACCTGTACCAACAGTAGCGAACGAGGTCATGATATTTGGCGGGGAGCGAGGACAAAACATCTGGCCAGCTAAGATATCAGCTTCACCCAACAGAGCTGCAAAATAAAGTTATGTTAGGATCGGTCCCACGCTCAAAAGTGGGTGCAACATACAAAGCAACAAAAGCGTCTTTCCAGACCCCAGTTTGCCACACACAAGAGAGAGCTCTCCAGGGGGAAATTTCAAGTTCAAGTCTACAAGAACAAATTTTTGCCTAGGCGTCGAGGCTACGGAAGGTGGAACGCTTGAATCACCACCATTACGATCCTGAGGCCAGGTTACGGTGCAGGACTGGAAAGAGATGTGCTGAGGCTGCTCGCTGAGGGGTGGTACTGGTGTGATTTCCGCAGTGTTGAGATACTTCTCGATACGGCGCATGGAGACCAGACTCTATAGAAACAATTCGTGAGTCGGATGATGTACTCGACCGAAATTGAACATCAGCCTACTTGAAGCATGTTTATGAACGTCTCCGGAAGAGCGTTTAGAGCAAACTTAAGTTCGCTGAATACCATGATCTGGGACATGTTGGAGCTGGTTTCATGAATGAAATTGAGGTATAACTTACAGCAGTGAATGCAATTGAAGGAGTCAGATCCTCTCCTCTCACGACCGTGAAATGCCAGAAGGACACCAATGTCACTAGAATCGGCGAGGCATTCCTGGATCGAAAATTTGATCAATGATCCTGTGGGGAGAAACTGACGAGGATAACGCACCAGATGGCGTTAAAGCATGTCTGTAAAATATGAATATTGAGAATTGCACGACAATCAAACGCATACCTCGATTATATAGTTCAGCCGTTGATATTTAAGTTCCTTCTCTCGAATCTTCATGACACGAGCTTCAAAGCTTCGTTCCCAAGCCATGAATTTGAGCATTCGGATACCTCCCAGAATCTTATGTGACATGAAAATCATGGGATTCAGATAGGGAGAAGGAAGCAGACCTCGTTCATCAAAGCAATTCGTTCATCACGAGCTTTCATCAGATTCTCCTGCGCACCAACAACGACCTTTCCAGCGAAATGATTCAGTGGAAGAAAGAGACATGTCACTGCCAATCCAAAGAAGCATGAAACGCCTAGTCGATCCACAATATCCACCTCCGGTGAGTTGCGCTCAAATGACATATACACGAAACCAGGCTTACCAAGCAATTTATACAGAAAGATTGTTCCAACAACAAGCTCTATAGGGGAGTCAACAAGAGCGAAAAAATGCCAGGCGAATTCGCTGAGCCTGTCAGAATCGGTTGTCATGAGCGTCATGATTTGTGCCTTGCTTGAGAAGTCATCTTCATCACTGTTATTATCAGAGGCTTTACCATCCTGATCTTTCTCTTTTTTCGGGGGCGTAGACGACACGGAGTCTTTGCGAACCAGAGTTTTTGCAAACAGGATGGTGTTCAGTTGGATACGGAGGCGGGTCTGTAGGGTGGTTGTTGATATCGACCAGAGTTGGGCAGAAGCTAAGGATAGTGAGGATGAGGAAATAGAAAATCTGGCACGCAGATATTGCTTCAAGCACGTACTGAAAAACCCTATGATGTTTGACAGGAACATCCCTACCACATAGACCCACCCCCATCCTCTGTCCTGTCTCTCGGGGTCCATCTCCAAGTAGGCAATGAGCATACGGCTGAACATGGCTGGCGCATAGAACAATATCGCAGACGCTACAGCAATCCAGAACTGGACAGATATTATCCAAAAATTGTACTTGAAGAGAGTGTATCCAATATTCCACCCCGATCCTATTTTCGGTCTCCAGGATCCGATTTTTAGTTTGAATCTTTTCAGTGCTGCCTTCATTTCAACATAATTGACTGCCGCACGCATGTTCGCTGGGACAATCGGCAAGTCTGCAATCTCTAGACTTTCAGACGTATTTCCGAGCATAACGACCTTGGTCGAATAGGAAAAATACAGGTAATCCCAGCATGAAGCCCCATAGACACCAGTAACATTTTCCTTCTCCGAACTTGTCCTCGCGGAAACGGTCTTTTGTGAATAGATGGACTCGTATGGAAAGTACAAGGAGGGACCACGCGGTGTTGTGAATGCGACAATGCAAGCAATAATGTATAAAGATACAGAAGCGTACCATATTCTGGTGGATTCTGATATCGTGCCTTTGGGGTATTCGAACGCAGTAAGCGGAGGCGAATTTGGAAGTATCGCAGAGACACCAAGGGCAATTGAAGCTAGGGTGAGCAGCACGGTGAGATGGACGATGGACTGAGAGTTGAGCTCGACATCGTCCTGTCGAATAGAACGCGCAGAGAGAGCTACAAGGTACGCTGCAAAGCAAAGGTTTATTATGCGTACTACCAAATCGCTATGCTCGCCAGACATAGACACGCCAAGCTGTACTGATTGCAGTATCAGAGCAGCGACCAGCAGGAGACATAGAAAGCCTTTTCTAATACGCAGCTGTAGGAAAATCGGCACACACACACATACTATATTGCTCGAGAACGCACTTTTTTCCAAAATTTCTCCTCGTCAATTGGATATCCTTCCAAAAAGTCTTCGGGAGTGGTCACGTCAAATGGATCTGGCAGTGACTGTTCGCCCTGGGAAACATTGACAGGGAGCTGTATTTTTCCATCTCGATGACGGTTTAGTACGAGAAGACAGAGACTGGCGGCAACTAGTACTGCAAGTGCGAGTGCAATTTCTAGCTGGTACCGAGCCATTCTAGTTCCAAGAGATGTTGGGTGGGTTAAATAACTTAAAGAAAGATACGGTATTTGAGTCAACACTGAGTCAATAGATTAGACGTGAAGGGGCCGAAAGCTCTTATCATCTTCGCATTAATAATTCAACGAGAAGCCGACACCTTGGGAGACTTTGCTGACGTACGGTGCCACGGACCGAATTCTTCATTTCCTTACTATGACCATCGCCGGGGACAGTGATCACGCCGAACCTTGTCTGCCGTTCGGGTTTCTTCACTACGCCCTTTCCCAAGCCCCTCAGCAGACACGCCCACATCCCCGTCAACTCGCTCCGTGGAGTCTTCAACACCAACTCAACCGTCGGGCGCTATACGCTCGCCTGGTTTCATTCACTCAGAACAAAGTCAGCATCGAGTCCGTCGAGCTCGGTATCTATAACACGGGCAACAAGGCTGCCGAAGTCTTCTCCGCCAAAGGAGAGTCGTGCTCCCTTGTCTGGCACATAAAAACTCCACTCTGGACTCCACTCTGGACTCAACAAAGGCGGCTCGACTAGCAACCATATTACGTACTGCACTCCTGGCTGGTACCTCCTGGCCCGTCCCATTTAGCCTTGGAAGCTGAGAAGGGGATAGAGGTTTTCTAGCAGAGGTAGAAGGATACGGTGGTATTCTTGTTGCAATCGAATCCTTGTCCGCCATGATGATCAACGTGTTAAAATGAACTTGAACTGGTGAGGGACTCAGCACTTGAAAAATGATTTCCTATATTCCGTACGGATAGACACATATGCGAGATGCGAGATGTACAAGTAATGAAAGACTATGGTAGTAAGTTGGAGGAAACTAAGGAAGTGATGGGTCATGACAATCGGAAGGAGCGAAGAACCTGGATGTAAATGATAAAGGTGAGTATGGTAAATATGATACAGTGACGCGAGGGTAGAAAACGAGTAGATGCTAGCACCTGGAAGCTAGAAAAACTGCCACAGCAACAGCCGCGTGAACGACTATGAAGACAGTTGTAACTTGTAAATTTGAAAGAAATGTAATTACCAAAGGTGATGGTCTTACACGAGAGCGTCACATTGATAAATCGGCCAGCATTGCTGAGAGAGAGCCGGGGCTTGTTCATGGTCGTGAGCTAAAGTAAACAGGAAAAATTCTGCGACCTTCAAGTTGTATAAGAGTATTATCGTCTAGACATTAGATGCGCGCCTGAAAGTTCGGAAGACAAGCCGAAGGCACGTGCGCGCACGTCATTTAGTTTTTTTTCTTCCTTAACCTACAGTAATACATGGCTTCGTTCCTACGAAAATTCACCACAGCTGCTAGCTCAATCAGCACCGGGTTTGTTTCGTATGCATCCCTTCGGAACTCTCTCTAACTCATATCCTTTGTGTAATTAAATAGGTCGAACGTCTTCGTGAGTGACGAGGTGAACTTCATCAACAAGTCAATGCTAAAATTACATTAGTTCGACGTGGCAATCCAAGGTCAACCTGCTGGGCGTATTGTCTTCAAGCTCTACGATGATATAGTCCCCAGAACGGCAAGGAACTTCCGTGAACTGGCGACAGGTCAAAATGGCTTTGGTTACGCCGGAAGTTCATTCCACCGAGTCATTCCTTCAGTGAGGCTTCCCATTATCACGAATTACCGTCGTCTTCTCAACGAGCGAGTCCAGTTCATGCTGCAGGGCGGAGACTTCACAAATCACAATGGCACAGGAGGAAAGTCAATATATGGACCCAAATTTAATGGTATGTGATTTCTTTCTGTGCTGAAAAAGTTCATACATATTAATGAGAATCACTCACTCGTGAACTAGACGAAAATTTCACCATTAAGCATACACGACCAGGTCTCCTTTCAATGGCAAACGCTGGACCTAACACTAATGGCTCGCAGGTTCGTTCATGTCTTCATTTCTCGAACTAGTGTGATAAATATGTCTGGTATACAGTTCTTTATCACCACCGTCGTGACAAGCTGGGTGAGTGCATTATTATGATTGCCAGCAAAGACTAATTGATATGTGCATGATCAGTTGGACGGAAGGCACGTTGTCTTTGGAGAAGTTGTTGAAGGTATGGATCTGGTCAAGAAGATTGAGGGTGAAGGTTCTCAGAGTGGTAGAGTAAACTCCAAAGTGACGATCACAGAGTCCGGGACTGTGTAATTGCTACATCTGATTCAGACATAATTTTGGCGTATAAAAACGATCCTACATTGGCTGATTATCATATTCTCGATCCGTAATTATGCAGCAAACCTAAGAGAAGGTAAACAGTCTGGAGCTTTTCTTCGCAGTCTTTTCCGGCGTGAATATTTAATATATATACGGCTCCCGAGAAGCTCATAGATTATCTACCTACACTTAGGGCTGTTACATTTACATATTTTCCTTCGCGCGTAGGCCTCCTCGTGACTCGCGAGAGTTTTGCAGTGGAAATTTCTATATTCATCTCCAGAAGTTTCCAGCGACAAGGAAGGCTGGCGTATTTTCAGCGCTACTAGTAAGTATCACGATGAAAGGATCTTTATCTGTCTAGGTAATCATGAGGAGGCCCCAGTTAATGGCATCTCTCTAGAGTCTAGATATCTTGCAGCCGAACGCGAATCAGTTTGCACGTGCATGTCACGGTAAGGTGTTTGTTTATTGTTTGTGCATATTCAGCTGTTGCTTTGCACTATTCAGCGCGCCCTATCGATATCATCTCTCCCCTACCAATACGGCTACAATCGACGATGCCTCCTCGTCGCTCTACCCGCTCTAGAGCTTCCGTAGAACCTGTGCCGGTTGAACCGCCTTCAATAAAGCGTAAAAGGAGCCAACTGCCTGTCACCGACCTCGAGGAGAAGGAAAATCAACAAAAGCTAACTTCCAGTTCCAGGAGAAGCTCTTCAGCTCGTTTGAGCAATGCTGCATCCACTAGATCTAGGCCTTCTACGCGTCGGGGACCGGCAGAGCCAACTGTGAAGGAGGAGCAAGCGTCAGACACAGATAGCGAGGAAGATGGAGATGAGGTGCACCCTCCAAAGAAAAAGAAGAGACCTTCGATAGATCGAGATGAAGAGGAAGAGGATAGAGCTGAAGATGATGAAATGCCAAAGTTAAAATCTCGACAGACCGTTAAACGGGGTCGACCTCCCCGTGCCTCTGCTCAGCCTCGCTATAATCGGTCACAGAAGCCGGTGGCTATATCGTCTGATGAAGATGAAGAGGCTAGTATGAGACCGGAGTATAAGGAGGAGGAGGGCTCCGAGATTGAGGAGCGGAAATCGAAATCTGGACTAACTACGCGATCGCGGCAGACAGTCAAGAAAGAACCACCCTCTCGTTCGACTCAGTCTCGCCTTGTACGCACAAAGAAACTGGTACCTATCTCAGACGACGAGGAGACTGATGTCAAACTGCAAAATGAGCAAGAATCCGACGTCGAGGAATACGAGATGCCCAAGAGAAAACCTCGTGTTTCCATCTCTCCGGTTAAACCCAGCTCCTCTCGTTCTCATCGTCCGTCGAATGAGCATGACATGGGCGATGATCAAAAGGAAGAGCAAATAGCGGATGATGATGATGATGTGATGGAAGAAAGGTCACTCTTGATTGATCATCCACCGTCTTTGCCCCCTGCCTCACAACCTCTGGCTCAACCCGTTCTTGAAGAGCCTAAAGGGCCTCAACCGCGGCTAGTCATTTACAAGCTCGCTCTTGTCAACTTCAAGAGCTATGCTGGTAGACAAGAGATAGGCCCCTTTCACAAGGTCGGCACCGTTTGATCGTTGAATTTTCTCTTACTTGGCTAACATCGTTTAGTCTTTTTCTTCTATCGTCGGAGCCAATGGATCAGGGAAATCCAATACCATTGATGCGCTTCTCTTTGTCTTCGGATATCGTGCCTCTAAGATGCGTCAAGGCAAATTGTCTGAATTAATTCACAACTCCGCTCGCTACCCAGATCTCAAGCAATGCTCCGTTGAGGTGTATTTCCGTGAGATAATTGACTTAGTCAGTTCCCACTTACTGCAGAATGGAATGAGTCTGACGACGTTTCAGCCTGGCCCCGATGCTTTTGACATCGTCCCCGGTTCCAATCTCGTCGTAGGACGTCACGCATACAAGGATAACACTAGTACCTACACCGTCAATGGACGGAATAGCTCCTATAAGGAAGTACAAAGCCTCTTGAAGGGACGAGGAATCGATTTAGATCACAAACGATTTTTGATTTTACAAGTTTGTGCTTGACCTGCATTGTACAACTGTTTGCTCATGTTACTGTTGCAGGGAGAAGTCGAGTCCATCGCTCAAATGAAACCCAAAGGTGGGGAGCACGATGAAGGATTGCTTGAGTATTTGGAAGATATCGTTGGTACCTCCAAGTACAAAGAGCCCATTGAGACTGCTTTTGTAGAACTCGAAAGTCTGCAAGAGAGTCGTCAAGAGAAGTTAAATCGATTACGCCTTGTTGAGAAGGAAAAGAATGCACTGGAAGACAAGAAGAAAGAGGCCGAAGAATATTTGAGGCTACAGAATGAGCTGGTCCGAGCGCAGTCCAAACTTTACCAGTGGTACATTTGGCAAACCCTCAACAGCGAAAATAAAATTCGTGAACAAATGGTTATCTGCTCATTCTTTCAAATGAAATGTTACTCAAGGTTTTCTGTCTATAGGAGGAAGCCGCAAACGAGCTTGAGGAAGAGAAAGCAAAGAACAAGGACGACATCGAACATTTACAAGCACTTCAGGCCGACTATAAAGCATTTGAAAAGGGTTACAGAGTATGAGTGCACCAAACTATCACTTCCTCTTCCGCTAATCCTCCTTATAGGACATTCAAAAACTGGTCGCGGAAGCTGTTCAGTCTTTATCTGAACATGAAAAGCAAGAGATAGGGCTGTCCGAAAAGAGGAAGCATGCTGCGGGTAAGGCTAAGAAATTGAAGAAAAGTGTGGGTGACGTACGTATACATCCTTGGCTATTATAGAAGACCTGTTTTGATCATGGATCGAAGGCTCGAAGTGCTCTCAAATCTGCACAGCACACAATCGAAGACAGTGAAGAGAAGCTCGAGAAGGAGAAGAAGAATCTGGAGAAGTACGAAGAATCTCTGGTTACAGAGGAGAAAGTTCTGGAGGAAATTCAAGACAGTCTTCGAGGTATATCCTCTCACAGTCTTAAAAATGTGCGCATATAGACTGAATTGGTTTGGAATGGGTTTGCAGATAAAACTCAGAAGTTCTACGACCAGAAAGAGGCGCTACAGAAAGACCTTCAGCCTTGGACTACCAAAATCAACACCAAGCAAACGGAAATCGATGTCGCGCGTGGTGAACGTGATGCATTGGTCAGAAAGGTTGAATCTATACAGACAGCTTTGCAAGAGGCTGAAGAACACCTGGAAAGGGTGAGATCTGATCAGGAGGAAAAGGTGAAGTTGCTCGCAGAAGCGAAGAGTGAAAAAGCAGAACTCAATAACAAGAAAGAGGCATCCATTCAAAGATTGAGCGTGCGTAAACTATTTTCCAGCTGGCCCATGGACTGATGATCCGTCGAACGCTCACAGAAAGCGCAAGAATCTGAACAAGCCTGGCGCACCAAGGCATCCTCATCCCACCAGCGAGTGTTAGAAGCGAAATCGTCTCAGGCTGAGACTCGATCTCAAGGCAAAGTACTCGAAAGCCTCACTCGTATGCAAGATAATGGTCGAATCACTGGCTTTCATGTATGTTTGGGCCTGTCTAGTCAGTTGTCGGCTGAACAATCTCACAGGGTCGGTTGGGAAGCCTTGGAACTATCCCAGAAAAATACGATGTCGCTATTACTACTGCCTGCCCAAGTCTGAACCACATGGTTGTCGACACTGTAAAGCAAGGCCAGGCATGTCTTGAGTACCTGCGTTCAAACAATATCGGTCGCGCGACCTTCATGGTTCTCGAAAAGATCAGTTACAATCCATCCGTACTTTCACCTCCAAAAACCCCGGAGAATGTCCCGAGACTTTTTGACTTGATTACGCCTAAAGACTCAAAATTTGCGGAAGTGTTCTACAAAGCTGTCGGTGATACTCTGGTTGCGAAAGACATGGATCAGGCCAATCGTATAGCTTTTGGAGAGAAGCGAACCAAGGTTGTCACTCTAGCAGGGCAAGTCATCGAGACCTCTGGCGCCATGTCTGGAGGTGGGGGAGCTCCTGCGAAGGGGGGAATGAGCCCGAAACAGGCCAAAGATTCTGTCAGCCCTCGGCAATTGCAAGAACTCGAGCAAGAACGGGAACAAACTCAGGCAAAACTCGAGGAAGCAACCGCCGCTGTGCGTAGTGCAGAGGCGGAATTAGAATTGCTGAATCGTTCGGGACCAGAGATTGACCTTCGGTATGAAAAATTGGGCCTTGATATCCAGCAAGGGAAGTCTCGAATCGAGGAGGCAGAGAAGCGTCTCAAGAATATGAAGTAGGACCAGAGGTTGTGGCTGCAACGTGTTTAAGACTAACACATACTCTCATTACAGGACACGCTCGACGCCAGATAAGAATGACGTAACACGAATCAAAGTCCTTGAAGATAACCTTGCTCGATTCGAGGTCGACATTGGGACTTGAAGGAAAAAGCAAGTACGATTGAGGCGGCTCTTCAAGAAGTCGAGGACAAGATCATGAAAATTGGAGGATCGAAACTCATGGCCCAGAAATCCAAGGTTGAAGGTCTCAGGACTCACATCAACCTCACGAACGACGCCATCACTAACGCTGAAGTGACCAAAGCCAAAGCGGAAAAGGATGTTGAGAAACATCAAGATACTGTTGAAAACGATGTCGCTGCGCTTGAACAACTGGAAACAGAGCTAGCAGAGCTTGACTGCCAGTTGGGAGAATTGCAAGGTTTTGTGAAAACCGTGAAGGCAAAGGTAGAAGCAGCCGAGGCAGCTGAAGAAAGTAAGAGAGAAGCTTTAGTCGAACGTAAAGCTCAGCTCGAAGAAAAGACCGAGGCGGTAGAAGCATTCCGTCAGACGGAGGTCGGTTCTTGATGGACGAGCGCATCGTATGCTATCTGACGTTCGCCTGTAGATCAAACTTCAAAAGGCGATCGATGGTCATCAAAAAGATATTGATCGTATTTCTTCTCAAGTAGAACGCTTCCGAGAGCTGCATGATGCGTTGATATTGGAAGATGTTGAGTGAGTTGTCCTTGTCCGTCAAAATCACGTTGATGCTTATGTCTACTATAGTGATGATGAAGAAGAAGGTGAGGGAGAGGATGAAGGAGAGGATGAAGAAGCATTGAAACATCAAGATGAAAGTATCGCTCGGAGAAACAAAACTGAAGGCGTCACTATCAAAGCCGAAACTCCCCAAGAAGAGGAGGTCTTGAATAAACTTCACGAGTACAAGACCTCGGAACTCCAGAAGTTCAAAGAGCGAGATATGAAGGTTGATGTGCAGGCTTTGGAAGGTGTGAAACTAATGCTCTCGTTTTCATTGAGACTGACACTTTTTTTTGTAGATCAAATCAAGCGAGCGAAACCCAATCTGAATGTTCTTGAAGAGTACAAGCGTCGTGAGGCGGAGTTCCTTAGTCGACACGATGACCTCGAGAAAGTTGTAGCTCTACGCGATACTCAGAAGAAGAAATACGAGGATCTTCGGAAACAGCGTCTGGAGGAATTCATGGCTGGGTTCAGTATTATATCTCTCAAGCTGAAGGAAATGTATCAGGCAAGATGCTTCATTGATGCTATACAGATACGGACACTGAGAACGTTAACTTACAGATGATCACACAAGGCGGAAACGCCGAACTCGAATTGGTTGACAGTATGGACCCTTTCGCGGAAGGAATCATTTTCAGTGTCATGCCACCAAAGAAGAGCTGGAAGAACATCTCAAATCTGTCAGGTGGGGAAAAGGTGAGATCCTAACTATGAGGTTGTGGACAACGGTGTATTGAATGTCATGCTCAGACTTTGAGCTCTCTTGCGCTCGTCTTCGCTTTGCATGTCTTCAAGGCAAGTCTTCCCCTTCACAGCAAAAGTTGAGTTCTAGTTAATCTCTATCCAGCCTACGCCTCTGTACTTCATGGATGAGATCGACGCAGCTCTTGACTTCAGAAACGTATCCATCATTGCGAACTACATTAAAGATAGGACGAAAAACGCCCAGTTTATCATTATCTCTCTTCGGTTCGTTATGTTTTCGAGAACTCGGATCTCTGTTACTAACTTGCAGCTTCTAGGAATGACATGTTCGAACTAAGCCATCGTCTTATTGGAATCTACAAGACCGCAAACGCCACGCAGAGTATTTCAATCGACAACCATGCTTTGACTGCTCGGCCTGCGAACTCTGCTTCAATCAATGCATCTACAAGCTCCAGGCCGTCGAAAGACAGTCCTTTGAAGTCAAGATAGAAGTGGATTTGGAGGACATGATATATAGTTGTATAATTTTATCTGTACATTTCTTGCACACTTGGATACATACTGTAACCTTACCATGTACATACATGGGTTCAGTATTCTGATGAATTTCACTCAAAATTAAGACATCATGCTTCCTTAGCTCAGTCGGTAGAGCGCGAGTCTCATAGAAACTGAGGGACAAGAGTCTCATAATCTCGAGGTCGCAAGTTCGAGCCTTGCAGGGAGCAACCGTTATGTCTTTTTGACAATCCTTTTCCGAAAATATCAAAGTTCAATTACCCACTGTATCAAGCCAGAAGTACTACCAATGCCCTAAACTCGTGTATACAAATAGAACATCAAACGGAGTCCGACGCAATTCCTGAGAACGAACTATGTACTCCTGAAAGCTCAATTGTGCAAACAGAAGCCATCACTGTCTGTGATATAGTCGACGCTTCCATCGGGCTGAGTCTGACCACCTTTGTTGTCGGCGTCGGACGCATCGTGGCATTGCGAGAACAAGGAACAGGTCAACTGGGGAGATCCATTCTAATTTTTTTTTGGCGAGCGTTAGTCTTCAACTATGACAAATGATCATCGTGATTGGAGATACAAACCTTGCCGTTGACGTCGTGATAGGCTGCAGACACAAATGATGAATCTCCCATCTCATCTGATGAGGCGAATAACACTTACTGTTTATGAAGGTGCATCCTTCGACGTTAAGACACATGGTCTCGCAATCTACGAAAAAAAGGGTATTTGAGGGCGAACAGTGGCATCGTATCATGATACTAACCCTGAATGGTGTCGACAAGTCCGTAGGTCAAATAGTCGTCAGCCTGGGTAGCACCGTCAAGGTTACTGAAGGTTGGCACCCATCCGTTTTTCGGGGGAGGCTTGGGAATCGGGCAATGAAGGCAGAAAGGGAGAAGGTCAAGGATATCACAGATAAGCTAAACGGAATTTTATTCAATGTCAGCGGTAATTATTATACTAGTAAATAGAAACTTACAGTGTCCAAGAGCCACGGAAGTACCCAACCAATGATAGCTCCGGGGTCCTGGCCATAGTACCAGCCCGGGTAGCTCCCCACCTCCCAAGGAGGAATCGGAGCACCCTTAAAATTGGGTTTAGCACTCATAGTTCGCAGGAACAAAAACTAGACGCACATAATGGTTGGACTGGCTGAGGCTGTTACTCAAGGAGAGCTGGAGCGTAGCATTTGTGAATGAAGAGGCAGAGAGGGCGGCCGCAGAGGAAGAAGGAGCGCTGGCTGCAGCCGAGGCAGCACTGGCAGCAGTGTCGGAGTCTGCAAGAACGACGCTAAAGACAGCAGCAGTGAGAACAGCGAAGAAGCGCATGATTTTCAATGGTAAGCTCGAAGGATGTAAGAAGCTGGAGGGCTCCTGCATCGAATATCCTCGCCTTTATACCATGAGCCAGGTCCAAGCAAAATACCTAATATCCGCTTGAAAAAAAAATCCGACCTTCCGACGTAAGGTACCTTTACTTCCTGTTACACTTCGTGTTGATACAATCCTAGTTCCAGTTCGACAGGCCAGAACACGCCTTAGCTCATGGTACGACGGACAGGATTAAAATTAGATTCGAAGCAAGCATACTACCCGACCCCTGTGTTCCTTGCCACATCTTTCGGGCGTTCCATTCGACAATTTCAGGATGTGACTTTGAAATGAGCAAGCATATCAGAAACATCATTCACGTCAAGAACGTACAGGTTTCAACTTGAAAGAAGGATAAGTAGACATAAGATGAAGACTGGGCAATGTTGGCCGTTGGCCGTGGGTTATAGAGTGGATAAAAAGTAGTATATGGTATATGTACCTTTGCTCGGCGAAGAAGGTGGATTCATCTAATTGGCTTCTTTTTTTTTTTGTGTTATCCGTAATGATTGCTGGACAAGAACCATCGTCCAATAGGAAGTGGCTTCAAAAAGCAGTCGAAATGTACGACACTACGACTAGACGCGAAGAGAGTCGCGAACATAGCCAGAGCTCCAACTTTTCGGGATTTACGGGTTCGCGTAGATGTTTATGTACATAAAAAACACGCAGCTTGCGATTTTTCATTGGACAATTTTCTGTCATTAGCTCTGTCAACCATATTTGAAGTTTAGATAAACTCAATTCTTCAAGATACGAGAGAGCAGACATACACAACCTCATACGTCCTCACACGTCCCGAACCAACAACCGAGAACTTTCCACGAAGGTGAACATCTGACATTGACATGATATGATGAAGTGTTTGCCTGTGCATAGAATGTAATCGGTCAGATAAGTCTGGGTGCCTTTCGAATAGACTCAACTGAACTGATACTCAGAAACCGGCTGAACAGGATGTCGAACAACGCTCGCCGTCTTCGCGGAATCGGGGTTAGACTTGAGTAAATGACGCGTGAACATTTCTAGTGTCGTGGCCGGAAGAAAAGATGTTAGAGGCACGGCTGGAGGTACGGTTCCTTGAGGCTGCAACAGCATCGATGGATGGCCGTGTTCAACCAACCGGCAGTTATAATTTTCAGGATGGGCCAAAGATCATGCGAATTATCGATAGATGTGTCCAAACGTTGTTCCTTGTACTCCAGTAGGAATCGATAATTACTCGCTATACTTACATACCCACTATACCCCGAGAAATATCAACGCCGTCCCGTCTTCGATAGCTCGTGTCAATTCATATCAATCTTCGTCGGAGCCTGAGCCCGAACCCGAGGCTGCCTCTCCATCGTCATCTACCGCACGAGATCATGAACGGGGTTTTATTCTGATTATGAGCAAGGACCGCTTACCACTAGCTATATCATCCTGCGACACTGTCATGATGTGCGCTTGTGTCTTTCTAAATAACTTTCTCGTCTCCTCATCAGTCGGCGGAACGAAAGATACCGCTAGCTCTCCATTTTTATCGCGTATCTTGGTGTCTGCCCCGGCGTCCAAGAGGGATTCAACCATATACGAGCGCATACCGTCATCTTCCAATTGACACGCTAGATGAAGAGGAGTCGCGCGATTGATACGGTTGATAGGGTCGACATCGCAAGCTTCATGAGAGAGAATATGCTCTAAAACGTCTGTCGAACCATTCTGGACGCTGCAATATGTCAGAACGGCAGATATGTTTCGAAATGAAGGAGCTAACGCGATATGTAAAGCTGGTCGATCCCATTTTATTACAGTCACTGGGCAGAGTGAAGATATTCATACCTGTATTACCCACTCTACATTATATCAGGGCGAATCAAAAGCAGAGAAAGAGACGCACACACCCATCCTGATGATTTATATCGAAATCTCCTGCTTCAAAAACTTCCAATAACAACTCCTCATTATCTGTTCTAGCTGCGGCCAGTAATCGCTGATCTTGTAGGAGGAATTAGAATTTGTAGCTGAAAGAGTCTACTAGCGGTAACATACGCACTGTTGTTGGCTCCTTTGTCTTCAGACATGGGTGTATTGAGAGTTGAAAGTTATATAGAGAGCAACAATAAGATGGAAACGTAGGAAAAGAAAAGGTGCTGATCAACTTTTTGATTACACCGCACAGCATGTTTTCCAACCACCATCTTCGAATTCATGTCCCTCACGGATGTGAGCATGTCCATCGCTTAAAAGTATCTCAAGACTGACGCTTGTACAGAATGTCAATGATCACTTCATTGTTGATCCAGATGATAGTGAGGCCAACGGTGACGAGTTCGAGATTATCGCTGAAGGCCTTGCTTCGACTGTATCAAAGACCTGGGCATCTGTAGATGATGGCGAGCCTCAGCTTGTTGTCGTAAAGACGTCTACGACAGTCAAGAAATGGGCTAAAGAGCCACACGATATCATCAAGGAATGCAGAGTTGTGAAAAGACTTTCTCATCCCAATGTACGAATCATTTTTCTGCTCTTCAACAGTCATTGACATCTTGAATCCAAGATCATCTCGATAATTGACTCCTTTCTGGATCGATCCCAGAATACTATGAACATATGGATGCCCTACATTCCGTACTCTCTCTCTAGTCTTCTAGATTCGGCGCGTTTTGTACCGCAGGTCAAAGATACTTCAACTCAAGTCGAAGCCCATCCTTCAAGCTTTCTTCACCTCACCCGTTCACTCATGATACAAATCATCCACGCTGTAACCTATTTACACGCGCAAGATATCGCTCATCGCGACCTCAAGCCAGCAAATGTTCTACTGACATCCAGTGGACGCGTAACGCTCATTGACTTTGGAATAGCTTGGGATGGATCAAAGGATAACGTAGATGGTGATTTGTGGCCAGAGGGGAGAGACAGCAAGTATTTCGAGGTGTCCACTGGGTCCGTCTATCTCTATCTGTTTCCGATCAAAGCCTGAGCCCGAATTTCGTAGTCCTTACCGTGCACCAGAGCTCCTTTTCGGAACACGCTCGTATGATGCGTGTGCAATTGACTTATGGAGCCTTGGTGCAATGTTCGCCGAGTTCTTTACATCGCTTGTCCCTGTGGCGTCTTCACCGACGACCGATGATTTCATCAGCCTTTCGTTCTTAACATCACCCGCTTCCTCCAATTCAAGTTCATCAGCATTGAATCCTCTAACCCGTTATACGCGTTCATCTCTTTTCGATGCCTCCCGTGGCGAAATCGGTTTGGCTTGGAGCATTTTCAAGATCCTCGGCACACCCAGAGAACCTGCGAACGAACAGGAAGAAGCGAAGAGCTGGGCATGGGCAGGCTTTAAAAACCTCCCCGACGCCCAGAAGGTTGAATTCAATAGAGTAGATGGGGTGGCGTTGGACGAGCAAGTTTTACCAAATTTACCTACAACAGGAGCTGATTACCCCGATGACGCCGACGCTGTGATGGATTTAATTCGCAACCTTCTTCGATATCCACCTGAACGGAGATTAAAGGCGAAAGATATCCAACAACATCCTTTTTTCTCATCTGGTGAGTGGTTGGTTCCGGAAGACTTAACCTTGGATGTGAATCCAGGAAAGGCATCGAGCGGCGTTGAGGTGAATGCAGCCCGTGGGACGTTAGGTGATTTGCTGGTACAGACATTAGGGTTTGCCTAGATACCTACGTGGTGTGTTCAATAAAGGATAACAAATGACAATCCGTTACCAAGTTCAGTGATGTTTGAACTTATTTGTACTACGCTCTTGTTCTTCTGCTGTCAACGATGCGTACTAACTTTCTATTGAAACTGGCGCCCACAGACAACCACAAGGGAGCCACAGGAACATTGAAAGCTTCCTTCCTTGGCCGACGACAAAGCTGCTATTGTTTTTCAGAAAACAAGGTCACCTAGGCTCCCCATCACCATACTTGTCAAGTTTTGCACTTCAATCGCATATAATGCTTGAACTATCCCTTTCCCTTGAGCTTTGAACCAAGTACAACCCATGTGGGCAAGAAATGCAACCTCAGGGACTGGTCAAGCAAGTCACCGTCCAAACACTCCCGGGACCAGCCTATGGCCGTCAAGACCCCCGAATCCTTTACCCAGACCCCCAATGGTAGTGCCTGGTTTTAATGAGCTCGCTTCACGTTATCACCCACATCTTCATCACCCTCACCCTCATCCTCATCATTCTTCAACACACCATCACCATCACCATCACCCTCCCCATCATACCCATCTATTCAGTCCCACTACCAGTCGAACAAGAGTCTCATCGCTTCCGGCCTCAAGGCCTTCATCCCACTCGCCAGAGCATCGCCCTCGTCCAAATTCTACTGGGCATGATCCCCTGTATATATCCTCCAATGAAAGGCTTCAAGTACCTGCTTCCAGTAAGCTCCTTCAAATATATACCTCGGCCGAAATTTTAATTCTGTTAAAGACGATGAAAGACGAACACGTTTCGTGATACCGAATGTAGCAGCAAGGTCGCATATGGATAGGGAATATCAACGTCGAACTTCATCGACGACACACAGAACAAGTTCAAGCCATCATGATGACAGACATAGCGATTCAATGAGCTCTGTTCCAATTGTGAACTCGAGCACTTCGAGTCTTCCTGACACTGAGATTCATCACTCGCCGCCATCCCCCAACAGAACTCCGGATCGCACCAGTATGAGAACTCCGCAGATGCAACACAACGAGAATAGTAAGTGTACTTGTACTCAATCCTCTCGCTTCATATTCAATGTTCTCCATTTAGACATGGACCAGGGCGTTGAACCTACTAGTATGTATTTTTCGTAGTCGCAGTAGAATGTACTAACCGCCGCATGTTCAGCACTCCCCTCGCGAGACACTGACGATGTCGTACCACCTCAAACCGTAGGTAGGATGCTCATCCTTTCTTGCCATGCCGTCGCTAACCATATACCGCGGATTCCCCTTCGGACAATAATCTTGCTTCTCTTCTTCCTGGTGCTGTTGTCATATTGAAGACGGAAGGCGACCTAACGGATCTCCACAAGAGGAACCAGAAGGAAACTCTGATTCGCGAGCTCAAAATTTGCAAAGTGATGCATCTCAACCATCTCCTCGGATTCCTGCCTCTCCAGGATCTCAGCATCATGGTGGACATCCGAATCCTTCAAATGGGGACCCATCATCTTCGAGTGATTCTTCGAGAGCGAATACTGAAGGTCATCCGGACGACTCGAACGATCCTTCAAGAGTCAATCGAAATCATCCTTCAAATGGTCCGGTTCATCCTATGTGGTATTTTCACTCATTTCCTCCATTTCCTCATCCTGGAAATGCACCACCGCCTGGGCCACCACCACCACCACCACCAGCACCTTTTATTGTTCCAATAGTCCCACCTCCGATCCACTATCATGCTGTACCGCCTCTCGCACCTCCGACTCCTTGGCTGCCTTTATGGCCAACCCCTGTTGTCCCTTCTGTTTTGCTTCGACCAGCTGTACCTTTGCCCTCCCCTGCGATAGTGTGGGAGCCTGGAACATTTTCCATATCACGTTCTGTCCCGTTGCATGTTCACCCACACATTATGTACAACCCCATCAACCCTTCGGCACCCGTTCTACAATGGGATGTTGTGCTCAGACCAGAGCAGGCTAGAGTGTCAACGGACAAGGGTTTAATCAAACGACCTGCTCTTGGTGATGAAGCTGTGATACCTATCTCTGTCCAAGAACTTGGACGGACTACTGCTGTAAATGGACAAGAAAACGAAAAGATCGACAAAATCTGGATTGAGAGTGAAACACCCGCTCTTACCTGGTGGATGCAACGATGGGGTCCAATCATCATTGAGAAGACCAACATTACTGTCCGCGATGTGATGGATGCCATCCATGAGTATCTTTCTGTCCCACTCACTAACGAGGAATACCTGAAAGTGATTGAAGTTCGGACACCTACAGACGGTATCCGTCATACAAACGGAATGCGACTACGAAACGCAAGACGGTTAAGAGCGTCGAATGGCTGCGAATTGCGAAGCGTGGCGCTAAGAGCCCGCGTGCTAACAGGTGCGGGGGAATTTTCAATGTATCGCAGGAGCGACCTTTTGGGAGCACATCGTCGATTTATGGGGCTTAGACCAGTTGTTTTCGCGGATCGTACTTGGAAACTCTTGTTGGGCTTGGGGTCAGGCCCTGTTCCCAAGTATTTTTAATTTTGAAGTACAGTATTTTTTTTGACGTACGCAGATCATAATGACTTTTCACGACCTTCGTTCTGACCAATCTCATGATATAGAGTAGTACATACAGCACAGTAATTGTAGGATAGTCGTGTACTCAGTAATGGATCCAAATTACGAGCATCGGCACTCGAAAATTTAGAGGAAATCGAAAGTGCTATTTGAGACGACATTACGACAGAACGTACTTATAGTTAGTATACACGCATTAAGCCTACATTAATGATACACAGAAGCGTAGATACGTGAACACTTCGAGCAATTATCCTCTATGGAATCCCCAAGACTACTTGCATTTCAGGGGCGAAGAAGGGATGCTTGGACTGCACGTTGCCCTGATGTTCTTGTGCAGGCAGCAATATATCATTGAGATGTGCACGAAGGGCCCTCTTTGTCGACTCATCCATCTGTTATACGATTCAGAAAAGTATCGAATGCGAAGACCACTTGCATACCTTATCGCCCCGAACCATCTGCTTAAAAATCGAACTAATACCTACACCTTCGCACTCAGATTCCGAAACACTCGACTCAACATCAACAGGCTCATTACCCTCCCAAAACCAGCCCCGGCGTACATCAGCGCAATTATTCTCGCTTCTTTGAGCTCTAAGCTGGCAGATAGAACGGCGTTTACATTCGATGAAAGCCTCGTCATCATCATCGTGGGAGCTACACCCGCCTCCACCAGTGCGTCTCTTTAGGTGCTGGAACGTACGAAAGGCTTTGTTGTCGGTCTCGAACAGTTCTGTGACCTGGTGCCAGAACGAAGGCGAGAGAGAAGCTGAGGGATCTAGACCGCCAGGTATTGAGGAACCATAAAGGTCCCTCGCACTGTATACCATCTTCCATACCGCTGGCAAGAAGCTCAACATAATGCCAGGGTTCATGAGTATAAAAAAACTTACGGTCGACTTGATACTCCGGATGAGATAAATCAGCTGATGAAATGATTAGTGTCACATTGCATTTCATCGAGTACCTCATCAACATACTCGAGTAGGTCTTTGAATCTATTATTTCGTATGTGTCTGGATCAACATCGTAGACCTTGAAAGCAGGATTGCCGCCTGAGAGTGTCAATCATGGATGACTTCACAACGTAACAAGTACTCACTTCTAGGTGTCAGCGCAGGCGCGATGAAGGCCATACTTGTCGCTGTGTCCCTCCTTTGGTCGCTATAGTTAGAATAAGATAGTTGAAACTCGTCCTATGGCTCATGAGAACAGAGTAGCACAAGTATAACGTGTGCAATAGAAACTAACCGCATGAGTATGTCCATAAAATTGACCAGCAATAGTATTTCTGTATCGATGAATTACTTGGGCATAATAGTTGGACTAAGTGCGAAAATGAGTGCTCTGTGTGAGGAAAAACACCGAATTACTCAGCGTACCTGGTCAAGCAAGACATCCCCTCCTCCAGGAGGCATATGGGCGATAATCCAACATCTCTGACCCAGATCCTCGGCGATTTGCAGTTGTGAGATCAGGAAGGACAAGATGCCGTTTGGGTCTGGTCTGAGTGTAGAAGACCGATATGTCTATGAATAGGAATAGTATGTATATTCCACGAACTCACTGCTGATCATCAGAATCGTATAGCCATAAACTGAGGGAGAACCAGTGAGCGAGAACTTCTCGACGTTTGGCAGGCACGCCGCTCACTTCATCTTATACCAGAATCCAGAATTGATAGATATCATTCTAAAAAGATTAGTCAATCCTGCATGTCGATAGACCGAGAAGCATGGGAAGCATAAGAAGCATACCGTAGAGTTGTGTTTGGAACAAGTAGCGAATAACTTCCAGAATGGTGAATAATCTGATCTGCAGCGGCCTGGCCAATCCAGGGCTATGATGAAGGGCGGTATGGATGAAAGCGAGATCATCAGGACTCAGGAAACTCACAAGCCATTGTGCGCTACTTGTCTCAAAAACCCATTGAGAGTCATTGGCATGATCCTCGGTGGTTAATCTGGGAAAGCAGTTCACTGGCGCACTTTCACTAGAAGGTATACATAAGCCATAGCTGATAGACAGTACCCCCGGGAATACAACATACTGATTTCCCAACGCAGGATAAACAGGTGTCTTGAGAGCCATTCTAAATTCCTCGCCGAATAGGTTGATGTCGGCGGTAACATCTCTGTTCGACATAATGAATGCCTGCCCAATTCTGATTGGAGATAAAATCCTCACTCCTGATTGACGAGCCACACAGCACCTAAAGAGAATTATGATTGGTATGCAGTATAACGGCAAATACCCTTACCATCCACGATATCACCCGTAAAAATGGAGAAAGTATTATTCGTTGCATCGATGGCCTTTACTATCGATTCTACAAGGGTACTCGGCGTATCGCAGGCATGGTCGCCATGTGGACCAGCAGGTATCGTTGTGGGCTCGGATTGGTCTGAGAATTCTCTGCAGCAGAGCGGCTAAAGAGATCATTTCGAAATCAAGTTAATACTAGGTGATAATAGTCTCACTTTAGAGCAGTTCGCCTCAGAGCCAACCTCAAATCCGAGTCAGACACTTCGACGGTGGAACCTAACCAGATATACTTTACCGTATACTCTCGGTCTATGTGGATATCACTAAAGTGAGCAACCCGAAAAGGTGGCTTTCCGGAGGATTTGAATGCTGTAGGGTTTTCCGGAGCTGACTTTGGGAAAGGGACAGTATAATTATTGACAGGCGGATCCCGACAGAGGCCCAACATCGCTGTACAAAATTTCGTAGACGTTTGACCGAAAGGAGAAATGGATCTCAAGTCATGAGCAAGTAAAGGTCCAACGCTTTCGAATACGCCATCGCATACATCGGTATCTTGAAGCTGAAAAAGTTCATGAGGATTGTAGTGCATTTTAACAAACTAAAACATACTTGAAGTCGTTTGCATATACCCTTCAATGAATTTACCAACGCTTGGTCTCCCAGTGCAGCGGTAGCCTTGAAAGTCAAGAGCAGCGAATGACAAGAAGCGCAGTCCGTTGCACTGTTCAATCCGGTAATAATGTCGTCCGCCAAGGTTGATCCATGGAGAGCAAGGATTGTGTAAGGAAAAGTCAGTAATGCCGCAACCAGAACCTGCGGGAGAAGACGCTGCCAGAGCATTCGTAAAGTTTATGGACACAAAGGAGTTGTATTTAAATGTTCAAACGTTCAAAAGCTTCAAACGGTGACACCAGACGACATGGAAAAAGGGAAAGATAAACTATTGACGTCATCACAACTCATTACACGACGGCGTCTCTCCGCTTCTACTTACTTCGCCCACGCGTTCAGATTATAACTGGGACAAACTCTCTCCCCTTGCATGTACACTTGCTCAACTTCTTCCAGGCCACTGCCATTGGGTGAAAATCAGCTCTCGGGTGGCTACAATTCCATCTTCACAATGCTCAAAAGATTGTTGTCGTCGCTCGCGTACCTCTTCAATCTGCCAAATGCTAGTGCCACATGTAGACGTGTCAGGGTAGGAGAAGGTCGAAATCTTGAAATTGACGAATTTATACGCGTATGCTCGGCATACTCCTCGTCCTGATGAACTCTATACGAATTGCCCTTCGTACCGCACGACATCCAGCAAACCAGCCCTAGTCAAAATAATTCGGGTTCGCGTTCTTACCCATGGTTCAATCAATCGTACTGGACGAACCTCCCGTGGGGATCAAGCATGTGCTCGATGGTAATAGCCATTCGTCGTTTCATCCCCCGGGGAGATGTAATCGGGAACGGAAGGAAGGGCGAACACCTGCAACGTCTGCAATGCATGGCCGACTTGTGTGTATGTGTCGGGAAACTATAAGGAATAGTAGGTGTATGAGGAGACGTCATTACACAAACTGAGAATGTCGAGAGAGGAGGAGAATGATTGTTAGAACAAGAAGACAACATACCATGACGAGAGTAATCAAAAGCGTCATCCGACGAGCTCAACAGCGGCTTTCGGATATACAGGTAAGTACCTGTAAGTACTCTCAAACCAACAAGACCCCACAAATACATGAAGAGGACATTTATAACTACTCATTGCAATGTCGGTAATCACCTAGGGCAGTGGACCACTGTAAAACGGACAGATACGAAAGCACACATACCAAGCCGGGTACCACCAAGTCTTCCTATTTCGCAATCCCAAATGTGTAAACGCTGAACATGTCCTATATCTTCTTTTCGATGAACTTCAAGCCAAGCCAGATTGGCTGATTTCTGTTGAAATACTGGGGGCCGGAACGGTTCGGCAACGACCGAACAAATGAACGTCGAGTCGGCGGGATGTCTTCTCGGTGCTCAACACGAGAGCAAGGGGGGAAGAATGGGCGGAAACCGTTGTCGTTTCAAGTCTACATACTGAGTATATAAAATAACTAGAATATCAAATACATAAAGGCACTACAAACTAAAACATGTGTGATAACGAAGAAGGGTGCCGCGACCGGAACAACCGTCGGGCCTCTATTCTTGACAATTTCCTATAGACATTATTGAAACCTCGATCGACTCGCATATGAGTGAGAAATGATATACAGCGAGTGAGGACAGGAAGAAATATCAACGTTCTATTGAATATGCAGAGTCAAGAGATTCTAGGCAAGTAGGACGTGCAGACTTTCAAGCAAGTTCATCTGAGCGTCACAAAAAAGATCCGCAGAGAGACCAGTCATTGAGTGCAGAATGTTGTATATCTGACTCGAAAGACTAAGCTATTGAAGCTTGCGGGATTATACTCGTATGTCCATTCAATATCAATACTACTCAGCACGACACATGTCAATGATACTTATCGTCGAATCCCAAGTCGCTAGTATTTCTGCAGTAGAGGGAGAAATGAGCATCACTGTACCTCTTTCGGTAGACCGTAAATTTTTCAAGTAGATCGGAAACTCTGTAGGCCCGAGGTGTACACCTAGCTGCACTATCAATGATAACCACAAATGACGGACGAACTGTTCTTTCCTTCCACGCTTTGAGTACCATGGAGCATCGAATGAGCCGGAAAACTGGGGCCAATTAATCTGTGAAGCTCCGAGTCCGATGTTTGTTGTGAATATTGTCTTTGAATATCTTCGAATGCTTATAGAGTGTTCTTTGATCCTGCAAGTGCACCCTAGTATATAACCCATACTACGGCCGTTCGACGGATTTAGACCAAAACAAGGTTCTAGGTCCTACTGCCCATGAGATCATCGATTTATTGTAAGACTAAAGTTGTAGGTTTGTGTGCTCATACGTAGCTGTACAAAATTTGCCTAACACAGCTTCTTATTGACCACAAATCGGAGGCCCGAAGGCCCCGATTGTGAGCTCCAAGAGGCTCCAGGTTGTAGAGAATCTAAGGGCTCAAACTATCATGATAATTCATCCACACTTAGAAGGAACACTTCCAGCGAACTGGAGAGTACCTCGGAGGTTACCTCAGGTCAATGCAGTGCGATTCCAGAGCTGATGGCTGAAGTCGTTGTTGTTGTTGCGAAGTATTCTCAATGGTCGGAGTTGTGGTGATATTTCATAGTCAACTTGGAAGGAGAATTCGAGAAGTGTAAATTATACTGTATGAGTGCCAGCCTAGCTTTAAGGAAAAATTTATGTCAATGGAGTCAAAGGCTATCAAAGCAGTCAGTTTATATGTGTATGAAAGCGGAGAGCATAAATGGAACGGTGTACAGTACTGTACTTACATACTAAGTAAGACTCGTCCAAAGGCAGGAATTTCAGCGTCTGTTGTGACATTCTTATCTAATCTAATCTAGTCGTTGTTTGATCTCTCCACATCTCTCCACATGTGAAGCATTCCTCTATCTTTAACTCACTGTAAACTTCTTTTCCAGAAACCACTGTATGTGCACTGCGTCGTGTGAGCCTTCAGCAACATAATTAGCTCACCTGACCCCGGGCTATAGCTAGGATGCTTCCATATCCAGATTCCATAGGGCCCAATGCAAACATAACCGACATGTAAGTGCCCATTCTGCCAGTGCTACTCGCAAAAATACCTTTGCGATGAAGTTTCTGACATTGACACTCGCAATAGCTGTCGCGCTCCTATCACCTTCTACGAATAGAACCTTCGCTGCTGGAAATCTTCCTCCCTGTGAAGAGTCAGATTCTACCTTCGATTATGTGATTATTGGCGCTGGGGCTGGAGGTGGACCACTTGCGAGTAGACTAGTCGAAGCAGGATACTCAGGCAAGAATTCAGCTCTTGAATCCTCTTTCCTGGACTCACAAAAGCGCAACAGTCTTGGTTGTTGACGCCGGACATGATGTCCTCAATCTGAACACTACAATACCGTTGTACTTCATTCGTGCAATTGAGGGTAAGAAGTCAATGTCATTAATTTCCTCCTGCAGTCTGATTCCCTGAACATGTGCATGTGACTACATCTAGACCTTCAGACTGAACTTAACTATACGCTTGATGAATATCCTCCTGGATTTCAGTTCCAGAAGAACGACGCTTGGTATGTAGGTTCACTTTCGAACTTGAATCCAACAAATCTGGGAATGATTGCAGGTATCCTCGTGCTCGTGCCGTCGGAGGTTCCACGGTATTTTTATCCTATATGTATATGCCGCCTTCTCCTCCACCTTATGTTCTCAATGCAGATTCACAATGCAATGATTAATATCATTGCTGAAACTAAAACAGATTATGACAATCTAGCTGCCGCTTTCAATGACTCGACCTGGTCCCGGGACAATATGCAAAATTACTTCAAACGCATTGAGCATAATCTCTACACTCTGGGACTTGATCCGGTAAATCATGGATACGACGGGTGGTTGTCCACGAATCTGAACCCAGATTTGACCGTGCTGAATCCCATGTTTCTGGGTATATTACACTAGTAGTGATTATCCGCTTCCGTCGTACTAATTGCAATCACTTCTGTGCAGATGCACAAACCGTGGCTTTCTTCGCAACATTAGTCGCCGCGGGTTTACCGCCCATAGTTGATCTCAATGATCTGGTATCTGACCGGGCTATTGGAGGCACCATGCCCAGCTTCACAACTGACGCTGACCATACACGGTCTAGTGTTCGAGACAGACTTGTGAACGTTAACCAGTCCGAATCAAATCCTTCTCTCCAGTTTGCTTTAGACACGCTGGCAACTAGGATTCTGCTGTGCAACAGCAGTAGCGGCACTCCCACTGCTTATGGTGTGGAAATTGCACCTGGCGCGGCGTTACCCGTGGCAAGCAATTTTCAGGGCAAGGCGATCCTGCGGACAGAAAATATCACTGTCAAACGTGAAGTTATTATTTCTGCCGGCGTATTCCAGAGCCCGCAACTGGTAAGTAGTTAAATTTCAAGGTTCGAGCGTTGACTGATCCAGAGAAATTAGCTAATGGTCTGATGGTTTGGGCACTAAGTATATGTATCCTTTGTACTAATGATCTATCTCCTGTAGTTGTCGGGCATCGGAAATAGCTCACATCTTCAAGAATTTGGCATTACACCTATCTTGGACCTTCCAGGCGTCGGCAATAATTTGCAGGGTAAGCTGCTTTGCAGTTTTTCTTCAAAGTACTCAAATGTATAATTCATGCGCGTGGTTTTAGATCACGATGAAATTTCCATCATCTGGCGTATGAAACAGAATTTCTCACTTCTGAATGGATGCGTGTTGCAGCCCGACCCGGCCCAAGATCCATGTCTCGAATTCTGGGAAGATAACGGGCATCTTAATGCATATTCATTTGGAGGCACTGTTGAAGCCTTCACTTCACAGTCGGCAGACAGCTCGGAACCCGACCTCATGACTTACTGGGAGCCTGCATACTTTCCAGGCTTCGTCAGAGGTGATCTTGTTTCACACGATATTTAGCGCAACTCAACATCTCGCGAAGGTTTTCCAGAAGCATTTATTGATAATAAAAATGCGGTGACTGCGGTACATCTGAAGGTATTCTAGATAAATTTCTAATCCCCAGTGCCGGGTCTTGGATTGTACTTATTTGGCCTTCCATTGTAAAAGGCGCATTCTTCTTCGAGGGGGACCGTACAGCTGACCGGTGCCCATCCTCAAGACGTTTTGAACATACAAAAACTCCATTTCCAGGCCGAAAATGGTCCGAAGGACGTCGCGGACCTCCGCGAAGCAATCAAACGTTCCAGGACGGTGATGCAATCGTTGACCATCCTGCCTTTCGTCGACGAAGAGATCTTTCCTGGTCTTCAGGCTCAGACGGACGATGAAATAGACGCTCACATATATGAGAACATCTTCGGTGAGTCTCAAGAGTTCATCTTTCTCTTTCGCGCTGAGCGTCATCGATAGGACATCATGCCTGCTGTACGAATCCCATGGGAGTGGATAGCGGTTCGCCTTTTAGCATTTTTGATATCCTACTTAGGGAGTCTAACGACTAGAGCACGGTTCAGATCCTTCTACGGTGCTGGATGGGGACTTTAAAGTGAAAGGCGTGGACAATCTCCGAGTAGTCGACGCTAGTTCGTGGCCGGATGTACCTGGCTGGTTTATCTGCACGCCCACCTATATGGTGCGTTGGACGAAGCTCATGAGGCGTTTGAATAATTGCTACTCTGAAAGATCTCAGAAAAGGCAGCGGACGTCATTATCGCAAAAGCGCAAGAAGGGTCCACTGAATGATTTTCTGCTCTCCAATTGTCACACTGGTCCATGTCAGGCTCTCTTTCTTTCTGCTTATCTTCTCATTTCTCTCCGTGTTCCGATCCGATATGTCTTGGGTGCCTCCTGTGCAGCTACATGTACTGTATACAAGATTTGTAACAGATCGTACCAACAAACATATTCAGATCCCCTTATGCTCTGAGTACTTCAGTTTTCACGGACTTGACGGACTTTGTTCTTTCGAGATCTATGCCCATATAAAGGGCCATTCTCAGCGACAGCCCTGTGCATCCTGAGAGCGAAAACAAGCGAAACTGCCGGCGGTGTGAGTATACGCAACCGAACCGAAAGAACTGCCTAAGACTGCGTCGAAGATCTGGACATCCCATCATGGAAGAGTAAAAACGAGCATGCTGTCATTGAGCGACATAAGCAACGTCTCCTCCCTCTGCCTGTGAAGATCAGCGATTATCGTGCAATTATCGTGGCCGGGACTCCGAGGTGCTGCTGAGAGAGCATATAATAATTCGATTCCGACCTCCCGAAATGGGGACTTGTGGGTCCTGTTCCATCTTTCCACGATGACCCTCGATGACCTCGTAACGGATGGTATGTATGATGCATGTCATATTATGGCAAGTAACGGAATTTTCTTTGTCCTATAGATACCGGGTGATCCCTTGAGAATGCCAATCCTTTCCCTCCTTCCTTTACGTGGGTATATCTTCATTTCATTTTATAGGCGACTTGAACTGACGACCGTATTTATCCACCCTTCAAAGGACAAAACCTCACAAATTTTTCTTTCATTCCCGCGAGTATGCCTTTTGTTCGTGTTAAAACCAGTTCTGGGAACATCAAATTCCACTACAACATCAGCACTCCAGATTTAGACGTTGCGGATAAGATAGATCCTGCTGTTCCGGTCTTGCTGTGGTTTCATTCACTTGCTTTTCCGCACGTGTTTCATTGTGTGCAAACTCTACCTTTCTAGTTCGTCAAACTGTGAATCTGACCCCTTGCATTGACAGCACAATTCGCAGATCCTCTACTTCGAAAGTTTAATCTCGTGGCGTTTGACTTTAGGTCGCATGGAGAAACAGAGGGAGACGACTTGCCCGAAGGATACGGAATACGTGAAGCAGGAGAGGATGCATTGGCTTTCATGGTGCATAAAATTCCAACACGCAATGACGGATTATTGTTCACATTTTTTTCCAGGACGCACTCCGACTTCCCCCATGTCACTTTATAGCGATGGACTATGGAAGCCCGGTCGCACTACAAATAGCTATCTCTCATCCTGAGCGAGTGCTGTCATTATTTTTTATTTCCCAGACTTGTTTGGAAGAGGTTCGCGTTCTCAATGAAGTCCACTGTCAACATGCTGACTAAGTTAGTTATATAGCCACCGGAAGTACGTGAAGGCCACCAACAAGTTTATGACTGCTGGAACGCTGCATTCCCTGGGCCGCATGAGTACGATAACGAACGTATGATGGAAGGGGGATATGGCTTTGCGCAATTTATGTTCAGCAACAACATGACGAAAATGGCAGATGCGTATGTATCTTTCAAGTCCCTGGGCAAGGATTGTGTCCCCTTATTCAGAAAATTTAGGCTGTTCAAGATCTCTTTCGGATTGAGCCAGAAGCACTGGGGATACAATGGATTGAAGAATTACCGCATTGCAACTCTTGAATTTCTCTTAAACCGAAAATCACAGCCCGAATCGGCTTTAGCTCGCATACGATGCCCAGTAAAACTTGTTTATGGCACAGAAGATGTTGCATATCCACAGGAATACAACGAAGAATTTCAAAGACAGCTTGAAAATGCTGGTGTAGACGTTTCATTGCTTGTGGTCCCTGGAGCACCACATTTTGTGAGCGTCGAATATGCTGATCAGTGAGTTCAGCAACTTACTTATCGTACATCACCAAATGAGCTAATGTACTACTTATTACTAGAGTCGATCCTGTGTTACATGATTTCGTTCTTCAGAATGATACCAGAAAACCGAGGCCGGTTTCGAATACTAGCGTCGAATCACCTTGGGATGGGGCATTACGATCCGTTGGATTTTATGAAGGTGTAGATGCCGACGATGATTCCGACGAGGATAATTTTGTGGTTTCTTATGTGAGTAGCTCACTGGTATGGAGAAGATGAAGTATCGAAGCTGACTATTATTTTGGATAGCCTTCAAGTCGGACATAGTGCAATCAGTATAGATTTGTAGTCCATTTTGTATATAGTACGAGTCCACGAGACTGAGCGGTGACCGGTCACGGTCACGGCCACTGTCGTGTGAAAAGTGCATCTCGCCAGATTTTTAACAAATTATCCAGTAGTCTGAGTATTGAGGAATTGCCAGTCAACGTTCAGCATGATCAACTTTATTGATTTACCTTTGGATCTTCTCCCAGTCATACTTCACCATCTTGCGCTCCCTCAGCACTTTCAGAAAATATGCTTAGTCAATAAGACCTTCAATCGCTTTGCGACTCCCAAACTGTACGAAAGAATCTCCGTGTATTCTTGGCACAAACATGGAAAAGAGAAAGTGAGAAGTACATGATGTAGATTTGAATTTTGCTCACTTCGGTTTCTTGCTGGGCTAGGTCATTCTTCTATTTCTCAGTCTCTCTCGATATCCTCATGTAGCTCAGCATGTTCGACGGCTCGGTGCATTTCCTTTCTTTCCAGATCAGCATACATAAGTACTCAATCAACGTCGGATTCAATTTCACAGAACTTCGCGACTTTCCGAAATATTTAGGGAGCAGCGATGGGACTGACACCTTGGAAACGGTTGTCGATGGACTGAAGAACTGTACCAACTTGCACTCGTGTACTTGGACAAGAGATGGGTCATTGAATTCAAAAATCCTAGAGGCACTCCAATGCTCTCAAAGTCTCCAAACTCTCGAGATAAACGGGCGCGATGCAGGTAACTATGATCCTCAACTTCTTTTACGCTTCATTGGCCTTCGAAAGATATCCTTGATCATGCCCAGCTCATCCGTCATATCGGTATTGCGTCCGTGGCTGCAGAAAACAGGAACATCTCTCACAAGCTTGACAATCATTTGCAAGGTCCATATGCGTGTCCTCGAACACACAGTCCCGAACTGACCTTCGAGCAGACATCTCCGATAATTACCGATGCAAAACTTGAGCTTGTAGCCCCGTACTTGTCACGGCTCAAACATTTTCACCTGACTGGATGTTCGAAAGTCACGCATGAGGGTATAGAGTCAATCTTGTCTGCGAACGACGATGGAATTGTCAGTTTAGGCTTGGAAGGACTTTCACCAAATTTTGTGCGCTTTTGTTTATTATACAAACCGACTCGGAGGAGGTCCTTACTTTCAATAGGTTCTGTCCCAATTTCGCCTATACTGCGCTCGAACAAATGCATTTCGTCGCCTACGCTCCATCACTTTGACAATCAACCATCAAACCCCTTTAAACATTTGGATGAATGAAATCGCTGCGCTTCTTCCTGCTTCTGTTCCTTTAGAAACGTTCCAAGTGTATTCAAGTGGCAAGTTTATGGAAGATCCTGCAATGGAACGTCTATGGTCTGATCTTGTAATCGCACATCAAGACCACCTAACTAGGTTCTCTATCCACCGCATCCTAATCAGTCTGAACATGATTGAGGACATTTGCCGACGATGTACAAAATTGGAACAGCTTTTCATCGTAATCGAGCAAGGATCTCTGGTTTGCTTGACAACTGCTCGGGTCTACATGAGTATATTCACCAACTCTTTCGTAGGGAAAGCTCGGAACATGTCTAGCCTTGGCACAAAATCTACGAGTTATACATGTCAACTATCCTTTGAAAGCAAGTCAGGGAGAGAACGCGATTCCTGTTCTTTCAGAGCTTGATGCACAGGAAATCATCGAACGGTGTAATTCCAATATAACGCAATTTGGCTGTAACACCCGGGTGTGGCAGGTAATTTATACGCTTGTACCTAATCTGAATCTGCCTCGACTGAACATATTTCGCCTGTGTAAAGGTCAATCGAGAAATTCTTCTGGACCGTCATGGCGCACCCATTGGAATCGAACGCCGCGTCATGCGCTATGAAGGTCTGGACATTCCTGAACCCTTCCTGGTAGTGCGCACCTGAATGAGGAGAATGGACGATTTAAGACTTCAATAGAAGGCAAGTGCAGTCAGGTGAGGGAATAATATTCTCGTGTCCTAGAATTAAGCTATTAACTATACGTGTAGAGAGTGCTTGTCCGGACTTTATCATATTCAATCACAAAATTTAAGGTCTTGTTTAAGTCTCCTCAACTACAAGACCATCGGTACAGTTCACGCAGGTACGATATTCACGGTGATGTTGACAGATTCGAAGTAAGGGTAATAAGCACCAGCCTAACAAAAAGTGAGAATCAGAAAAGATGATAAGGCAAGGACCTTAACCAACCCCTTCCCCGAAGCTTGAGTGTAAGAAGCCTAGGATAGCATTTCCATTGATCGAAGGGACTATGACTGTAAAGTTCTGGAATGCATTAAAATCTTGTCCGGGGCTGACTTCGGCAGGTCGCTGAGGGTTGAATGCCCCGGAATAGAAAAGGTATCCGAAAGACGTTTCAGGTGAAGGGCAAGAGTCACTACTGCAAGTGCTCATTCCTAAACCAATAGCTGCTTCGACAACGGGACCGGACGGCGTCTGATATGTTGATGAATCAATTAGCTACGAACGATTCGGTTTAATGCTTACAGGACGGTCAATTTTAATGCTAATGTTGGATCCAGCGACCAACGTGTCCCCGTCCTGAGGATATGCGAAGCTTGCCCCTTGAGCAACAGAGCTCCCCACGAGAGCGAAAAGTGCGAGAACAGAGCGAGACAATTTCATGTTTGCAGTGGATATGAGTTTACAAGTCTAAACGCAAAGTTGGGATACTCCACAGGTCAGATTCGGGCTTTTATACCTCACGTTTCTAGAGTATACTAGGAGAGAGCGGCCTGTCAACGCCTTCCTGATTATATCGTGGATCTAACCTAGGAATAGCCTTGAGTGGCCTGGATGAGTCACCATTTTGGAGAGCCTCTTAACCGATACTAAAGATTCACAATATATTGTATATAATGTAGTGGCACCGGAGAAATCTTAAGGCAATGCCATTTTCATCGGCAGGAGGTGGAGCTAGATGGGCCGCTTGGAGTTACAACACATGAATAAAATTAGATGGATTGAAAGTTAACCGGTTGAATAACGCTGATAGAAGAAGACCCGAAGGAGGAGGCCAGATGTACGGAGATTCCTAGCGGAGGTACTGAATTCCGGCTCTACACTGCCTTAGCGATGTTACTCGCAAACGGATAGTCGGTATAACCGCGACCACTGGCGTCGCCCATGAGGTAGAAAGTACTTCGGTCGTAATGGTTGAAAGGTACATTGTTCATCAACCTATATGGGAGATCAGGCTATTCCAGAAAACAATAAGCAAAATCCATCTCAGATGTTTAGCATGACACAGGTGACTCACGTTTGCGATGAAGCGTCTCCCAAAAGCAATCAGAACGCCTTCTGTGTCTGCCGCCGCTTGGATAGCGTCATCGCGAAGAAAACCTCCCGCGAGTATGAGGGGCCGGGGGCTCCAAAGCGCTTTGATGAAGTCGTTTGACTCCATCACACTGGCGTCGCGGTCGTCTATAATGGAGACTCGAGGTTCTACAACATGTAGATAAGCAAGGTTTGAGAATCTCTTCTTCAACTCTGTGATAACATAAGAAAATGTCGGTATTGGATCTTTCATTTTAAGACCTGTCATAGTGTCTATCAGCTCTGAGAGAGTTCCATAGGAATATGATATATGCACCTCGATCAACGAGCCAAGGGGATATCCTCAGAGACGTCCTTTCTTCCCCAATGGCCTTGCTCACACCTTCCACTACTTTAAAGAGGAATCTTGCACGATTCTCAATGGACCCTCCATACTCGTCACTTCTATTATTACTTCCTTCGCGGAGGAACTGCTCTACCAGATGACCATTCGCACCATGAATTTCTACTCCGTCAAAACCAGCTTTGTACACCGCATTTGTTGCAGCTTCAGTAAACATATTGATATAGTCATCGATTTCGGCTCTCGTGAGAGGTCTTGGAGTTGTTCCAGCGAACTGTGGCTGGTCGGTAGTCTCCTCGACCGGCTCTGGTATATCTCCTGCGCCTATAACTTCGAAGGAAGGGTTATGAGCGTGCAAGGCTTCAAGGTTTGCGCCCCGACCCATTGCAGCTATTTGGAGGAAGACGTAACAGCCTTTTGCGTGAATAGCATCGGTGACCTGACGAAACTCAAGTTATAGACAGTAAGAATACTATGAATGCGAACCTCTTTCCAGCCTTGAATTTGTTCGTCACTCCAGATGCCAGGAACATGAGCGAACCCGCCAGCCTGCGGAGAAATAACAGTTGCTTCTGCTATGAGAAGGGTTCCCGGTATACTCGCCCGTTGAGAATAGTATTCTTTCACAAGCCCAGGTATAGGTGCTTGGGAGATTGTAGTGCGAAAACGCGTCAGTGGAGCAAGCACGATTCTATGTGTAAGATGCATACTCCCTACTTGAAGAGACTGGAAGAGACTGGGCTTCTGAGCAGTAACGGTCATGTTTGTGGCAGTAGCTCATCCATTGAAACGTGCTTTTATACTTCTTCTGCATTACTATCCGACTTCATATTCCCTGCCGGCGTCCGAGTCACTGAGTACCAAGCCTGCAGCTGCTTCATATAAAATCCGTCGAGTGATTTACCTGAGTGTAAGTAAGCATATCACTAACAAGGTGTATACCGATATTTGCGGTAAAAGAGGTTTATCAAAACATTTACCGTTTCATTCGGGATTTGTGATGGCCTACTTCTCCTAACTAGCTCGAGGAGACTTGACCTTGGCTTACTAGTCCTCCCCTCAACTCAATTATGGAAGATTTATGAGGGATTCTGCCTGTACCGCGCAGACCAGCAGTGAGACTTCTATGTGCTGGGTCCAATGTGCAAAACGATCTACAGGCCTGCTGCAATATCACTGCAAAGTTCAGACGACCAGACTGCGCCTGGATTATTCGCCATTATCAACCGATGACTCGAATGATAAGGGTGACAAATTACCCCTGTGATGGAAGCGAAGTAAGGAAATGACCAGGTCAAAGCTGAAAATCGTCAACTTCTGATTTAAGTACGTAATCGGTGGCAAAGTTTCTTCTTCGCTCTCGAATTTCTTCCTTCATGGCGCCTAAGAAGCAACCAAGTACTGCCCGGGAATCCTCTGCTTCTGAGAGCACAACGACATCTACAACGTCCAGTGCACAACCGTCGCGTCAACCGCAGACGAACCCTTCTGCACCCGACAACCTTGCAAAGCCTCAAAAATTTCAACCGAAAGCCAATCATAATACACCATGTTTATCGAATAAACCTTCTGATTTGACTCCTAACGGAGATGGCACGGATCCAGAACCAGTCTCGACCCACTCGACTCCAGTTTCAGCCAAAGATCGTCCTCTGACTGAAGTGATCAGCGAGAAATTCGCGCCCTTCGACCACAATCGCCTCGTCGTGGGCCCGTTCACGGAGGAGACATCCAGAGACGCGAACTTTGAACAAGGTATTCATAAATTTGCAGTTACCTCTACTCTCATATCTCGTGGTTATATGCGCCTCAAATCGCACAACTAACATAGATACAGAACTGGGGACCCTTCTTCTTGACGCAATACTCGAGACCCATGCTTGGGCTGCCGCGCGTCCAAAATTTGAGAGCCACTTGACTGTGCAGAGGTTAGAGAATAAGATTAGCGACGTAATGGAAGTGGAAAGTACACAAGGCATGTCTCAGTCATCCTCGAATGCACTTCATTCGTTGTCGTCTTGGCCTGCCTTACTTTTTGGTAGGGCATTTGCTCCAGATGTCCTTTTCCCCATCATCACGCTATATTCCGCTTACCATCTCATAGAACGAACTCGTCAAGATCTCAATGAATTTGTCATCCGTATGAAGTCAGCTCTCGCTGCCTTGACGGGATTCTAGAAATCAGCTGCGACCCAGATTCCCTATCGTCCGTTCATTGCCATTGTTTTCCAATAAATAACATTTTGCATCACGTTGAATTTTTGTATGCGCAGTGTAATTACTTTTGGCTACCAAGTCTCCTGTCGGCGATACTGGCCAGTGCATGTCGGCCAGTAAATACGGTGACAACACCGAGGACAGCACCATAAGTTAAAACGTCTCCAAGTTTAAGATCCACCCAGTAGCGGTAAAGAAGGAATTCGAACGCGCCAAGGCTTGCGGTGAAAGGAAGAATATTCGGAGAGAACAGACGAGGGACTTGTGGAGAAACAGAGAACCACTACAAACCAAGAACATTAGAGGAGCTTGACGACGGACAAAGGTAGTTCATACGTACAAGTCCGAGAAGGATTGACCATGGAACTACGAGAATTATACCGGTGAAAAAGGCAGATACTGCACGGGGCGGGAGTTTAGGGTCTGGACGGAACGTATGTGCAAGTTCAGGTAATAAGTGAAATTTCACTTCATCAGGGTGCACTGGAGCGGGATGCGAGGCAGGCACATGGAGATTAAATAATTCCAGCTTTTGTGGTGAGTGCGAAGAAGAACCAAGTAAAAGTGTGACTTTCAACGGCGCAGTCGAGGTTGGGGGAAGAGATGCGGGAGGTTTGGCCATACTCTGAAGCATTTATTAGTGTATAAGTAAGTAAGCTAGACTTAAAGACAGACAGACCAGGTCAAACTTGGCTTTTCCACTACTTGTAACACGAATAGGCTGTATTCCTTCTTCGCCAGATTGTTCATCGTAGAATCGCAGGAATGCCTGCTCTGGTTGCACACCCTTTCCAGTTGCTTGATCAACAACTTGGAGGCTTAACTTGAGCGTTTGATCCTCAGAAAGGGTCACGACTTCTGAAGAAGGCTTCTCCGTAGGTACGAAGCTACATGTTCATGTTCAATGACTATTCGTTTACAAGAAAAGAGAAAATGCGTACGATTTGGTGCTGGGTTCGCCTTTGGCAGAGATGATGCTATATTTTACAGAGTCAGCAGAGAGCTTGGCAGCATGAGCTGCTGTCGCCAGGAAGAGAAGAAAAGCAGCCTTCATCGCGGCGGATTGTGAGTCGGGTGTGATACGTGTCTCGACAAGAATTTAACTCCGGGTCAATCGGACCGTATAGTTCAACATTAGCGCCCAATTTACCAAGACTCCGACCAGTGTTGTTCAGTGCTCAGGAATTCTGTCTCTTCCAATGCTTGTGGACATACATCGACAGCTCAACAGTTTTCTATAATATTAACGCGCACACAAACTCGGCTAATCCAAGTGTCCAAGCTTATTAGTATGCTTACTGCTGCCCCTCACTAAGTAGATACTTACTCATCCAGGGCCTTTAGAATGTCTCTCCCAGCAGTAACTGCACACATTGTTGAACCAATATCCGCCTCACATCCAGGAGGCTCTTTTGACGCAGCTGTAGAGGAACTATCCGCTGCCTTGACTCAAATTGAAGTCATTATCTCTGATACAACAAGTGAGATTGCTGAAGAGACCCACACGAGCAAAGTCGACGAGGTCGTTACCGTTCGCGTACGTCAAGCATCGTTCTGCGACCTTCCCTCCGAAATCCTTCTCGCCATCTTTTCATATGCCTGTCAGGTCGGTGAGAGCTGGGAAGCTTTGTCTTTCAGCCTCGTGTGCAGACAATGGCGAGCACTCATGTTGGCAGATCCAAATCTCTGGTCTAACATCGCGTTGATCGTTAGTGACTTGTTCCCAGATCCTACACCTTCCTTATCCTTCTCAGCCCTCCTTCGCATGGCAAAACTGACACTTCTGTATCTTGAACGATCTGAGGACTGCATGCTCTCGGTCACTGTAAAGATGCCCACTCGCTTCAAAGGCCTGAACGCTAATTGGCAGTCCTACATCTCGGTTGGAGCGATTAATTTCTTGCAAAGAAATTCCCATCGGATAAAACATCTTCATTTACGTACTGACCACGGGCTTCTACATGCTTTTGCGTACGAGGAGCCTTGCCTGGTAGACTCCGGGCATGACCAACCTTGTTCAAACACGATCCCGCTTCCCCATCTCATTTCGCTCTCTGTGGAATACGTTTCACGGCATCGCTTCTACTTCCCTTTTCAGCGTATCTCCCGACTAAAGCATCTTGCGCTCGGTAACGAGGGCTTGATCTTCCACAAATCCCCCTCCCAAATTGTACCCTCCGTGACGTTTCCCAGACTGACACGTTTGGTCGTTTCTGAGCCGTCTTCTTTCCACCAGTTTTGCAGAACGATGACTCTAATTAACACCTTACCCCGCATCAAACAAGTGATATTGAAGCAAATTCCCAGGTTGGCGGACCTATCCATCTCGAGACAGCAAGTAATCTTGCAAGAAACATCTTTACTAAAGATATCTGAATCTTCAGATGCTTTCCTCTCCACTTTCTGCCGGGTATACCAATTCTCCGAGCTAAAAGCTTTTGAACTGGACTATGATATTTCCGAGCGCAGTCTAGCGAGCTCTCCGACTTCAGTCGCATGGACAGACTTGATGTGTGATATTGTGTACTTCATTCGTCGGTGTCCGATGATTCAAACTATCACTGTGCGGAATGCTCGTGAGAGTTGCTATCTTAGCGCTAATGATCCCGGCACACAGCTAGTGGAAGAGGTCGCGTTCGAGCCGCAGATCAGCCCCAATGTCCGTATAATTGGGTTTCCTATTGATGGTCCCGAGACTGGGCCATTGACTGCCCGTGCGATGATGGAGTTTTTCAGAGGTTTCGAGCTCAAGTAGATGAGGGAGAGAAAATATTTGTATGATCTCTTGGGTTGGGTTTGGGTTCACTTGTATCTGGACTACATTGAATTGTACATACAGTATATTATCTTACTAAACACCCTGCAACACTTAATTTTATGCAATCGATTAATGGTTTTCCGTGTATTCATAGTACCTACTTTGTACATACATTCTTCAAATAATGCCCAGATAGAAGAATGGACATTCTTCTATCCGGGCGTAAAGCTGATCCCGCAAACCGTTGAACTTTCTGTAAAGAAATCATCTAAGAGTAGGTGAAGTAAGCTGCATGTTTCGAACAAGCAGCCATAGCCATACCTTCATCCAACATGATTATCATATCACCTGTAGGCGTCCTAAAATGCCTTATCTCCCGGTCGGTCGCAGACATACGAAACAATGCATGCAATCTTCCCTGCTCGTCTTCGTCTTCATGGCAGAACTCGAGATAAGAAGGATCCCAGTTGAGATAAAGGCCAGTATCAGAAAGTTGGAGACACGTGAGGTTGGACATGTATAGATGATACCCAAAAAATGGGGCGCGAGAAATGACTAGAGAGCGGCTTAAGCTGGTACTCGGGTTGACTCTTGGCTCCAGAACTGCTGAAAGGGAGAAAATGAAGAGACCATTATTCTGTAGAGATCTGTCAAATAGATGATTCACGGAACAGTCTAGGTATACTGACGTTAGCAACAGCAACGTGATCGTTGTGTATCGCTAAATATTTCGACCGACTTTGAACTAGTCCCAGCTGAATATGTACCATGCGATTGTACAACGAAGAGGGGCCACTTTGAAAATTCTCAATGATCACAACTCGCGAGCTTGCCAGCATTGCGACCAGGTGACGACCACAGGAAGAAACATGAACTGCAGGACTCAAATCAGATATATCCATTATCAAGAAAGACAAATAGGCATACCAGCGATGAACTCGTCGATAATCCGTAAGCGAGATGACGAGGAAACGTCGAGGACTTCCCCATCCGCGTAATGGTTCACAAGGACAGCACCTTTCGTCTGTCTTTCGGACTCGTATAGCACAGAAAACTTGCGCGAACCGAATTCTTGCCTTGCAGAAGGTACGTCCAGAATACACTTGCCCGTCGCTCGTGAGAATACGCGCAAAGCAGAGACGCCACAGATAAAGACGTGTTTGTGATCCACGTCGACGTAGTTGAGATTTCCGAGGCGACCAAGCCTAGGAATAGCAGCATCAAAGGGAGGGGCACTCGAAAGTACGACTGCAAAAGCAGAGCTAGGATCCTCGGGCTCTTGGATCGGCGTGATGGTTTGGGTCAGCTTGCAGGACGGGATATCCCATAAAAACGCATGATCCCGGGCTCCCACTAGGAGAGTCGGGTAAACGAATCGGAAGGCGGAGGTAGCTATAGGCATCTTCAGAACTGCCCATGGTTTGAAATGTCCTTGAGGGTATGTGGCAGCATGCCCATAAAAAGCTTCTTCTGAGACGTTGACTTGGTCCGGATGAATCTTAGACTGTACAGTAGTGGAAGTATAATCACTCGCAAGACGCCAAACTTCTTTGTCCCCTCCGGGACGATCAAATATAAGAAATCCTTCTCCGTATTCAAGATGAGCAAATTGTTTGACATAGGGCTGTATAGTGTAACACGTCATGTAAGTGGGTATCGATTCATGAGAATCGAGCACACCTTTGGTAGAGACCATAACACCTGGTTGTCAGTGAGATCGCTCACGCACAAACCACCGTCTCGGAAGCTGGTAATAATGATACCGGCTTTCTCGTCGACTTTGATACGATGCACTTTGGACCCAGAGCTCGGGTATGAGACATAATGTGAGGAAGCCTTGCCGACCCAACTTTTGCTGATATGGACGCGTCTTTGGCCTATAGATTCAATTTGCGATTGAGTGCCGGTAAAGACCACAAAGTTAGCTGCGTACAGAAAGATTTCCAGTTTGTCACGCTGGCTAGAGATTTTGCGGAGTACAAGGAAGGTAATTGGTTGAAGACCACGGCTGTTGAATGGATATATCCACAACGAGCTGCAAGTCTATGGTAAACAGTCGACTCGTTTTCGTCTATAAGGTATTTCCAGCTTTTACAAACTAGAGGAAGAACCGAGATACAAGATAGATCGAGAAAAGACAGAACAGAAAGGGTTAATTCTGTGGGCAGTTGATTGAACATGATAATGTCAATGGTGGTAGTTTGTCGATAACGTCAGCGTCAAGTTTCTTCCTTAACACTTGTTGTGATTTGGTATCATAAACTTCATTTTCATCTTCTTCTAATACTGCAAAAGGATAGTCACGATGGCGCCAGATAGCCAAAGCATCGATGGACTAGTGCAGCAGATAACGACCAGCAACAACCTTGAAGCTTTGGCACACACTCTGCGTACATCAGGAACATCTGGAAGAGATGTACGCGAATTTATCCTCGCGAGCTCTATGTCGTCCGGCCAGGACCCACTTTCCGTGCTAGATCTAAGAAATAATACGCTGGGTGTTATGTATATCTTGTATGTGGCGTTCTTTTATCGTTGATTCTGCTGTCACTAACTCTGTTCTTCTCTTTAGATCTGCGAGATTGAATATTTACTTGAACGCACAGAGTGGTGTGCAGAGGCCTCCGTGGGCCATAGTCACGCAATTTTGTGAAATCTTCGATCCAGAGCAAGCGCGTTTAGCTCCCGAACGAATAGTTATGTTGGCTAAATCCTTGACGAGATACGCCCAAGAGCAAGGAAAGGTGAGGGATCCTCAATTTGACCTTGCACATAAAGTAGTAAAGCCTCTCTGTTCAGCTGAAGCTAGCAATACCTTTGCTTTATTCTCTGGCCACTCGTCTACCAATCACTCTTAGCACCCTCACTCCAATCCATCATATCCTGCTTCTCACCACCCTGCAAGCTAGACACATCACACCCGAAATCACTCGTCTACTTATCGAACACCCGATTGATGACTTATACATGTATTCCAATATCTATCCTGATCACAATTTGTCCTACATCGACAATCTTGTTTACCATTATCTTGGCGGAGTCATTCTCACAAAAACAGGAAACTACACAGCTGCGATCGACTATTTCGAGACTGCGCTCACCGCTCCGAGTACTACCAACTCGCCTCCTGCCGGTCTTCAACTAGAAGCGCTGAAGAAGCTTCGTCTGGTGCAGTGTATTGCCATGGGCGGACCACAACCGTTGCCAAAATACACTTCACCGGTTCTGACGCGTATATTGAAGAGCACACCGTACCAGAATCTGATCAACGCTTTCCCTGGCTCTCTACATGCGAAAGACCGAGGGGAAGGTCCATCTTCGGGGAACAACCGGTTGAAACAACTTGTATCCAAAGATCGCGACTTTTACGCGTCGGAGTGCAATTTGGGCTTAGTAGAGCTGTTGGTAGCGGAAGCTCCGAAATGGGTCATCAAGAGACTGACCGAAACATACGTAACTCTAGGATTGGCTGAGATTGGAAGATATGTCGGGATAGACGATGAACAGCAAGTCAGAGCTCTGGTGTTGAAAATGGCAAGCTTCTGATCTTTAATCCCAATTCCCATGTTACCGCTTGTTCTAATTGACCTGTAGATCGAATCGAAAACTATCATTGCTACGATTTCTGATTCAGGAATCGTCACCTTCCACGATGCACCTGATACGGCAGATGTCAGCGTGGAAGATATACGCACACTTCTTGGGGACGTAGCAAGTGGGACGAACTTGACTGAGATTTCCGTTCCGGTTTTACTTGAAGCTGTACAAGTGCAGTCGACACATCTCGCTCAACTCGATATGGAGGTTGGGCGTAGTAAGGAATTCATCGCAAAGGCTATTAAAACGGGCGGTGGTATTTCTAGTGCGTTGTTTTTCTCGAGACACCCCGAAGTTATCCAACATACTCGTTTTAGGTATGTCTATGGGTGGTCCCGGAAGTGGGTTCGGACCAGGTGGGGCTTTTCCTGACGAAGACGACTACGTTGCTGGTATGTATGCGAATGACAGAGAGGATACAATGGTATTTGGTTGAATCGTACATTTGTCGTCGAGATAGCTTCTAAGATTGCTCAAGAATATCGGTGTCCTAATGCTTGATTGACCCTGTTACACTACTGATTACAACAATTTACAAATCCAAGACCACAGAACACTGGTTTTCAAAATTGAACGAGTAGTATTTGAATTGTCAAGTAGGTAAAAGAAAAACAAAACTAGAAAAGAGTGTGGATATTACTGCAATCTCTAGCTACTGCAATTCTTGTGGCGGAGTACAGTATTGGAAAGAGAAGATGCAGCAGAAGAGCGGGGTTGATTTGTAATGCAAAGGAGCGTATATTACGACTATGATATAGCGATGTGCAGAAAAAGAAGCAAAACAAATTACGGGTTCAAGGGGACGACGGAAATGGGTAGATAGAGAATATCGGATGATAGTGTGAAAAGTGGAACGTATTGTCAATTGGGTGTTGTAAGGGTGAAAGGTGAGGGTAGGAAAAGTATTTGTACACTCTATTGGGATTCAATGAAGACAGAACGTGCGATGATAGAAGAAAGTCCATGCATGTGAGGCGATGACAGGCGATGACAAGAATAATGTGTGTCGTCGTGAAGCGCCAGAGCAGTAGCGCTGTAGGAAGGGGTCTGTTTCATACGAGCAATGTATGCAAGGATACATGTACCACGAAGGGTACTGCAGAGTCGAGGAAGAAAACGGGTATTCCTGGGGTATGCATGTAAGACTGTTTAGAAAGAATCCGTTAGCAAACATATCAAAGCAGGGAAAGGAAAGGAATACATACATAACCAACAACTACATCAGAAAACGTTCATAATCATAATAAAGAGACCATGAAGCGCACAAGAAAAAGAGACGCAGAGAGAAGAATATAGAACAGGCACCGCATAGGTAGAAAGAGAAAAGGAATAAAAAGACCACAAGAAACACAGACAGGAAATTTGTTGTACACGCATAGGAACCTTCTCCATATATCTAATAAAACAATGGCGGTGATGATGAAGGAGGGAGGAAAACGGCAGGAATGTTGATATAGGATAGGAGGGAGGGATATGCAGATGAATACTTGATACAGTGATTCGAGTCGGAGATTATAGAGTCAGGGGATGAATGCAAAGGAGAGTATATGAGAAGGACAAAGGACACAAGCACTCCCAAGGAAAGAAGGGAAATCGACGAGAATGGTAGAAGTGCCTGGGAATAGAAAATAGAGATAGGATAAAGGGTAGAAATATAAAGACAATAATAGATGAGGCCGAGGGGGTTTGTTTCACAGTAATAGATATGCTGAAATGCCGAACCCAGAATCGATCCTGACTGGAAAGAAAGAGGGCACATACATCGGCAGGCCTTGACTAAATAATGAAGGCCAACCAGCCTCCAGGTACCTGTTCTTCAAGCGTTTGCCAAGGGAAGTACAAGGATGTCCGGAGGAGTGAAGACAATAACTTGAAGTCCTTGAAATAAATTAAGCAATGGTCTCAACCACCACGTATCGTATACAGCGTTCCGAGTTCATTGAGTGGGTTGATGCTTCCTGCTCCGCTTCATCTAGCAACCCAACTCGTTTTTACACTCTGGAACAAGCAACCCTCTAGCCTCCGCGCTACGAAGGCATCGCCGTCCAGACCAAACAAAAAAGAAACGTGCAGGATGCTGAGTGAGAGAGATTGATGAGTTGCATTTGAAAATTTGAGATGCGAAAGCACCATGGGGATTGGGGGATTATGCGAATCCATAGGCGAAGGAGCCTACAGAAGGTGAGAGTGCGAAATCACTGGAATGGTAAGATCACGGAGTGGGCGGGTGTCCTAAAGCGATTGACCGAAAACCGGGGTGTTTATGATGCGACAGTATTATAGTGATGAACCAAGGGGTGAGATAGACTAAGCCAGATGCCGAAGAAGGGAAAGATACAACGATGCGTTAGATGTCAACCACATCTCGCGAAACCCAAGATGAAGAACAATAAAGATAAAAAGAATTTTCAGAGCAATGCTAAAAAAAGACTTCGTTCGGCAGATGGCGTCGGGAGAGGTGATCAAGATGCAAGCAAAAGTCTGAACGGCTAGGCAAGAAAATGGATGTGAAGACCCCAAAGCTGGAAAACTATTTTAAGCCGGAATTTACTTTGAGTATAAACATCACTAACCTCAACAGGTTGAAAGCATGACTAAACAAAAGCAAATGAAGGAGGGGGTAATTCATCTGGACTGGGCGAGTTTTGGAAATTGGAGCTCGCGAAGTATGCAGCGGCGGCAGCAGCAGCAGCAGCTTCTCGCTCCTGGTCGGACTCCTCAGACAAAGGAAGACGCTGAGCAGTCAGCCCAAGCAAGGCCTTTAAATCGATTTCATGTCTACCAGCAGCGCGATAAGTTGAAGGTTCTTCGTCCGAAGACATAGCAAAGACGCCTTCACTGGGAACTCGAAAGTGCGTCCTGATGGACCTCTTGCCAACAGGGCTGGGCGTGGACGACACAACGAACGGAAATGTTGAAGCCGATGCAGTGATAGGCGCAGTGCGAGGACCATTGCCGAGGCCGAGAGTGAAGCGAGCCGCACGCGAACGGGTGGGCGTAGCCGGGGGTGTCGAATCGTCTCCGGAGTCATATTCAGAATCGGTCAAATCATCACAGATAGGGAAGACACCATCTTTGAACACTGGTTTGACTTTGTGAGTACGAACGTTGGAAGCGCTAGGTTCTGACCGAGACAAATTAGGGGTAGATGAACTGAAGTTGCGTGGGACAGGAATAGCTTTGGTAGTCGCACTGAAGGGAGCAATTTTATTTCTTCGACGGGCTAACTTGCCTGAAGGGCGAGAGGCCAGGGTAGGGATAGACGCCGGACGGACAAACTTGCTGCGAGGGTCAGATTCATCCAGGAATGGATCAAAGGGATTCGAGTTATTAGACAGATACGTCGGTGAAGAGGGAACCTCAACCTGCGAGGTAGGTATAGGAGGCGATTGTTGACGAGCATTGTTTCGTCGACTCCTTACCGCGGAATGAGAGTTGTTCCTGATGGAATAATCGAGTTAAGTTGAAGATGGTAAAAAAGGCATCTATTGAACAGAAAGTCACCTTGCCGTTTGCTTCTGCTGGGGTTTCAGCTGCTGCCGACCTCTGGAATTAGCAGGGGAAGGTTTGTCGTCTGTGATCTCCGACGAGGGCTTTAAGGTTGGAGTCACTTCTGATGCCGGCGTTGCCCTCGGCAACGGGATCACCTGAGCCTGCTTCGACTTTGGCGATGGGCGCTGCCTCGAGTGTTGGGGCTGTTGACGCTGTACAGGTTTCGAAAGCGATAGGAGGCCTGGAACTTTGGTCGGCTGAACCACGACAGCAGGAGGCGCAGACGGGTGCCTTCGGTGATGAGCATACGGAGAAGATGAAGGATATTGTTGTTTATGAACAAGGATCATGGTGGAAAGGAATAAAAGAAGAAGGGGGAGTAAGGTTGAGGCGGGGAGGACGTTGTTGCTTGCGGAATAATTTGCAGTAGGCTGGGTTACAGAGGAGAAAACGGGGATTTCATTTTGCGCTTATAATATGGAGTCGCTGTGGCAGGCATTACGTACTCGCGATCCCACGCTTGGACTGGTTCCACTTTTTTTTTCAATTCAATGTTTCATCCGGCCAAAGCTAGCCTAATCTGGTAACTTCCAAATTCGGCCATCAATTTTCTTATCTCCTCCGGCCACTGAAAGCCTGAAAGCCTAGAGGGCCACTTTGTACTTACTAGTCAATAAAGTCTTATTTGACGCTTTGGCTCAACACTCAAGTCTTTCTCGCTCATTGTTCTCTCTCTCCATTATCACAATCTCATATACCCAAAAAAGGCACAATCAGCCCAAATGCTATTTCAAAATTGAAGACAGCTTCAAATCCAGATGACCCTGAGCTTTGCTGTCGTTTTGCAATGTGTATTCAATTTCTTGCATATCTCCTCAGTACTCCTCTTTCTGCTTGTTCTCTACCACAGCTCTTATTGCTCACTATTATCAAGTCGACGACAACCATCTCGAGTAACCATCACGTCCGAAGTGTAACCTCGCCGCTCTGAACGCGCTTTTCCTAACCATCCATCAGATTCCTTTCTCATAATCAATGAGATTCTATAGTTTGTTCGAGCGTTCGCATGTGGACTCGTGGCAGTCTCCAACACAATACACTATCGCCAAAAAACCCTTCGTTATCCAGTATCATGCCACAGACTTCTTCGCGCTTCCTAGCCATGGTCCTGGCTCATAATTTGTATCTTCATCTCCTACGCTCGGACATAAGAATTCTTATATCTTCCGTGGTCAGAGTTAGTCGGCAACTCCCTCCCTTCTCGGGATCCACTGTCAATTTCTTTGGCAATCTGCTTGCCAGACTTATCACTTGTCAAGCTCAACTTTCCACTGCACGGTCTTTCAGTGTGGTGCAAAGCGGCCACTTTGCAGATTATCAAACACTTCTAGTGCCCATATCTGCTGATCAGCCACCAATCGGAAGTTTTACTGCTACAAGACCTCAAAATCCTAATGACGACCAGCGCAGCTCTAGATGCCAGTTTTTAATCTTCCGCCGTTGTCGCATGAGACAGCGTGAACAGCCTAGGCGCTCTAGACTCGTTGTGTCTCGCTGTGTTCTTCTCACAGGTCGTCATACGAAGCTGATTAGTGTAAGCTTGAGCGTACTCAGTATCTTCCAGGCTCATCACCGGCACCCCTCTTCAGCCATGGATCAATGAAGAGATTGGCGTAACTCGCGAGAATCGAAACTTGGAAGAAGGTTGCTTGACATAAATAGTCATGGGATCAGAGAGAAATGGTGATTCAAGGCATGCACAAAATGTCATAGTCCAATTCCCACCGGAGTCAGACGACCGACAGAACTTCTCTTGATGGTGATGCTCGGGTTGTATTCTAAACAACCTTCAAATCTAATCCAGCCCAAATATAACAGCTCGCCAGGTCTGCAGGTACAATTTATCATTCCACGATGAACTGCTGCATCAATCTTTGCAGCATTCACTCTCCATCGTTCGAAAACGTTGCAAGAGGGCAGAGTAACGATCACACAGCCTTCACACCTACACCATATGCATGTGTATTCTGTATAAATGTGTTCGAGGTGTGTTAGCTGTTCGACCGACTCAACGTGTCCGCATACACTACTCGTGGCTGCTGTTGATTCTTATTCGTGGCGATACTGTAATTTCACGAAAGGAAGTCCCAATTGATACTCAACCACATCCAAAGTAGAAGAACTCAGGCGCCAAGTAACAAGTAGCTCCGATAAACCAGAGTCCAGATAGATAAATGAGCTCGCTTTGAGCAAAAGTGTTGTAACTTGTAACTTCTATTGTAAATGCCATGCTGGTTTTGTGCGGCGAATGAAATGGTGTTCGAACTTCGATGCGGCAGCATTTGGAGCCCTGTTGGTGACAATCTCCTGGCGATTTCTCATCGATAATCGCCAAGCGGATTTGTGAAATGTCAATACATAAGTAAGTTCAAGCAAAGCAACGAGTATCAAGAAGGTTGAATTACAAATTATTAAACTATACATATCACCTAGAATCATCTTTCAGACAAAGGCACATCAAGACGCCAGATAAGGGAATGAAGTCAAATCCGAAGTCAGGGATAGAAGAACAGATTGGTGAACAAGGTCAACATACTGGAAAGTCATCCTTGACACTCAAGGATGTATGAGAAGGAGACAAGGTCCGAGGCATCTCTCACTTTCAACCCAAATGAAGAGTGTAGCTTGCCAAACCTACTCATTTGAAGGGAATATCACAACATCCTTGCAAGGCCAACATTAGTGTTCCCATGATGTTTGGAAGGCTTGAACCATTGCAGATGGAATATTTAAACAAGACACCATCAAGCCGTCCAACGTTGCCACTGGTGTTCAAAGGCCTCGCCGGAGAACTATTTCCATTTCCGCATCTCATTCCAAGCGAGCTGAAAAGGGTTCTTGACCTTGACATGAACTCTGGAAGTTACGGGAAGAAGGGCATGGTTGGTGTTGGGTATCACTATATGTATGTGGAATGTGGAATGTTGCCTATTGTCAGGCTGTGCTGTACACAGTGTCCTACAGTTGGAGATTTTCGAGGATGGTGTAGGACATGGCCGTGGAGAACAACTCACATTCGAGAGATAAGATAGGGGTCGTCCTTCGTGATAGAGTTATGGGGATGTATTGAGACCCGAGGGAAGCTATCAAATTGCCCGCATGATGAATAATTTACAGAAGCGTATTTATTTGCAATAGCAAACAGTTAGTGTATACGCCCATCGTAACATGCCTCTCATTGATCATCCTTAAAGACTTATTTCCAAGCTTGTGATTATAGTGATTTTGTCCGTGAAGTTACGTATCGCAGTGGTCGTACATAGCAGCAGACCTCTTCCCCATAAACAGCTCACGGTCCGCCTTGGTTTCTATGCCATGTATGTATGATGATGTGGCGGTCCGTTTCTTTGCCTGTTCACAAGGCCCTTTGCTAAGTGCATGGTCATCTATCAGCTGAGACGAGCCAGTTTTATTTGAGTATAAATCTCGTTGCATTTCTGTTACTTGACACCGCGATTTTTGTCTGCTGCCACCGTCAGCAAAGATGTATCTCTTAAAAGTCGTAGCGGCGTCGATGTTCATCTCGTGCTTGGCATTTGCACATCCAACCACCGAGTTCCTTGCGCCTCGAGCTGTGAGCACACTCGATGATGTCACCATCTTCACCCCACCCTCGACCTACAGCATTCCCAGAACTCTTTATGCACGGACCCTACTCCTGGAAACAGACGGGGACGAAACAGATGTTCTTCTAGCAACGTGGGAGAATTATTCTCCTGAACCTCCATATTTCCCTATATACCAGTCAACCGACGGTGGTTCAGCATGGACGGAAATCTCACGAGTGACGGATCAAGTCAATGGTTGGGGTTTGCGATACCAGCCATTTTTGTACGAGCTGCCCAGCCAATTCGGGGGTTTCCCTGCTGGTACGATTCTATGTGCAGGTAACTCAATACCAGCAGATCTATCTGCAACACAGATTGACTTGTATGTTAGCACGGATAAAGGGTCTGTCAAGCTAAAAAAAAATCAATATCGTTCAGGAACTAACAGGTTCATAGGCTCACCTGGACTTTTCTATCACATATCGCAAGCGGCGGTGTTGCAGAACCTGTAAATGGTGACACTCCTGTCTGGGAGCCATTCCTGATGCTCTTTGGAGATGAGATGATTGTGTACTACTCTGATCAGCGCGATCCTGATCATGGGCAAAAACTAGTTCACCAAACGTCCACCGATCTGTTGACTTGGGAAACTCCAGTGGACGACGTTGAGTACGATGTGTTCGACGATCGGCCAGGAATGACCACCGTTGCTCTTCTACCCAATGGCTCATACATAATGACCTACGAGTTCTTCGGGGCCCCCGAGGCATCGTTCGCAGTTTACTACCGCATCTCCGACGACCCTACTACATTTGATTCAGTACCTGGACAAGTCCTCCGAGCAACAGATGGAACAATACCAACCAGTTCTCCATACATTGTTTGGAGCCCCGTCGGTGGTACGAATGGTATTCTTGCTGTGAGTGCCAACAGCGACTCTGCTGTCTTCTTGAACCAATGCCTCGGTGCTCCGAATGCTTGGACAAGAGTGGCAACGCCAGAAAGTGCCTCGTACAGTCGCAATTTGCGTGCGCTTCCGGACGGTATATTGCTCATCACTGGTGCGGGCGTATTGAGTGGAACTGATAATTCCGTCACAACCACTAGTATTGACTTGAGTTCTGTCACTCTTGCTTCATGCGATTAGCGAAATATATTTTGCGTACACTTCGCCAAAACAGTTCGAATATGATAGGAGCTTTGATTGCCAGATGATAAGTCTTGAGTAGGGTCCATTCCATTATTTTGCAAAGATTGAACATCCGCGTTCAAAAAAGTTGAAGTCAGTGCGCAGAGAGGCCCTGACGTCAGAGGCGGCCCGGTATTTCACGAATAAAACAGCCAATCAAGAATTTGCGGTGGAAAACCTTTTGCTAGTATACCTAACTCTAAACCAGACGTCAACCGTCTGTCGCTTTTTTCCAATGCTTTCGAAGCAAATTACTGCTGCTGCCCGAGGAAAGGTCGTCTCGAACGCCAGTATCATCCATGGAGGGACTGCTTTGGCCATGTCAAGAGGCTGGTACGTGACGCGACATGCTAAAGAAGTCACCGACTGAGATGAAGTCTATAGGAAAACGGCGAGCGTAAATATCAGGCGGGCCCAGTTCCATTCGACGAATCTTCTGCAGGGTGAGTAGCTACAGAAGAAAAGCCGAATGCAAATAATTGACGGGTCATGATACAGCGGAGACCGTTAAAGTGCCTCAGATGGCGGAATCCATTACAGAGGGTACCTTAAAGTCCTGGTCAAAGCAAGTCGGTGATAGTGTTGCTGCTGATGAAGAAGTCGCAACTATCGAGACGGATAAGGTCCATATCATCCCGTTATTTCTATCCTGACTAATGAGCGGGTATTAGATCGACGCCTCTGTAAATGCCCCGTCAGCGGGAACAATCAAAGAACTACTAGCGAATGAAGAGGATACTGTTACAGTTGGTCAAGACCTGTTCGTTTTTGAACCGGGTGAAGTCAGCGAAAGTGCGTAGCTACATCCCGATCCCGATGCTGTTCCCGCTTATTCCGAGTTCACATGTTCAGGCTCTCCCCCGCCGCCAAAAGAAGACTCGAAAGAAGACAAATCTCAGGAAGACAAAACGAAAGAGGATCAGCCCAAGGAGGACAAAATCAAGGAGGAGAAGCCTAGGGAACCCGAACCGTCCGAAAAACCAAAACCTGCGCCACCTTCAGAAAAACCACCCAAGAAGGAAGCTCCCAAACCAACGGAATCAAAACCCTCTGCACCGACTACCGGTACTAGGAATGAAACTCGGGTAATCATCAGTTTGTCCTCAGGAAGGAATACTCGTGTTCTCATCTCGCTTTATAGGTCAAGATGAACAGGATGCGTCTCCGTATCGCCGAACGTCTCAAAGAATCGCAGAATGCTGCTGCTTCTCTCACTACATTCAACGAGATTGACATGTCGTCACTCATGGATATGCGCAAACGGTATAAGGATGCTGTACTCAAGCAGCATGATGTCAAGCTTGGCTTCATGAGCGCGTTCGCTAAAGCTTGCTCTTTGACGTTGAAAGAAATCCCCGCTGCCAATGCCTACATTGAGGGTGACGAGATCGTATATCACGATTTTGTTGACCTCAGCGTTGCTGTCGCTACACCTAAAGGCTTGGTCACTCCTGTCGTCCGAAATGCCGAAGCAATGAATTTCGTTGAGATTGAAAAGGAAATCGCGGCTCTCGGGAAAAAGGTTCAGCCCTTGGACTAAAAATAAACTTGCGTGTGCTAAGACCCTTCAATAGGCTAAAGACGGAAAACTCACTCTTGAGGACATGGCTGGGGGAACGTTCACTATGTATGTTTATCTTATTCTTCTCCTGTTAACCTTCACTAACCCTCGTACAGCTCCAACGGCGGTGTCTTCGGCTCATTATATGGTACTCCCATAATCAACTTGCCTCAATCCGCCGTATTGGGAATGCATGCGATTAAGGACAAACCTGTCGTAGTCGATGGTCAGATTGTTATCCGCCCTATCATGGTTGTAGCCCTTACCTACGACCATCGGTTGTTGGATGGTCGGGAAGCCGTGACTTTCCTTGGTATGTTTCTCTTTCTTTTCTGGTTGCTGTTGCTGATTTGACATCGTTCAGTACGTGTTAAAGAATACCTTGAGGATCCGAGGAAGATGTTACTAGCATGAGCGATACAAGTGCTGTTACCATTGTATGTCCGACGGACGTGTCTGCGAGTGTTAAACTGTTACACATCATAATACTTATTTACAAAATACCTTGTGAACGTTTTGCTGTCTTTCGACTTTCGCTGTGTGGTCCGCGGCATGAGCATCAGAGGTGTGTTTGATTTTGACGTTGGTTCCAATAGCGCTTTTCAACTTCTCTTCCAGACGAACCTCGGAACAACCTTCGTCGTATCTATATTGATGATTTCATCGCCATTTGTTCTTGCGATCTTCGGATGATCCTTAGACCACAATTGCTAATCTCCATCATCCCAGCTTTCTAAATTATTGACACCTTTCCAGCCCGGATATTCTTGCCTCTGACCAATTCATGAGTGTAATTAGATCAGCCCGCCTGTGTGCAGTAGACTCTCTCCCAAGCTGTTCCCTGTCACTCACTCACTCACTCACTCACTGATCTATCCCACTATCTTTCCTCCTCCCTCACTCTCTCTGAGGTCTATTCGTTCGCCATGCATTGATAAGATTACTTGGTAATCTCGCACTGTCGCACAGGTTCGATTCAGCATATGGGTCAATCTTTCTTCGGAATATCTTCCAAAGGCCATGCTTTTCAAATTTTTCAGGTGATTGAACGTATATTGCGGGTCAGCCTCGGACCGTTGGTTGTTAGCATAAGATAGAAGACTTATAAAAACCGTGAAATTTGCACAACTCTCAGTTAGGTTTTTCCCCTTCCAGCGTGCTTTCGCTCCTCGGGCTGAACTACATCCCATATAATGCTTCTGATCACTTCTACCTTTATCTTGCTTTCTGTCTTCCTCCAGGCGGTCACTGCACAGGATTGGTACACGGTGGAATGGGATGCTACGTGTGTTGTTCGTATTCCTCTTCAATCACGCCCACTGATGGTCGGATATTTCTAATGCTCAGTGAATTTGTCTCCATGTCTGGGGACATGATTGTCCCAGATTTACCCACACCGGGTGGTACGTGTTCATACAACTTCTCAATTGCGGCATTGAGAGAAATTTCCGAAGGCACTCCGTATGTCTGGCCAGGCGTTCAAAGCGGCGATGGAGTCTTGCAGGCTGTTCTTGATGGTTCCAGCGGTGTTTGGTGGATTGGTACGTATGCATTCATTCCGTTACTATCTTCGCTTTGAACAGCTGCTGAGGATAATGATGAATTGTAGGCGATGGTTTTTATGGGTACGGCTATTCTAACAAAGGTGACTCAATTTTTGACTTTCTGGCGCGTCCGTGTTCGGAATAGTACACCCTCTCTTCCATGGGGTAACGGATTTAATGTCAGCCCTGGTGAAACTGTGCACTTCACCTTTACCTCTGTAAGTTCCCTCCATCTTCGTACGTGGGCATAGAGCATTCAAACTGATCGACTGCGTAGTCTGGGACGACTTGGACCTGTACTTTGTCTAGTGGGAGCCAAAGCGCGTCTACAACTTTGGATATCACTGGAAATACCATGAACCGGTCCGTAGTAGATTTTGAAACGTTCACGATGTTATCTGACTGCAAGTTACGATGCCTTCTAGTGCTATTTTCGCTGTGGAGGTATGCTGATTGATTTTTTGTTTCGTTCGCAATCTAGCTCATCCAATGTATCACACGCAGTTGTACGACGTCGATTTTAATTTCGGGCCTATCACCTACGTAAGTGTTGTGAATGCTGAAAGTACTTATAAGAGCTGACTGATAATGGGTCAACAGAAAAATATTGAGATAACGGCTACTACAGCTGCTTCTGGCTGGTGCGGCTCTATCCCACACTTGGGAACGTATCCTTACACTGTCACTGGGAATGTGGCGTCCGGCAACACTTGCACTGTCTCTCAAATTGTGCAGAGTAGCGCCGATTGAGGAATCTTGTTAGGTTCAAGTACCATGTTGTATATATCCTATTGGTGTCCTATTCTGCCTCCAAAGCCCTTATACCTCATACATACCAAGTTCCTGTACATGCTATACCATCTTCGAAAACTGTTGAATTAGATCCTGATTTCGGACTTGGTCAAACAGTCTTGAACTGGAACTTCTAGGGAGATTGATGGCATCGATATGGCGTCAAGTTCCAATGCCGATTTTTCGAGTCAGTTGCACGAAAAAGTTTCTACCTATTTCCAAAACTTTTGCTTTCGCCACTATGTCCACCCAAAAATCACAGCAAATGCTTGTAGCAGTAGTCGGTGTCGGCCTTGTCGGCTCAGAATTTGTGAATCAGCTCTTGTCCATCCCTGCCGAGTCTTCGCCATTCCGACTCATCTCTCTCTCATCCTCATCGCGCACCGTTTTCTTCGAACCAGCAAACGCTATACTTTCACCGGAGAAATGGAAGACCATTCTATCTACATCCAACGAAAAGCCAGACTACGAAACTCTCACCCGAAAGCTATCTGGTTTTATAAACCCTTCGACGAAAGTTGCCATTGTGGATAATACGTCTTCGGATGAAATCGCGTCTTTGTATCCTCAATGGCTCAAGGCTGGTTTCAATGTGATTACGCCGAACAAAAAGGCGTACTCTGGTGATCTCGGGCTGTACGAACAGATAGTGAGAGCAAGTAAAGAGAGTGGAGCGCGATTCTTGAATGAATCAACTGTGGGTGCTGGTTTACCAGTTATTTCCACTTTAAAGGAATTAGTGGCTACTGGAGACAAGGTAGGCTTGAATTTGGTATCTTATGTTGTCAGATATCTTTACTTGAGAGCGTTTACTACAGGTCAAGAAGATTGAAGGCGTATTCTCAGGTACAATGAGCTACATCTTCAATGAATTCTCCACATGCTCTCCGGACGGTCCCAGCTTCTCCTCTGTCGTCAGTGTGGCTCGTGAGAAGGGCTACACGGTATGTACTTCCACTTTCGTTTTCAGTCTTTGAACCAATTCAAATCGCAGGAACCCCACCCAGCAGACGACCTAAACGGCTTTGACGTCGCCCGAAAACTAACGATCCTTTCTCGTACCATCGGTTCTTCATCGTTACCCTCGCTACAGTCCTTTGCCTCAGTAAAAACTACATCTCTCATACCTCCGGCCCTTGAAGGCATCCCTACAGGCGATGAATTCCTGAAGAGACTTCCGGAATTCGATGAAGAATTTGATAAGATGCGTAAGGATGCCAGTAAAGAAGGTAAGGTATTGAGGTTTGTGGGCGTTGTTGATGGTGTCAAGGGAGAGGTGAAAGCTGGTCTGGAAAAGTGAGTTTTTGGTTCCATTCGAATATAGTTCGGAGTCGTTGATATAGATGTATGACAAGATACCCTACCTCTCATCCGTTTGCTACATCCCTCGGAGGCTCGGACAACATCATCATGTTCCACACGGAAAGGTATAGCCCAAGGCCATTGATCATCCAAGGTGCAGGCGCAGGTGCAGCAGTAACTGCCATGGGGGTACTGGGAGACTTGCTAAAGCTGGTCTGAAAGGGCTATGAAAGGCTACCAATTGGCTTAACCCGTAAAACAAGCTACCCAAGCATGAGAATAGATTCTAAACTCAGCGAAGTCGAACGAACAGCGTTCAGTTACTACAACGGTCAGAACTAACGGAACATAACGCGACAGATACGAGTGATTAAGTTGATTCATGAACAGAGACATATTGATGCAATGTAGGAGGTAGATGAGAAATGTAGAATACAATGATGATACAAGACGAGGTGGAGGGAAAATAATATAAAACAAATCAACAAACGAATCTAAACCTCCTGCGAAATACCGTCCTCCTTCTTGCCTTTGGATTTGCTTGGTAGGAGTTGTGATTCGATGTGGGGGACGACACCACCCTGGGAGATGACAACGTCACCAAGGAGTTTGTTTAACCTGAACGAAAAGAATTTAAGAACAAGATTGAAGGTTGGCCGACGAAAGCAACTCACTCTTCGTCATTTCTAATTGCAAGTTGGAGATGACGAGGAACAATACGTTGCTTCTTGTTGTCACGAGCTGCGTTACCAGCAAGCTCGAGAATCTCAGCAGCGAGATATTCAAGGACAGCTGCAAGGTAGACTAGAAAAGTGGGGAAATTTCAATAAGCGAAAGCGAAAGTCAAACATTGAAGCTCACCTGGAGCACCAGCACCAACACGCTGAGCGTAATTGCCCTTCTTGAGCAGTCTGTGAACACGACCGACCGGGAACTGAAGACCCGCCTTGGCCGAACGCGACTGGGACTTGCTGCCGTCACCAGAAGCTTTGCCACCAGTCTTTCCAGATTTTCCGCCTTTGCCAGACATTGTAACGTTTTAAGTGGGAAAAGTGTATGAGTTAAGATGGGTTGAAAGCTCGAAGTAAGGGGAGTGGCAAGATGTTGGTGGACGACAACAAAGATGTGGAACAGCAGAAATTGCTGAAAGGTAAGATTTATAGGTATCATCACGTGAAGCGCATGTGACTTGCGCGTCGTTGATCTCGATCAACGTGCCGACCAATCACGTGCTTGCCGGTATTTATGTACGAGATTTAACGTTCAGTGTTTGTTTATCGCCTCCATATCGCTTTTCTCCTTTGAACCACTACTTCCACCACTTCATCCGCTAACTACTTCGCAATGGCTCCCAAACCTGCTTCGACTGCTGGCAAAGCTCCTGCCTCGACTGCTGCTAAAGCACCTGCAAAAACTGAGGGCAGTAAGGCGGCTAAGAAGACTTCAGCCAAGTCGTCTGCAGGTGCCGATGGCGAGAAGAAAAAGAGAAAGAAGTCGAGAAAGGAGACCTACTCCTCTTACATCTATAAAGGTGTGTCTTTACCAGTTGATAATCAAAAGCTTTTCACTCATCTAATTTTCTAGTTTTGAGACAAGTCCATCCCGACACTGGTATCTCAAACAAAGCAATGGCGATTCTTAACAGCTTTGTGAACGATATCTTCGAACGTATCGCTACCGAGGCCTCTAGTGAGTTGATTCTACCGCAAACTTCTTGATTCTCCTCTAAATATCCCGCCTTTCAAGAACTTGCCACCTACTCGAAGAAATCAACCATTTCCTCCCGTGAAATTCAAACATCTGTGCGACTCATTCTTCCTGGTGAACTCGCCAAGCACGCTATCTCTGAGGGTACCAAGAGTGTCACCAAAGTTCGTGCCTTTCTCTGCTCTGTCGTATTTCGTGCTGATTGTTGGTTCATAGTTCTCAGCAGGTGCGAAGTAATCGCTTCGTATTTGTGTATACTCTGGGCCGGAGACTTTGACGCTGTATTATCACCTCGATGTACCTTTTTATCGTATTTATCAACTTAGTTTCTCTTTCTGTGTACTAGCTCGTTTCCGCCTTTCCTCTAATGCCATAAAATTTTGGAATCTCCTCTCAGGGAATCTTAGTGGATTGTATGTAGGTCATTGAGAGCAGCACTATAGGGTGCAGAGAAGGAAAACATGGAAAATTCTTCGTTTTACCACCTCGGAGGACAAATGAAACGAATCGATATCCCCTAGGCAATCATACTTTGCGTAAACGTCCTACAACCACTCCGGTGCATCGAAATGTATATCTACGTCCTCTAAATATGCGCCCATTTTCCACGGCACAACAGCAGGAAAATTCACCCCATCCGCGATGGCCAAATGAGCTTTCCTTTTTCTTCCATCTTCTCCCTCCAAGTCTGATCCTACATCGACCTTGGGCTTGTACGTGACCAATCTCATCTTCCCCTTAATCCCTGGTACTAGCGAAGCCCACTTCGGTTCCTTTATACTTCCATCACTGTTCGTGTTGCTCTTGACGAGCGCAGGAGAACTTCCTGGAGGGCCATTTGGTATAGGCGGATTGAGTAATCGGAAATAGGATCCGAGGATATTAAAGTTGATGGGTATACAGAGAGAGCCCAAGATGGGAATTGGGTGGATGGATATATGGAAGAAGGGTATATTGGGTCTCCGAACCTCAGCTGGAGTCTCCAAAGTTTCTGAAATCAGAGGATTTGAAGGAAATACGGCGAGATCCCAGGAACCATCTGAGTGACGTGTGTATTTGAACTCGGCGAGCTCTTCTACAGAAGAAGCGAAATAAGAATGTCAGAAGGTCCAGGACGGAGTATACTTATTAGGTCATGATAAAAGAAAAGGCGGAAAAGCGAACGCCAAGTTCTACAGATCCATGGTGCTGCCTTCGAGCTCATGGATAAAATTATCACTTACTCGCTATATTCCAGTTCCTCCTTCCATTCGCCGCAGTTTCCTTGGTGGAAACGTAAATTCTTGTAATCCGAAATCCAGTCTCGGCTTTGTTCGTTTCGTTGCTGTCCGGCTCCTTGTGCATGGAGAACTTACCAGCGATGTAGATCAGCTCGTCGTCTGTGTAGTTAAAAGTAGGGGATGCATTGGAAGGTAATTATTTTTGAACGAGACGTACATGGGCCTGCAGATGAGGGAGAAAATGGAAAGATGAATCACCTTAGATTTCTCGCTCGCATGCTTTGTAGATGGGTATACTCACCGACAGGAGACTCTGTATATTGTACCAGCTACAAAAAAATTAGGCCAAGTTGGAACCCAGGCGCTTTCAGCGTGATCGGAACGACTGACCATAATGACCCCGGGATGCCCAGTAACGAACTCACCCTCTGCTAAAGGTTCAGCCTGGAAAGGGGCTGCCCATCCAGCAGGAAACACCGCATTGGATTTTCCATTAATTGTGTTGGCCTTCAGTGGAGACACAAGGAAATGCCACATTCTGGCTTTGAGTTTCCATGGCGCAGGTGCGAGGAGGATACCGTTAAAGTCTGTTTCATTTTGAGAAGGTTGGCCAGCGGCAGTCATCGTCACAACAGTGTAAGAAACACAACACAGAGAAAGATGAAGCAGCCAAGAAGTAAGTAAGATTAGTGCAAACGCACTAAGGCACCGGAAAAGGAAACCCCATCGTTTGGTCTGATTATTTTATTGCTACTACCATAAGCATTCACCTACAACTTCCTCTTCTCCAGCCATTTTCAGCGGGATGAACTCATGATCGACCTAACTCGACGATATCACCACATATCTACATCTGTAGGCCACAACAGAAGTGTGGCACAGTGGTAAACTCGTCGTTATTTGAGATGGGGGATCGACTACAACTTCAAATTGGGGGAAATTTGAATCATCAGCGATGTTAATAGAATCCTAGAGGGCTACTGCTTTCTCTTGCTAAAATGTGAGTAGTGCGCGTAAATTTCATTCTCAACGTACTCACCAGATCTCGCAAGGCTAGTCCCATCTCCCATCTCTGGAAGGCTGGACCTGTTAACACTTTGTTCAACTTTCAAAAGTGAGAAATACACTATATGTTTTATTCACCATTGAACCATCCATTTTGGAGACCGGCTCTATTTATCGTCGTATCAACCACGATTCTTTGAATCGCTTCTTCGCGTCTTCTCTACGCGGACTCCAAAATGTTGTAGGGAGGCCACGTTAGGTCACAGTCAATCCACGGTACTAGAAAGCAGAAAGGAACGGGCGCTTTCAGCAGGTCAACTCAATTCAATCTTCATGAGAGACTTCGTGATTGTGAATTCGGCATGTCGTCTGCCACCAATTCAAAACGGGAGAAGAAGTATTCGTAGACCCACAAATCGGGTACAGGCAACATATAAAAGTCGATAAATATGCCACCAACAATCACGTTTCCTGTATTTTCACCTACCCGTGGACTATACACCGAAATCATATCCTTTCAATCGCAATGGTCAAAGAAATCGTTCTCGCAAACGCGCCTACGGGTTTTCCTGTCATAGAGTTAGGTAAAGCAGATTCTACGTTTGAGATTAAGGAGATAGAGTTGCCAGAATTGCAGGATAATCAACTTCTGGTAAGTCCTTGCATTTGGGATTTAGAAACGATAAGAGTCACCTAATACCCTTACGGGTGGCGTAGCTTCAAACAATTTTCATCAGCAATGACCCAGGTATGGCTTTGTGAACTCGACTCGTAACCTTCTATGATTACCAGTTGACCTTCCTTCGCAGCTCAACGTGGTTGGATTCAAAAAGACCAAAACTCCGACCGTGCATACCTCCCGCCCATCCTTCCAGGCGATCGCATGCGCGCCGGGAGTGTAGCAAAAGTGCTTAAATCTACCTCATCTTCTTTCAAAGAAGGTACTTTAGTTCAATGTTACGGCGGATGGGCAGAGCAACTCGTCGTCAACGCTAAAGATGCATTTCCTCTCCCGGACCTACCGGGCGTGAGTCCGAGTGTTTTCTTGGGTGCCGTTGGCGGGCCAGGTCTGACAGCGTATTTTGGATTGAAAGACGTGTGTAAGCTGCAGGAGGGACAAGTGATTATCATTTCAGGTGCTGCTGGGTGGGTCGGATAATCACGAGCAATCCGTTAAATGCCCCTAAGTATGTGACTATACTTAGTGCTACAGGAAACGTCGCCGTGCAACTCGCAAAACACGTCTTGAAAGCTAGCAAGGTGATTGCGATTGCTGGTTCTGACGAAAAATGTCAATGGTTGAGGGAGATTGGTGCAGATGTTGCTTTGTATGTGTTCTTTTTTCATTTGTATACTGGCATGTAACATCCTCCATTTATTTTCTTGTCTTTACAGGAATTACAAATCATCTTCTTTCTCCAATGCCCTCGTTGAAGCTGCAAAACCTTCATATGCCGACTGTTACTTTGACAATGTCGGTGGTCCCATTCTCAACGCATGTCTTTCTGTAATCAAACGGAACGGCTGCGTCGCTGCGTGTGGTGCGATCAGTGCTTACAATGACCCAAGCCAGATGATTTTGAGCAATTGGGCTGAGATAATTATCAACCGCATTACAGTTAAAGGTAAATAAGGCTCCAAATTTTCCCTCTCTTCGAGAACCATTCAGCATCTAACTCATTCTTTCATACACCTCTCATCACAAAGGGTTCATCGTCATGGACTATTACCATCGCCGAGCCGAAGCTATTGAAGTGATATCTTCTGCTATCAAGGAAGGCAAGCTTTCTGTAGCTGGTGGAGAGACCATCGTTCGATGCACAGAATTCAAAGAGATTCCCAAGGTATGGATCAGACTGTTTCGAGGGGAGAATACGGGTAAGTTGGTTACGCAAGTTGCCGATTGAACAAACTAAGAGCTCGGGAGATGCTATACATGTGACGATTGTGTATTCTCTTGTAATTTAATACATCCTTCAATATCCTACCAGGCTGTTCTTCGTGCTTTGTTCGAACTGCGTCCCGCCTGCGGGTGCGGATTGGCGGTCTACGGTCTAGGCCATCGAGTAAGCGTGAGATCTAAGGAATTTCTAAAACCGGTTCACGTAAACTTTAAGTATCAGCATCTCCGACGACGATGGCAACCTTGACGAAAGTCAAGTCTGAACCAGTAGACAGCTCCAGCCTAGCTTCCTCAATCCCTACGCCTTTTCCAAAGGAGATTCTGGTGTTGAACAGCTCTGCAATGGACATATCTTTCCATGAACAGCAGCCACAGTCACAGGAACCAGAAGCAGGCCCTTCAGAAATACATGAAAGGCAAGAGAATGGTCGAGAAAAAGGTTCATTGGTGAGTTTGACTATCAACTATTTTGGGCTCGATGCTAACAAGCCACATACAGCATGAGTTGGTGCCTTCCATCGTCCATGTTGAACGAGCCTGTATAATGGCCTTGAACAACTTACTCTCTTTTCCTGTCCGATGGAAGACGATTGTGCCAGAACGCCGCCACTCTATGCCAAACTCGTCACAAACTTCGTCCCCTCAAGTCATCGAGGAATCGTCTTCTTCAGCTCTCCACACCCTCGTTTCCAACCTTCGTAATCGAGCCACCGGAGAAATGATACAAACTTCATGTTCAGAATCCGATGCTGACCTTATTCAAGAGCTATACATCCGTGTAGACGAAATATCATCATCCTTACTATCATCAGATGCGGAGCTCGTCAAAACTCTCATTGCTCTTCTCTCTCATTTACATCGTCTCTCCGTTCTCGTAAACCCTTCTTCCCCGAGCCAGATAACCTCTGTCTGGAACGCAGCTGATTCGATTGACTCTCACAATCTTTTTGACACGCTCAAGCGTCAAATCAGCGACTTTCAGCTCGAACGTTCAGCGTCTCAGCAGGATGTCGTTCCTCGTGGATCCAAACCAGTACTCACAGTGGAGGCAGCTCTTCTTTGGTCCCAAATAGACCAAGAGCTCGATATAGTTGTGTCCATGTGTAAAGAGCGAACAGAGTACCTTTCATACGATCCTCCAGCCTATGAATACGACACTCTTCCCGTCTACGATCATGAATCTTCCATGGATGATTATAACCAGCAGAAACTACAGAGCGAGGCGTCATCATCGCCAGTTATACCTGGAGGTCAAATGTCCGAGAAAAGGAAACTCGACTTGGAGGCTGTAACAATGGCCATCGATAGATTATATCTCGTTGCCCCCCAATTGCACAATCAGCGTGTAGAGCTTAAATCGACCAAGCTCGCACAGATGGAAACAGCCAAGAGACAAGGGGCTCAAACATCCGCAACCTCTTCGCGTTCAGCCGGAAAGCAGAAGGAGCCCGATAGAGATGTGAAGGACTTAGAACATATGCTCGAACTCATCAACAAAGCGTCTGGGAGGACTTTGAAAGATCAATCTGTCATTCTGGATGGCGGGATGAAATCAAGGTTGGAAAAAGTTCGTCAACGTGACATGGCTAAGGTGAAGACAAACTTTTTGATTTGCTTTTTCGTGTGCATTTATCTTGTCCCACATAGCGAGAAGCATTCGTCGACCAACTTGCCGAACACTCCAATGCCGGACGTCTACACGATCAGGATGCTTCACTGCAGAAGAAGACAAAGGATCCTGATGCGATGCTCTCGCTGCCTGAATTTATTAGAGAAGCTATTCCACCCGACTCGCTGAAAATGCACAACCCGAAAACCTTACTCACTCTTCCTGAGTTCATCAAGGAGGCTCCACCTCTGCATATGATCTCCTCTCGCTCTACTAGTGCGTTACCCACCTCAACGCCTTCTGGAGGTGCACTGGCTCGGCTCAAATCGAAAACAAAGAACAGGGATAGAAGCATGTCTGCGCCACCCTTGGCCTGGTTAAGAAGCACGTCCTCCAAGTCAAACCTCCGCGATTCACAATCATCTAAAGCCAATGAAGACTCGTCCTCTCCTAGTTGTGAGTACTGAATTATACTTGTCCCTTGATAGCTCACAAGAAATTTCTAGTTTCATTTGACGTCACTTACGTGGCTGAGTTCCACGAAACCCTCCATCATATCTTAGTCTTCTTTACTGTTACTGGGGCCCAACCAGGAGTTGATCTGGAAGCCGAGGTTGTACCTTCTTTCTCCGACAACCAAGCTGATGATGGTGACCGGCTCATCATCAAAAGCGGATCCAAGACTTCCCTTCCTCTTACTTTACCTGCCCGTGTTGTACCAGGAAAGCACGAAATCAAGGTTCAGAGTGGCCACTTCGAAATCAAGCTTGCCGCGTTACCTTCTTCATCATCACCATCAGAGCCTGGCCCACTTCTTGACGCTACCCAGCTTTCCAATTCAAACCCGACCAGTTTCATATGCTCAATGTGCTCCCTACAACTCATCCAATCATCGAATATTCGCTACCGAGACCTGCCTTCAGAACACTGGGAGGAACTCGTTGATGCGTGGATGTGTCATTCATCTCAAACGTTGAACGAGAACGTGATAAAGAACGGGCGTGGTGGATTTTGGCCTAGCCCAGATCAAGCGCTTGTTGGGGGTAGCTACATTCTTTTCGAAGACTCTTCCATGGCTAAAGACAATCTACATACTGATGCATCAAAGGTGAGCTTCTCCCTGCCTTTCGTATTCTTGAATGGACGATCAAGAAGACCGACGTTGGCAAAAATCTACCAGCGGTCATGAAACCAGGTCGGAAACCGTTCCCTGATGTTCAGGTTTCTGTCCTCGGCTTTGACTCAATCGGTTGATACAAAACGTCCAAGAAAGAGAGCGACTGTGTCGTTTCATCACTCGTTAAAACAACTCTCGTGCTATGAGGCTTACGTCTCGGGAGCTACTTCTGAGAACACATTATATTCTACTTGCGGAAACATTCGATACTGACACTTTATATAACAATCAGGGTGATGATTATCGTCTGGTCCGTTGTTTATGTGGATCCGTGCTAGGCCGCTGTCAGCAGCATCCCTCGGACTCCACCAAGGTTACCTTCAAAATCCTAAAATATGCTGTTCGTCCTGTCAGCCCTTCTTCAGAGTATGTATGTCGCGACGTTCTCCGACTATGTACTGACTGTCCGTAGGCCTCTGAGAATCCCATTATCCGCGTTCGTTATCGAAGATATGGTGGAGTTTGTACACGCTCATGCATCGTACCGTTTCATTATATCTGATGAAGAGGACGAGCGCCCTCGTATCCTTGTGCGTATCTTTCCTTTCTGCAGTCACAGATTTCGTAATTACTGTTTTGTAGATATGGCTGTTTAAGCCTAATCTACAGCTCGCGTACTCTACTTCGAAGCGTTATGCAATCCCCAAAAGTAGCTCGATGAACGCAGCAAAAGTGCTGTACAAACTCATGGGACCATCCGAAGTCAACACGGACCTTAAACTGTAGGTTTGATATGTTTATCGCGCTGAAATTCTGCTCACCTAGATTTGCCTTCCAGCGTTTTGGAAAAGTACCCGGGATTTCCGCAAGCAGAGTATCTTTTCTACCCGATGGACACTTGCCAGAGGCTTGCTGTCTTATTAAAGGAAAGCAATAGGACTTATCCTGACAACATGCGGACCATGACTGGATTGGAAGTTGGATGGCTACAACGGGCTTGAGTTAATCCTTGTTGGACATACTTTTCTTTGAACCTCCCCGTTCCAGGATTCAGACTTGGAGGTTTCCTTAGGATATTGATATATCATTATACTCGCTGCTGCTTCATTTCTCTTCGGATGGTTTGTCAGTAATACTAGATTCTGTCGTTCAATAGCAAAGTATATTTGCTTCGCTACTTTCGTTTAAAGAAACTCAATATCAATACAGATGATCTTCTGCAGCGTAGAACTCTCTCATTTCGAATCCATACAATAGCACAACTGAAGACTGCATGCCAAGAGTGGGTGTATCAGACGTGAAGAAAGGCAATATACTACGAATTCGTCTCTCGTCGTCAGTACTGAGCTGATTCTTGGAAGTGCTTAGCTGGTTGTGACTTTTGGCTCCTGCCTGTCGTGCAGAACTCGAAGATACGGTAGAACAGGCACTGGAGATAAATGACATTTGTCACTGATGGAAGTTTCGCGTGCAACCAATTCATTTGGAGGAGCCGTCTGATTGTCACTTTTATTTCTTCTCGCTCAGCAGAGACTGCGCTACTGTATCACACTCTTTTCAACACCCTCTTTCAATCCTTGCTAAGTTTGTCGTTTTCTCTTATTCGCGGCCATGAGTCGAGCACCGCCGTATTCACAAATGCCAGGCTCTCCTGCGAGCTCAACGACCAATCTCATTCCTCCTTCCGCGTCTCCCAGCCGGCGGGGACCTCCTTCAATAAGAAGCCTGGGCTCTACTGTGAGCTCCATTCTTTTGCGAGTGTTACTTCTCTTGAATACCCTGACGAAAATTTCAGAATTCTCCTTACGATGCCGCAACAGACCGTCGACCTCCATCTCTCAAACCCTCAGTCGCCGAAAAGGTTTGTTTCTGCTTTCCTCACATACACCAGCTTTGGTTAACTTTAGTGCACAGTTCTCTCTATCTCCAGACCCTCAAGACTGGGGTGCCGCAGTGGCTTTGACCGTCAGCGAGCCAGATGACTATCTTCATAACCCAGACCCCAAACGCGACAGAAAGAACGATAAAGGAGGGACATTCCTAACTGCAAGAGGATTCGCTAATTTGGGTTGCCTTGCGATATTGTTGGTCGCGCTTGTTGGTCTTTTGTGAGTCCTCTTTTTGCTTCAGGGTTCTAATGCATGATTTAACACTATGGCTTTCTAGTGCTGGGTACCCCGTCGCATCACATTTTATTACTCACTCCGTATCGACAAACGGTGGATTCAATTTGGGAGGAACGAACGCCAGCGGCCAAGTATGTCTATTGATCACTGCATGTATTCGATTATGACTTGTATCCAGGTTCCTAGCATGCCAGGCAACTGGGGCATGATAGATCTCGAAACACCTCAAGACGCTTACACTTACACTTCTTTTTACGACAACTCTGAGATGCAGCTCATCTTCAGTGACGAGTTCAACACCGACGGTCGCACGTTCTATCCAGGAGATGATCCATACTGGGAAGCTGGCATGTGCTTGCCAAATATCCTTGATCAAAGTCGCTGATACATATTTATGGAACAGTTGATCTTCATTATTGGCAGGTAAGTTTGACAGTTGTGAAGTGAGGCAGAGGTATTACTCTTGCAGGCCAAGTCCCCCTTGGTGTCACTCGGGACTGTCCGAATTGCGTCTCAGTCATTCGCTGTATGTCGACCTTGGCCGCTGATTTGCTTTTAGACGAACAACTTGGAGTGGTACAGTCCTGAGGCCATCACGACCAAAAATGGTTCTCTTGTGATTACGCTCTCGAAGAAAGTGAACCACGGTCTCAATTATCAGGGCGGCATGATGTCGACGTGGAACAAATTCTGTTTCACAGGAGGATTGGTTTTGGCTAGCGTGAACTTGCCTGGAGCAAACAATGTCCTTGGTTTATGGTAAAGTCAATATTTGTTTTGCTTTCATTATGTCTCATTATTCTTTTCATAGGCCTGCAGTGTGTATCATTATTTCCTACTAGATTGATCTGTTTCCACAATATTGTTTAGATCTGGACTATGGGTAATTTAGGTATTATTCTCCAAACTAGTCGACCAGAATGAACGGTTGCTTACCGTTAAAATAGGGAGAGCTGGATATGGTGCTAGTCTAGACGGAATGTGGCCTTACACTTACGACGCATGCGATGTCGGTACCGCTCCGAATCAAACTCTCAACGGTCTTCCCTTGGCTGCAACAGAAAACGGAGATCCTTCATACGGTGACGTATTGTCCTACCTCCCCGGACAGCGTCTTTCCAGATGTACCTGCGCTGGTGAATCGCACCCTGGACCCATTCACTCGGATGGTACTTATGTCGGACGGTCCGCGCCTGAAATCGATATATTCGAGGCTCAGGTAAGTCCTTGCTGCGAATCTGCTTGGGTAGAGGCTCACCATCCATGTCAGGTATCCAACAGCAAGGGATTCGTATCACAATCTGGGCAATGGGCGGTGAGGAGTTTGAAAATACCTACGACCAACTCATGGGCTGATTCCCTCTGCAGCCGTTCAACCACGAATACGTTTGGGAAAACACCACCGACAACTTGATCATTTACAATTCAAGTGTCACGATCCTCAACTCATACCTAGGAGGCGTATATCAACAAGCTACTTCATGTGTGTCTCAAACTGGTGTGTGGTCGAATTGTTGGTTGTGTAGGCAAGAAACTTACATTTTGCTCTTCTAGCCCAGAATTGTTACCAGCTCAATGGGACGTGTTTTGCCACTTATGGTCTGGAATATAAACCCGGCTTCGACGATGCTGTAAGTTTTGTCTTCAACTCAAGATGGTAAACTGAAATCAGTGAGACAGTATATTACCTGGATCAACAATGGCAAAGCTGCATGGTCGTTGAATGTCGCTGGAGTTGGTGCAGATAGCGAAGTGGAGATATCTGCTCGACCCATTCCTCAAGAACCTTTGGTGAGGATCATGTTCTAGTTGGGCCTTCTGCTTCACTTCACCGACCATGTTCCAAACCTCTAGTACCTACTCGCCAATCTGGGTATCTCTGAGAACTTCGGTTACGTTGACTTTGATCACCTAAAATTCCCTGCACTGATGACGGTCGACTACATTCGCGTATATCAGCGTTCAGACAGTATCAATGTCGGGTGTGACCCAGAGGACTTCCCAACTGCCGCGTATATCAACGAGTGAGTTTTGGTTGGTTCCTGTTCCTTTCGAATCTCTTTAAGAGCGGTAATAGGTATATGGAGGCGTATACCAATCCCAATCTCACGACATGGGTAAACGACTATAAGCAAGCGCTGCCAAAAAGCAGTTTCCTTGGTCAATGTTAATCATCCACCATATTACAATTCTGGAATACTTGGCCGATTCAGATATGTTCGCATATCTCCATCTTATTATCTTTTGCATATCTCATGCACATTTCTCGCATTGTAGTATATTGTTGCTTGCTTTCAACTAGTTGCGGATGAGGAGTTCATTGTTTTTATTTCTTTAGCATTGCATTGCTTGCAACGTTTGGAGTGGCATTATTTTGATTATCGATAGTTTTACCGATGATGAATAGAAGTTCGAATTCGGGAATCCCGCATGATTTTGAGATAATATGTATCTCAATAAAATCTTGCTCTCGAAAGCCTGGAGAGAGTAAATCAACAAGTCTACAAAACGAGAGTGTTACACAGATTCTACCTAAAGATACATAGTGATGAGGGGATACAGCTAGTTGTACAGATATTTTGAATTTTAAGTGGCAATTTAGTGGGGTGTTTTTTTTTCTCTTGAGGTGAAGAGATGCCTAGATAGCTAGTGTTGTTCGAACCATTTTTGAGCAGCGGTACGCTTCGAAACGTTTAAGGAAATTGCAAAATGAACGCCTTCATCGCCTTTTCCCAGCTACAGTTCGCATAGTCCTTTCGCGCATCGCATACATCGGACCACATCTGTACCATACCCAGCTGGAGGACGTCGTATAGATCCTTCTCGAGTTTTGCGTCATCGTAGCAATTTTCGCGAGGCAAGATCCCAGAGTACGTGCGACGACCGGAAGAACGAGAAATATGAGCAGCAAATAATCGCGAGATTGATCTATTATCATGAGCGGATTCTTTAGGGCACTTCTTGGTAGGCATAGCGTCCAGCACACAAGTCTTCACATCTTGAAACGATTCCGAGTCTTGCTTGGTGAGAAGAGTATATATGTCTTCATGGGCCTTGACAGTGATGTTACGCAACATTGGGAAAAAGTGGACCAAGGATCCCGGAGTGCCGCAGACAACGGGACAATCGGGATTCGGGCATCCGGGCGGGTTGACTAGGGTGCCGTTTGCGGTACGTTGTTGACATTTGCCATGAAAATAAGACGGAAAAATGGCGTTCTCGAGGGAGGCATAGGCGACTTTGGCGTAAGCGTCTTCAAGATGAGAGGCGCAATTGGTTGAGGAGGGTAAATTGAAACGAGATGCGAGTTGAAGATTCTAGGTGCATTGTGATCAGTATCAAAGGTAATCCAAAGATACTTGACCATGTGTATACGCTCACCGTATGATCGATGAGGGTTTTCATCGGAGTCGCGTACTTTGCGATATACTCGTTGGTGATGTTGGTGATGCAGGGTCCTTCGCAGGCGGACGCCAACTGCGGAAGCCGAGATACAGCTACAAAGGTACTCAAAAAGGCAAGAACGTTGTAGAAGCGCATCAGAGAGGCTGATTTGACGAGAGGATAAACAAAGAGATAGGAAGTGACAGTTTGAGTTCAACCGAGACGTGCCGCCGAGAGATCTATATACATAAGCAGCCCGGCATAGCCGGCTGGGTGTGCGTAAACTTCGGCATTCAGCTCGGCTCAATTGTCTTGTTGAAACAAGGTTTGTTTGTTCTTTTTTCGTGGTCAAGGGTCATTCGCTCGATGATGCCTCAGCCGAACCTGTCAACTATAATGCGAATTGATTGCAATAAACGGTGCTGTAAAACGGTTTGACTTCGATATGCAATTGCTTGTTGGTAAGGTTTCTGACAGTGTCCTGACCCAAGCTTCAGAACGCTTCAGAACTTGAGAAGAGCCAACCGAGCAAAATTTAAAGCCGCCTCCTTACGCGCCCACTTAGTTCCGGGTAGGATTGTATCTGAGGTAGCGGAACGGAGCCAACGGAGCCATACGACGAGACCCTAGTCCGGGATCCAGTTTAGGCAGAACATTCGACAAAACAGCGGTCAATTTGAACGACCAAGTCGTTTCCCTCTTGGTCAGGTCATTCAGGCTACCAAGGAGGAAACGACTTGGTCGTCCAAATTGGCCGCTAGCCAAAAACACATAACTTGCAATACATTCGAGCAGCATACATTCTGAATGGGGATCGACCCCACAACTCCCAGTCCCGCCCCCACATGATCAGATTCGTCTGATTTCAAAATTTCAAAATATCGATCCGAAAGCCGTGCCTGAATAGCTCTATAAAGTAGCCCGGTTGATAAAATGTCAGTCTACCTCTCTCTGTCTCTTACTGCTATCTTCCCAATATTCGAGAAATCAGTACTTAGCACTGGGTCAGATGGCATCCGCCTTGTCGCAGCTATGGTCCAACGCGACACACAATCTTGTACCTAGGAGGGAAAAGACAGTGACTGAAAAGTCGCTGCTCACGGCACTGCTAGAGTTGAACGCAAGGCAATGGGCAGAGTTTTGGACCGGGTAAGTACCGTCTACGCGAGTGTTTAACCTAGGCTAAATTTACGCACAGCTGGCTAGCGTGGTCCTGCGACGCCATTGATTTTTTTTCCGTCTCGCTCTCAGTCACGGCTTTGTCGAAACAATTCAACAGGGATACGACCGATATCACGCGTGCGATAACTTTGACACTCCTTCTGCGGTCTGCAGGCGCCATCATCTTCGGTATCATATCCGATCGATACGGACGCAAGTATCCTCTCGTCATTAACCTGCTCATCGTCTGCATCTTGGAACTCGGTGCAGGTTTCGTGCAGACTTACTCGCAGTTCCTTGCTCTGAGGAGCTTGTTTGGGATTGGTATGGGCGGTATCTGGGGCTTAGCTGCCTCTACCGCTCTAGAAAATCTGCCTGTAGAAACTCGTGGTCTAGCAAGTGGAGTTTTACAGCAGGGGTACGCTGTGGGATACCTTCTTGCCGCTGTGATCAATCTTTACCTTGTGCCGGAACAGTCTGAAGGTTGGCGCGCTCTATTCTGGTGTGCAGCAGGAATTAGTGCGTTCGCGGCATTCGTGAGGCTACTCCTTCCGGAGAGCGCAGTTTTCTTGCAAGCTAGGGAAGACGCGCGCTTACGGGAGGAGAAAACCGGCTCCGCAAACGGAGGAACAACGAAAACCAAGATCTTTTTGAGGGAAACCAAGAAGATGTTGAAAGCACATTGGATGCTGTGTATCTACGCAGTTCTATTGATGACGGGTAGGTCTAGAGCTGCTTACCGTCGACGTTGACAATGTCATACTCATATTTGGCACAGGCTTCAATTTCCTCTCGCACGGATCTCAGGTAAATGACCCTTTTTACTTATGTCTGGCTTTTCTTTCCCCTCTGTTGTCGTGTCTTTTATGGGCCATGGACCTAATTATATCATTCCCGCAACTATGTTTCCGCCTTTCATCAGTTTCTTTGACTTATTGTATGAGTGACAATCGGAGCGGTTCAGACGGCGTTGTTGACATCAATCTTTCATTCATTTCTCCTTCAACTTCATTAACCCTTTCATGTTCTTCTTCCTTATCGCCGCGCGCTTACTGACTATGTTCTATGACAGGATCTTTTCCCTACTTATATCCAAACCAGCAAAGGATTCTCCTCACACGATGCTACCGTCATGACTATCATTGGTAACTGTGGTGCTATTGCCGGTGGTGGTATTGCTGGCTACGTCTCTCAATACATCGGTCGTCGGTTGACTATTATCATTTTCGTTCTCCTCGTCGCATGCTTCATTCCTCTATGGATTATCCCTTCCACCTTTGGCGGCCTCTCTGCAGGTGCCTTCTGCATCCAATTCGGTGTCCAGGGCGCCTGGGGAGTAATCCCGATTCAATTAGCGGAGATGAGTCCCCCTGCTTTCCGTGCCACATTCCCTGGCGTGGCTTACCAGCTCGGTAACATGGTCTCCTCAGCTTCAGCCCAAATTGAATCGACAGGAGGTGACCATCTCAAGACTACCTTATCTGTACCAGTTAGTAGCGATTATCCGGATGGAAAGAAGACTGTGCCGGATTATGCTAAAGTGCAGGGGATCTTGATTGGATGTGTGGCAGCGTTCGTGCTCGTCGTGACGCTCTTTGGGCCAGAGAAGCATGGGAGACAGTTTGAGAAGCATCGGGCTGCATTCGAGGATGGCGGAGGAGAGGACGATGCTGAGATTGGGGATACTACTCCTAGAGATGCTGAAGCCAATGCTGAAAGAGACAGCGAGGAAGTGAAAACACATGATCATCATGACTATCCCGAGAAAGCGTAAAGAGATGTTCAAAGTCTAATGTTTTTGTTATACCTCCATGATATTTCTGATGTACATGTACTAACTATATGTAATGTTCATGACCTTTAAAGTTTACACTTCTATCGACTATGAACTTTGAATGTCCGACCGTCGATACTAGTATCCTTCAATACCCTTTCGCGATTTTTATCAAGACAGTTGATGCCTCGCGGCGGCATGCCCGGTTATTAACACGCCTTCAAAGAAAAACACATTGCCTACAATCTGTGGGTCATAAATGTTAGTTTGTCATTAATCGATGATAGTCTGCTCTTTCCTCTATCCTCATACTGATTAAGCTCGAATGCCTAAGGCCAAGAGACTGGTATCGTGTCTCATTTTATTTTATCATTGGCCTCGGTTTGTTGGATCTGCGAACTTGCTAGGTGTACAACCCCGATGGGACTCAAAAAGATCCAACCGTTTGCGAGTTTTGTGGCGTTAGAGTGGCACGACCGTGTGATCTACACAGACATACGCAGAGACATTTGAGAGGAGAAGAAAGAGCACTGAGGTAAGTTTGCCATTCATTATGGCCTTCCCGACCCAGGAGTCGTTTTGCTCATCGATATATGATCGTGATTGGATCGTGATGTAGTTCATTTTCTTGCCCCTTCCCCGATTGTGGGTTCAAGAGCCTGCAAAAAAGCAATATGGACACTCATATCCGTAGCGTGCAGTAGGTTTTTTTTTCGTTAGTCCGATGCTGAGCGTTCTGGATTATTGATTACCTTCTTTAGTACCAGGATCAAGAACCAAGAATGCCCCGATTGCAAGTATGCCACTGCAGACCCAGGTTCACTCACCCGACACCGCAAACGGCGCCACGAATATGTCCCAGAGCATCGAAAGTCTCGAATCAAACAGCCTACACAAAAAACTCCAGAAATTATCATCGTGAATCCCGATGATCTGAATGCAGAAGTCCACAGTCCGGGATGCAATCCTTCGGAAGTTCTGCATACAACGAAGACATTGGGAACATCGAGATTAAATTCCTCAAAAACGACAAGTGGCAGTGTACTTGACGCTGCACCATTGGAAGCGATGATACCTCCAAAAGGATCAATACCGAGGCCTCCGAGTATCGCTGGCCTGTTGAATGCACCACACCCAGAGTCAATGAGAATCAGGCCATCGAACTTTACCGCACTTTTAAATCCGCTGCCAGAGCCTCCAATGGTAGTAACCAGGGGAGTTGGTGAGGGATCGTGCTATGCCGAGAAGAGGTTGAAGCTCAACCGACGATAGTTCTGCGGAGAATTCGTCTTAAGATAATGTCTTTTGGGATCTGGTACTTACATCTCATCCTCCTCGAAGGAAGCAGTGTTTGCAGCTAATCTATCAGTATGTAAATTCAAAATCCCTAATCATATTCGCGAATGCTACTTGCCTCGTCCCACAAAACCTCTTCTCTTGAATAATCTGTACACATTCTCCCCCAAAACATGAGAATTTGCTCGATCGAGTTAATAAATGTAGCTTTGACCTTTTAGCGCCCAATAACTCACAGGGTGGCAGTGCAAATTGCTTCCCTTTTCCGGCAACCACCACCAGTAGTCTTCCGAACATTTCCATCTCCACCTGCAACAATGTCTACAGCTCACAGGCCGACATGGGACCCAGCCCAAGCTCGTGATGTCAAAGGAGGCTCGCGACAAATGTCTGTGAGGGACATGCCGTCTCACACTAGGCTGAAATTCAGGTAATACCGGTGTTCAAAATCAAAGAAATCAACTCTAATGCGACTTTCATGACTATCGCAGACAAATTGGCCAAACATCTACCTCAGAAGTGCAGAAGCGGGACCTACGTGCAGATCTGCTCGCTGCAGAACGAGAAGCAAGGAATAAAAAGCGAAAGGCGGAGGGCAAGCCTCTAGAAGTAGAGGACACACCTACAGTGATGGACGAGGAAGCAAATAAGCGGCGGAAGATGCTACAGGACGCAATTGAGATGGACAAAGATGATGACTATGAGGAGGGGGAGAATGGCAAGGGACCAGAACTCAATAACGAGCAGGACAACGAGGACGAGGATAGGTACGTCTCCACGCTAAGGTTCTTTTATATGTTCAGTGGCTGATGGACAACACAGTGACGAAGATTCAGATGAAGAAGACGACACAGCAGCGCTTTTGCGTGAACTGGAGAAGATTAAACGAGAACGAGCAGAAGAAAAGGCCAGATTGGAACGAGAGCAGTCTGCTTCGGAGGCCGCGACAAAGGAAATGGATGTTGCAACTGCGAATCCTTTATTAAATCTTGCTGCTGCGCTTGGACAACCAACAGGTATCAATACCACAGCACCTGGAACATTTGCTGTTAAGAGGCGCTGGGACGACGGTTCGTTTCTCAACTTGGCCATTTTCGTCCGTCTAGCCTGATCTGTTGCTTTCTCTCATAGACTTGATATTCAAAAACCAAGCTATGAATACAAGGGATAAACCTCAAGGACAATTTGTCAATGATCTACTTCGGACAGAATTTCACAAGTGAGTACAAGAATGGCCAATGCTCGTTAAAGGTGATTGACTGTATTTCAGGAAATTTATGTCAAAATTCATCAAAGTGAGTCCTATCTTGCTAGCGTATTGTCTCTTTCTGACCGGCCTCAAGTGATGGCGTGCACTAATACATCCCAGCGTTCCGTCAGCTTGTGGCGTATAGGTCATATGCCAATCCGCTGAGGGGGATTGGACAATGTATTGGTTCATACACAACGATGCTCTTGAGCAAGATCCCATGCACCGTATTCGGCTTGGGAGGAACATTCAATTACCTCGTCTTTTTACTATTGCTTGAAGGTCCACAAAACAAATCCTGTTCAAGTAGTAGGCACTTGGACGTGTCTTTGCTTCCAGCACTCAATATACAATATACATTAAGGATACATTTGCGATACACTGCGAATTTCTGCTGCAAGCCTCAAATTGTACTGTTCGATATTGATGAATACCTTTTACCCACCACAACTATGCTTGCAGAGCTCGTAGACCTTCTCTAATACGGTATTCCCAGTATCTGAGAGAAAAATCGATGAGTAACTGGTATATCAGGCGCTATGAATATAAGGCGCAATGAACTCTCACTTTTTCCGAGCAACGTCGTGTTCATTTCCGAGAGATTTCCATAGCTAACAGAGCGTGAAGATGACGTTGTGTGAGGAGATTGACAGACTCACCTCCGTTGCCTTCAACATACTCTCTCCACCCTGTACCTCGTAGATATCCGCAAGAAATTCAATGGCAAGAGCACAAGGAAGGTGCGCGCCCTTGGATGGCGGGGGGTTATCCAAATCGACCAGGTCTGCCGTTTGCTCATCCATTGACAATGTATATGGTTCAACAAAAGTGATCATCTTAGAGTACGGCGTAGAGCTTTGTTCCAAGATGCCTCGAAGGTAATTCCAGGCTGAAGCATTGTTCGGGACTAAAGATATGCTTTGTTTCACGTATCTATCCAGGTAAATGGTCAATGAGGGGTCATCAGAATTTAAATCGCAGAGTGTGTACATCATTTCCCGCTTGAGCACTCTTTCTCGATCTTCCTCTCCTTCATGGACTCCGGATTGGAATACGGTGAAAAAGCGATGGTGCCAAGCAGAATTATTTCGGATGTCAGCATACAACAAATCCTCGACAAAGTCCAATTCTGCGCCCCAGAGTTCATCGTCGTTGAAATACGCTAGTAACCATTGGCGATACGACCATGTGTGATAATTCTTCGCGTCCACCTTGAACGTTCTGGCGATAAACTCTAGTTCCGGAAAAGGTTTGCGTATCTTGAGCATCAACAACCGTCTATGATGCCATACTTGATAAGTCTTCAGGTGAGTTATGGCCAGCTCGTCCATTAATTTGAGTTCCTTTCCAAGATCAGAATCGATAGCTATCAGGGTCTCATAGCGATATTGCCTGTAGAGAAGAGAAAATCAATACGGATCGAAAGTGTACGATTGTTGATAACGAACCAAGCGGTGTAGTGAGCAGGATTGAGGCGAATGATGTGCTCTGTGAGCTCAAGTACCCTTTCACTCTTTTCCCCAATCTTGACGATTCCACGAAAGTAATTTGTTGCATCTTTGTCTACATTGCTTTTCAGTGTCAAGTCAAGGTACTGACTGATTCATACACACATTCATTGGTATAGAAAATTGGAGCTAAAGGGTTCGTATTCTCGTACTGCTCGATAGGCGCAACATCGCTCCATTCTGGACGGTCAGCGTAGCGAGTAGGCTCAGTCATGATGATGGTAGTTAAAACCAAAGTTGCAAACAATAAAGCGTTACCCGGGCGGTTGACTCATTCGATCAAAACGATGACTGCAATCGAAGAACATGTAGAAGTTTACAAACACATTTACGGTAAGAGTAGAATGGAGTATGGTACGCGTCGTCAATCGGAAAAAAAAGCCAAAACTGCTGTAAAAAGGGGATATTTCAGTTCTGCAATCGTACAGATGATATACCTACGCGGCTGCTGCGGGGACAGCAGGAGCGGTACCGGAGGTGTAGTCCTAAGAGATATGTCAATATCAATGGATTCAAGATTTCTGCGCATAGACATACCTCCATTTCGGCGTCGAGGTCGGCGGCTGATTTATTGGGACGGTCATTCTTGCGAGTTCTACCTCCACGTCCTCGTCCTCTGCGAGCTCCACCTCTTGCAATCCAACAGTAAAATGAGCAAAGCCACTCTCACTTCGTGGAAAGTTTTGGATGACTGACCTCGTAGCATTACGGGTCCCGTTGGGCTGAGCAATAGCTTCGGTGGCAGGAGCAACTCGAGCAGCTAATGAAGGCCCAGGAGCAGCTCGCGTAGGATCAACCACGATCTCAATCTTCATCGGTCGTTCTACAAGAGGGAGCGAGGACGGCAAAGTACCAATGTGGCGAGTGTGCGTGTAAGAGAAGAGAAGAAGCGAACTTGTTAGTCGGCTGAACGGAGGCAGCAGCATGAAGCAAGTAAATCCGAACAAATACGGCCAAGGCCATCCTACACATATCTTCGCCCGCCGCGCCCTCGAATTATCACTAGCTGTGTCTCTGTCTAACGATTGGCCCATGGACTCTATTGAAATCCTTGAACGAGTAGGTGGTGCTACCCAATATGCTTTGGGACTACATCGTTCGCAACGGAAGTCAGTCCAGAAGATAGGGCCGCGTGTGATTGCTGAGAGTGTCCACACAATCACACTACCAGTAGGTTGTCAGCCAAACACTGGTGGCAGACTGCACAAAGGTAAACATTCTCGCTGAAGAGGAATGACATCCTTGAGCGTCCGCTTCGACCTTTCAAAGCTTCTTTGTTGGCCAGACAAAGACAGGGAGCCATGAACCTTCGGGGGCGCAAAGCAAGATCAAGGTAGAAACCGGCAACATTCAATCGCTCAAATGTCACACCACCAAAAGAAGACGATATGAAGGGATAGGAGGCGATACTAACTGCCATCGATGAGTCGGTTGTTATATTGCTGGAAAGCCTTGGTGCCGTCTCCTTTGCGTTGAAAGTGCACAGCGGCAACGCCCTTGGAACGACCAGCACTGTCGTAGTGAAGAGTAACGTCGCGAAGAGGACCAACAGTGGTGTGGAATAACTCCTACAAAAGGGAACACCGATAAGCATTATCGCTAGCATGAGCGGAATCAAAAAAATTCGTACTTTGACTTGTTGTTCATTTACATCTTGAGGCAGGTTCGAGACGATAATTTTATCTGCGGGTTGCTGGGCAGTTGCAGCTGCAGGCTGAGCAGGTGCCACCTTCGTGGCTTTAATACGCTGACGAGCGGCAGGAGTAACAGTGGCAGTTGTGTTCCCAAGCACCTTAGCACGAGCATTACGGCCGCTGGAGTGACGATTCCTTGGACGAGATTTCATAATCTGGAGGGTTTTTTTATGGAGTTGTTGAATATCTGTGGTGTTGTGTACCGAATTCAAATTCAACCTACTTCGTCGAGAGACTTGTTCATGTTATCCATTTGCAGGCTAGGACGAGGATGAGCGGTGCTTGTGAAGAGAAGATAGTCCAAAGGGCGACGACGACCTGTTGAGGTGGTGGGTGAGAGTCAAGCTGTTGACAAACAAAAAAGAAGCTTTATTAGCTAATCGTTGCTTTGAGTTGTTTGGACTAAACTTTAATTTGGCTTTACACCATGTCTGGACGTGGAGGAAGAGGTGGTGGCGGCAGAGGCAGGGGAAGAGGATTTGGAGCAGGCGCGCTGCCTCCAATGGGGCTCTCCTTTGCAGATATCCAGGCTATGTCTAGGGAAGCAACCGCGCTATATCCTGTGTGTACTCTATCTGATTTACTCGAATATAACTGAGTATAACTGGAAACAACAGCCAATGAGACCCCCAATTATGACTGAACCTACCGAAAAAGAAAAACGCATAGCCCAGCTACAGATTGGATTTGCGCGCAGACTGCGAAAATCTGAATACTATGTTGTAGAATCGACCAAGTCCACTGGTATTTGAATTCCATGCGATACATTCTACTGCATGTAAACTTAATCGCGCTCAAGAACTGCCTCGCTATTCCGATAAATATCGATCTTCACCTGCATTCCAGCCGACGTTGAAACGCAGCGACCTGCACGCTCCTTTCTTTCCAACCGAAATCTTCGAAGCATATTTCAACCCGAGGAAAAAAGCCAAAGGTCTGATCATGCTGTGTGCTCGTGAAATGATCCAATTCTCACCCGATAATCATAGCACGGAAACAAGTTGACCAGAAGAGGAAACTTAATCTTGACGAAATGCTTGATGACAATGAAGCAGTACGTTTAATACCTCTAACAGACATTTTTAGTTGACATTTTTCATAGAACGAGTCAGCGCAAGAGGGATCAGATGCAGGTGGCTCTCAAGGCGACCCCGATTATGATACCGAAGAAGAATACGATAATGACTACGCTGACAACTACTTTGACAATGGGGAAGGAGAAAATTTCGACGATCTCGGAGACGGCGGTGGAGGAGATGATGGAGGAGGCGGTAAGAATCCTGCACATTTCTACCGAACTTATAAATTCATGTCTTCGCAAGGTGGCGATTATGATTGACCGAGGTTGAACTATATATCAGTTGGAGATTAGAATGTAACTGCCGTTTCTCAGTTACTTGTTGATAATTGGTTGTAAGTACCTGATGAAATTATTTTGGAATTCCCGCATCCAGGACAACCGTTCAGTGCCTTTCCGCCATCACCATAAGACAGCCATCTGAATCTGATATTGTAGCAAGTCGAAGAAGTCGATCTGCGATTGGATATTCTGAAATTGCACCAATTCTTTTTTGTCTCCTTTTATTATTTTATCAACAAATTCGTCGCCAGAGAATCTCAATATGTACAGTTCGGACCCAGGATGTCTTGCATACCAGCCTGCACCACCTTGACACTCTTGTCATCTGCTCTGTTGGCCCTAGGGTTTTGTTGGCCACATGTATTGCGGACACTAGGACAGTGAGAAACTGCCAAGCCTAATCCATGTTCTTATAAAGTTCGCCACTTATACTCAAGCATAATCATCTATGTTCACGACCACCACATCCTCACGGTCGACACGAACCATATGCTCAGACGCAGCTGCCGGACTCAGCTCGTCGCTGACACTGCTGTCATCACATTCTTGCTCGCGATTCAGATCGTCCTTATATATTTGCTGTGGATGAAAGATCGATTCTTCATCCCTCCAGAGCTCCTCGTCGCTGGCTTCATTGAAACAGTGCTGGTGACACTCATCTTACAGGTCGTCGCAGTCATCCAATTGATTCTTGTCGTGTGTGGTATCTACGGCTTCTGCACCCATCGGGTAATGGCTAAGGATGATACGGGATATCGAGTCGATGTTAAGGATTTTTTCTTCGGGGTGCTATACATTCCGCTCTGCCTAGGCGGCGCGTTTTTGACCGCCACTGCTTCTCGTCCGTGGCAGACGAAACCTCTCGAAGGCGGCGCCGACATCTTTGTGAGAATTCTACCTCTAGCCTTGGTAGTGTTCGCCATCATCCCAGGTGCTTATGTTGTGTATCATGGCTGCCAAAGCTCCTTGCTACGCTCTCCTAATCTAAACATTGCACAATCATCTGTCACCTCCACATCGTCTGGCTCTAGAACTTTGGCTGGGAATGGCTTCATGCTCGTCGTTATGGGATTATCACTCTTGCCTATATACATCCTTTTGATCCTTTATCCTCCTTTCGCCCTAGTCGAAAGTACAACAATCCATACAGTCTTGGACATGGACAAACTGGTGGCAACCATAACTTTTGTGCTTGTGACCTTGACTGGTGCTGGCATCGTGATGTTCCTCTCTGTTTCCGGTATTCAGTGCATGAGAAGACAGAGACACAGAGGTTCATCGCGACTACAACAGGAGGTGAACCTGGATATTGTGCATGAGCCCTAGCAGCCTGCGTTACTCATGGGTACCCTTTTTCACTTGTCACAATGTTTTGCACGTAGACGATAATGAACTACGCGGAGACAGCTCGCTAGCCGATTATGAAGCTCAATTGAGGTTTAGCTTTCTGAGCTAGATCTCCTCCTGGCACTGCCTTGTATGGCTCGGGAGGCTAAGGTCGTTGTTAAAAGAGAAATACTTCGGACGCACTCCAGATACTATCATAAGATGCAACTCACAGATAAACAAGATCATTACTGTACTATTACATTTGTGGAAGCGTGTTGTAACTTGTAAATGAGTGTTTCTAATTGGCTGAATTAGAATGAGCGCTCAACGATTTTTCGACCAGCGCCAACATAGATGTTTGCTCAGATACGATATTCCATCTCGCGTATTCCTTGCAGAACATATCACAAACGCATTTATCCAATTCGAGGTCCCTTCCGGTGGTTACCCATGTCCTCGTCCGAGACCACCGAAGCCGAAATGAAGCTCTCGGAAAAGGGCCCAGGAAAACGTCCTCGCCCACCTTCAATTCCTAAAGAAGAGAAGCAGGCTAAAAGAGCTAAATCCTTAGCCAAGGTTGCCGCCAAACGATTAAAAAAGCAACGTGGGCACGTCCCGGAAGCTTGCTCTCCAGAGGACGTTCGATGGAAAGATATCGTCAGTCTTCTAGGACAGGACGTTGTAAACAAGGCCGTGGAAGATGGAATCGAATTTGATTCGCCATTTCCATTCAAATCTGAAGTCGAGCTGGAAGTTAAGACTATTTCTTCCAATGGTGCGTCCTTTTGCGCAAAATGTAGCTCAAGACAGACGAAAATCTTTTAGATTTGCAGGTGAGGGCTTGGCCCAGTCATGCGAAGAGGATTCGATACCCTGGGTTGTTGTCGTACCGTTCTGCCTTCCTGGTGAACGCGTAAAATGCAGGGTGTTCAAGAATGACAGGATGCACTCGTTAGCGGACTTCATACAGATCTTACGACCCAATACGGAGCTGAGGGACGACGAGAGGGTAAAATGCAAGTATTTTTCCAAGTGTGGAGGTTGTCAGTACCAGGTGAGATTAAGCTGTCATAGAGCTTCTGAAGGACGGCCGATATCATTATTTAGATGCTTTCCTACGATTCGCAACTTGCATTCAAACGGGATGTGGTGGTGAAAGCATACAAAAACTATTCAGGTATATCCGATACCTCTAAAGCACGCTTAAACCTCTCAGTGTGCTCTAAGATCTGCCTGATTCCAGTATACCTGAAATCCAGCCCACTATCGGGTCTCCATTGCAATATGGCTATCGGACGAAGATAACACCACATTTCCAAGCTCCGCCACCCAAAATAGATCGAAACGCGCTTCAGGCCCAAGTTGAAGCAGGTGAAAAGCCAGACTGGTTGCAGATTGGATTCAACATTCAAAGCCAAAATAAGGTCATGGATATCGAGGTGAGACGATAAGTCTTACATTTCTCGAATCTCTCAATAAGGTTTGCGTAGGAATGTCCTATTGCGACGCCTGTGCTTAACCATGCGCTCCCTGAAATATATCAGACTGTAGTCAAGTCAGTGATTCATTGTCCTTACTTACATGACCTTGCGCTAAACATTCTGTAGAACCATACATACTTACAAAAAAGGAGCGACTCTTTTACTTCGAGAATCCCTTGATACATCGGTTGATCCAGATCCTCAAGATACCAGCAAGGACAAGCAAGTATGCATAACTAATAATCACGCTTCCATTCGCGAGCGTGTAGGAGGCTTTTTATTCGAATACGTCGCTAGTTCTTTCTTCCAGAACAACAACGCCATCCTTCCTGCTTTGACATCTTATGTCCGTGAAGCCATTGCTTCGCTCTATCCTGATCCCAGCGATCTTGCTCGTCCTACCCATCTCATCGACACTTACTGTGGTTCGGGACTATTTGCGATCACCCTCTCTCCTGATTTCTCTACGGTGGCGGGTATCGAAATATCCGCCGACTCTATCTTGTACGCAAAACACAACGCGAAGTTGAACAACATCACACCAGACAAGATGTCTTTCCGCAAGGGCGACGCCGCAGAGATATTCAAAAGCGTATCTGATTTTCCTCCTGAAAAGACGGTGATGGTCATTGACCCACCCAGGAAAGGTTGCGATGATCCTTTCATCAAACAGCTTCTCGAGTTTCGGCCAAAGGTGGTAGCGTACGTTAGCTGTAATGTACACACGCAGGCCAGAGATGTGGGGAAGATACTTGGCGCTACTCAAGATGTGTTAGAGGGAAAGGGAGAAAAGTATGTTCTCGAGAGTTTGCGAGGTTTCGACCTGTTTCCGCAAACCGCCCATGTCGAGTCTGTAGCGATTCTGAGACTTGTATGAAAACGGGCCAAAACTTCGTAATAACAGATAATCAGGCAGAAATCAAATGAGAAGACAATGTTGGGAACGGACGCAAGGATGAATGGGTAATAACCTACCTGTTAAATGATGCGCGCTTGCAACTTTATGTTGGAACTGCTGATTCGATTCAACAATTGCCTCGTTCTGATTGCTGGGAAGACAAAAAACAGGAAGGAGGTTGAGAGCTTACTTATTTGCTTTCTTTTGCAGCCTATATCTCGCGCCCGATGCATGATCCAAAGAGTTGGGATGACTCGTATACGATTTGCATTAGCGGTAAGGCTCAATAGACGAACAACATAAATTCTGAGTATAGATGCGGATGTGATGGTTATTAGTTGTACTATCTGCGGCCGGCCGCTGTGCAAAGACTTACTGAGCGCCTCATAGGTGGGTAGTTCATGGTTACCTCGGCCCGTTTCATCGCTCATCACTCTCGCCGCAATTTAGACATCGCACTGCAGTCTTTCGTCTACCTCTTTCTCTGTCTCTCCACATTACCCCAACAATGTCCCGGTGGAGCCAATATGACGAAGTATGTAATCTCGGACTCCTCGAGATCGTTTCTTGAATGCCTCTTGAAGGATAGTTACCGCTTGCCCGAAGGAATGGAACGTATTGGCTACGATTCAGACACTGGCAGATATATCTTTCGGGACGGAGATGGCTCAGTCTGGCAGGGTCCTGAGGGCGCTGAATATGGAGAGATGACTAGAGGTATACTTTCATATCCTGTGTCAGACTAGATGCTCACTGTAGTATAGTCTCTGCACCTGATGAGGCTCAAGAAACTCCGATGCGCTCTGACGGTTACCAGCAACTTGCAACGGACGTGAGCATACATATGGCGCATTCGTACATCAACTAATCTCACTCTCAGAATACCGCACCTTTAGCTTTCCGTCACCGTGTGAACACCAACGCTTACCGAACCCTCGCTCCTTTCTTTCTCCTCATCGGCGTAGTCCTACTTCTCGTCTGGAAATTTACCTCCTACGAATGGTCTCCGCCACTGAGCCCATGCTCTGCAAATGCGACTAGCCCGTACATGGTTCAGCCCGGCGACTATTGCTGGGAAATTGCTCGTGCCCACAATTGCACATTGGAAGAGCTCGAGTCATTGAATCCCGAAGTCGATTGTAACACTTTACGGCCAGGGAGTACCGTTTGTCTCCCAAAAGCCGTGACATCTACTGTTTAGAATCAATTACCTGTCAGTATCTATACATCTACTTCTGGGACCCTGTTACTTTATTTATTGTATGTGTACCAAATTATTGTAACACTAATGGATTTCTGCTACTCTCTGTCTTGGATGGGTAACCTGGTCCTTTAGCCATTGCGGTGGCGCAAGAATGTTGACACAGATGTCATGCTCGGTGAGTTGTGTCGTGTCCTAACCTTGGAATGCTGATGACTGTGATTCTGAATTCATTCGATTGCAGCATCATTCCATCTCGATGACATTAGTTAAAAGACCCGGAAAACTGAGGCTGAAGACGCCGTGCTCTGGCCAGCAATGAATGACATGTTGCATATGCCCCAGAACCGGCGTGCCTGTCTATGGAATTGACCGTGTCATATTTCTTCCTCCTGGCGAGTCCGTGGCGAGCATTCCCTGGTACAAAAAAAAAGTAAAGAAGCTGGAACCTATTAGATTGAGCAAACATTGGCAGCTCAACATCATCATTTGATCCTTACCTGACTCTGGACTCGAGGTTATCGAATCGTGAAGCGTTCTCAAAGACTAAACTCGGTCTGGATTGATCGTTATGTTGGTATAAAATGGCATCGAACATCTTGGGTTTTGTCCCGTCGACCATGTTCGCAAGCGTCCGTGTCCTTGTTTTATTGTGCCTGAGTTTACTACTCAAGGTTGCTGGAGTACCTGCCCCAACTACAGAAGTAATCGGTGCGCTCGACGGCTTGTCCGAGGACGATATAATCGATGCACTGGACCTTGGACTGGTGCAGAACATTTCCGTTTTGATAACTGTGAGTGCTCTACGGCGACTTGTTTCCATATGAAAGTTCACGATATGCTTCACGTTCGTTATAGCTTGAATCTGTTCTCACCAACCTCATGACGCGAGTATCCTCCTTGAAGTACACTCCAATCTCATTTTTCTTTACTGACAGCAACGAGATAACAGCATAGACTTCACGGGTATTTCTATCACTTCGGTCTTTTCTTCTGCACTTGAATTCACGAATCTTTTCTGATAATAGCGCAAAATACCTTGATTCTTGAAATGACTCTCGATACGATGTCATGTTCCGCTGGAGTCAATAACACAGTTTTCGCCAGTTTCAGCCAGACCTTTGACCCCCCTGTCGTGATTCCCACTCTTGGGACAGCAGATTCGGGACCTATCGACAATGTGGACATGGTTCAAGGCATTCTCGGTACCCTTAGCATTATTCCCCTCGAGGAACTCGATATCTTGGATATGAATATCACTATTCGGTGACTTCCAATTTTATGCTTCTGCCCGTATCACACCGTGATATAACCGATGTTTTCGTATAGTGTTGCGTCGATTGGTGGTGTCGGGGGTATACCCCTCGCGCTCAACGGGCTGATGCAAAGTGATGTGCCCACCAAGTACATAAGCTCTTTTGTGGATTGAATTACACCGTTCTCTAAAATTTTGAATAGGTACACTGTGGAAACACTCTCATTTTGAAACCTTCCGCGGTGGCCTTCGAGTTTATAACTGGATCGTAGCGCCTCGTTCTTGTTGTCTTCGTGTATACTACCAAAAGCACAAGATTTACATTTCCAAGCGTGTAACGAATTGTCGCTCTGTTTCGTATAATGCATACCTTCGTGATGGCATGTCGGTATGTTGCTCAATATCGATCCCCGCACTGTCACACGAGAAAGGCTTACATGAGAGTTGGATACCTTGAACAAGGACGAAACCTGCCATCACGAGTTAAGTTTCTCATCTAGTTGTGTATCATGTGCGCGTACATCTTCCTGACGAGGTATACTTCGATTCTCAAAGCGCCTTCATTCGAAACTTCCAGCAAAGAATTAATGTTGCGTTGCATATGTCTAGGCACCTTACTTCCTTTCTTGTGTCGACGCCAAGAATGTGACCTAATGTAATGTAACTTTGGAATCATAAAAAGAAGCTGATTATCCTCTGAATGCAAGTATACAAGGTCAATTTCGACATCTGACTCTGTACGCATGCAACTCATACGAGGTTGTGATCCCTTTAAAATGGTAATGCCTCGGTAGAATTCGATGTGCCGCACCATGTTCGCAAATGCCTTCGCTCTCGTTTTTGCGCTCCTAAGCTCACAGCTCGTCACAGTTGCTGGAGTACCTTCACCAGCGGCGGATGCCTCTGCTGATCTCGGAGGACTGAGTATTGGCGATATAATAAATGCACTAGGGATCGGATTGGTGCAGAATATCTCTGCTATAATCACTGTGCGTGCACGTTCGTGGCTCGCAACTGTCCGGTTACTCAGTCATTATAGCTTGAATCTCTCACCGACAACCTCATCGAGCAAGTTTCGTTCAACTTTTTGAGCTTAGCCTCCACTGAAAGTATTACTAACGAATCAGTATCAACTTCACTGGTACACTTTTTTTCCTTCTGAGCTTTCATCTACCGTTGACCCGACATATGTAGCAAAAAATCCTTTGGTTATCGAGTTAACTCTCGACAAGGTGTCGAGCCTTGCTGGAGTCAATGATACGGTCTATGCCAGCTTCGACCACACATTTGACCCTCCTGTAGTTGTTCGCCCTCTTGGCACAGCAAATTCGGGAACCATTGACAATGTACTCTTGGTGCAAGGCGCAATCAACTCTCTCAACATCATCCCACTTGGAGAACTTGATCTCCTGGATGTGAATGTTAGTGTTCGGTGAGTAACATGGTCATTGCTTCATTAGTTCATCTATAAGACTTGGATATCAACTCTTTAGTGCTGCTACCATTGATGGTTTTGGAGGAATACCCATTCCCATCGATGGCCTGAAGCAAAGCGATGTCCCGACTACGTGAGCGCAATTAGTCCGTGAACCCTTACTATCTTCCTGATGAGATTACTCGAGGTACACTCTGGACATTGACTGAGACTTGATCAACATTTTCTGTTCGGGGTGTGACGCACACCATACCTTGTATTTGTGTACCAATACAACATCAAATTGTGTCTACAATGTCAGAAAATTAATAAACAAGTGCTACGGATATGCTTCAGACATACTCTGCGTAAAGCAGATCCAAAGCCTCTACATATCCAGGATAGTGATGGTTTTCAACTTTCGTCCTCTGCCTCTCTACATTTGGAAGACATGATCAATGACTATAACTTTTGGTCACGGATTGGCACGAACTTTAATGAGAAGTAATCTTGAATCATCCATCATAACTTCATTCACGTTGAAAGTGTCCTTGCTGATAACTTCCACGTAAGGAAGACACGAGGAGATATTCTCCGAAAACACCCCTCGAGCATTGACCTTTGAGGGCCCGGTAACAACGCGTCTGTATCCGCCTCGATCTCGTATCATATCTGATGAAAAGGCATTGATGTCCCGCTCAATATACGAAGGCAAACGGAATTGGGGTGAGGGTCGGTCTTGGATTTGCAAACTTTCATTGATTGCTAGTTCTTCTACAGCTTTGGAAATCGAATACGGATTGAAATCCCTCACCCGAATGAATTTTGGTAGCGTGCCCGTGCAGCCCAACTGGCTTTCGATATCTCCAACGGAAAACGCCACTTCGTTGATGAATATGAAACCATCCTCGTCCGATTCGTCCCCACCGTCGTCTTCGAAGAAGGAATCGCTGTCGTTCTGGCCAATCTCAGAATCCTCACCGACGCTACCGCTACGGTAAATCGAGCTCTCTAAGGCGGCCCGATCTACCACACAGTCTACGGTGCGAAGACCATATATGGAACGCTGCCAATCTTTGCTGAGATGCTCTCTGAACCATCGCGTATTCTGAGGACCCCATGCTTCCCAAGGGACGCGTATGTGAGATTGAGCTTTCGATGGGGTCGCACGGTTGAAGGTCGAGGGAGAGGCGTCAAAGAGCATGGATGACCCTGCGTGGGCCGCTTGGGGTGCAGGAAAGTTAAGGAGGTCGTTCGAAGAGCCATCAAGTGAAACAGAGGAAGCAGATGAAGGAGGGTTTGAGTGAGGGGAGGAGGGCATGGATGTGTCGGAGAAAACCGGACTATTGTAATTCGAAGTGGGGGGCGAGGGCACATTATCATCATGTGCTTCCAACATGTTTAAGCCCTGCCAGAGAGGAAAGATATTTGAGTCCGCATTGAGAGAAGGATGTTTCCACTCATGTTGTGACTTCAGTAAGGTTTTAGGATGAAAAAAGAACACAAAAGGATAAACAGTATCTCTATCGGGTAGAGCAGGTTGATACACGTATATGCAACACGCGTGAAGTCGGTCAGCTGGGGAGCAGTAGAATGCCTTGTTCTCTCCTGCAGGCCCTGGAAAATCCGGCGAGGGATTGCTGCTGAGGCTTATGTACCAAAAACTGTACGCAGGAGACAACGCCGGTAACTCGTAGCTGGCACGGAGAATCGGATTGGATAGATCCGAGATAGAGCCTGAGAAACTGTAGACATCGAACAACCCATTGGGCTGCACAAGAAGAAAATGATCTTCGGACAGGAAAGTAAAATCGTCGATGCCAACCAAGCTCTTAACCATACACTACTTGGAAGGTGAGTACAATAAATATACTCAAACAGTCTCGTACCGAGTTGGGAAACACAGTGCGCCATTTGAAAACTGTGATGGGCATCAAACTGCAGATTCTTTTTCATACAATAATTGACACACCTTCAAAATGAGCTCGTAGAGACAACAATGTCTCCTTGACAAGGAAACCAATTACATCTCCTGAGATTTGAATCTGAACGGCACCGTCTGCCAAATTCAAACCTTGTTGCTTTTGATAACACGGTAATATCGGAGCTGGCGCAAGCGGATGCGGCTCGTTCGTTGAAAGCTTCCGAAGATGCAAGTCGTATACATACGGAGAACTACCAGGTAATTCAAGTCATTGTACAGAGAAAAATCGAAGGGAAGACTGACTCGTGATTCATCGAAACCAGTACAAGTAAGTCCTGTGCAGGGTCCATCGTAAAGTCGACAACATTGGTTTCGGAGAAAGTATGTTTGATACTGCGCTGTACACCGGACGCGACACTAGGAAGATCATAGAATGTGATGAAAGCTGTGCGGCGCTCGATCTCTTTTCCGACGCCATATACGCCTCCTGCAAACTCGTATATCGTACCAGAATGTGCTAATTTCAGTTGGTGCCGAGACTTGGGATTGAGTGTTCTCCATGCATATTCACGATCCCGAAGTAAACGGAGGCGAGAAGCGAAGGAAAGCTCGGAGGTTGGAGCAGCATTCATACGACACCTTGAGAGCTCAATAGTGAATTGAAGAGCCGACGAATCGTTTATCATTCTGTGGAGACGATTACAGACCTGAGAACATGAGATCAAGCACGAGTGCGATAGAAAATCACCCTCAGAACTCACCAAGTTGCATTGAAGCAAATCTTGGACGGAGAGAAGTTGTAGAACGTCGCATACAAGTTCTACAGGTAATTGGAGGAAGGACATCACTCCAGTGTCCATGGTGGTTTGGTCTAATGAATCCGAGTGTCGGTCCGAATTGAATACAGTCATCACATGATTAGCCTATGTGCAATCATAGACATTTCCACGTCGAGATTCGAGAGCTCTCTCCACCAGTTCAACAAAATTGGCCAACGGGAAATGTTAAATAGTGGTGCAAGTCCACCTTCATCTCTATCTCGTTCGACGTCTCCTTCTCGCGCAATGAACGGTCTTTCTCTGGTTGAAACGAGATCATCTTCGGATAGCGAGCGGAGCAACCCCGCGTCCCCGATACATGTCAACGGCAATGAGCAAACTAAACCGGATGAGCCACTGGACCCAATAGAGAGGCTACAGAGAGAACTACAAAGGACTAGGGAGGAAAAGGAGGCTTTGGGAACGCAGTACCGCAATCTGCTTGCTAAATTAACGCAAATGCGCACAACGCTGGGCAATAAGCTAAAGCAAGACGCTGTATGATTCTTGACTTCTCGAACTTTACTGCTACTTATCTTGACATTTGTCCAGGAAGAGCTTGACCGCAGAGAACAACTTGTGCAACACCTGACTGCGCAAAACGATGATTTAAATTCCACCGTGGAGACTTTGAAGGAGGAACTTATTGCCGCGTCTGAAGAGTCAGCGCGCACCGTGGTTGAGCTTGATAATATGCGTAATCGTGCTTTCCAAGAAACTGCTCAGGAAAGTTTATTACGAGAACGGGAGCTACGAGAAACTCAAACCGAGCTAGAACGATGTAGACTAGAACGCGACGAATGGGAGAGAGTTGCATTACAGGAAAGGGTATACTCAGAAGATGCGAGATCATCGGTTGAGTCGATGGACAGGAATTTGGAGCTAGAAAGGGAAAAGCGCGCGAGGGAGACCGCTGAACTTGCGCTGGAAAGAGAAAGGGGAGATAATCTTCAATCCGTGTTGCAAGATTTCCAAGCAGGTACGTCTCCTCATTTCGAATTTCATGAAGCATGTCTGAAAATAATGCTGTAGCAAAGGAACACGAACTACGACAGGCCGTGAAAGACTACGAATCTCAATTGCTCCAAGTAACCCAATCTCTGGCGGAGTACAAACATAGGGCATTGACAGCAGAGGCAAGTCAAACACACACTTAATCGTTGAAGGTAATCTCAGTACCTCTATAGACGAGTTTGGAAGAATCACAAACAAACAATTCACGGACGCAAGAATTGGAAAGGGAGGTGAAGGAAAAGACAGTCCTTGTCAATAAGTTACGGCATGAAGGTGCGTCACCCATATCAGTACACTCCGAATCAAATACCGAAGCGACATGATTTAGCTGTCATTATCAATGAGCATTTAATGGAGGCACTCCGTCGACTGCGCAAGAATTCTTCGGACACCAACGTGGACAGACGACTAGTCACCAATGTTCTCCTTTCTTTCCTCACTACCCCTCGGGCTGACCCCAAACGTTTTGAAATGCTGACATTACTTTCCTCTATCTTATCGTGGTCGGACATTGAACGTGAAAAGGCTGGGTTACAGCGCTCTCACCAACCTACCGTTACATCGCCTTCTTCGTCGTTCTGGCGTCGGACTTCAACCTCGGATGGTCCAGGCAAGGGGGCAGACCTGCAAAAGACGGATGAAACGGAGGTATGCTTTCAGGTCTCCAGAACAGCCTTCCTTGATTTACTCATCATATCCGCAGTCTTTCTCTCGCCTCTGGGTGGAATTCCTGTTGACAGAGGCGGCAGCTGGAGAGTCACATTCTGCAGCTACAAGCCCGACGCGGACGAATAACTCTCTCCCGGGAAGTCCTACATTGAACGGGTTTCCGAGTTCATCAATGCTAAGCCCTCCAACACATGGTTCACAACGGCGGCTATCGTCATTCGGTTCAGCTGCTATGGCTAGCTCACCAAATCTCTCCTTAGCTAACATGTCCCCATCACGGAAAGGGAAGGAAAGGGTGATATCAGAGTCCGATACGTGAGGTATTAAAGTCCTTGTACGGACAGTCGCTCAGGACAATTTTTATCCCTTGTTTCACTTATTCCATAACAGCATATGTTTTTATCTGCATTTCTCCGTTTGCAAGCAACGTTGTATCATGTATTCACAATCTGCGCGAGCGAATTTGAAAACAATTTCGCAAGGGAACCTTCAACCTATACTTCCTGCATAAATTTGATCAAACCCAAGGTACAATTGCATTGGTTTGGATTAAGCCCGTTTGCTCTAGTCTCTTGCTATTCTATGAGACCGAAGTAGCAGAGTAGAGAAATTCAGTGACTTTGCGGGAAATCCAACGGCTGATCCGAACTTTATGTGTTGCTCTGTAGCCATCCAACTTCAATAATTCAACTCTATTTCTATGTGATGCCCTGCAGTGAAGATCGACATATCATCCAGAATGAATTTGCATCCGAGTCGAAATTCAGTCCTGTTGTCATTTTATTCCTCGTCTTTCAATGCAACCTAGGCATGCGTTCCTGGCTCCTTCTCGCCTGCATAATTCATGTGTATATAAGTCCCCTAATTATTACTTTTAAAATCAAGTTCTCTACTCAGAATCGTACCAAATCACAACTGCTCAAATTACAGTTGCGCCACACTTCTATAACGTAATTCCACGAAAAAAAAATCGTCGGACGATCATCCCGAACAACCGAGTCACCTTCGAACATCCATGGAAGCGACTATCACAGCGGCTGTTGGCGTTGCACCAGTTGCTCTTGGGCTGCCGGTACCACCTTTTACACCACATGCAATCTCTGTTTCTCTTCCTACTTGGCGCGACAATGTAGGCTATGAAGCAGGCGATAAGAGAGTACTGGATGCCATGGTATGCGGGTACCCTCGATTTTTCATCGGTCTCGGGATTCGAAAGGTAACCCACAGATTACTATTTTATGGGTTTTTGTTGATTTTCAGTATAGCTTGCTCAACTATGCGTTCAAAAGTTTGGTGTTCATGGCGAAAGCGCCATGCTTTTTCCAACCAAAAAGACCGCTGATGCTTGTCGTTCCTTCATATTGAGTCGCTCTGCTCTGGAAGGAACACAAGCATCGGCTCGACTAATCCAGCTTCTAATATGTCCGGAAGACAAGGCAAATAAAGCTATACTAGTCAATTCCGAGGACTGTGATTGTAACGGTTCAGCTTCTTTAGTAGACCTCCACATTGTTCTTTTCCCTTCAGAGGCATTCTCCGTTGCGATGCAGTTTTGGACACATTCTGGTGCTGGAATATCATCTCGTTTAGCAGAGCAATGTCTTTCTCTCCTTCCAGAAGGTTTACCATCTTCACCCTCTTTCCCCACCCCTTCTCGCGGCGTATCTTTCAAATCCTCCCACAAGCACTATGGCGTCAAGGGAGCTCGCCGAGTCTCACCTCCCATAATCGCGGAAGACCTGAATGCCGACCACACTATTTATTTGGAAGAGAGATATGGTCGAAATCTCCCAATAACAGCTGCCTCTGCGGCCAAACGGGCCCTTCGGCTTAGAATAGCTGGTGTCCAGTTGCGAGATGCTCCCAAGACTGATTCTACCGGTGATCAAAGCTCGCTCTTTGGACCCAGTACTCGGGGTGTAAACGACGTATCTGAAAATGACGTTTACCTCTACCCGGGTGGAATGAACGCAATATGGAACGCACATCAGCTTATTTTGGCTGTTCAACCGGTGGGAAAGAGTGTCTGCTTTGGGTCAGATCCGTTTCGACCTTTTCTTAGCGATTCACTATCTCATGGAGTCTTATAGGTTCCCTTACGCTGACACGTTGAAAGTTCTCCAGAAATGGGGTCCTGGGTGTCATTTCCTGGGACATGGTCTTGACAGCGATATCGACCAGCTTGAAGCTATTTTGGAAGAAGAAACTAAGCTGGATCCATCTAAACCCCCAATAATCGCGTTATACACAGAGTTTCCTTCTAATCCCCTACTTCGCTCTGCAAATTTGTCTCGCCTGCGAGCGCTCGCCGACAAATACGACTTCTTGATTGTGATCGATGAAACTATTGGAAATTTCACCAACGTGGAGGTTTTACCATTTGCCGACATGGTGGTAAGTAGCTTGACCAAAGTGTTTAGCGGATCTTCAAATGTAATGGGTGGAAGGTATGTCGTATCTGGTCAACAAGATTTCATCCTCTCAATACCCTTCCCTCCAGCCTTGTTCTCAATCCTCAGGGCCGACATTATTCGAATTTGAAATCCTACATGAATTCAAATTATGAAGACACTTACTTCGACCAGGATGCTATCTTCATGGAGCGAAATTCACGCGACCTTCAAAGGCGCGTTAGAGTTATCGATCACAGCACCGAAGCAATCTGCGATTTCCTCTATTCTCGTTCGCAAATTGCAGGTGTGCCTGAAGCTGTGATCAAGGACGTGGCATATCCTAAATATACCACTCCCGAACACTATGAAGCTCGACGTATAAAAAGCAATGCGCAAACCGGTGTGCAACAAGGTGGCTATGGCGGCCTTTTCTCTGTTACGTTCACGTCACCTTCAGCCTCTCATGCGTTTTTCGACGCATTACCTTGTTACAAAGGACCGAGTCTGGGAACAAATTTCACTCTCGCTTGTCCCTTTACCATCCTTGCTCATTTTAATGAGTTGGACTGGGCGGCACAGTATGGTGTCGAAGCGGATTTGATCAGGATCAGTGTTGGGTTGGAAGATACCAACGAGCTCTTGGCGGGTTTCCGCTTGGCCTTGAAAGCCGCCGAAGCTGCTGTTGGTCAAGACGATCTGATTTGAAACTTTTCTTTCGCTGCTTTCCATCTTGATCACACCCAGATCACACCTGTACTCATTCATAAATCGTGGCGCTTCTTCAGTTCCTCCAACAGGACTCATAAGGCATCTTCATCATCACTTTCAATGTATCCAACTACAACCATACTGGTCCGCTTGACACCATTTTCCCTGTAATCTTCTTTCATCTTGCTTCTAACACACCACACCCATCTATCTTTATCATCGAATGTTGCTTCGATTCCTCCAACAGGACTTTTTAATTCGTGTATACCAACATCTTCATTGTATCCAACTACAAACAGTCTGCACGGCCTTTTTGCTTGAGTAAGTATTAAAGTAAATATATGATGTAAATACATGATGTAAAAGTAAGATATACTATGTAAATCCCACAGAAGACTATGGAAATACATGCGCTTTGCCTGCTTTCCTCGATTCTTATTTCTTCCCGTAAAGTGAGCTGTTTTCAAGGAGCCCGGGAGGAGAGCTCTGTTGCAAGAAAATCTATCCTAATCTGTATCGTTCCATTTATCTGACGTGTATCACAAGAATAAGATATGTATGCATCTTGATATCGTACCAAGGCTCCCCTCACCGGCCAGGATATGACTTATGTAATGCTGTTTATTCAGATTTAATAGCAGGGCTTCGTTCAAGGTTCACTGGAACCTTGCGCAACTTAGTCGAGTGTTGATTCGACGGAACGATATATCCCAATACAGATGATACTAGACGGGTCCTATCCACTGGTCCGTTGTCGGATGGAGGAGGAATCACTTGAGCAAGACTCTGCGAATCAATGTTGTGGACTTCGACGGTACCATCGGGAAGAATAGCAGTGACATGAGGCAAGTCCAGACCTTTTGCAGTGCAGAATGAGAGCAATAAGTAACAAGGTAGATAAAAAAGCGGATCCGCATACATATAGAGGTAGGATGTTGGCTCCACGTCAACGTTCCGCGAATCGGGTCTCCAGAGGGTGTGAGGAATAAGCCCATGGAATTTGAGCCAGTCCAAGAAACAACAAGAAAGTCATCTTCTCCAGTAGGGATAATGAATGGCTCGACTGGCAGGTTTGGCGCATCCCCATCTTGATTTAGCGGAAGGATAGGGAATATCTCAGCGGTTTCCAAATTGATCATATTGTAATAATTTTTGTCGGCGATACATAAGGAGAATCCAATGCGACACGCGACGGTACCGCTATTTGGAAGAGGGATTTCCTATTTCTGAGAGATTCGCAATGTGGGTGGAGACTTTTGAACGGATGTTACGTACCTTTTGGTAGAACAATCGTTGCCCTAACGAGTACATTGCAAGTGAATTCCTCTTGATCACACAAAAGTCAACAGATTTGGGATGATGGGGAGGTTCCGACGCTGGAGGCGCTGGTCTCTTGAGATGGTGTTGGTCCACTGCGAAAGTGATGACGTGCCGGATGGGTTTGATAAGTTGCACGACATCCAAAGACGGTAGTGTGTAGAAGTGAATTTGGTTGTCCGAGAAGACCAGGGCACGCGAGATGCTCGGCAAAAGGACTATATCCTCGATTTGTTTGTCGTTTGGCACGCTCTGACGTGACAGGATGGTATATGATTCAGCCTATTGTTGCATGAGGTATGGATTACCGTGTATACGTCCTTCATCGCACCTTACCAGTACTCCCTCCTTGAAGAGCAAAGCGCATAAGCTCTCCATTTGAACATCCGATATAAAGTTCCGATCCTGCGTTGTAGGTTAGCATAAACCCGAACTTTGTTGCTCAATTTCTAAGAAAGAACCTAGAGCTTGCCCACATCGTATCTGGATGCCTTGCAGAAGGTATTCCGGTAGTTCTACCCAGGTAATTAATATCAAGCGCTCTTCAGAAAGGGACGAAGCATACTCACCACTGAATACACTGGTAATAAGCTCCTGGATTTGATACGGAGGTACGGTCATCGTATCGTGGTAGGTCGTTGAAACGGTCCGGACCGTAGACGGTATTATTTAGGCGCGCTTGAATTGTTCTCCACCGCGATTTCCACGATCTCAATGATCTAAAGTGTTTTGCATGCTATGGCTTACGGTCGAAGACTTTCACAGTCGCTTTTATACTCTCCAGACACGGCTGCGAATTACATATTAACTTCTCCTCGTGATGCTGAGCATTGGTTGACGCAGTGGCAAGGTTCATTCGCCCGAGGTGTGCCATCATTTCTCTTTATCACTCAGTTCCGTCATATACTTATATTGTTATTGGAATAGATATCATTGACTCTCGTATCGTCGCTGTAGACGGGCAGATAAGCGTTGAAGAAGCTTGCGACGTGAGCTTCATCACTCGCCTTGGCGGCGAATGTCTGTTTATCCTCGATTTAGATCCTACTCTCCGAAGACATATCGTGTCTGGCTATCAAATCTGTGGACCAATCGATCTCTGGTCTTTTCGATGTGAGCCAGCTTCGCGTCTTCATTTGGTTTTAACTAACTGATTAATGTAAACCATGTCCTTTATAGTTCTCTGATGTAAATGCGTTTTTAACCCTTGCTGCCACGAAACACACGTTCTCTGCAGAGGCAGTCCAAGAGAAGCCGCGAGTAGATGATATATTCACTGCTGCTCGCTCTGGACATGTACCTGTGTCTATTGTTAGCAGTGAGTTCTGTTACGTAGTTAGACTTTTGCGCATAGCTCACGCTTCCTGTCCTCAAGATCTTTCTGAGAAAAATCCGCTTCACGTCCTCCCGAATGATGCTACAGTCGTCTCCCTTCTTGAAATATTTGCTAAAGGTACTCATCGAGGTAAAATCATTGATCCGTTTCATTCGATGCAAAGTAATACTGTACCATCGTTTTTCACAGTTTTAATCAAATCAAACTCCTCCGCAGATAGTGAGGAGGATTTCATTGGTATCGTCTCGGACCGTCGACTCTTGGCCTGGTTCTTATCGTTTGCTCAACAACCTGAATCTGAATCTCTACGGATATACCTTTCCAATCCACTCAATTCCTTCGCCGATTCGTTACCTTCGCTCAACCTATTTGCATCCGTTGTAGCCACATTGTCGACAGAACCAGTATTGGAGGCAATGAAACTCATGAGCGAAGAAGGTGTAAGTAGTATCGCTGTTTTGGAAGAAGAGGGCGGAACGTTGCTGAGTGCTGTCAGTGTGACCGATATCGGGAAGATTGTAGTCCCTTCGCAGAGTAATCACATTTTATCTCTGCCCCTACAGCAGTTTATCTCCCTCATCAAGGTTGGTATCTCATTTCAACATATTCAACATCAAGTCTCATAGGGTACTTATCTAGGGTCCGGACGGTTCGACAGACGGACAAGATAGATATCCAGGTATCGTGTTAATGGTCTCTTACGGGTGCGATTTCCGTCTAACCTATCGTCATATAGTGTACTCTGTCCTTCCGACAAGCACAATGTTATATACGATACAGAAACTTCTTGCTAGTACGCGGTCCCAAAGTGATGAGTCCGACATTGACATGATTGTTTTGTAGCGAATGCCCATAGAGTATTTGTGACACAAGAGTCCACAGGATCATCCCCTTTGCTTTCTCCGACGTCTTCCGGGAATCTCACCGGGCTAGTTTCCATCGTCGACAGTGAGCTATGATTGTTTGATGTCCTCAACCGTGATCTAACGACGGATTCATCTCTCCTTGTCTGATTTACCTAGTCCTATCCCTGTTCGCCCGCCTCGCAAATGTGCAAGACGTGGATCCAACGCGTATGCAACGCCATCGCCGAGCCTCATCTGTGTCCTCGCAGGCTTCCTCAAAGGAGTCAGACCGCTCTAGGTCAAGCAGTCGGACTGGCATGCGGAGGGCGTTGAGTACGAAAACGTCTCAGACAACGAGTGGCGATCACAAACGTGCATCGAGTTCTTCAACAGGGCCTGCTACTGGTGCTAAATCTCCGGGCTAAACATTCTGAGCTCAATTTCGGGTACACGGCTTTTCTTAAATGTCTCTACCGCAGCTTTCATCGTGTGGTGTTATGTAAATATGCATTTCAGATTGGAATAATAACTGTATTTTGTATGGGGCACACTCGCCCAGAAACGGACAATGAGGGAGCAAGGCAGGAATTTTTTCGATGGTATGCATGGGGTGGCCTATAAGTATATCCTGTTATCGTATGGCCATCATCACAGTACTCTTTATTTGAAATTTCTTTTATCCAATCCATTCTTCTGTTCCTTGAAACTTTTCATGTCTTACACTCGATTACTAATTGTCTGCGCCCGTTATAGACTGGTACAGCTTATAACCGTTTCGTGGTCTATTTGCTTACACCCCTTCGGTAAACTCTGAGAGTGAGTACTGATATTCGTCTTACAGGTTATGGGCCTCGCCCGCTGCTGAACCACAACAAAATAGACACCTGAACATCCTCAATTCAAAATGGCGAGCAACAGTAGAATCCCTGAGATTCCTGAGGACCAGAAATTCGACGGTGGCATGCGACTTGGCTGGTTGCCAGTCAAAAGAAGAATCACAAGTGCGCTGCGAGCGCAAGGACTCACGGGTTATATTGACGGATCCATAATAGAACCATCCTCTACCTCATCCTCTAACTTATCCTCTGAATCCTCTTCTTCAACTGCCGTATACTCCACAAACCCGTCACTAGGAGAATGGTCATTCAGGAACAATAGAGCAAAACAGATAATCGAGGCGCACGTAGATGACCTCAATTTTCTAATTCCAAACGCGGACTCGTTGAATGCCCACGAATTGATCCAAGCGTTCGACTCCCAGTACGCAGCAATGGATGAGATGAGGAAGGTACTTGCTGACCGAAAACTTCGGTCTTATGTCTTTCGAGGCGGCGAGTCGATCGAACAGTTTTTCAAGAATATTCAAACATACAGGAAAGAGGCAGTCAAAGCTGGAAGCGACATCGACGATTCGACTTTTCGTCAGATCATTTTGGCAGCCTTCCCTTCTAGAGAGTTTGACACTATCATACAGACACTTTACTCATCTTCCGAGAATAAAACATCGGCATCAGTTATACAGCATATTTCCTTCTCATATTCAAGAATCGAAGAGAGAGATTCGCGTTCGTCGATTGGCGGTGACCAGATCTCTCATCTTGCATCAAGAGTCGAGGAAATTGAGAAACGACTGGGAGCTCAGTTTGCGGCAAAGGGTCTGAAGAATAATAAGGAGTGCTCGAATTGCGGAAGGAAGGGCCACACAAAGGAGGAATGCTACCGAAAGGGAGGAGGCAAGGAGGGAGAATATCCTTCGTGGTGGAGGGGCCCACGCGAATCTATGACCCCGTCCACTCCAAATATGTCTGTGACCGAGTTTCCCCAACATTTTGCCACACTGGCGCCCCGCCAAGGTGATCAAACTGCTGTATATGCAGGTTCTGCTGCATCCGACCACTTCTTCCGAGACCGATCAAACTTCATTACCTATGAACCATACCACGCATCTGCTCAGTCCTCCGAGCAAAATACGAATTTCGAGATAGTGGGAAGGGGGAGGGCACAGAAAACGCTGTACGAAGGTGGGAAGAAACTCACACTTACCTTTGAGAATGCTCTCCATGCGCCTGATATTACCTCTGACCTTATCTCGGTCGGACGACTTGATCAACTTGGGTATCAGATACTCTTCGGGAACGGACAAGCAAGGTTCTTCTCACCTAAAGGCGAACATTTTCTGACGGGGTACGGATCAGGAAGATTGTATAGGTTGACAGAGTAGTAGAAGATGGATCCCGTCATAGTAGCTAGCACGTTCCCTTGCCACAACCACACAAACTTGGGAACCTGGCATCGACGATTGGCCCATGCAGGATTGTCGCGTATCGAGTAAATCTGGTTGACGCCTTGTCAGTTACCAATAACGAGTTGGTTGGGAAGGATGTGAACTGTTCACCGCGAGATACTTTCGATCAAACTCGCAGCTCATGCAACATCAGAGGCCCTCGACCTCAAATTCGGTTGAAAGTGCGCATTTCGAATCCAATGACTGTGCCACATACTTCCACTCGAACTCGCATGAAATCATCTGCCATTATAGCTTCCATGGAGTCCGAAATGAGAGAGAGAAGGGCAGCGCATGAAGCAGGGGAGGAATGGGGCTGTATACTCAATACATGTTGCTAACCTTGCGAATATCCTCTTACATTTTTACCCTTCAACATTACTGCTGCTATTGCCCGAGAAGAAAGCATTTGACAGAAGGGATCGGGTAAAAATAGGTAAACCGAAATTTCCCCGTGTCAATCGTGCCTCGCTCTACTCTTGCAACTTTGCTTTACCCCTCTTCTCAACCACCTCCAAAATCTGTACCTTTTTTTCCCAGTGTTTGATCGATTTGGCGATTTTGTCAAGGGTTTCTGAATCTGCACCCTGCGACTTGATCGTGACTTCAGTGTACTCCAGCATGCGAATGGCGGAAGATATATGATGAATGAAATTTCCCGAAAGCGAAAGTTTGTTGTATTTTTCATATGAATCTTTGATCTCTGCCCCAAAGGCATCGATATCTCGCTCCAGGTCCTCAATCTCCTTCCGCGCAACCTCCATTAGCATCGTCAGCTTTTCCGTCTGAGTTTTCGCGGCGTCGAAATCATGCTTGGACTTTGTGTCGATTGACCTCTCTTGCCTGATATTTTCAACCCATTTCGTCCGATACTGGTGATGATCTTCGACGAGGTGGTCGCAGACTGTACAGCGGCGCTTCAGGAGCGCAACCCCAGGCTTATCCTCAAAGAAACTGCAAGACTTCGCAAGAGTTTCCTGATCCAGAGTAAAAGGGAAGTCGCAGTGCTCCCAGCAATTGCTGTGGCAATTACCAGCGACGCAGAGAACGTTGTGATGTAAGCGTCGTGTATACGACGGCACTCACGTTCAGTCAACTGATAGCGACACTGTATATTCCAGAAGTGTATGATATGCTGTAGTCGTATGGTATGTCGTAGATAAGGTAAGAGGAAAAGAAGAGAAGAAGGAAGTAAGTGTGGTCCCGAGCTATATGTAGTCTCGGGAGCCGAGAAGCCGAGTGTTAAGCGCTGAGAGGCGCTTACATCCTCCCCCACTCCGGAAAACGGAGACCCTTGAGGGGCAAGCAAGGTCAGCGAAACAGAAAAGCAAAGCAGTAAGCACAGAAGAATTAGCGAGAAATGAAGTATCAGGAATTCAGGGAGCAACACGCATGTCATCGGGCCCATCGCCACCAGAAGATGCCCAGTCGTCTAGAGCCGCGCAATCGCGCAAGGATGCATATGAGAGCCAGCGGTCCTCGCTCGGAGGTTGTCCCGACCAGCGCACAAGGAACTGCCACCCACGGCCTCGCCGACGTGAGTCGAGAATACGTTCTATATGAAATTCTTCCAACCCATCAACAATTACAGGCGCAGGCCATAAGTGCTCACGCCCGGGAAAGAGGTCACTGTCATTAGCCTTCCAGCGTTTGAGTTGATCCACGTAGAAGGTCGGGAACAGATTAGGCTGCGATGGAATATCGAGAGTATAATGGGAAGTTTCAGGGAAAGCCTTAACGATTTCATAGGGCCCATCGAAACGAGGGAAAAATTTTGCCACCCGCCGCTCCCCGGCCTTCTTATACGCCTGGCGTCTGTGTAGGGTAGATAGCATGACCAGATCACCAACCTCAAAGAGCTCGCAGGGCCCACGCGATTTGTCTGCGTGATAAGCCTGCAGTACTTTAGCACAGTATAGATTATCGCGGGCTTCCTGCTCAGTGAGTGCGAGACTATTCAACAGCGCCTCAGCATCCTTCATCTCGGTGTCGGGTCTACTTTTGTTAACCTGCGTCTGCTTCGTCAATGGCGGGAGCACGCGGGGTGACCTTCCGTACCGAAGCTGGAACATCGAAAGTCCCGTCGACGAGTTGACAGAGTTCATGATGTCGAAGCGCACCTTTGGCAATGCTGATACCCAGCCCTTCTGGTTCCGTTCGACGTGAAAGCGGATCGCCTGATTGATAGTTTTATTGGAGCGCTCACTAGCCCCATCGGTTTCAGGGTGGAAAGAGGAAGACATTTTCAGCTCCACTCCAGACAATGCATGTAGGTGCTGCCAGAATTTTGACACAAAAAGCTTATCCCGATCAGAAACGATACTCAGAGGCAGTCCGTTATCACAATACCAAGTATCAAAGAATAGTTTTGCGAAACGTCGAGCGGAAATGTCGAGGTTCGTTGGTATGATTTTAAGATCAGAGTTTAGTCGGTCCGTTATGGTCACAATGCAGTCGAAACCATCGTCGAGCGGGAGGGGCCCAATGAAATCCATCGCGATGCTATCACAGCGAGAGTCTGGAATCGGAAGTGGATGTAGGGGACCTTTAGGGTTCTTAGATGTGCGGCCTTTGTTACGCTGGCAAGCTTCACAGCCAGGCACGTAGGTCTTGAAAAGGTCGCGCTTCATGTGCGGCCAGTAGTACGAGCCGGAGAGCAAGGCATATGACTTGTCACTTCCGAAGTGACCACATGTATCGTGAGCCAGGTGATACAGATTTTCACGAAGTGAACCAAAGGCAGGGATATATAGACGGTCGTCCACATACCAAAGGTGGTCACGAAGGACGACACCAGGGACTAGCGAACCTCCATTCTGCAGTTTGAATACGAAGGGGTCGGACCCGTATCCACGTTTTATTTCGTCAAGGAAGGTTTGGTCTGCCTCCACAGAGAGAACAGAAGCACAGGTGAACGGGTTGTCCTTCCACAGAGATACAGGATGCGAATCCACTTCGTCTTCGTTAGGCAGGGGGTCCGGAGCAAAATGGTCGGAAGGCAAGGAGCCCAATCGAATCCTGCTCAGTGCATCTGCTGCAGGATTATCCTCCCCACGAATGTATGCAATATCGAGATCGAATTGAGAGAGTTCCTCCTGCCAACGCAGTTGACGGCGACTTAGGTCTTTCTGGGTTTCAAAATTCTCAAGTGTTCGATGATCGGTGAGCACAAACACCTTCATCCCAATACAGTCAGAGCGCCACTTACGCAGGCAGCCGACAATCGCAAACAATTCTTTCTCATGTACAGGGTAGTTAAGCTCCGCTCCCGAAAATTGTGACGAATCAAAGGCCACAGGCCTAGCGGTGTCCAAGGTACGGCCATACATGAGGACACCTCCCCGGCGGAAATCGCTAGCATCGGTCACAAGGAAGATTCTGTTGTCCCCCATATTTTCGTGGTCAATCACCGTAAGGCATGCCGACGAGGCGACCAGCGACTTGATTGCTGAGAACGCAAGGCCGTGTTCCGCGGTCCAAGGCGGAAACGCTTTATCGCATTCCTTTGCTGTCAATGGGGTCAACAGGCGGGTATGTTCCGCGAGCATATTTAGGTGACTCGCCACAAAACGCACCATGCCAAGGAACCGGCGAACCTCAGCGGCGCTAGCAGGCGTTGGGTAGTTTATGATAGCCTCAACTTTCGAAGATTGGACTTCCACACCCCTCTGCGAGATGTGGTGACCCAAGAAATCTAGCTCGGACAAGAAAAACTTGCACTTCCGAGGGTTCATGTAGAATTTATTTTTACGCAGCGCCTCACAGATGAGGCGGACATGTTCAGCGTGTTCCTTCTCCGAGTTAGAGAAGATGATGATGTCGTCAACATAGATGTAGCAAAATTTACCAATAAACTGGCGTAGAGCTTGAGTCACACGACGCTGATGGCAAGAAGGTGCGTTGCGCAAACCTTGGGGCATCACTGTCCATTCGTACAAACCCAGAGGAGTGTGAACCGCACATAACTTAGTCGAGGCTTCGTCGAGACGGGTGTGAAAGAAGGAGTCAGTCATATCCATCTTTCCCCACACCTTGCCCTTCGCACAGGCAGCTATAATATCATCAATTCGAGGCAAGGGGAAACGATCCGGGACTGTGTTCGCGTTAAGTAGCCGGAAATCGTTCACCCAACGTGGAAGAACGGAAGGGTCAGCCTTCGGCACAAGGAAGGCAGGCGAAGAGTAAGGCGAATTCGAAGGTCGAATACGCCCAGCCTCCAGGTGTTGCTGTATCAACGTGTTCCAAGCATCTTTGAACTTTCGCGGTGAAGCGTAACCACGGGTTTGAATAGGCTTATCCGGGCATTTCAACGTAATGCTACAAGTAAAATCGTCAGGTAATTCAGAGGTATGAGCAATCGGGGTGAAAACATCGCGGAATTCAGTTTTAAAGGCTTCACCAAGATCGTTGAGCCGTGCCACATTTTCCAGCGATTCAATTCGGTTACGAACCGCAGCAACAACGTTGAAGGCCCGCACAGGCACTTCTGAAAATGTGAAACGGTGGAACTTAGCGGACGTGCGCGCGAACGCCGCCGCGCATTCAAAAACAGCCCTCTTCTCTTTGAGAAGCTGCTGCTGAGCGCGGTACATGAGACGTCTTCGATTGGCAGGTGGTACGACGCTAGGCACAGGGGATCTAACAACAGGATTCAGTAGGTCAAAATTGCACGATTTATCTATCACAGTCCGGGCACTGTAGTCCATAACAAGATTATTGTGAGCGAGGAAAGGGAGACCAAGTATCATTGGAGAACATAACGAAGGAACAATGAGCGCGCGAACTGTTCGAGAGCGCCAACACAGGAGGGGGTCTTCGAGAGAGAGCTTGCAGAATTCGGTAGAGCGGAAAATCTCAGGCTTCCCAGCAGACATCGCTAAGGACATCTCCTGCGGTTGCCGCAGTCTTCTACCGGTTAGGCCTAGGGCAGAGACTAAGTCAGCGCGAATCAAAACAAAAGGACAAGCGCTGTCCAGAAGCAATTTGGTAATTGTGAAATCACCAGGTCCGTTCACCCTGGCTTCCCATTCCAGGTGAGGTAACACGAAAGGCATTGGATCAATATCGGGCAACTCAGAGTCATCACTCACCGAGGGTGCAGAGTGCGCGCGGGAGCGGTTGCCGTTTCTCCCAGACGCAGCGCCAAGGTTACGTGGTTGGGTAGCCAAGTCGGCGGCAGGGAATCGACGACCTCGAACCTGAGGCGCATCGCCGATAGACTCACGGTCGTCCTCTCCAGCGGTCGAAGACGACGGCGATCGTGACCTGGAAGGAGAGCGCCGATGACTAATAGCGTTGTAATCTGGACCAACCGGTGAGAATTCGCGACGGCGAGTGTTACGACCACGAGAAGGCGAATAAATAGAAGACTCATGGTTAGCCACATCGTCATAGTATTCGCGTGTACCACGACGGGTAGGGACTAGGGCGGCCACAGGCTTAGGAACAGGGGCCGAGACAGAATCGCGGTAGGCAAGGCCACGATTAAGAGAATTCTCATAAGCAGCAGGGCCGGAGGCAACATGGACAATGTCACGCGAACCATAGATGGCCGCGATCTCACGGGATTGAACAGTGAAGGGCGAAGCTTCAGGTCCATCATCAAGATTTGGTAATTCAGTGAGAGCAATTCTGTCGCGTATTACGGCGACGGGACGGGCAGAAGATGGGGCCGCATTCTTCTTCAAGATAAGTTCATATGGAATGCTGTTATTAGGAGTTGCGTCATGGATCCTATTAGCGAGGGTAATATCCTCCTCAGTCAGAGGACGAAATGGGACCGACAGCGTAGGCGGGCCATTCATAGGGCAGCTACTGCCCAAATGACCTGCGAAAAGGTTGTAACATCTGAAACACGCTTCAACCCTGTACAATAGCTTCTTCTGTTCCGGCTGAATCTTTGGGAAACGATGAGATCTCGAGATCGACATCGAAGAGGGAGCACTAGGCGCGGCGGTGTAGTTACCACCAGCACCAGAAGCAAAAACTGGCTTCTCGCTCCTAGTCTCTCCACGTTTACCCACATAAGATGTCACAGCTGCGATAGGAGGGCGGCGTTCCTCTACATCCTTGCACGCAGCCTTCCACTCAGCGTAGGGCAGCTGTTCAGAAACTTTGCAGTCTCGAAGATCAGCGCGGAATTTGTCCGGCAGCTTCTGCATGATAAGCGCTTGCAGGACTTCGTTCGAGCGGTGGTACATCGTTCCTCGCAAGCGGCGGTTATGGGTCTCCATCAAGGTAACAAGCTTAGAGAAACCCAAAGGGTCCGCAAGCATAACGAATTTATCGCGTTTCAGGTCGTACGTTCGTGCCCAGTCTTTACCAAGAATTTTATCACGGATAGTATCGAAGAAGGGACGGCAAGTGAAATCATCAGGGTCGGTGGAGGAATCGCTCAACTCAACCCAAGATTTGTCGACCAACTGCGGAGATATTTCTGCTATAACGTCCTTCAGGTTGCACCATTTGGCAAAACAACGAATGAACTCTTTCTTTTTCACGGCAACGTCCGTGATGTCGCGGTCCTCGAGGTTGCTCGCCACGTAGCCCCACAGTTCTTCAAGCGCATCAAGAGTAGGATTAGGGACCAACAGCTGGCACCCAGATTTCAAGGAACCCATGTCTATCCAACCGCTACCACTGACGTTGCGGGACATGTCGGTTGAAATAGATGAGTCGGAGGACGAAGGAGAAGGAGCTCTAGGTGTCGATACAGAAGTCAACGGCTGAGACAGTTGCTCGCAGTTGGTGGAGTCTGTACTAGAAGATGATTCGAGGATGGGTACCAGGGTAGACAACAATGGCGACCGAGGCGATGTGGTGCGTGTAACACTCCTACGTCGGGCTCGCTCAGAACGGTCAAGGGTACCAGATGACGAAGGTCTTGGATGCAAGTTGGTATGGGCAACTGGCATAGACCTATTAAGGGCAATGGTGAATACAACGTCAAGAAAAAGGCAATGGGTCAATGAACAAGGTCAAGGTCGTAACGCCGACAGCCAAATGCAATGAGAAGACAATGGGCGAGAATCGCAATCAGGAGTCAAGGGTGAAGACACGCTTCAAATCTGAGTATCTTGGGGTCAAGTATGGATATATGCGCCCAAATAACGCGTTATATCAACAGCGAGTTACAATGGGAATCTTTTTCGTTATGAAAAAGGTGGAAAAGAGGTAAAAAAAAAAGGAACAATGTCGATATCGCGTTCGACACTCGTCGAAGGACAGTGTTTTGAATATCAAAAAAAAAAATGTAAGCGTCGTGTATACGACGGCACTCACGTTCAGTCAACTGATAGCGACACTGTATATTCCAGAAGTGTATGATATGCTGTAGTCGTATGGTATGTCGTAGATAAGGTAAGAGGAAAAGAAGAGAAGAAGGAAGTAAGTGTGGTCCCGAGCTATATGTAGTCTCGGGAGCCGAGAAGCCGAGTGTTAAGCGCTGAGAGGCGCTTACATGTGAATCGGATCAGTCTCCACCATCCTGTAAACTCGCTGCATCGTGGTCTTCTCATAATCTTTGTTGATCGCCATTATGTGTTCCTGATCATTGTCAGAGTGCTCAAAAATCATTGTCGATCATGCAAGTACTAACATACCTGATCCTGAAGGTCTGCTTGCAGCTTTTTTAGCCTCGTACGCCTATCCTCTATCGGGCTTATACGTACGATTGCATTAGATATGTGGGCCTCTATCTCCATTGAGATATCGTATAGTTGAGATATACTTTGTGCGGGTTGAGCCTTGCGATTATCCAGGTATTGGAAAAGCTGCGAGAGGATTTTCAACCCACGCTTATATCCACGATGGACACTCTCGTTCAGATCATCCAATACATCCTCATCGATAGAAGGCCGCGTGAGCATCCTCCGATACTCAACCCACTGCGGAAAAGGATTGTCGATCAACCACCTAGGAGCATCCAGAAAATGTTGCGGAAGTGACTCAAGATCAAGATTGAACGATAGAGATACCGCATTGGTGAAAATGCAGGTAATATTATCGATGATGGAGTTGGGGAGCATGCTAGAGATGGTGTTCAACGTGTAGCCGGTCCGGACTGTGAGTCGGGATGCTCTACCGTGGAGGAGAATGAGGACCGCATCGATGACCTCGAAGTTCTCCTTGATAGCGTAAGAAATGGCTTGTTTGTGCTCATTGTCGACATCGATTCCTCGTTCATCGGCAAGACCAGGGGTATCGAGTACGTTGACTATCTGTCCATTTGCACAGACGATACTATAGAATTGCGGTTTGATCGTTTGGCTGCCAGGTGCTTTTTGGTCATTGAGTTCATTATCTTGTTTAATCTTGTCCTCGAATTCTTCCAGTTGGGTACCAGCACATACGTTCGCGAGGAGGTTCACGAAGGCGGTTTTTCCAACCCCCGTTTCCCCAATGAGAATGAGGTTGAGTACGGGTTTGGTCCAAGGTAATTCAATGGTCATTTTCCTGTGTTGGAAGTATTTATGAGTGGTCAAACTCGTCGGGTTTGAAATGGGGCCAAGTTACTTAGGTTTGTCACCGACAGCGCTAGCTTCCGCGCTTGCAGTAGGAATTGTCAAGACACTATTGAAAGAATGAATTCAACACAGGGGTTCAAGATGAATGAAATGTGAAATGATACCTAGGTAGACTGGGTTGAGACATGGATGGGTAGGGTCAGTGTTTTCGCTGGATTTTGTTGTAAGAACCAGCAATATAAACTGAGCTCAGGTCAGTTCCCGATCGGGCTCATTGCGGAGAATACTAGTGGCAAGTGCGTTATGGCTGTCAATTCGTAGTAGCGGTTTGTCATCCATTGTAGATTCATTGTAGGCACCGCTAGATGGGTTTAGCTTTATCAATAGCATCTGCCATCAGGCGACAGGCGACACAATTCACAGCTGGGATTGGCCACCGAAGTAGCAGTAATACTCAGGAGCATCAGGGAGCATCGCAGTTGCCTGCATCTGGGGCTTCTAGAATCTATGCTAGGCTTGCATGCAAGCAGAATGATTGTTATCAAGAACGTACGTATTTGGCAAAGAAGCGGGACTTCGTCCTAGATCTGACAAGCTTCAGTCGATATTCGAGCTTCGGGTAAACCTGGAATAGTTACACTTACGCGACTACGATTTGCTTGAACAAAGCTACGATTTCGCTTGAACGCTCTAAGACTGTTACCGCGAGGATTACAATTTACAACCAAGGTAAGTTGAAGTTTCATTAGAGCGACTTACTGAATTGAACTCAAGGCCGAAATGATTGGCTTGCTACGTATCTTGGCAAATGATACAAAGGCACGCAATTTACCCAAACCAAAATCCATCCCAAACGGTCAGCTCAACACCCTTTGGATCTCATAGCTACTACGCTGTTCATTCCAAACCATCTTTTCCTGAGCTCACAAGGACAAGCTGACCTGAGCCAGCTATAGAGTTCAACTACACGCATGGACGCAGAGGAAATATCGTGTCTCGTTAGTGTCTGTTCTCTCTGGAGTGTAGTAAGTGAAGGACATATCAGATGGGTGAAGATGTTGAGCATTGGACCGAGGCATAACGACAGGACTAATGCGAAGACGGTGGAGAACAGGTGAAACGACTAGCGAGGACGACGAGGCTAGTTGAATATATCTAGAGATTAGTCATAGAGGCTTGTAAGGAACGAACAAAAAGTGTGGCCCGAGGTCAGATGTGACATCATTTTCGGATCGGAGCACGGATCACCACTAACAATTCACATGATGAGCAAATTGAAAAAAATTTCATTTCCGAAATTACGGTGCCTTGGTTGTGCCCCGCCACCAGTGTAATTGTTATATCCTTTCGCTGAACACGGACCTCGCACTGAGCCACTTTTGTTTGACCTTGACTAGCCTCAACGTCTGTCAACACCGCACCACGCCAAAGTTTCTCTGCCTCACGCGCCTCTTAGGTGTTTCAAGAACAGGCTAACCCAATTTTGGTTTGCTCCTGGTTCAATCATTGGAAAGCCTTCTCCCGGCGCAAATCACTGCTTTGCCAGGCGCCGTAGACCTTGTTTGATATTTTCCCAGTCAAGGCGTTGAGTGCATAACTTCTGTCTTTGTCCTTGCCGTCCTGTTTTAACTTTCCTGTACATGCAGATTTCCTTGCCCTCATTGACCGCTTCCAGCATCCTCTCGGAATTCTCACGCGACACAATAACCATCTTGCTCTCGCTCATAAACGCGAACGCCCCGATGGACCCTATTTACGATACTCATACGCTTGACCATGACCCTCCTGCTCGCATAGAACAACGACTTTCCAACGACCTCGCTCAACACTACAAGGAAGAGAATCATTCATCTTGTAGTTTACATCAATCCCATGAAGGCTCGCACTACATATACAATAGCGAGAAGGAACTACCTCCCCGGCCAGAGAGTCGTATGGACTTCGTTTTGGAATCGCGCTACACACAGTCAACCAACGCCCTGAATGGGGTCGAAGTAAAGACACAGGTTCGCTCACACAAACGTACACCGTCTGCTACTCTCCGATGGACACGCGAAATTTTGAAAAAGATACGCCTGGCAGGCGCTACTTTAACCTCCGACTCTGATGTTCCGCCTTGCCCCAATTCACTAGCAACGGTAGAACCTCCCATCGCGGCTACCCTTTCAACATATGAAGGGTCAAACCCTGATGATTGCATGATGATCACGAGCGATATAGCTTTGATGTCAAGTAATTCCGAACTCAATTCATCAGCTACATGCTCGTCGTTTGTCTCTACTTCTTCCTCTGGTTCATATCCGGGCCTTGACGACATTAGTATCTCATTGAGCTCATCGTCTGAGCTTGACAGCTCTTTCGAGGATACAGACGGGGATTCGGACTCAGACCTGGACTCTTTCAAGGAAATAGACCTCGGTGATGGTTTGTCGGAGGACGCAAGGAATGTTGAATATGTTGTGCCTGTCAAAGGAGAGCAGACATATGAATCGTCACATGTGCACACATATAGTCCAGTGCCTGCTTCTCCCTCGATTTCCCAATCCCCTGTCTCTTCCGCATACCTAGCCAACTCACATACAGCGTCTATCCTGGAGTCTTTTCCTACTGAAAATGGGGATTCAAACCAGAGTATGCTGGATTATGCGCCGGAACCGCGTACAAAATATACATGTCTTCCATCTCCATTATCCTTTTTTCCGCCTGTCGTCCCATCCACCTTCTTATCACAATCCACACCCCGATTTTCACTACAATCCGACTTTCAGCCACAACGCCACATGTATGATGATAGAGGTTACTCGCGACATGCTCTTCATTACCGCAAGTGGTTCTGGGCACTAAGAGAGGAAGATTGGGCACGTTATGCGGAATGGTTGGAAGGGTATCATGCTCAACAAGAGGCTTATACAGGAATGTCAACATCACCCGTTCTCGATAATCCAACCGGCAGTACGAGCAGTGGAGAGGACGAAATACTCTATCCTGCTGTACAAGGATGGCAACCAGAATCAGGATCTTCCTCTGTCGTTCAAGGCTGGCAACCAGAATTCAAAGAAGGAGATCAGCTCAGACTGTTTCCCTCGCTCTTCACCAGTGCACGGGAGTCGCTACCCAATAACTGCCGACAACGGACGGAGACAACTGGATGTGTCCTCGAGGACATAGCGCCTTCTCCTCTACCACCATTGACCATACATCCACGATGGGGTGATTTTACCAAGTTGAGCTCTGTTTACAGTTCTGCTGCCGCGTGCACCGAGACTTGGTGCATGCACACAGATCGATATTTGCTTGTGGGTATGGGCTTAGGTCTATGGACCATCCGCAAGGTGTTATGGTTATACGAGTTAAACCGTGCTTGTGCTCTTCATCTTTCCCACGAGGGAACAGACGACGAGGAAGAGGAGGAGAAAACGTTTGTCATCGATGTTGGAACCAAGGACGCTGCATCGGGCTCGGAAGATTGCTCAACAGATGATGAGAGCCTTTCCGAAGACGATGATGATCCCGAGGAAGGAGAAGTGATGTATTCCTCTGTCGTCAGCCTCGCATCTTTGATTTCTACCACAGCGAGCGGCGATGACTCGGATGTCACACTTGTCGAGAGCGATAGTGACTTAGAGTCACCCACAGACCCTCCTTCCGCGTCGGCTCTTGCTGCCCAGGCTGCTTCATACCGCAGTGGGCGAAGTATAGACTTTGACAAAACGTGCTCATCTTCATGTGATTCTCTCGCTAATGGGATTCAGGACTTCGAAGAAGTCGATCTAGGTTCGGGAACTGGGAGTTCGGACGTTGCTTGCAGCAGCAGCACTTCCGGTTCATCCGGTACGGAGACTGGGAGTTGTTCTTCAGAAACAGAATCATTGGCTTTGCTTCGCACGTTATATCTAGATACACCCGTCGTGCCAGCTGCTACGACTCTGAAGGGTCGCAGCTCACTCGATGCAAAAGGGAAATGCAGAAAAAGCACGTTCCCGCAATGGGGAACGCCATTATCATCCAAACGAAGCTGGTACGAGCAGTGCGAGTTTTTACTTGAAATGACGGGTGCTAGAGAAACTTTGGCATGAACCTGTGAGTTGTGTGACTTCTTCAATTTATATAATTTCTTGAGCTAACAACCAAGGACAGATTACTCTGATTGCATATATTCTCAAGAAGCATGACTATCGAAATGACCTCGATGATTCACACATAAAACTTCGTCAACAGACTTTTGCAAGGACTTTTTACCATTCCTCAGCGGAGCGTTACTCTTCACATTTTTCGCATATGAGCATATTATGATTTTTCTATGCCCCCTCGTCATTGCATACCCCATGTCCAACATCACGCTCATTCTTACTTCAGTCTGCATATCTTCTGCAACGGAATTGTATGATTACATTGTTATAACCTAATTATTGTTCTACTTACGGATTATATCCTCATTGCGGCTTGTACACGGTGTATTTTTCTTTTCTTTTCTCGGTGGTCTTTCATAGTGCAATTACGTAACGACTTGTGAATTGCTATCCTCGCCATGTCGCCACATTAATACTTTACATTCGATTTGTCTTTTTTGTCTGTTTTCTCGTTCGTGCATGAAGTTACTTTAGCCAAGTGAAGCAACCATTTTATCAGGTTCATGCAATCCTTGTAGTTACTCGTTGGTGACAGACAGTGGAGAACGTGGACAATGCGCCTTTGCTTGCGCGATTCGTTGTCTTTCGCTTTCGACATTAGGGTGCTGATATGATGGAAATCTGCGTTTTTGACTGGCGGTTGCTGGGATTCGGAAAGGATCTGGAGAGTGAGCACTATTTGGAGTAACTTTTCGAAGTTTTTGTTTCTTACTTGAGATACTTTCAATAGATCCTCTTTCAAGGTGTCAGCCTGTAAGAGGACGCTGTATTTGATGTATGCATGGAATGAACGCGGATTACACTGACTGGTGATATTCCTGATTATTCAAGATAATTTAATTTCGTCTTATCTTATCAGAGATCTAATATGTCGACCGTGACGACCAATATTATCTAGTGCAAATGGTCAATCCTCGATTCGAAGTTGACCCTGAGGATCTCTCCTTGCTTCAAACTCTTACTGGTATATCCAGTCGAGAGGAACTCGAAGAACACATAATAGCGGTCCAGAATAAGGCGAACCGGGTCCGTCATTGCCTTACCTCTGATGCATAAACCAATCAACCGTGCTTACTTAGATCCACAACTATCCATGCATAGGCCTATTCGTCTTCACAAAGTACGTGTATATCTTTTGCTCTTGTCTAATTACTGGAAGTAAAATCGCTTCATAGATTCAATATCAAGCTATCTCCCAACTATCATCAGGTTCTTTCGCTGATAGACACACACAAAGATGCAATATTTCTGGATGTGGGATGTTGTGGTGAATTTCATGGTGCCCTTCATATGTATACTGTCACAGTTGCCAACATTTATGATAGTCGGGAATGCTCTCAGAAAAGTAGTCACGGATGGCTGGCCTGTAGAGAACACTATTGGAATTGATCTGTCCAAAGGTGAGTCCCATCCACGAATTTTGACTCGTTCCCATCTACGAGATGCTATGGGGTTGATAGAATTCTGGGATCTTGGTCATGAAATGTTCAGGTCGACGCCGGAATCCTTTCCTGCGGGTTTCGTAGGAGGTGACATATTTGACGACGTTATCCTTGCTCCAACAATTGGTCGCTCTGACGATTCCAACTTTATCCCGAACTTGGAAAGGGTAAACCTTCGAAATCTGACATCTCTTGCTCCCTTACGACACCGTGTTTCCGCGATCTATGTCTGTAATGTCTTCCACCTCTTCCACGCGGAAAAGCAATTGGACCTTGCCAGGCGGCTCGCTTCTTTGTTGACGCGACAATCAGGCTCAGTGATATTTGGTTCTCATGGGGTTGCGCCAGCCCAACTTGCTGTGACAAATGTGGGACCAAATTCGTTCCATTCTGCTGAAAGCTTTGCAAGTATGTGGGCCACACTGTTTGAAGCCGACAGTGTAGAAATATCATGGAAAGTCAAAGTGAGGCCGCGGAAAAAACTTAGTGTGCTTGGCGAATGGGATATCATTTGGTGGAGTGTAACTTGTAAATGAATCAAGAACATCATGAAACGGCACAGAACGTCTATAGTTCCGATATTTACAACATTTTAGCGGTTATGTTTATTCCATCTTGTGCCCAATATTAATATGCATCGCTTTGACATTGACATAGCTGTTAAAGAAGTCAGTTTGATAAATCTAACGTTGCTTTTCAACATACTGCTCCAGAGCATAAGAACCGTATTCACGCCCGATTCCTGATTGTTTGAAGCCTCCAAATGGTACGGCAGCGGAGACTTCGTTATAACAATTGACCTTTGGGAAGGACAGAGCCTGTTAGAGAGGTTTCGAGCTTGTTATTAGACCTACCCAAACTGTACCCGCTTTGAGGGCATGTCCGACTTCAAAGGCTTGACTGATATTTTGGGTAAAAACAGCGGCAGCAAGACCATAAACTGAGCAAGTTTATTAAGCTAAAATGGTGTCATGAAGAAAAAATACTATACTGGTGTCATTTGCCTGTTGTATAACATCTATAACGGGTCCATCCTGTTAGGAGATATGATATATAGCCCAAGGTAGTAGCAAATACCTTGCCGGTCTTCAAATTTGATCACGACGCTGACCGGGCCAAAAATTTCCTCTTGGACGATTTTCATGTCCGGCGTTGTGTTTGTGAAGATGGTGGGCGTAATGAAGTTGCCATTTTGTTCACCGTGACGTTGACCGCCTAGATGCACTTTGGCACCTTGATCTACTCCAGACTTGATATATCCCATCACTCGCTGAAAGCTTACTCAATATGCAAGACTCGGCGTCGAGGTACAGAAAATACGGACCTCTGTTTGTGTAGAGGAAATTTGAGGCCCCTGGTAAGAGTCCGCACCAAAAGGATCGCCGATCTTGTGCATCTTGGAACGCGCAGTGAATTTAGCGAGAAATTCGTCGTAAATTCCAGATTGAACATAAATTCTTGAACCAGCGAAGCATATTTGCCCTTGCGCGAAGCTGAGCGGGAAAATGTCACTCCACTTCATACCGGTCAGCTGTAAAGATTGCTTACAATATTCCATGGCAAGCCCAGTTGACAGCCTGGTCCACGTCGGCATCGTTGAATATGATATTGGGACTCTTTCCCCCTAATTCGAGCGTTATGTTCTTCAGATTGCTTTTTGAAGCTGCCTCCATAACCTTGCGTCCAGTTAAAGTACTCCCAGTGAACGCAATCTTGTCGATGTCCATATGGGAGCTGATAGCTGAGCCCACCGTGTTACCGTACCCCACGACCACATTCAGTACGCCCGGAGGAAAGCCGGCTTCCTGCACCAGTGAGCAAACACGCAAAGCCGACAATGGGGTTAATTCAGAGGGCTGCAGGGTCAATATTACGATGAGAGGCTCTTGATCATGCACTTTATCGTTACAGCACCTTTATAACGATGGTATTTCCTGCAGCCAGCGCTTTATGACAAGGCTAGTCATGAGCTCATCAAAATAAGTCCAGATGACATCGTACCAGGAGCAATCTTCATGGCGAACATGAGTACTAGTAAAAATTTACTGTAAACTTTGACCTGGGTTGAAAAATAAATTCGAGAGGCCTACATGGTGCGTTCCCTAGAATCAAAGCGACAATGAGTATCGATCAACGTCTTGCATATCAATTGGCAGAGGCGCACAAGGAATGATTTGGCCCTATCAAGTAGATGATAAGCTGAGCTCTGAATTCTGTAAGTACCGCATTAACGCACCACCACGCCTATAGGCTCATGTCGGGTATAAGTGAGCCTTCCTTCATCCGTCTAGCATGACTCGTGAGCATTGAAAGAGGACAACAACGCTGAAAGCCTTTACCTCTATAACTTGCCCGCTAATTTTATCAGCCCAACCGGCATAGTATCTGATTAGTCCTATGGAAAAAGGAACGACCCATCCTTTTGTGACCCCAAATGCCGTTCCTGAGAAGTTGTCTCGATGGAGTTTCGTTAGATTACAGTACGCATACATACCGTTATCGAGTGACTCAATTGCGGCAATCTCGTCCAAAGACTCTTCCATCAGTGTGGCGAGCTTGTAGAGGAACTGCCCTCGGGTTGCGCCGGGTACCTTCAAGCCCCAACTCGTGTTGAACGCATTCCGGGCTGCTTCAACAGCTCTATCGACGTCTTTCGCGGTCCCCTCGGATACTGAAGTAATGGTCTTTCCTGTAGCTGAAGACAGTAAAAATATGAACTTGGAAGCACTCGACTTCGAATCAACTCACAAGGATTGATGACACTGGATGAGAGGAGTGAATAACTGCCAATGTTCATCTGAAGCGTTACGAACTCACTCGATAGTTGAATGATTCACCCCGTCTACAAAAACTCCGTTAATGAACAGTCCCGTTTGGATCGTTGCTTTCTCGTTGTAGAGGGGGGTATCGAAATGGTGAGAGAATGTCGCAGGCATGATCCAGTGAGGTGGTAGATGTTGGTCCCGTTAAATTCAGGAGATTGGTTCAAAATGAACTAGTCTTTTTGTGTGTTAGGTGCCTAGCAACGTAAGTACCCGGGCCTGGCAAGACCTAGCAATGCTGCGAGCCTGAAGAAGCAACGCCGGAAATTTTGCAAGGATGAAGAAAGTTGGAGGGTCGATGAAATGAATACATCGGAGTTACCTCCTGCCTGGGAACAAGTGGTCAATTCGTTGACACAAAAGTAATTCACGATCACTGTCCGGGCAATGAGACATAATGGAATCTCCATGCAACAAGGGAGTACTCGGTCACAGTCATTCCATGGGTAACTCAATCTGAGAGATAGGTGGCATAGTTCAAACTTATAGCGCAATGAAATCGTCTTTTTTGGGGAATCATACCTATTTTCAAGCCAGAACTTAGTGTCCATCAACTTCACGATGGATTTTGATTTTCGATATTCTCGTCGTATGTAGAGAGTATAGATATGGTTTGCGGCACCAGCCATTGCCGAAACTATGCCGAGACTATGCCGAACACTCCGACAAACTCCGTTCCTATTTGCAAGTAACTTCGACCTTCAACAACAATCTCCAACTATTACCAGTAATCTTTCACTCCCTTCGACTTCCTACTTCCAACCACTGCGTCCTGCATAAATCCTGCGTTCACCGAGGCCTTTCCATTTTTTCTCCGCTCTGGGCTAGTGATTCAAATTCGTAATGGGCAATAATTACGATTCACGACCAACCTCAATACCTGCTAGTGCCAATCTCCCCCGTCGCCCTCTTTATGACTATGAAGTCTGTTTTCAAACTCATACTGTGTTGATTCAAATGCTTACCCGCTTATAGAGAGTCCGACCTGCATCACCTCTTCTTGAACCTCGTCGTATGAATCGTTCACCTACCTACGACAGCCATACTTCGCGCCATCCGAGCTACAGGAACTCAGATCCTTATCGTGACTATCAAAGAGCCCCAAGTCCAGGAGTTTATGATAGATACCGGGACGTTTCCGTTGGTATAACTTGGAACAAAACCACAACCTGGTATCACCCACGAGATTACTATGATTCCAATCAAGGCTCCCCTTCTACTTCCAGAGATCATAGTAGGCGAGAATCAAACGGAAGTACCAGCTCGAGGACATTTGAACCTTCAGATTCATGGAAATACTCTAATGGAATGCGAGATCGAGAACATAGGAATTCCAAAGAATAGTGCGTGCTTTATTGGAGGCCATCGTTTTCTTCTGAACGACCCTTTTAGTCGTTCTTCTCCGGAACGAAATCCTACTGTTGAGTATCCTTTAAGAAATCACGAACGAAATAAGTATCCTGGCAAGGCTTCGTGGCCTTCAACTGTACCTGCGTATAATCATGGAAGGATGTATTCAAGGGAGTATAATTCCCCTGAACGTGTAGGGCGTATATCAGATAACTTGAGATCACCTGCAAACTCTTATAATGCCGACGCTCCCCGAAAACCTCGTTCCCCCTTCCGTTCGCCGAGACGCTATCGTTCCAGATCTCGCTCTCGGACGTGCAGTCATTCACACTCTTCTTCGCGCTCTTTCTCTCGTTCACGATCTCACTCCCCTTCTGCTGGGCGCTCTAGGCTACCTGCGCGTGATAATGAACCTGACATATCTATTGCTGGCTCCGTCTCCATCGCAAGACCTCACCGCTCTCAGGGTAGCCCTACTGCGAACAAAATTTCCCCTCGAATACCTACTGGCCCACGTCGAGGCGACATAGCCGTGCACTTACCATCCCTAGATTCTGGTAAAGAGAAGGCCAGGTCACGCTCTTCTTCCCACTCCTCTATAGCGTCCTCTAGAGAGACATCCGAGCCTTCCTCGCTTCGACCACCTGATCTAGATGATGGCAAGAATCTGAGTATACCAGCAGATGCCAATGCGTCAGATCTCCTTTCGTCAAGAGAAGCGTCAAATGTCTCGCCTTCCAGTCAACTCCCGCCAGGTTACTCTCTAGGTTCCGCATCTGAGCTTCTAAATGTCATACTCCGTACATCGAACATAGCTGGAAGTGGCGGTGAGTATATCAGTGTTTGATAATTTTCTGACTGACTTGCCCTATATCCAGATATGAATGCAGGTGCGGCCGTGCAGCAGGACTCTATCATAAACAAGCCTGTAGTCGATGTACCACGAACGGAAACTTTAGCTCCGGCAGGACTTGCATCTCAGGAAACAACATCGAACTCTTCGACTAAAAGCCCAAAGTCGGCACTCAACATTTCATTGTCCGCCCCTGTGATTCCTGATGATCCTCTCATCGACGCTGTTCACGATCCAGTCATGACAACTCCCCGCGATCCAATTGCTGACCCACTGTCACAAAATGAAGCCGCCCATCGTCCGCGAGAAATTCCCAACTACAAACTTGACGATATCCCAAACATATCAGAAGCAACGACCTTACGTGATGCCGTTCGTGTTGTAATCATGCGACGTCTTCTTGCAGATCGGCAGACTCGAAACGAGCGTGTGGAACCAATCTTGATCAGTAATCATGCACTATCTGAAATCAAGAAACCTGTTCAACAGGCAAGCATACATGCTTTGATGACAGAGATGACACATCCGGAGGGCGACAAAGTTCAAACCCGGTTGGAAATTTCCAACAGGTTACAGCAGTCTTTGGCGGAGAAATTTGAAGAAAGACAGAATGATTTGAAAACCAAAGTGCAAAGATTGACTGAAGAATACATAGTTTTGCATGATAAGTGGAAACTGCACTGTGCGATGCTGGACCGACAGACGAAAGCCAGAAGCGACGCTCGACTTGCAGATACTAAAGTCACAGCAGCGACTGTGACTGCTCCTCCTATGACCGGCCGAACGACAAGGCGCTCTGCCGCCACTCTCGGAGACGCTGTCCGCTCGGATCTCGAAATGGAACAGATAATTGCAAGCATTGGGTCTAACGAGGCGACTGACCCGAATCAGTTATGTCTCAGGAATGTTGCTGTGATTCCCGACATGATTTCTGTCGTCAAAGGCAAAGTCGACCTTGTGTACGACGATAACAACTTATGTGTCGAAGATCCCATCTCCTATTATGCGCCTCAGACAGATGATTGGACCGAAGAGGAAAAACAGATCTTCACAGACAAGTTCGCCATCTTTCCAAAACAGTTCGGGGCAATCTCAAGATTTCTACCCAATAAGACCACGGCACAATGTGTGGACTTCTATTACTTGCACAAAAACGTGGACATTGATTTCAAAAATATCGTGTCCAAGAACGCTCCGGGTCGAAGAGGAGGCAGGAGACGCACTGCCAAGCGGAAGGCAAACGCGTTACTTACAGACATACGGAAACATGACGCAGAAGTCTCTTCCTCGGCTTCAACAAATGGCCGTGGTGGTGGGAGAGGACGACCAAAGCGAGCTGCGCCGGTGACAGCCGCTACACCGTTTTCAACTACTTTCGTGCCATCAGCATTACCCGAGCCTCGGAAACCCTCTTCCAGAAAGGTGGTTGTTCATTTAGAGGGGACTCCGACTACCGCCACACCCACACCTGAACCAGATGCTAGACCTAAACGGCGTCGTGCTCCCACTAGTCGTGCCTCTCTGGGAGCTAGTCAAAAGGAACCATCGGAGGAGGTCCAAGTACAACAAGTAAGTTAATAACGCAGCCCTTCTCACACATGATACTACTATGCGCATCCTCCAGGAGCCTGAAATCGAACTCGAGTATGAAGTTGAAGCTGGACTTCGTCCGGCTAAGAGGCCCAGGCGTGGTGGGCGTAGAGTTAAATCTGCCGCCATGGTGTCAGACGATCCCAATGAAGAAGTGTCTACACCTCTGCCGATTATCAATCACGCAGTTGCTGATCCCGCGTACATTGCTCGCCAAAAGGTGAATAGTGGTTGGCTAGAAGCAGAAAAAGGTATTTTAGCATTCGTTCTGCCGCAGATTCCTTCATTCATACTTGTTTTTGTGGCCAGATCTATTTCTAGAACTGCTTAGTCAGTATGGTTTTGACACCCTAAAGCTTGCAGCGGGAATGGGAAGCAAGGTGAATAAATTTAATGTTTCGGTAGTTACTTATGCTCATCCGTATTCCCTAAGACGATTACCCAGTGCAGCGACTACTATCAGGCAAATGAGGTTCCACTCGGATTCCGCAAGATTGCGGAAAACGCGCTGAAGAAGACTCTAGAGGAGGCTCCAGGGTATACTGGGCAACCGCCAGCTAAGCCAGCGAATGCAACGACAAGCCTCAATGCAGGCCTTCCGCCCTTTGTAGCAGGTTCAACGTCCTTTCCCGACATGGCCACGTTCTTTTCACATCCAGGATTTTCAAGATATACCACAGGAGTCTCACCCTACGGTGCCCCAACTCCATCTCCAGTGCCGATGTCACCGTTGTATCCTGGACAGGTTTATCCTGCGCCCAATTTTGGTTACCCTGCTCCTCCGCAAGGTTCAGCTTCCGGTGCGACAGGATTGGCATCCTATCCAACTAATGCAACAGCCTATACTGGGAGACCTTATATCTCTTACCCGTTCTCGTATCAGGCTGGGTATCCTCCAGTGACTGTTGCTAACCGTCCAGCTACAGGAACAAACATTCCCGGTGTTCCAGCTATTCATCCACAATCTGGTAATCCCCATGTTGCACGAGCTTTTTACCCAGGATACACTTGATCTCTCGTCGAGGATTTTTGGTTTATCTCATATCATTATTACTCTACATTAACACATTGCGATGGTATCACGGTATTACTTGATTGGGGAATTGAATGTCAATGAATTGTGACAAGTGTGACATGAGCGCCTAGTAGTACATGGTACTCTTTTCTTCATACCAATAGACTGTAAATGGCCAACAAGAAGTCTGGCAATACTGCTAAGGGGAAATCAGACGAGACGAAGGGCAAGTCAGGAAGCGCTTCTGCTGGGGACGAGAAGTCGTCAAAGGTGCAAATTTCCGTGGATGACTGACTCTACTCCAGCTCTGAAATTGCGCTGGGAGTTCAGGTGAAGGGTGGACTGAAAGCCGCAACTGCCGTGAATGTTCGCCACATCTTGTGCGAGAAGCATTCCAAGGCCACTGAAGCTTTACAAAAAATTCAGGTAGTAGTCGGGTGATGGCTGTCTACGAATTCGTCTGGTTGTCTGATTTGTATGATAGGAAGGACAGTCTTTCAACAAGGTAGCTCAAGAGTACTCTGAAGATAAGGCTAAAGGCTCGTTCTATGCATGCTAATTGACTTTCTGTCGATCACTCATCGATAATTCATAACAGCTGGCGGAAGCCTGGGATGGATGGTAAGAGGCAGTATGGTACGTATCTATGATTAAATATCATCTTCTGTGCCTCAAGTTTGACTCGTGCTCAGGTGGGTGCTTTCCAAGATGCTGCTTTTTCTCTTACTCCGTCCTCTATCGACAAACCCATCATTTCTCCGTTGGTGAAGACAAACTTTGGCTATCATATTATCATGGTTGAGGGTCGCAGGTAGTTTCTTTGCGCGAGTCATGCAGGAATTACTGCATGATATACCTTATATAGCAAACGACAACAATTTTACGCAGTATTGAGGTTAATGTATCTCTTTATCAAGGTGCAAGTTCTTCAATAACCCTTTCGTGCTTGGGCGATCGTGGTTTGATGGTACAACGAAACGGACAAGGATAACTGTTGTATACGAGGTCTTCAGTTTCTGAAAACCATGCTTTGAATTTTCTTACCGAAGAAGTCCTGATGTATACCGCGGCTCCGGCCTGGTATTCATGTCTTCGGGATTAGTGATACTGAAAACTGCAAGAATGGAGGCTATGAATATGAATAGCTCTGATGATGCCAAATGTCTAGCTGGACATATTCTTCGTCCGAACCCGAAAGCAACATCAGGGCTTTTGACATTTGGATCAAGAATTCCTTCACTTGTGAGGAATCGCTCTGGCCTGAAGGTAGACACATCCTCTCCATACGTTTTCACATCACGCAACATAGCCCTGAATATAACTGCGTTGTGAATGATCTGAGGAGAGGAGTACTGAAATTCCACTTACCAAGCATTTGGAAAAACAATTGAACCAGCTGGAAGATGATAGCCGTTGTAAACATCATCAGTAGTAAGTCTGTGAGCGAATGCTGGACCATTTGATCAGACCTCAGAACTAATTTACGCCAGTCCAGGACTGACCAAGTGGTACTGTTGGATTCCATCGAAGAACTTCTTTCACGATGGCTGATACATAAGGCAGAGACGTTTCGTCGTCAAAATCCGGCAAATGCTTCTCAGCGTGGAGTAGCACGGCATCGATTTCGTTTTGAGCTTTGTATTGGATTTCTGGATAAAGGGACATTGCCAGAATGAAGGTTTGCAGAGAAGATACAACCTAGTTGAGAAGTGATGAGACGACAATGGAGTACTACTGGTGATCGTAGTGTGCTCACAGCAGCTGAGCCATTAGCGAACATGGTAGAAGTAGCTTTGCGTATATCTTCTTCCGCGAATACTCCATTGCGAATAAGGCCTGATGCCACGGACGGTTTGACTTGTTTTTCTGCTGCCTGTATATACATCAAGGTCTGATTCAATAACTCCTAGGGTGAGGACCTTACCATGTTATCCTTAACAATATCAAGGGGCACAGTAACCGCGATATCCACAAAGGTCTTCCAGTGCTTTGCATCACGTTGATATTGGCTAAAAGGAAAGTGTTTGACTGTTCATACCAAACTCTCATCAGATGCATTGGACAAGACTGAACCATCATTCGGAGCTTACGAAAAGGCAGATAATCCACAAGATATGTACCGAAGATCCCAGCTGCCGATAGTCCCTCGAGAGCTTGCGTAGCTGCATTGATGAAAGGGTCCGTTTGACCAGATGGTGCAACATCTAGCCCAAACACAAGATCTAATGATAGGCCGCTCGCTACGCTAGAGTAGAGGTCAAGAAAGCATCTCAACGAATATTGTGGGTTTCTTACTGTTGAGCATGTGTTGAATAGTCACCCGGCGCCTTCAGCAGGTTTTTCAAAAAGATATTCCTCCATTTGAGTTGGTGAGGTCTAAATTGTGAAACGGAAGTTGGGTTGAATTCATTGGCGAAGATTTTTCGGTGTATCTTCCACGTATTGCCTTGGGGGATAAAGCCCGATAGCCACGACAGTCCAACTCTTAAAAAAAAAATTCAGTGGACCTTTCATTAATGACTCTGAAAAGCTCAAATTTCACATACAACTCGTTCAGCATACTCATCCGAGGTCTAGAGAAATTTTGACGCGATCAGAGATTCGCTGCTTGAACAGATTTGTGCTGAGATATCCAAGCCTACCTATCGGCGTATAAAGCAGATTTTCCTTCGAACAATGCCTTCGCAACGTCTGTTGAATTAACAATAAGGATATCAGTCCCAAACACATTCAAATGGATGATATCGCTCTCTATATCATTGTATTAGTCCTACAGATACAGGACGACAGGCTAACTGACTGCACTGACCAAAACGTTGACTCCAATCAGCAAATTTCACCCAGGGTTCCGTGCTGGGTAGATCGAGCCAATTTCCCACTATGGGAAGCGGAGGGGGTCCAGGAGGTGTGTGTCGAGTCCTTCTATGAACAATGCTCGTAATGAGAGAGACTGCTACAATACCGGATATAATGGCAATTGCAGTCCCATTCGCAGAAATCGAGCTCAAAACCTGTGTGATCATTTGGAACGAGGATGGGTTACTCAAGAGGATTGGAAATTCTGGTGTTTAAATATATGTCTGTTGAATGGTATACCAGAGGACTCGGAAAATACGGAGTCTAGAAGCAGGCAGAATAGGTTGCCACGGAAAATTTCGGAAAGCTATATGCATAGATCCAGTAACGGAGGAAAGAATACATTATCAAGAAAAGACTCATAAGGTGATGCTGCCGTAGTCTCGCTGACGGTCATCGAGTATTGAACCATGTGAAGAGCCTGGGCTGGACCATCATATCCACCGAACAAGACGGCTGATCATTCACTAGCTAACGCACATTTCACCGCATTTGCGGACGATTCAGGACGTGAACAGATTACGAGCTCGGAGTCGAATGTTTCGGTTCCTATCATTACGGACTTGACCGTGAGGATCGAATTAAGAGAACAACAACCGGTAGTTGCAGATATGGCAAGCACTCCGCTACATTTCGTTCAATACTCTGCATGATACCATTTCCTCAGATGACGTGCGCATACGCAAATAGAGGTTATGAGCAGCGCATGGAGCCTTCGCCTTTGGTCTTTGTTTTCGTGGATGCTTTGTTTGTTTCAATCCTCGAGGAAGAAATAATTGCCCGCAGCTGAAGAGAAAAGACAATTTCAGTACAGGCGTATCGGGGATGCAGTTGGTACGTACCCTTCTGCTCTCGGTCTTTGATACTGTTCAACTTATTGACTCGCGGACGGAAGTTGGTGGGATCACGTCTGAAAGTGATTTCTAATGAAGCCAGGAAGCGATTCATTCCGGTGAGTAACGATTGCGGTCTGTAAGAATGACTTCAGTTGGAGAGAAGTACCAGATTATAAGGAACAGAGCATTACGGTGTGGCGGTCGCAGCAATAGCCGGTTGACCCTCGAATACGATGACACGGTCTGCAAGGTAGGTAGCCATGATGAAATCGTGCTCGATGACAAAGGCAGTCTTTTTGGCGTGAAGTATGAATCTGGAAGAACGAATACTTCAACACAAATATTTAGTGAATTCAAGTTTTGGGACCGACCTTTTAATAACCTTACTTGCAATGATACGTTGCTCAGAGTCCAGGAAAGAACTAGGCTCGTCGAGCAGATACACGTTGACATTGGACATACCTTGCGAAGGTGTGTAATCAGCGTAGAACGATGGTGCCCAAAATACATACCTAATGCCAAGACGATAGCAACTCTTTGCAGCTCTCCTCCTGACAACGTTTTCACCTCTTGGTCCATGATAACCTCCAAGCTCATTGGTTTCAACACATCGGTTTGGAATTGTGGGTGCATGAAAGCTTGTTTAATCCGCTTCAATAGCAACATTCGAACCGTGCCGGGGAATTTGGGTGATATTGTCTGGGGTTTGAGGGACACAGATAGTGTTTGCTTGTCAGTCTCGATATCAGGTGTGTCACCGGCCAGCAGGCGGACGAATGTCGTCTTCCCAGTACCATTCTCTCCCAGCATGACGATAATCTCGGAGTCAGTAAAAGAGCCTGCTTCAATCGTAAGCTTGAAGGAACCAAGGGTTTTAGTCATAGCAGGATAAGTGTAATGTCGAGTTTTATCAACGATGACTTCCTCGGCGTTTTCAACCATCTTAAAAGACAGCGATTCCTCACGGAAACGCAGATTCTCGGTAGGAATGAAACCGTCCAAGAAGATATTAATTCCTATGCTGACAGTCAGCCTAAGAAGTCGCAGGATATAGAAATGGCTAACCTTCACGGACAGACGATGGCATTGTAACCACACCATACATTGAAGGTTTTCCGTAAAGACAGCACACGAAATCGGAAAGATAGTCGAGCACCGAGAGATCGTGCTCGACAGCAACAACGTAGCAATCGGGAGTGAGTAGAGATCTAATGACTTCAGCCGCTTTGAGACGCTGTTTGATATCGAGATAGCTAGAAGGCTCATCAAACATATATCTGTACCGGTATGTCAGCTACAACCGAGGGACAGGCGAATGCGCGAGACTCACACATCGGCCTTCTGTATGCATGACATTGCTATAGCAAATCTCTGCAGCTCACCACCGGATAACTGCGAAACCTCGCGCTGGAGTACGTGATTCAGCTCGAGTTCGTCACACATTCTCTGCTTGTTATCAAGTTCCAACTTCGACTCGAGCATTTGCTCAACGGTCATTGGACCTTTGATCGCTCGTGGGATATGGTCGACATACTGGGGTTTGATGAGCGCTTTGAGGTTGTCTTCAAGGACTTTGGTGAAATAGTTTTGGAGCTCCGATCCACGGAAGTACTTTAAGATTTCTTGCCAATCTGGAGGATCCTGAGAGGACAAGGTCAGTGAGTGTTTCATAGGCGGCAAGGCTAGGAGCACACGCACATCGTATCGACCAAGATTTGGTTTCAACTTGCCAGCTAGAATTTTCAAGGCAGTACTTTTGCCGATACCGTTTGTTCCTACCAAGCCAAGGACTTGTCCTGGCCTCGGCGTTGGCAGTCGATGAAGTTTGAAGGCATTGGCAGTGTATCGGTGGGTCACTTCGGACTCTAGATTTGTTGGTAGATTGATGATAGCAATTGCTTCGAATGGACATCTGTAGATAGTTGTTATAACTGACTGTTTGAAATTTACAGACAGCACGCACTTTTTTACGCATATACCACAGCCAATACACAGAATTTCAGAAATAAATGCAATCTTGTCGGTGGGTTTAACCTCTATGCACAATTTGCCTAGTTGGTCATAATCGATGAGGCGAAATTTCTGGATAACACGGTGCGAACGAACCCATTCTAACCACTGGACATGACTATTAAAGCTGTAAGTAGCGTTCTCAGCACGTCGAAAAAACTTTCTCCCTCACCTTCTTGCATTCTTGGGCGCACCGTTTCGGCTTGCACCGATTGGAATCGACGATAGCAATCCGAGTGATTTTGTCGGACATCGTTGTGGAGACAAGAGATAGTCCTGTATCTACAGCTGTACAGGTCCCTCTAGATAGTACGGCGATGCCTTAGTTAGAGAAAGTATTTTACAGGCCAGAAAATATGATGAAACGTTGGGCCTGCCACTGTAGCGTCACGCGTGACGAATGTAAATCGTCCTATTGGTTACTTATGGTTTCCCGGCAAATCGTGTTTCCTCTCTTCCATTATCTGCAGCAGCAGGGAAATCTCAATGGATCATGACTTGCCATCTGACATTGCGGTTTGAGGATCGGCGTCATTGCTCAACACAAGTCGCAAGATAAGAACAAATGAACATGGTTAGATTACATTGTCTAATATAAGTGTACACAATCTTCACAACAATAGTTCCTCCAGTCCGTTTTGGATTCTCCCTATGCATTGATTGGTTGCTCTCTCAAAGTATGTCATACTACCACCTACTCTGCACCTCGATACACTCATTCAACTGGAGTTGACGTTTTGCTTGAAGACGCAGGATCTCGTATGTGCCTCCCCTTAGTTGACTGTTCGTGAGCGGAGCGAACGGGTTCTGAACTCGGATTGAACGATCCATCACGGTATCAGAGCAAGTGCTCGACCAGCTGCTGTGCTTATGGCGACGAATGATTTGTCTCCATACCTTCGCATCGGTTTCTTTAAAGTTGGCCACCAGAATTCTCATCTCCTCACGATAACACTGACCCCGGTCTGAGATCTCATCCCAAGCCCATCTTGAGGAGGTGATTGATTCCTGGTCCAACTGCCATCCTTCCTCTTCCTGTCCTTCGATCTGCTCGTCGGTTTCAGCTGCTGCTGCCAGATCATCCAATTCAAGGCGAATTCTTTCTCTCACACGCTCTCTTCGAGCACTCTCTACATCGTCGAGTTCCGTTTTGGCTGTTGGGTCCTGCAAGTGCCTTTCGTTCTGCGTGCGGTCTTCTTGTTCCTCCCTCTCTAGCGCTTCCTGCTCCAACTGCAGTAATGCAAGCACCTTTTCGGCTTTAGACCGGTGCTCTCTTTGTTTCGCAAGCTCCTCGTCGTCTTTATCATCTCTATTGACGTCTATATCATCCACCCAACCACTCTTCTCAGTGAACTCCCGAGTGATGGCAGAGAGGGTGCTTCGTCGAATGGTCTTTTGATCATCTTTCAGAACAGTGACAAGCTGAGATCCGACGACACGGACCACGGACCTACGCCCACCGGCCTTAATGCAGCGTTGGAGATTTTTCTGAGAGGTGGGCGCAATAAATGTCCCAAGACCTGATTCCAATGGATGCATAATAGTGTCTTCATTTGCTTGCAGGCATAGTTGCGAGAATGTCAAGTGGTGCGATACATAGAGGGTTGAGCCCAAGACGTCGGAACTGGGACGGACTCCAACATTATAGCTGCACCGCAAGGAATCATCGTTGTCGTTGTCACTATGACGGTGACCAAAGGACGTTGATGCGACCATGATATGAAGCAGATGTGATTCAACGAGGGTGTGGTGCAAAGGAATGGATAATGATTTCTAGCTGCGAATCACGGACTTGGAAGTCGAGGAATGAAGCGATACGTGCAATGAGTGGTGAAAAGTGGAACGGCTAACTTGGATTTATCGACTACTTTTTATACTATGTACACGCACTCAGAGGACAATGAGCTACGTGCATTGGCCGCTGGCCACAGCGGTCACGTTTGCATTTTCCTTTAACATAAAGCAAGTAAAATTTGCCTTTTTTGGTATAAGGCGGGATGGACCTGTGGTTGGACAATGCAATGATACTAGACATTGTGATATTAGTCAACTTCGCATCAGGTAGCGCGCCTAACTAACTTGAACGTGTCACAAGTGGATTTAGTAAGCGCCCGCGAAGGTATTGTACGCCACTCCCTGCTATTCTCCATCTGGAGGACATTCACAATAGAAAAAACAGCTCTACTAAAAGGTAGAGGTAGAGGTATAGGTAGAGCTTTAGGTATAGCTCGAACAACTCTACTTTCTTGCTCGCTGCAAAAAGTGAAGCTTGGTACAAAGTAGAGATTCACCTTGCCCAAAAGTAGAGGTCTACTTCGTCGGCTGTTCCCCAGCCGGCACCGGCCAGCCCCGTCTGGCGGTGATCACACAGTATTGGTGATCAACGTTGAACGACGAGGAACGACGCGTCTCTTTCTTCCTAACACTCAACAGTCTATACACAGGTCCACACTGCTTTGGCTATGGTACCTGCAACACAGCTTCTTTCAGCTCTTGGAGATTCCGACATATCCTTTGTTACTGTCGAAGAGGATACCTAGAAACCCTACTCCCATCCTTCTGTCGGCAATTCGCCCTACACCTGTGCTCCATAATCTACATATGATATCCTCAGTCCGACCGGATAGCAAATACTTTTCACTCCGATGGTATCTATCCGTTTCAACTTCCAATTTCATACACGATCTATTTCACCCATTACTTATCTACCTCGAGATTGAACCAAACCCCTCAGTCGTTATCACTCCCGTGTGTTCGTCTGAGGTGGGTTTGCCCTTATTATGATTCATATTATATTTATTCACGAAACATACAGTATCTATATCGTACTTACTCGTTCTCAACAGTTACCCTCAACCGTTTCATTCGCTTAATCGCTTTGGTCAACATTTGAAACCCGAGATCTGTCTAGGGCTCCGGGACACCACTATTTCGCCAGTCTTTCTCCCCGATCATGTTGTGATCTTTTTATTGGATGCATTGGAACTTACTCGAGCCGCGGTCGCCAATTTATGGAAAAGCCTTCATCCTTACATCTGGAGCCTTCCGCAACCGCATATCAGTCAGGAGGAACGGTATCTCTTCGATGAACATGGCCCGAGAAGTGAAAAGAAGCATCTCAGAATTGGTATGTGCTGTTGCCGCTCGACAGCAATAGTCTGATGCTTTGTTTCAAGCGCACTTCATGTTCTTTTCCCCATACACAACATGTCCGCACTGTAGCCAAATATTAACGAAGATCTCTCATATTCCCGTAACATTCTTCACAAGAGACGGGCCTTTTCCAGCGTATTCTACATCTCTTTGATGCAAATCACTCGTGTCAACACACTAAATGGTGGGTCAAGATAGAACTATCTCGGTCCAGAATTTAGACTCACCGCTTCATACCAATGGCTGCAATGATGCACATAGTTTGTACCGGTACAGAGATAGACTTGTACACGGTTTGTGCATCCTTGCCTGTTACACTCTTGGAACAGTGAATTGATATTTGTTTGCGTCGGAATGCACAGTGTGTAGGCTTCTTCGGAGACATAGGAGACTTTGGGGAAGAGGATAGTCACGAATGGTAGTACCAGGGCTTATATACGGTGTGCAGTACAATGTGCAACCTCATTTCATTATCGTTGGCCAAAAATGATTACTTATTTTTCATTGACTATTTTGGGTATTTTATGATACTATTGAAGAAATCACTCAAGAGAACAAAGAACACGCGAGTTTTTACAATTGAGAGCTTGCAAGTAGGCCTATACGACTCGCGCGACCTCGCGCGACTCGACGTCTTGGTTCGTCGGGGGGACCAACATGTGATCCGGACAGGATACCGGCGAACCGCCGCCAGTAACGGCCTACTGAGGAAAGTAGAGCTATTGACCTTCACCTTCTATTTTGGAGCTCTACCTTTTGCAAAAAGCTCGAGGCTCTACTTTTACCATTGGCTCTACCTAAATCTCTACCTCTACCTCTACCTCTACCTCTACTTTGTTAAGTGAAGCCCTGTTTTCGCTATTGTGGAAGCTCTGTCCATCTGCCACCCTCCAGTCGATGGCGAGTAACGCTGCTAAACTGAGCCGTACATTACAGAACAGGATCTAGGATACTCTCTCGTACAATGACCAGCAAAGTTGATGTAGAGGGAGCTTTCTTGTTTGAGCAACCTTTTGCACGGGTGAGTTTCTCATTCGAAGAAATGCAAGATTTTCCACGCTCACGCAGCCTATGATAGGTTCCTTATGAAAACTATCGAAAAGTCTTCCGATCTTCACAGAAACACCTCGAGCGTGAATACGGGGCGATCCAGTCTGCAGCAGAAGATGTGTCGACGTCTGTGAAGACTGGGACCGTCAAAAGAGATGAGATAGCCTCCGCCATTAATGAGATGATTAGCAGAATGGAGATGCTCAAACGTAAGGTGCGCTCGGGTCTTCTACTTGGATCTAGTCAAAATATGGAATGCAATCCTATACTGTATTCTATAGCTTTCGGATCTCCATGACTCTGCTGGAAAGCCAACACAAGATGTTATACGGGAACGATTGCAGCATATGGCTACATTGGAGAATTTCAATAGCACCACACAGGTTGAATACACCGAATGGGCTGATCAACGTCTCGACAGATGGTTAGTTGACTGGTGCCTCCGTCACGGAAAGGAGAAGACAGCTAGGCGGATTGCTAGAGAAAAGGATATTGAGGTATGTATGCCTAATCAGAGCTATCCGCTTCTCGTATCCAAACTGTCAATCCACGTTTAGGTCCTCGTAGATCTTGACCTCTTTAGTGATATTCGGCGCATAGAGGGGGCACTATCTGAACACAGTTGCACGGAAGCCCTTGCATGGTGTAGCGAAAACAAAGCTTCCCTGCGCAAAGTCAAGGTGAACTATGAGAACCAGGTTTTGATATCACTCTCTAAGCCGTATTTCAGAATACCCTTGAATTTGAGCTTAGACTACAAGAGTACATCGAGCTTTGTCGATCAAACAAAAAGCTGGAAGCGATTTCGTATCTGCGCAAGCATTTCATATCTTGGTGGGACACCCACCTTGTTCATATACAACAAGCATCTGGCTTGCTCGCGTTCTCGTCGGAAACTACTTGCCGCCCGTATATGGTTAGTTGGCGCAGATCTCGCTCTTTCTTTTGAAGCTAACCCCAGTTCTGTCTCCTAGCGTCTGTATGATCCATTACGATGGAATACTTTAATCGAATCGTTCCGCCGTTCCATATACACGCTCAACACTCTTCCGTCTGAACCCCTCCTTAATTTGGCTCTTTACGCTGGTCTAGCATCCCTCAAGCTGCCGGCATGTTACGAGCATTCTACAAAGAATGTGGATTGCCCTGTCTGTGACGGTGAAACAGGATCTGGGTTTGCGGTGCAAGGTATGGGGCTAGGAAAGCTAGCTGAAGAAGTGCCTTCCAGTTATCATGCGAACTCGACTATAGTCTGCTACATCACTAAGAAAATTATGGACGCAGATAACATGCCTATGGCATTTCCGAGTAACGGTTATGTTTACTCGAGGGAAGTAAGTTGTCGAATCTTGTAAATGTCATCGGATTGACTCAACCGATATATGCTCTAGGCGATGGAAGAGATGGCAGCGAGAAACAATGGGATAGTGACTTGCCCAAGAACTGGAGTATCGTGTTCGTTCACAGAATTGAGGAAAGTTTTTATTTCATAATCATTTGCCTGTTATATGCCCGTAATTGTATTAGGTTATTCTCATCTTGACTGTGCCTGTCAACGGACAATGCCTCTTTGAGGCTCTCTCTCCTCTTCCTCTAAATCCAAGCCAGTCCGAGCTCAGTCAGAATCAGAGCCACCGTTGTCATGACATGTTTCTGTCCAAGTCGAATCACTCTAGTCCGCCGTTTCCTCAGTATTCTCTAATATTCCTCCTGCTCAGGAAGCTCAGGAACCACGGGCGTCCATTCTTCCTGTCTCCTCGCCAACCCGTGTCGTACCGAGTTTTCCGACCTTCAAGCTTCATGGTTCGGAGATAGCTTTCTCTTGAACTATTTATCTTTCTCAAAAGTTGAACTGGCGTCTCGGGGCAGAAATACCGCGATTTCCAGGATAGTGGATGTGTATCTGCCTAGCAGAACCTAATCTACTGATATAGTAGATATGTGGGAAGGAATGTCGCAATTCACAGCTATGATTCGGCATTTTGAATTCTTTCTTGGCCGAGGAGTAAGGTACATAGCCTATATATATTGCAATATAATTCATCTGAAGTGTAAAGAAATCTTCTTTGTCGCCGCGATTGCAGAATATCACATATAAAGACTGCACTGTTGGACGTTGGGCACGATCTCTCAACCTCGAGTTTCTCTTGTCATAACAAACTTCAGACAGAGCAGCAGGTCTACGCAAGCTGTTTTGGGATCGCCTTCCGGATCGATTTGACTTGTTAATGAACAATTCTGTACAACGTTTCTGAACGATACGGAGATAGTGCTTTGACCAAAGTTAAAATGAACACGCATCAAGGAAGACGGTACGAAGCCCCACGAGACGTAATTGTTTGGTATTTAGGGCACTCAGTAGATCCTCTGCAACTCATCCTTCTCATATTATGACCGATACCCCCTCAAAGCAGTCTGTCTACTCAGAGGAGACGATTGAGCAGAGTTTCGACGATGATGAAGCCTCTATCACTCCTTCAGAGGAAGATACTGGAGTGCCCACCGAAACTGTTAGTCCTCTAGGGTATCATGTTGATTGGACCAGCGTGATTTTTCTGGTGAGTTCATTACGCCTTTCTTCATTATACCATATGCTGACTTGGATTGGACAGAATGTCAGTAGGACAATCGGAATCGGAGTTTTTACCACGCGTGAGTCCTGTTCAGTATCTCGTGGAGGCCATTCTAACAATCGGTACTACCAGCGGGAACAATATTGAAAGGTGTAGGAAGCGTAGGCCTGAGTCTAATTTATTGGGTGATTGGGTTTTTATTTTCTGCTGGTACGTGCCAAGACTGTCCAGATGGCAGCCGTTGTTGACTACGTTGTTCCCATATAGCATCTCTCGCCATCTATCTCGAGTATCTATCTTATTATCCAAAACGTTCCGGTGCTGATATCGCGTACCTCGAAAAGGTTCTACTTTCCCGTGCTTTGTCACGCTTTCATAACTCACTGTTCTCCTAGGCGTATCCGCGACCAAGACTCTTCGTTCCCGCGTTGTACGCTTTCACTTTCGTGTTTTTGTCTATATCAAGTAGCAGTGCAATCGGTCAGTCAAACTATACATTATTATCCTCGTCAGAATCAAACAATCCTCCAGTATTCGCGGAGTATATTTTCGCTGCTTTGGGACAGGAAGCATCTACTTGGAATGTTCGTGGCTTGGCAGTCGGAATGTCTACGTTTGTCACTCTTGGTGGGAAGAACTTCTACATTCCCCATCCGAGTCTCTTATGATCCGCTTAGTCTGTATGGCTAACACAAAGTGGTCGCTTCGTTTGAGCAATTGGATTGGAATGATTAAAGTCGCCACTTTGGTCTTGTGAGCAAAACTCGCTTTGCACTCTATCGAAAGGAATTGGGCTTACTGCCTTTCTTTTAGTATCGCAGTTCTCGGTCTTATCGTTCTGGCTGGCGGAATTGATCGCGTTGAAAACCCGGGTGCTAACTTTCGCAACGCATTTTCTGGCACCTCAACAAATCTCAACGGCTTGGCCAATGCACTGCTTAAGATAAGATTTGCATATGTTGGTTATGAGGTATGTCACTTTGTTCGTTTTCCGTAGTACTTATCAAATTTGGACAGAATGCTTTCAGTGTAGCTAATGAAGTCAAGGTAAGTGATGAGGATGTGAAATTGCATTCAAACTCATCCTTGATCCATAGAACCCTGTCCCGACATTGAAGAAATTTGCCCCTCTATCGCTGGGTATTGTCTTCATCCTTTATTTCATGGCAAACGTCGCCTACTTCGCCACCGGTAAGTAACATTCACATGAATATCCTCATGAGGCTAAAACAGCATCCAATTAGTTCCCAAAGAACTAATCAAAGAATCTCACGAATTGACCGCTAGTCTATTTTTCGAAGCGATCTTCCCAAACCGTGAAGCTGTGGTCGCACTTCAGGTTTTGGTAGCCCTCAGTAGTCTAGGGAGTGTCTTTGCTTCTACCATCTCGGCATCACGAGTCGTTCGAGAGTGTGGCAGGTAAGGTGGATAGACCAACTCTTTGACAGTAAACCTTAACATCATCTGTAGGCAAGGACTTCTACCGTATCCTCGTCTCTGGGCCTCAACGAAACCCTTTGGCACTCCGCTGGCCCCTTACGCACTGAGATGGTTCATTTCCTGTGTCATCATAATCCTGCCACCACCAGGGGACGCCTTCAATTTCAGTGAATATCCCCGGCTCGTCATCCATCTGAGCGTACATTACTGACTGGATTTGTAGTCGTCGACTTGCAGTACTACCCAACTGCTGTCTGGGCCCTGCTTTTGACTGTCGGCCTTTACCGAATCAGAGAACGTCGCCATAAAGCACATGCTCCTTCTAGTGCGTTCAGAGTGTGGGATAGCGTCGCCGCATTCGCGCTAGCCATAAACATCGGTATCATGATCCTGCCGTGGGTTCCCCCAGAAGGTGGAATATATGAGGGGGACGTCAGCTTCTTCTACGCGACATATTGTATCGTTGGAGTAGTCATGTAAGTGTTAGTCATCCATGCGCGTTCTATGATCTGACCTTCGGCTAGAATTCTGCTGGCTGCTTTCCTGTACTGGATATGGTTCAGCTACTTACCGAAGCGCGGCCAGTATCGTATACGGCAAGTTGTGGACAAATTATCCGACGGAGCCCAGGCTCTTAGAACCGTCAGGGTGCCTCTTCACGCGCTTGCTGAATGGGATGCCACGCACGACGTGCACGGTCAACTTATTTCTCCCAATACCACTTCGCCTGAGGACTATCATGACTAGACGTAAAACCTCGGACATATACGATGTAGACGTCATGGAGCGCCTTTGGACTCTTAACACCATTCTTTCGGTCTCAAAACAGTAGCGGGAAGCAGCACCTAGTCTGCGCCGCTTGTGCATATGACGAGAGAGATTTTTGTGTTTGAGATGAATTATCTACATACAATGTAATGCGAGCGGGAGCTGTATGACCTTGCACTAGAAAGTTTTGCGTTCCCGAACTTTGTCATGTAATTGAGAAATGGAGAAACTTGTGGGACGAAGGCGACGTCTAGAACTTGAAGCTCCTGATACCCATGAATCATTGTGAATTAACACATACTTTTCGCCTCTCACGATCTTGTTTTTCTGAAGAGTCTCGCCATTTCTAGACTGAATCCAACAATCTTTCAACATGTCTCCACAGTCCACGATGGACGCGTGTTAGGGTAGCTGCCGTAGCAATCTCTTGCCTTCGGCTTTCAGAGTCGTGTTTTGTGTCACCTATTTTTGCCTCTAATTCTATATGCATACCCCCTTTTCGCATTGAGCTCGAGCTGGTTGGTATGTTTGATATGGTATTTGCAATTGACAATCTTGGAGTTGACATCCTCGGGTGACTTTTTGAATGACTGCTGGGACCACGACGCAGTGTAAATGCGAGTTGATACAAGGATACGAGTTTACCTTTTCTGAGCCTTTTCTTCGCATACATGATGCTCATGGATTCAGGACATAGGGCTTTCCTGTCAGGGACGTCGCAGATCCAATACTTCCAGCACGCCCTCTCCACCTGGAATTTGGGTCCCGTTGCTCGTTGGGCGGTGCTTCATACAGAAAACCAAGTTTTTGCTATGCTTGTCTAGCTTTTTTGACTTGAATAACGAAAGTATCGAGCATCTCGCGAGCAAGCTTGAAATATTGGGTATAGGGTTGTCATCTTTGTCATTTGTCATTTAAAGTATGGCCGTACCTTCTGTCATTATAGTCCGAGGTCGAAAACAAAGAGAGACAATGGCTCAAAATCATATCTATCAGAATCTAGCGGTATGATCCTGTCTCATACATAGCTGCTTGAACCGAGTGAGATAGATGCTTGTAGTCGGCAGGGTTTTTTTTGTTAGCGCGCTTATTTCACAAACCTAGGCGCCCGTAAATAGGACCTCAGTTTTACGTGACGCGTCAAATTCATCCCTTGACTTCATCCGCAATTCATGTTTCGTCGTAGAATGAAAACATCGCAAAACGGAGATGACCTGTCTCAAGCTACTGCTGTAAACAGCGGTGCCATACAGACCGTTTTAATGACCTGGTCAGAATTACCAGAATGGATGAAAGATAACGAATATATCATCTCTGGTTATCGAAGGTTGCTGCTATCCCTCATATCAACCTCTCTGGGTCTGACGTTCACAGGGAGCAACGACACTGGAAAGGCTGTGTACAATCTATTTATTCCTGTACGATATTCCGATACGGGTTTGCGATGTCCTCACGATTCAGTGTCTAGACTTGCATAACGAATCGGGTGAGTCATCCCAACCACTCGAACATTAATCCTTTTGACACTGTCACCCAGTAAACATACATAGCCACTTGTGGGGTGGAATTCTTTTTCTTTACTTCCTTGCCACAGCGCGCTCGACACATTTGATTCATTATCCTACCGCCTGGTTTGATTCCGCTGTGGTTTCAATATTCCTGCTCTCGGCTGTATTCTGCCTCTGTGCAAGCGCATTTTTTCATGTCTCGACCTGTCACTCCGAAAAGGTACGTATGTCTGTTTTCTTTTTGATCTCCGTGCCTACTTCCATTCAACAGATGTCTAACCGTTGCCATGCTCTTGACTACTCTGGGATTGTTGTGCTTACAGTGGGATCGTTCTATCCTTGCATTTACTATGGTTTTTTCTGTGAACCTCAATTCCAGGCCCTTTACATCACTTCAATAACATTGGTGGGACTAGGTAACATGAAATCGACCCGCCTAAAACTTCCGAGTCTCTGACCTTAGCAGGTGCTGCGTACATTGTTCTAAATCCTGAATATGCAAAACCTACCCATCGTGGCGCTCGCACGAGCGTTTTCATCGCTCTAGGTCTTTGCGCAGTCTTTCCTATGTCTCACTGGATGTTCGCTCATGGTTTCCAAATGATGCGTGATATGGGTCTCCACTATCTTGCAATATCCGGTTGTTTCTACATCACAGGAGCTCTGCTCTAGTATGTGCGATTCAGAAACGAGACCTAATTTTCGCACTGAATTATAGTCTCTTCTATCGCAGTGCAAATCGCATCCCAGAAAGATTCTCCCCTGGAACTTTCGATTATTTTTGTGCTTCACACCAAATCTTCCATTTCTTCGTAGTTTTTGCTGCATTGGCACACTACAAGTCGATCATACTTGCACTGGATTACGCATATACAAGATCTCAATGCAATTTGTGAATGTTGAGGTAAGGTGTACACATTTTTAATGCCTAATAGCTAATAATGTGTTTGCTGCCGATTGTTAATGAATCTTGGATTCTTTCGTCTGATTCTCGACTTCTATAGATATATCAATAGCGAGGATCGACGCGGATTTTTTTGCGACTCGGGACCGTAAAGATATATCTTTTGTAGATGAGATTCCAATATGTACTTACCTGCGTATTGTATTTTCAGGAGGATTTCAGGTAGAAAATATTCCCCGTTCATATCGCCACTGCCCTAGTTCTACAAGCCGGATGTTGGTGTGTAATACTTTCACATTTCACTATAGTCAATCAGCTTAGCCTCGTCCAGCCTCTAGAAATGAAATGCTATACGTATAGCGCTCGGCCAGTTTCGATCATAAGTGACTCAATGAAGGAATGGAAGGAAACGAACCGATCTACACGTGTAGAAGGTCCACGGCAACTAGGCAATGCAATTCATTTTCGGACCCGGCTCAGCAGGTCTTGCTTGACGTCTTGCTACAACTATGTGTGCAGATTCCGTCGTTTGCCAGATCTTTTGATGTAGGGTGTAAGTGCTTCGTTTGGTGTGATTCCCGCACTTTACTATACACCCACAAATATGCGGTACTTCTTGCGATCTTTGCCGCAAAATCATGGGTTCTCGTCGATTTTTGTTATTCGTCCGAATCTGCTCCTTGCATGGTATAAATGACACTGGCTTTGTTTGATAGCATTGTCGATTTCTGTCTTTTCCTCTCTCTCATCAAACACTCCTTATTCTGCCTGAAGTATGCCTTACTCAGTTGGCCTTCAGGCCGCAAGCGCTGCTCTTCTCTCTGCAGGTCTTCCTGTCCTATTTACGACGGCCATCATAGTCCTTCTTGTTATAGTCACCGTCACTTCCTCACTACAAAAAGATGTAGCCGATGCACCAGCCCGTCTACCAATCTATTCTCTCTTTGCTATTATTCCATTCTTTCGCCGTCGTTTTGACTTTTTGAACTGGGGATTTGAAGCAACAGGGCACTCGGCGTTCCAATTTGACCTTCTACGAGTGAGTAACAGTACCTTTAACTTTTCCCTGAAGACTACATGTGTTCGTTTGCTGACTCGATTTCGTCTCGCTCAGAATAAGGTTATCGTCGTGTCCGGGGAGTCTGCTAGACAGGTGTTCTTTACTGCGAAAGGACTTGACCTTACTGAGGGGTTTAAAATTCTTTCCGGAGCAGTACGTCCTGCAACAGCTAAACGTCTTAACATGCGATGACCGGCCTTTTACCGCAGATTCCCATGGTCCGAGGGGTGACCTCTGATCTTCAAACGAAGAGGATATCGTTAATCCATAAACGTTTGGCGGCTGTTCAGAAAAACGAGCAGCTTAGCATGCGTGAGTGTTTTTCATCCTGCACCGATTTGTTCCGCTCAAGGAAATATTTGCACAGTCATACCGCCGATGTTGGAAGATTCTCGGAGGTTGATGGAGACGTGGGGAAACTCTGGTTCTTTAGATCCTTTTGATAAAATTTATGAGGTTTGCGTTTCTTCTTTCAAAATACTTCGGAATTCTTTACTGATGAGTATTGGCTACTTAGCTTATCTTCCAGTTAACTGTACGGTCGCTGTCATGTGCCGAAATTTCGGACGACCCTTGTGTTGTGTCACGCCTGAAAAAGCTCTACGATACCCTCGATGTTGGTACTACTCCAGCAACGGTTCTTCTTCCCTGGCTTCCGACTCCTGCTATGGTTAAGAAGTTGTGGGCCACCAAAGAGATCTATGATATTGTGGTCACAGCCATCACCGCTAGACAACAAAGCGGAGTCTCGAAGAACGATACACTCCAGATGCTATTAGATTCTGGAGATGAGAAGTTGGTTGTTGTCGGGGTTAGTACCTTCATTTTCACTCTTTCAAACCGGTGATTGATACTTAATATACCTTTCTTCAGTTCATAATGGGTCTCTTGATTGCTGGCGCTAGAGCCACGGGCACCACGGGTAAGCGAAGCCTCTCAATCCGCGTTTTGCCTTTTCTTATGAATTTGCTTTTTAGCATGCTGGATGCTTACATTCCTAGGAGGCCATTCTGACTGGCGTGAAAAAGCTAAAGCTGAAGTTGAAGGGCTTCTGGCATCTCAATATTTATCTCAAAATTCTCCGAACGACTCCTTGTCCTCCCAATTGGCCGCAATACCCCTCGAGACCTGGGAAACCGAAACCCCTGTCCTTGATTCAATTATTCGAGAAACCCTTCGAGTTGCTCAACCCCATACTGCTATGCGTCGTAATCTCGGTCCCGAAATGCATATCGATGGGAAACTCATTCCATCTGGTTCCTATGTCGTGTACCCTTTCAGCGATGTCCATCTAAATCCCGATATCTACCATGATCCCTGGAAGTTCGACCCAAACAGGCAACCGGAGACGAAGTCTGCGTATAACTACGTAGGTTGGGGAGGAGGTTCGTTTTCTTCATTCTAACCCGGATCTGATCATGGGACTGATGCTAGCTTTCATTTCATGAATCCCTCAGGGAAAACCGTTTGCCTGGGGCAGCGCTTGGCCAGAGTAGAACTCAAGATTGTCACTGCGCTATTCCTTCTCGGTTTCCGGCATAGTATCGTTGATGGTTCTGGAAAATTTTCCCCTGAACCTCCTCTTCCCAATTGGAATGACATTCTACTCTGTCGACCTCCTGAAGGCTCTTTTCGGCTGAGGTTCGAACGATCAGGTGCTGTGCTATAATGCTCCTGTGTTGCCCACCCATTCTTTATCTTATCCATACTTTCCCGGACAATTCGTTATTTATTATTACTCCTCGTTCGTTTTTCACCCTTTTTGCTCCATATGTCCGTTAGGCCAGAAGGAGGACAACACTTTGCGGTACCGCCGCATGCTAACTTGTTTTGACTATTAGTATCTTTATGTACAGATAATTATGAGAACGGGGAATGTAGCACACTATGACTGTAAGGAGGAAATTTGAAGGTACTACATATATGGGATATATTATTTTATTAGAATCACACTGTAGCCACATTTTGGGTCAACGGAATTACGATATTATTCTAAGATCAAGAAGAGTGAACTGAGCGATGCATCCCAGCAGTCGACTTGTCATGGGAAAAGTGAGAACGTAACCTACACAGCTGTAAGAATACGCTGACCACAACGCGGTCTATTCGAACGTCAACTTGTCCTTGGTGTCTACTCCCCAGGCTCGGCCGCGTTTAGCTTGTAAAATCTCCTCCACTTCTTTCCTCTCCCGCAACTTATCCCTGAGTCGATTGAGGAGCATGTGCTGCCTGTCCTTCTCCGCCTGTTTAGCCCGTTTCTCCTTCGGCTGTTCCCATCTACTCTTCAGAATCCGCCGTACTGCCTCTGGACTGATCTTGAATTTCTCGGCAAGCACAGGCGTAGTAAATTTAGTTTTATCGAGGTTATACAGCTGCCGGAGGCCCTCCATGGCTTCTCTAGACAATTTCCGAGGAGGATTCCATCCGTCAGGAAAGTTATCTTGCAAGACTTTTCTGTGTATCTTGTACGCATCTGGTGTAGGTTCTTTTGACGGTTTCTGGCGGAAGTATGGAATGGTAGATGAGCTCCTGGCTCCATTTACAGCATTATCATCTTCTGACAAATCAACTGGTGAATCATCGTCGAAGATGGATTGGCTGGATGGACCAGAAGAGCGCCGCTGTCTGTGTAATTCTTCAGACACATTTGTGCTGTATAACCGGGAAAGATGAAGTAGTCTCTCCCTGCAGAGCGTGAATTTCGGTAAGGCGGCGAGCAGTGAGGCAGTCATTGATGAACACGAGAAGTTCTCAATGGATGAGAAAGTGCTTTTTTCTTATGTCATCCTCTGAATGAGCGCCTGCCCAGCGCTTATTCTTTCAAGCAACTCTTTCCTTATTTTCTCTTCCGTCCTACCGCTCCATTCGTGTCCAATGGCTGAACTCTCAGATCCCAAGATTGCCGAAGGTATCTCTTGCTAGAAATTAGCATTCTCCCGCATCTGGCTTCTAATCTCAACAATTAAACCGACAGCGTACGAGGATGTTCGCTCTGACAAGACCGACACTAACTGGCTCTTGATTGATTATGAGGTATTGAATACCGTGTTCATGCCTCACTATAACTATCGTCGACAATAATCGCTCAGTCAGACCGGTCAGAGAGACTCCAGTTGACACAGACTGGAACCGGTGGACTTACCGAGTTGCGAGAAGTTCTCGATGACTCTAAAGCTTCGTACGCATATGTACGGGTTCAATATTCCAATGACAAGGTACGAGTATGGCCAATCGTACTTCGCCGACAAGTATGACTTTTCAAGAATCTAGGAATCTACTCGAGAGAAGTTCGTGTTGATCGTGCGTCGTCCGCTGTTTTCGCCTCTCTTTCATATCTCAATACCCTTGATCTCCAGGTTTGGATAGGCTCCCAGTGCAAGGTCATGAGGAAAGCCAAGGTACTATCCAATTACTTGCGCCATCTTCCGCATCGCGTTCCAAGTTGGATCCACCAGCATCTCACTTATTTTTGCCACTTCCCAGATTTCTGTCCATGCTGCTGATGTTAAGGCTGTACTTCGGGTGTACTCGATTGAGGTTGCGGCGCGAGAGAAAGACGACATGAACGAGGAACCAATCATCTTGCGGCTACGTAAGGTACGAAATTTTCGTCCTGGTTTGAGCTCAAAATGGTCTGTTAACTGGACTTTCATGGTCACGCTGCAGGCTGGCGGTGCCAGCTACGACGGTATATGACTTTCTGCCTTTGTCACTGGAGTAGGATCATCTCTTATCTTTTAATGGAAATCAAATATACGTTCAATTTGAAGTAACCATTTTATATTAAAGCAGATAAAGAGGTAACTGTGAGCCATCTGTCAGCACTAGTGCGCCTCTGCATACTATCAGTTATTTGCGTTGACTTTGAATATTGGATTCCGAAGCTCCTGCTTCTAGCGAAAAACCTTGTAGACTGTCGATCCCATCCTCCTCGAGCCTCATGCCCATCCATTCGGACATAGGTTTTGCACCAAGTTTCTTTTCATAAAAGTCAATCGAGGGCTGGTTCCACTATGTAAAGACACGTTTAAGAATGAAGTGAGTGAAAAGTATAATTTTATTCTGCCTACACAACGTACCTTGAGAACGGACCAGTCCATGCGCGCACATTCCTATACAAACACGCGGATGCAACAATGTTCCGCAACAGGAGAATTAATAACAAGTTGAAATGATTCATGCAAGGGAATCTTGTTCACCGTTTCTTTCGCAATCTTTCCTAATTCACCGAAAAATGCTTTTCCAATGCCTAGCTTTCTGTATTCAGGAGCAACATAGAGGTCTTCCAAATACAGTCCTGGTCTACCGGTCCATGTCGAGTAATTGAAAAAGTATAGAGCTAGGCCGACAGGCTTGTCACCACTGATTGCAAGCAACGCATGCGCATACTGCTTTTCAAACAAATTGGTGCGAAGCTTTGGGATTAGCGCGTCCGCGAGGATGAGCATACACACATATACGTTAGATAGATGCCGCGCACTCACAAGCTTTGGGGTCGCTTTCACTGCGTCGGGAGCTTTCTCATATACAGCCTGAAGACGAACAGATTATCGTAGATTGTTAGAGATCTCTAGAATGGCCGTTCAGCAAACCCACCAGATCGATGATGAGTTGGAGGATAGCATCCTGCAAAGAACATTCAAGCTGAAGCATCCGTCATTAGCGTACATCATACCGAGTCCTCTGGCGTGGCAAGTCGTATATGAATCCCAGTGGACATTTCGAGTTGACTGAGTGAGGTCTGCCGGTTCGCAGCACGCCGGGTCGGCGTGATTATCTAATCTTAGCTTGTTTGAAGATGTTTATCGTCCCAGCGTACTCGACTTTTTTCACCCGCTCCAAACGACGTTGGACAAACGCACTGTCCTGTTTTCACCCTAATTAACCATGGATCCTGTTAAACTAGCAAAGCTGCAGGCGCAGGCTGCAGCCAACCGATTGGGTTTGTTTCGAGATTTCATCAAATCATCGATACACACTTACGTGCACTTTCAAAAAAACGATTGTCATTCCAATTTCCTAGGTGGGAAGGGAACTGTGCGCCGAAAAGTTGTGCGAAAATCAAAGCCTTCAGGAGCACAGGACGACAAAAAACTGCAAGGCGCCCTCAAAAAATTGAATGTTCAGCCCATCGCTGGTGTTGAGGAAGTCAATATGTTCAAAGAAGATGGAACCGTTCTTCACTTCCAGGCTCCGAAAGGCGCGTCATAATCTTCCTTTCGGGCCCACGAATATAGCTGATGGGAATTACACCCTATAGTGCACGCTGCCGTCTCAGCAAACACTTTCGCAATCTACGGCACAGGTCAAAACAAGGAACTCACCGAGCTCGTTCCCGGAATTTTGAACCAGCTTGGTCCAGACTCCCTTGCATCCCTGCGCAAACTCGCCGAGTCTTACCAAGCCATTCAACAAGGCCAGCGAACAACGAACCCTGCCGCGGAAGAAGATGACGACGATGTTCCCGATCTGGTGGAAAACTTTGATGTGGAAGCGGATAAGACGGCTGGTTTAGACTAAGGCAGGTTGTTGTACGAATAGTGGGGGAAAAAAATTGTTGAGGCAGCTGGTCTGGGCGCAGACGAGTGGTGTGATGTGCTTACAGGACTTGTCGGTCGTGTTGACTGCTTCATTGCTTTCCTCGGTGTACCTAGGGTGATGGTATATTCCGATTGTACTCTTGCTTGCAATCTCTTCACTGCTATGTTATTCTCATTAAGACCGAGTTCTTCTGACGCACACTGCGCCTTCAACTTCCTTTCTGCGCAATCGTTGTGCTTTCTTTGTTCCATCATCGACTTCGAAAAGAATCTTCCAAGCTACTGCCTTGATCATTGTTCAAACAAAGATTGTATTCACGGGTGGGTTTAGTGTTAGTTGCTGCGTTTCGATCTTTCTATGTTCGCAGTATGACATGTACTCACATTTGCACGTTTTCGCAGATCCCAGCGATCTCGAATGGAACGCCGAGATTCTGAAGAACTCCGGGTCGCGCTTACTTATCATGATGTCAAGCAGCACGTATTTTTGGCCTTGTGTTAAGCGTAATAGCTGAGCACGCGTCTCCAAGGGTTCGGCCCAAGACATTCCGTATGAGCTCAGAAGATCCAATTTGGAATCATTCTCGCACTTTTCCAGATTTGTGCAGAACTGACGCCTCCCCTCCACCGTAGTGCATGATACAGATCCTCTATCGGAAGCCTCAATCAACACCCGCAGTGATCCTTGGAAATGAACGGGCTTCCTTCAGCTTCCTGGTCGATATCGAAAGCTCCAACCTCCGATTGTGTCCTGCGAAAGCCTAGGAATTAGACTAGAGTGCTCTGAGCCCAACTATCGATTCTCCATGCTCGATGAAAGTCGAGACCCGAATCGAGATTCAAGAAGACTCGAGCACTCTTGTACGAGCTGTATTAGGTTGCAATAGGTAACTTATTGGAGCTCGGGGCTCGACGGATTTGCATTTTTCGATGGAACACTTCGAATTCAACCACTACGTTCCTTCTGCTTGTACGGTTAATTCTTCCAGACATTAACTTATGCAGATGAGCTTTAGTCCAACAAGCTTCTGCTATGTCCGAAGGTCTTGAAGGTTGATCCAGGCCTAACGAAGTTTCGAAGGTTCTTCCTGCCTCACAACGATCTACTTCCTACAAATCGCCCGTGAGTTCAAGCCGCCTTGTGCAGCATTTCGTCTGTCTTGGGGCTTTTAATACATCTGACTTCTATCCCATCGTACTGTCTATCCGATGCTTGCCCAATTTCTGTTTTTACATTCTATCGTCATCGCCCGCATAGGAATTACACTCCCACTGTTGATATGGTTCTACTTATAACTGGCGGATTAAATCTAGGCATTCATCATACCATGGTCGCTTGGAGCTAAGCACCGTTACCTGACTTGAATTTTGACTAGATCGTGTCCATTTTGGAGACTCAAGCACCATCTGGGGAATATAGCAGCCCACAATTTCTCGTGTTGCTGGATCTTGTCGACCACGAAATTCAGTGCTCAGTCGTCCCACCTGGCTAAAACTTTGATGGAAACATGTTGGAAATACGTTGCACCTCTATGAGTTCGTGTTTATCTTCTCATGTTTCCCGAGATCAATGTTTGTATCACCGCTGACGGCGGAAAACCAAATCATTATGTCGCCGGAGGGACTCGCAGGACCTCCCACTGGCAACACCCTGATATGCGGTCGGAGCAGCAGTCAGACATTCATACGCAAGTCGAATTTTTCAACTCCAACTTAAAGGAAAAAGGCATTGAGGGAGAAGTGATTCCGGAAATGCGTTCAGTTCTTAACTCTGCGTTCGAAATATCAGTCCTGTCAACCTCAAGACTATCCGGAAACCCGTATCTCTTAGAGGGTAACGCGGTTGAAGGCGTTAGCAACGTTTGCCGAACTCCAGTAGTCCGGTAGACAAGAGCATGTCATGCTGCTGAACCCATTGATCTTGTTCAGTCTTGTAGTGTCTAGATGATGCGCTTCTCAACATATCTGTAACGGTCAGCCCGGTTTTCATATTTGTTCTTGGATCTGGGCCTTATAATCTTGCTCAGTTACCGTCAAAGCTAGCGGGGTGTTTTCTTTCGCGGAACAAGGTTAGAAAGAGATGAATGATTCGTTCGCTGATCTTTGTGATATCTCACTTGGCTTCATTTTGAATCGGGGATCCGAGCACTGATAATTCTAATCCCAAATGGACACAATTAAGAGCCGATAGCGATCGGACGACAAACGACAGCCACTAAATCTCAGTGCTCATTGCACACCAGGCAGTCCGGTGATAGGTGTTTATAATCAGAGGCTTCCGCTGTTCTTCCTTTCTTACCTGCTATTTTATCTACTAAAGCTTTCTTCGTTCATGGGCATTCCAGGTTGCAACTGAGCACGGTGTAGACTAGAATTGCTGATGAAAACATGATTGAGCGGCAAGCTGCAAATCTCCCTCTAGGACGGGTAACTGGCTAAGCACATATGAATACAGAAGCGGCATCACTTTTTGAACTTTTCATTCACAGTGTATATATACTCAATTCAAACCTCAGTATAAGTATCTGGCTGGTAGTTCTTGGCCTTGATTCAATCATGTCGTCCAGCACCACCACTTGGAACCCCAAGCGCACTCACGATGAGGGTAATGTTCATTCAACATAATGTTGCAGTTCCTCTTGCTTATCGAGATTATTTTTTTCTAGTCGATAAGATCCTATGCGCACCCAATGCTCTACACGAGCTAGAAACTCGTGTACGTAGAACTCGTTTGTTCCCTAATCCTGGCTCAATAGCTACTATACAGGAAATCAATGGCCAAGTCCAACGCGTTTACAAGAACTTATGGCCTTCCCTCCGGGTATTCTGGCTAACAGTTTCGAAATTACACCCAAACAAAACTTGCGTTGTGTATGAAAATCAACGCCTAACCTTCGGTGAAGTAGCAGAACGCGCCATCAGAGCGGCTAGCATCTTTCAGAATGTATATGGTGTCCACAAAGGTGCGTGACTAGCCGCATACCTGATGTGATAGAGCGTGATGTACTCCAGGGGACCGAATTGCGATTTGTTCCCGCAACTATCCTGAGTATCTGGTCATATTTTGGGCGTGTCGTGAGTCTGCCGCTCTCCCTCGTATCAGCTTCCGACTCAAATTTGCCGAAGACCTCATAGGTGCTGTTTCGGTTCTAGTCAACGCGTAAGTTTCGGTGTTCAGCATCCACGAATGAACCATCGCTCATAATCAGAACAGCTGGCTGCCAATAGAGCCCTTGAAGCACTGTCTGTTTCAAACAACCTGCAGCTTGATCTTCGTGGATAGCGAGAGAGCATCATTACTATCGCCAGCCGTAGATGAGGTCAAGTCGAAGGCAGGAACAAAGGCATTCCTCGTCCTCGAGGCTCATGAAGGAAAAGGTCTATGGTCCGGAATAGAAAATTGGACAACACAATTCGATGTATATAAAGGAGATACGCAGCAAGTGCTGAAAGAAGATCCACAAATAACACCCGAAGACAACGCGACCATTCTGTTCACGTCTGGTACTGGTGGTATACCTAGTAATTATATCCCTTGTTCAGCACTGAGAATAGAAGGCTCACACTACATTTCAGAGGGATGTCTAAGTACTCAGAGGGCATTCCTATCGAATTTGTTCAATGTAAATAAGCTTAAGTATTGCATTTTTCCCGAACTCATTCACGCATAACTGCATTTCAGAGTCTCGCCAGTATGGGTCGAGTGATGCTACGACGTGGTGAGGACTTGGTGTTTGGGACCCCTCCGGGTCCTCAAGCAGGCCTCTTTCTTCCAACGCCACTCTTTCATTCTGCTGGAACATCGCTTTTGGTGAGGAGAGAATGTCTGTCACTTTCGAAATCTCCTTAATATCGGTTTTCAGATGATAGGCGCACTTACTGGTGGTAAACTTGTGTTAATGCGCCAATGGAACGTAGAGAACGGTAAGCTTTTCCAATTTTTCTTAGCAGGACAAAATTGATACTGATTCTCTAACGATCAAGCTGTCAAGTGGGTTGATCACCTCTCAGAAAGACTGAACGAGGCCGGTGACGTTTTAGCATAAACATAGATTGATCAAGGAGGAAAACATCGCTTTCATTGGAGGGTAGGTCGTCGATCAAGCATCCATAGATCACTGTACTGATGATGCAGCGCATAGGGTGCAATCTACTGTTTCAGACCTGGCAAATAGTGCAGCCAAAGGTACACCGCTTAGAACTATCCTTTATGGCGGAGCTGCAGTGTCACCATCTCAGGCGAGGCGCGCTCTGCATGCATTTCCTACCGCCTCATTGTATGTTTTATCTTCCAACCACCAATTATCCAAGATTGCTCACCGCTGCTGTTAGGACCCACGCTTACGGATTGACCGAAACAAACGCTACAACCGTGACTTTTGGTGGAGAGGATTATCTAGCAAGACTTGATAGTTGGTCTGATACCTTTCTCTTGTTTTGAACGAGTATTCTGATATTTTTGTCCGTCAATAAGTGGTAGACCTATGCCCATCGACGATGTACTGGTTATGTCTCCAAATGGTTCACAATGTCCGACTGGTACTGTCGGTGAAGTATGGTTGAGAGGTCCGAACAGTACGTTGACAAATCAAGTTACTAGCGATCTATGTTCTTGACCAACAATTTCTGTCTAGTTATGAAATGTTACTGGGGTGATCCAGGTATAGCTCGCATTCTCCATCTTCACTACTGTATCTCAATTGGCTTGTACTTCCAGCTGCAACCAGCAAGGTAACATTCGTATATACTACTAAGATGACAGTCGCTCAAGTCTGCAAAGGCTCTCACCAAAGACGGCTGGCTCAAGACCGGAGATATGGGCTACATGGACAATGAGGGTTTCCTGTACATCAAGGTAGGGAGTAATAGGTTATCAACACCTTTAGCTCGAGTGCTAATCGAGATTCAAGGACAGACTGAAAGATATTATCATTCGAGGTGCGTACTTTACAGATAGAATATGCATAGAGTAGATCAACCCAATCACCTACTCCAGGAGGCGAAAACATCGTCAGTAGCAACAGCAGTTTTCCATGCAAATAATGCTGACCGCATATCGTACCGTTCATCTGTAGGACTCCATTTCGGTCGAGAATGCACTCTATATTGACGAAGGTAAGAAAATATGTCTTGTTTTGAAACTCAATACTCATTGTCCACCCTACAGGCGTGATTGAAGCAGCAGCAGTACCAGTCCCCGATGCTAGGCTTGGAGAACTGGTCACCGCTTTTGTCACTGTCAAACCATCGCACAAAACGAGGGTCAATGAGACCGTTTTAGTGGACGTGGCACGTAAACAGTCGGTTTTGCCTTTATTTCTCATGGGCTTGCAATTTTGTTCTTACAAATATTCTAGTCTTCCAAAGTTCGCTGTACCAGTCATGATTCTAATCAAAGAGGAATTTAGTAGGTCGTTAGATATAGTTCAGATGTCCTTATTCATGAACCGTGTTATCTACAGCGCATACACCCTCTGGTAAGATCATGAAAGGAGAACTTCGCAAAATCGCAGCAGAAGAATGGGCGAAACGACAGAATTCAAAGACTGGTAGCCAGGGCAAGTTATAGTTTAGCCTCATTGAAGCTCGTGCCGTTGTGTAGTTCACACCAAGCTGTTTGCCTATGCATAGGATGTTTTTTTTTGTATCCTCAATTGTTGCCCTCTGTCCCGAAGGATATAGTAGGCAGTGCACTATGACGGTAAGTAGGTATAGTACCATGGGTATCCAATATGTGTGAATCAAACAGCACTTGAACAAAAGTCCACCACAAGCAGAGGAGCCTGCTGGAGCAGGACTTGCAGCGCGAAGGCGCTCGATTATGTGCTACTAGACTGTAGCGTCTTGGTGCGGGTGATAACGATGTAGGTGAATGAAATGGTAAGAAAGAAAAAAGAAATGAAAAAGGAATGAGCAAAAACCCAACTGCTCTCCCTCCCTAGTCCTTGTCATCCTTCAGCGGGGGAAGCACCCTGAAGATGTACTGAAATCGCTGCGTTGCATTGATGAAACGGAACAGAGCCTTGAAGGATGACCTCTCGTCTAAAAGTCTCTCCAAAGTCATCAACTTCCTTCCTACTTCTGCCCGCAACCTCGACCTTGCTCCTCGATGTGCCAGACAATGCAACAAATAATGTTCTGCCGTTTTCCTCCTCTATCCTGCAGCATGGACATCTTGGTGACTCGATCCTGCCGATCCGATGAAGGTGACGATATAAGAAGTTGTGACCTGTCCGTAGGTGGACCAGCATGCCCATATGAGGCTTCACAAGTCCCTTGGTTATCCGCCAAAACTTCCGCGCCATTGCATTGAGGCCTCCTATGGAGATCCTCTAGAGTCGTTCATGACGTGGTGATTTCTAGAACATTTGGTCTCGGGTAGCATTTAAAGTCTTCGTAAACATCTTCCTGAACGCTGTACAACTGACAGGGAGGTCTTTTAGGAAGACACTGGGCAACAGCTCTCTCGGGCTGAACCCATCCAGGGGGTTGCTCTTTGGGCTTCCTCATCTGCTGCCTTGTTACCCTCCACACCTTCATGCCCAGGGACCCAGCCAGCTGTGATCTCCATATTTGGATGTTATTTGATTTGGTGATATAGGTGATGAAAGTGATCCATGAGATAGTGTGTGATGCAATTCAAGCGGCCAGTCATGTAAGGGAGTGGTACATAGCGATGCTGATGAGCGGTATGTTGTATGGCGCGGATATCTTTTCTCACCCCTCAGAATCACCCTGGGGCTATTTTCCATGTGGGAATAGTTAGGAAGAAGCACCAGAGAGCGGTGGTAAGCGAACTTGCATCTGTGCAGCTTGGGCCAAACCACTGGGCGGTGCAAATGGTTCTTCTGATTTTGAAGTTAACCTAGATGGGTTTCCTTCGAAACCATCAGATAGCTTGAGCATTCATGACTTTGGACATACATGATGATGTACCGAGGAAGGACCTCAACGAATCCTGGATGAAAAACTCTTCGAAAAGAGAATGGCCAAGGAACAAGATTAGAGAGCCACCACCCGAGAGTAGTCTGAATTGAGTTTCGCAGTAGTACTAGCTCGTTCGCGAGACAAGCCAGCAAACCGTGGCCCGCAAAGTGCACTTGAAGGGTATGCTACTATGATTATCATTTGCAGATGCACGCTGCTGAGACCGAAGCGGGCTGAGCGTCATATAACGCAGCTCTGATGTGACGAAGAGTCTAAACGTTGAGACGGAAATGAGACAAGTAAGGGATCCAAAGTGACGGTCCCTCACAAGGCGCTCTTCCAAAAAAAAAACACAGTGGTGAGCGGAAGGAAGTTGATAAGAGATTGTGTTCGTTAACGATGTCACCTAGTCTCCACGATGAATCCACGCCCTCTTTTCGCGTCGAGACGAAAAATCTTATTCAGACACAGTGGGTATTCCTGAGGAATTTCTGATGCATCGCTTGGGTAGAGTCATGACCAGGCTCAGCTAGAGATATGCAAGGGAGCATATACACAGATCTTGGCCCACTTGCGAAGAAGGACAGCAAAGCATCCGTGCGAATCAACTGTTGCGGCTTTCGGTCTGTGGTGGTTGAGTTCAAAAAGCAACGAAGACTGACGCACTTTACCATAACAATTTCAGCGCTCACATGTGTCGTCCCAATATGTGGTGCAAGCGCCGATGAGAAATCAACCGAAAGAACCTTTCTTGAGCTATTCAAAGAGCATTGATACAACAGGTACGCAAGCATATAATATTGCTTATATAAATTCCAATCCACAAAGCATGCCTCCTTCTAGACCGTCCACCATAAGATACAGTATTCCCAACCGTTCATCAAACTCGATACTTTTGATATTGTTGACCCATGAACGTGAAGACATCTCCCGCCAGTCACAAGAGCCAGGAAGCGACTCGGGGAGCAACGGTCGGTGTACACTCGATGTCCGAGTAAAAACATCATAATGCACCAAGAAAATCTCTGCTTTCGAATCGTCCGTTTCCATGTTACGCACTGCACTAGTAGCCGCAATGCTGCTTACATCAACGTCCACCTCAAAATCATGACCAAAGTCATCGACGTTGGCGTCGATGTCCAGGTCCACATCGCATACGAATGCTCCCCATGCACCGGACTCGGAGCCTGCACACGGCACCTCGAAAAATTGCAAGCCTGGAAGTCGACACTGGTGTACTGGTTCGGTAGGCGTTACTTCACCAGCATGGGGTGCATCTAAATGCCAAAAACAGCATTCGGTGTAATGTTCTGCTCCTTGTTTTTCGTATGTGATGGCATAATGGGTTGTAGTGGCGAATGAGTTCTTAGACGGCATTTCTGTGATGGTACCGATACTACCATTGCTCGTTCGACTTCCACTTGGGTAAAAACCACATCGTTCGTAGGAAAGGACGGTTGGGCTAAAGGGTATGTTGACGCTGAGTGGAAGCAGGTTGAGATGTTGTCGGTATGTTGTGACATTGGGGTCAGATGAATACGGAAGGTTGTCTCTTGAACATGTATACATCCCCGAAGACCTTGTACTACTAGTAGTGATGATAAGGTCTTGACCTCTGAATGACAGGTCAACAGAGTCGACCTCCATTTCCTGTTCAGATGAAAAAACTAATGGTCAGCGAAGAAGATCAAAGTAAAGTCTAGGCGTCTACGCACGGTCAGATCCGTCTCTAGAATAGCCTTCACACCAGTATTCAGATTAATCGCGATCAAATGAATGAATGTGGCCATTTTTGAGATGACCAGGAGTCCTTGTTCGTTCATTGCACAGGAAGGATACATTGCGGGATAAGTGGCATCGAGAGCTGAGCGATGAAGGATAGACAAGTGAACATTTGAATAGGAATCGGGGACAGAATTGTCAATGCTCGTAAGATAGTCCAGGCAAAGCACAACTACGGATGTCGCCACAAATTCCCGCGTCGTTTCTGCTACGAGCAAACAAATCAAAAATTTGCCTTTCTCGGTCGATAGAGTGCTTTTCGCCAAGATATTTCTGCCGACGTAAATTTCGGCCAAAGCATTTCCATTGGTCAAATCCCAGCATCTGGCCATACCATCTTTGAGGTCACAGGTCAAGTAGAGGTGAGTACCGCTGATAATAGATATCGACTCGATTGCGCGAAGATATCCCAAGTAGTTCTTGACCCGGACAGGGCTGGGGCTCGGTAATAAGATTGTTTGTTGACGTTGCAAGGTGCGCAACGTCAATATCTCCAGATTTTGGGTCAAGTCGGCATGTAAAGGACAAGCAAGAGGAACTGAAAAACGACGAAGAGTCTGGATAAGAATATGCCAGAAGCTGCGGTTGGATCGAAGCGTGTGTAGCTTTTGCGAAGTGGAGACTAGCGAGAAGGCGTCAAATACAGGCAAGAATGTGATGAGTTCCAATAGGACGTCCAAAGGAAGCACTTCGAGTCCCTTCAATTGTTGTGAGATGGTGTTCATAGAAGGAGGATGCTGAAATTCACGTGAAACCCCTGTCTCTATATATTCTTCGCAAATTGCCGTATGTCACGATTGTGTCAATAAAGCTCGCGGTTCCACTGTTCATGGGTATGGGCAACCTCAATACAGTTCGGCACCATGCCGCATGCGACCATTTTGGTACAATCTAAGCGCTAAACGCAAATTCCTTCGCGCTCCTTCCAGGGAATTTGGTGAACAAGAACTCGAAGAGCTGACTCTCAACGAAAAAGATGTACATATTGTGAAGCTATATATACTTGTAATGCCCACAAAAAAAAGCTATAAATGTACTCTCTGCCTAAAATCGCAATTGACATCTGCGCAAAGAAATTTTATTTCCCTAATCTGTTCTGTTATTTACATATGATTCCATGCAGCGAAGCAGGGCTGAAAAGTTTTTAAGGTGCACTGGGACGAGGATATGGAGAAGGAGAATCCTCGCTGAATTCGCAGTCCGATAATATAAAAATACTGATAAACAAATCTGTCGCGTCTCAGTTCACATTTTCTACACCCTGGCGGTCGCGTCTCTCACCGAATCTTGATTCCGTTCTGAATGCCAAATGCAGCCGATACAAGTATACGCTGGAAGAAAAGTAAACGGACGTCTATAGAGGACCGTTTGAACCAAACCGCCGCTGCCAGACATGTCCTTAACATCACTGTTCATACCCTACCTTCACCTCACCTGCCTTCTGCTTCTCTTGACAAAGAACACTTATCTTATGAAGAACAGAAAGAGAATGATCCCCGAGATGCTCAGCTCGAGAAGGCAAAGACACGCTCTCACCATCTCAAAGGTCAAGTTGACAGTCTGCGGAAAAAGGCCGTGTATTGGGAAAAGAAGGCTGAGAGACTGAAGGAAGATAAGGAGAGTCTTGAAGAGATTGTCAGAGACAAGGATAGAGTGATACAAGGGAAGGAGAGAGAGGTTGTTGAGGCAAGGAAGAAGAGGGAGAGGGAGGTTGATGACTGGAGGAGAGAAGCAAAGAAGAGGAAAACTGAGGCAGAAGAAGTGAAGAAGAGGAACGACGGTCTTCACGAAAGGATTGCTGGGTATCAGCATCAGATCCACACATTGAAATCCAGACTCACTCGTGTACCCGAACGACTCGCCACTGTCACTAGACGTATTGCCCATATGTTCAATGCCAAAACTGACCACGATCGAAAATTCTATCTGAAAGAGCATGGGACTATCCCTGACAATGCTCGCAATGTACTCCTCGATCTTGTTGCCATGGACGAAGTTCCTGCGAACAAAGTTACCCATGTTTTCAAATGAATTGCGAGTGCGTTTGGGATTGAGGTTGAGGGAGAAGCATCACGACGAAGTATCTCACGGATTGTGAAGGAGGGGGGGAATGCTTCGAAATTGCAGATCGTTGAGTCCTTGAAGAACGCAAAAGGTATGTTGTGTTGCAATCAATGTTGAATAACTAATGACGGTATCTGCAGGTGTCACAATCAGTGGCGACGGGACTACGCACAAGAATGAGACCTACGAAACGAAACATGCAGCTGTTATCGACGAATCAAACAGCAAATTGCAGTTCTTCTTAGGCCTGAAGATGGCAACAAATCACACAAGTGAAGAGCAGTTGGATGGCTGGATCGAAACAGTTGAAGATCTCTTTCATCTTTCGTTTGAGAGTGGGTTATGCACAAAGGATGACGCGCGAATCTTCTGGAATCTAGTGACTGGTTTCCACTCCGATCATGCTGCAGACCAGAAAAAGTTGTTTCACTTGTTGAAGGAATGGAAGAAGAAATCTGACCGTGATGTACGTGGAGAGAACGCAGTGAGCCGGTTAAATGACCTCGAGTATGCATCTCTTGTCGTTCAAGGTGCACTTGCACTTGTTCAAAATGAAGGCTCGTTGGCTTGGGAGGCTCTTCCCCTGGAAGAGCAGAACAGGAAGATCGAAGGGATGAAAAAGCAGCTTGTGCGGGATATTGGCGAGGCAGAGTTCAACAAGCTATCTGATGCCGAGAAGGCAGAAGTGGACTTTTTTCTCTGGGCTGGCTGCTGTATGCATAAAGAGATGAATGCGTTCAAAGGAGGTTGCATTGGCTTGGACTCGTTCTGGAAAGAGCACCCACATCTCACTCCACCCCTCCAACTTCCGAATCGTGATAATGCAGCAACAATCAAGCAGGCACAAGGGACTGAGGCTGCTGAACATGCTATAGCTCGGACGGAGCGCGGTGCTGTAAAGGTGGCCAGTCTTGCTGGCGCTGTTTTTCGACACAAGGACAGGAAACGAGGACAACAGGATACGCTCCGGTTCTTTTTTGATTCAAAGCTTGGTTTTGTCATCTCCTTCCCAGATACATCGAACACGCGTTTCCAGTCTCACGCAGAAGCATGTGCAGTGATGATAACCTACCTTGATCTCTTCATTGAATTCCTGACATACGTCAAAGAAAACAAAGGCTCCGGGATGCTCAATCATATGGAGCAGAACGTCTTCAATGGACTGCAAGATATCCCAACGCGTCATGAGATTTGCACAATCACTCTCTATTGGCTGGCTATTAGCATCCCATATATGCGTGAAATCCGTGGCATTCATGCAAAAGAAGACAACATACTGAGACTCGGGGAGTTTCATCACCGTCTAATTGCTTTCATCAATGAACTGATTGCAGAGCCTGAACGTCTTGTCGGTCCTAACGCATCATACAAAAAAGGTTCATTTGATGGTCTTCCATGGGGACGTCCAGAGTCCTTCTATGCTGTTCAGCAACAGGCCCCTCATCTTCCTCATTTACAAGATACCCTTGTATACTTTCTCAAGCAATCACGCATCCACTGGGTCCGTTTTGGCGCGGATGTGATGGACAATCCCGCACTTGATCATGCTACAGAAGAACAGATCGATCGCGCCTGGATGGAGAAAACAAATGATCTGAATGAAGCAGATTTTGGTACGTTCAGACAGACTAGCAAACAGTCACCTACGATTTCGATTCCTCAGTACAACGCACGAAAAATGTTTAAATTCAATGATACCTCAGCTTTTCTCCATTCCCTCAGTCCTGACCTTCGACGGTGGCTTCGGAAGGTCACGCGTTCTCAAGACGCTTCTGGTTCCAACCATCAAGAAAAGATCCAGTTGGCTCATTACCGTGAAAATGTTGCCGAGGAGAGGATTTGAAAAGATCAAGCTCAAAAGGAGAAGAGATTGATGGCTGCCAATGCCATTGACTCAGTTTCACCTATTCTTTCCCTCGCCGAAATCGATTACCGCACATCATCGTCTCATGGGTCACCAGGATATCTAACAGTTGCTGATCTCACCCTCCAATTGAGATGGCATAAAAAGCATGGGATTCGTGATCTTATTCCAACAAAGGAGAGTAGTTGGGGGAGGCGGGAAGATAAAATCATGTTGCTGAAATCTGCAGTGGAGAAGTATAATGATCTCCATGCTTCCACAGTTGATCATAGTAGGGGAGAGGAAGAGGAAGAGCCCGAGGTGACTGTTCAGGACTTGCAAGATTATAATTCGGAGGAATATGATTCTGAGGAAGATTATTATGCCTCTTCTAGAAAGTAGATGATACACCGACAATGCGCAGATACCATAGAGCCAGTTTACTAAGAAGGAACATCGACAAAGAATGATTGAATAGCCTGAAATAAGCGCTCTATTAGTCAGCACACGGAAAGTCTTGCAGCCGTTGCCCATACCCACCAGTGGCAGTGTTCAAGCTTGTTATATAATAAAGCTTGTTCTTTGCATGAATGAAAGTGTTGAAGGAGCAGTGGGGTTGAGGGAAGTTTGATTTTTTGGCTGTCAGGTTAAGGAGCCTAACATCGTTCTCTCTTCCGCCGATAACTTCCCTTTCTCAATTTGACTAAGAGGACTACATAAGAGCATGAATGGTTCAATTCCCAAAATTCCGAAGCATAAAGTAACATAACAGCAGCCGGGACTGGAAAGAAATCAACGCCATGCATAACGAGCATGGTACCATGACGCCAGTGGTGGTAGGATGACAGAAGATGGGTGCTATGCTTGTCACCGCCGATCCCGACATACTCTGTTCAAGTTGATGCACAGTAAATTGCATCAGTCAACTACGTTTTCGCGTTTCAGACTAATCCTACTACTTGCCACTCGCCCTAGGTCGAGGAACAGGCCCATAGATAGGGCTATTCGTTGGATTCTTCAACACCCAACTCTTAGCACTTTTGTCCAACACTCCACCGCGACATCCTGAGCTAGCTCTCTTGCTCACCGTGGAACCTATCATCATCTTTGTGGCCCTTCGAATATCTCTCCGACCAGGCCCAGCGACTCCAGATTCGTCCGCTGAACACTCTTGTCCACCAACAACAACAAACGTGATCTCCGTATTCTTCCCAATCCAATCGTTCTCGAACTCCACATTGAATTCTACGTTGCGAACGAGGCTTTGCATAGCGTCTAGAAGGAACCGTGTGACGATTCCTCGAGTGGATTCTTGAGCTGCAGTTGGACGGATAGTCTTTTTACCGAGGTCAAAGGAGACTTTGAGAGTGACTTTTCCGCGCGGGAGGAGCTTTGATTCGCGATCGTTTTGGGCATTATCAGGAAGACGTAAAGAAACGGATGAAGTAGCTGCAGTCTCTCCGGATGAGCCAAGGACCCTAGCCATTGTAGTGTCACCAGCATCGTTTTCTGTGATATTAGGCCCTCGAATTTGAAGAGCGTTCGCGTGATAGTGTTCTCGAATCTAGAAATCGCAGACGTAAGCTTCCTCGAAGATGCAGCTACCAAAACGACGGAGAACATGCCGTCAGAGGTATTGCAAGTGCAATAGACAAGAATCCCATTAGAGCATATTTCATGAACAGGTTGATACGCATGATAGGATGATGAATCTCTCGGAGGAGGTATGGGCGTAGAGCTTGGTGATATGGTTCGGTGGGCCAGACAGAGATAGGTAGCAGTGAGGCTTCTTTGACCAGCAAAGAATGTAGAGAGAAGTTGATACTGAAGAGACTGACCAGCAGGATCCTTGACAAAAACAAGAAGTGATCGAAGGTAGCTTTCCGTCCTTTAAGTAGGAACACCGAGTGAGATTGAATATCACTCTCCCGTGCTGACCGAATAGTATGTTGCTCGACCGACATTCAACTGGAAATCTGAAACGACCGCTGAGCTCTCAGTAGCATAGCAATCGGGCTCGGAGAATGATACACATGTAGAGCTTGTCTTGTAGAGGAGTATAACAACCCCGAGCTCCATGAAAGCGCTTCGCCAAAGAAAGAATGATAGGAGTACTTGGGTGAAGTAATACAGATTGCTAGTATAATCGTGATTATATAATTATGTAATAACAAATAAAATAATACGTCTAGTTGAGTTAGTATGTTAATTCTTCTCCAACCATCTCTTTATTGATCTTCTCACATCGAAACTGCTTTAGACTGTTAGTGAAGAGAGCATCTCGGTTACACTGGCATGAGCAGATGGTAGAGGAGATGAAAGTTGAATGAGCTTGTTCTTCCTGGTAAGCAAATTTAGCAAAAGCGCCTATCTGGTGCAATGAAGAATTCCAGGGCTGAGAGTGATGCATATAATCATTTATTATTCCAGATACATTATTGGGGACATGTCATTTGTTTTTTCCGAAGAGAAGTATAGTTGATGTTCGCTGCAAAGCCCCTTTTAGTCGTTCAAACATACATCACAGGCCGTTCCAGTTGCAGACAATAATCGAGTCGTTGATTCAACTACATAAGATACTTAAGGAGAACTACTAGGACAATGCCATCAAGTGCTCTAAGTCATCGCGCTCGACGTTTTCTAATGAGGTGCTTCACTACCGTCCTGCTTCTCGATTGATCCCTCTGATAAGTATCCTTCTGAGATACTCATTGTGGATGATGATGATGAGTCTCCTCTATATTCGGATGTCCGCTCACTGTTAATACCATACCTCCGAAGCTTCGTCGATTGGGATCTCCAACTCCGGGCAACTCTCCGCAGGCTAAAGTCAGGCCAAGGCCTGACCATCATTTCTTTATCGAAGGCCATTTGTCGCGCCAATGAACCTTGCTTTCGGCGATGCCATCGTAGGAGTGCGACGAGTGCTATGATGAATGCAAGGGCTACTCCTCCGACTATCCCACCAATGATAGCACCTAGATGGCTGGATTTTGTGCCCGATACCGCTGTAACTGGAATGACTTGTGATGAAGCAATAGGATATACGTTCGAAGATGTACTGGATTCGGATCGATTGGGAGTTTCTGTAGGCGTAGACGAAGGTGTGCTTTTGATTGTATAAGCCTAAACTATCTCTTGGTCATCATATAATAGCAAGTCTTACAAAGATGTAGTAGATATTATAAAGACGGTACTTCGCCTAAGAGGAGACGGATGAGAAATAGATTGCTTTCCATGATAAAATGGACTCACGATGTACCAATACTTCTGGATATATAGCCAAAGGTAGTCAGATAACTATGAAGATGATGTATGTACCATTCACAGAAAAAGGACTCACGGCGCCAGTGATCCATTCACCGCTTTGGTAGTGAGACTTTGGCTTGGTGACGCTGACGAAGTCGTGCTCGATTGGGTGGCACTGAATACATCTGGCGCTGGTATAGAAGGGAGCATAGGTGGGGATGTGGTGAGCTGCGAGGTACTAGGGAATGTTTTCATCGGGGACTGTGACGAGGGGGTAACACTGGTAGATGTTACTGCCTGGTCAGCACAGCGAGGTCCGATTTCTTGACTACTTACGATGTTTTCGACCCCAGGCTCGAGGATAAAGTTAGCTGGGGGAGTTTAGATTGAGGCATTGGCTGCTTCGGCAGCCATTGGCCCTGAGACTTTGCAAGGGTAAGCTCGATTATCAGAATCCTTGAGATAACATCAGTCTCGAGGTGAAGTCTAAGCAGAGGACGCCCCACCAGAAAGAAATAATCCTCGTAGTTGACATCATGACTTGAAACTGAGGAGTAACCTGCCAGTGAGGGCGAGAAGATCATCAAGGAGCGAAGGTATTAAGGAACGACAGGAATAATAACTGAAGCGACAAGTTCCGTCTCTGTTCTTTTGAGCATTTCTAAATCTTTGATCATCAAGGCAAAAGATCATCAGAGCTACTGGGTATGAAGTTGAGCTCGGCAGAGATGGAGGCTGAGTATCAATGATGACCATGGACAACTTGCACGAACAGCTCAAAAGATAGACTCCAGCATTCGTCTGATCAAATAAGTATAAGCTTGACACCACTGCATTGATAGTTCGCCTACCTTCCGGCCAATAGGCATTATTCAACAGAGATATCAAACAGAAACTGACGCAACTTTAGATCATGTTCGCACTCGGGCTCAAGTGCGAGTATGACAATCATTGCACATGGTACAGAGCTTCACTTATTGTGTAGAAATGACAGATACACCACCGATGATTGAGGAATCTCGATTACCTGGCCTTGCCCAAGTCATCCACCACTCATCCACCGCATCTCTTGCGTCGTAATCGAACTGAGCCACGTATCCTGCCCAAACTCGTTCCAATGTCGCATCATCCGCTCCATCTAAATGGAGTGTCAACTTAAAGCCACTGTTTCGTCCTTCCCGTTCAATTCCAGGTGGTATACCAAGGAGAAGCATAGTATTCATCTCGCTCGTTTCCATTGCTCGCGTACGCTTTTGTTGGATCTGTTGGTAGCTATTCAAGAAGAAAGATGCATTGGACTTGAGCTGTTGAGTAGAGGAAAAACGCGAAAAGAGTCGGCTAAGAGTGAACGCGTCTTCAAACTACCAAGAAGGGTGGTTAAAGATTCAAGGTAGGAAATCACCAATACGTACTGAGGCAGCTCTACATAAATGGTCATGAAGATATACTTTGCTTGAACAAGATGCAAACTCACGTATTATGTGTACCATTTATCTATGTCGAAAATGAATAAGTCGGGTTTTTCGTTTTTTTTTGTTCGTAGACTCGGATATACGAATTCATTGACTTACATACATCGAATGGGCCGCATCTCCCACTACCACCACTTGATTGAACTTGGAGACATACCGTGGTAAGGCGTGGACTGTTTGAATGTTCCAATGACTCCTCTTCCCGAGGTTTATCAATTTTTGTACTCTATGAAGCCATCGGAAACGAATCGAAAACAGTGTCGCACCCTCAACACATACCTTCCGTCATATTCCTGTGCTCTATCGAGAACAGTCTGAGCAGGTGTTCCGCGCGCCAGCCATTCGCTGTCTTCATCGCCTGGTAGGGGCTGTTGCCCGTATGTCAAGTCGAGGAGGTACAGATCGGGTCCATACTGTAATAGAACTCCCATTGTATTTTTATCACGAAATGATCAAATATGAACTCACTCGTGCCATAGCAATACTTGTTCCATTCCCCATGTATACCATCCACTGCAGCAATATGGAATAGATAGAAATCTTTACACAAGGAACTAGAATTTGGCTAACGTACATGGTTCTCTCCTCGCAATAATGGTTCTAGTTCAGGATCGGATTTGAGCAGTGATATCGGGATAGACAGTGTAGCGCTAAGAAATATTGGATTGTAGATAAAGGAGTTCAATTCTTCTGAAATGAGGACGCACCCAACAATGGCTTTGATTGTGGAAAGCGATGATTTCCCAGAATCAGACGTATTGGAATCGACTTCTTCCGTTTCATCTTCCTCTGTTAGAAGAATTTTGCGTACTACGCTGTTCTTGCCATCTGCACCTATTATCTGTCAATCATCATTGGATTGAACGGTCAATTGATATAATCTCAGCTCGCTATAAAGATTAGTACTTACAATATCGCCTGTGACGAAGTCTCCGGATCTGTTCATTACTCTTGGGCCATTCCCGTTGGGAGGTTTACTTGTTTGAACCTCTACTACTTCGAACTCATGGATAAGATTGACGCCACATTCAATGCAAAGAGTGTAGAGGTGCTCATGAAGATCCTTGTGCTAGCGGTGACGGAAAATCACAAAGACTGCATTGACGAAGGGAGGAAGAACAACTTACAGGTATAAAGTAGAAATCGCATCCCAAATCATTCATAACTTCCTGTGCAAAGTCCATTTTTCCAACGAGCTCAGCGGGCTCGCCCTCTTTGCCTTTAACGAGTAAATCGGCGATTGAATGTAGCGGGGCTCCAAAACTTACATTGATGGAATAAGATCCTGACGAAGTCGAAGAAAATTCAAATTCAACACAGACATAATCAATCCATCATTCAAATACGTACCCAGCGCATTTCGATGCCTTTGCTTCCAACAGTTCCTGCGTTCTTGGCAACGCCTGCAGTAACCGCATCATATTCGGGGGAATTCTCACACCACCATGATCAGTCTGTGCAGGTCGTTGAAGTTTTACAATGGTTAGTTTATGTCTCGAAACAAAGCTGGGCACTCACTGTCACTTGCTCCTTGCGAGAAGATTTCTCTAAGACCACAACATCGTGTCCAATTTCTCTCAGTAGATATGCACATGTTAGTCCAGCGATGCCACCTCCGGTGATGATGAACTTCAGTGTAGTGGTTGAAGAGTCCGTCATCTCGATTTTTAGCTGAACAACCCCTGATGTAAGGTAACGGGTCTGCGGATATAGAAGCAGGGAAGGAAGCAGGAACACTGGTAAGTACTCGCCGCGGTTAAGTACAACGGCGCTGACTGTGGCATTCTATTGCAAGAGCTATCCAATGCACGAATTAACCTTATTTCAACTCCATTTGACATTCAGATCCCTGATTTTTGGTACATCGCGAGAATATATTCATCGCGCTCGGTGCTGGACTTCGATGTTATTGTTATTCCGAATATGTACTGGGTAAGTAAGCGAGTTGCTGCATAGTCGAGGAGCTGATTACAGTCCTACAGAAACGCTCGATACATGCCGTTTAAAAAAGCTCTGTTACTCACCGGTCTTGGGCTATCTGGAATGTCAGAGTAGAAACATGCTATGAAGGAAAGGGCCGAAAGGCGTGGTAGCACTAACCAGGAGCGGTTCTATGCCCTTTGCATTGGTTCTTTCATATCATGGAAGGCGCGTGCTACGTAAGAAGGTATCTAACCCGAGTAAGTTGAAAAGCTACCACTCATTTTCAGTTGCAGAGGAATCAGATACTCAGCTACTGAAATCAGAACTACCCCGCTGTATTATAAGCAAGAGACAGCGAATTCTCATCGTCAATTGTAGCCAAATAAAATTGCGGCATTGTGGAGACTCGAAGTAGTTGGTTATATACATATAGGCTGATAGACGCTAATTCGGAACAGGAGCCGGATCGCAATAGAGATGTCGATGAATTGTACTTGAGGGGGAGGAGGCAATTTCCAAGCGACTACTAGTACCATTAGTTTGACCAATGGCAGGCGCAGTACGGAATATTCAATGAGAACGATCCGAATTAGTTTTCAAGTAAGGAAAAGCGAACCAAAACCTTCCAGCGGGTATGTGAGATATGAGAAGTGGATTCGACGCAATCTAGTATATTGAATTCTACGTATGACAGTAAAGTAACTACCCAAATTACCCTAGAGTAGGCTGAGCATATATTTGCAGCGTGTATTATAAAAAGCCTTTCTTGATATTTTCTCGGTTAGACTACGGTTAACAGATTCGTCGCGCTTATACCTCTCTCTGACTGAACGCCTCCTCAAAGTTGGTCATGCCTAATAACCCTTCGACAGCACCCACCACCTCAGCCGGACTTGTCACATGCCAGCTTGCAAGAGTTCGTTTGGATGAATGCCCAACTGCGACGGTGAAAACCGCTTCAGGGGCAAGGTGAATCTTCATGGGAGGGTATTTAGGGTCGGATGAGGTATTATGATGGGAACTTTGCGAGGCTTGTTCCTCTTCGTCACCATCGTCGACCAATGTCACGCTCAAGGGAGCTTCCATTATAAACTCGACCTTGCCGCTGCTATTGCTGTTCTCCGTTTCAGGTGTTTCTGGAGAAAGCGACGAACGTTCGGTGAACTGTCTCAGAGCGCGAAACATATCTTCATCCGTCTAGGGTGGAATAGTCAGTATGAACGTTGAACATCAAGAGTTGATAATGATACCTTGTCATCCCCTGCACAAAAGATAAACTCTACCTCTGGGTGCTTGTACACCAGTCGCTTCACAATCTCGCCTTTGTTCACTGCAATTGGTCGTACTTCGAGATTCTTCTTCCCGACCAGCACTGCGTACGATTATTAGCATGAGCACAAGTTCGAAGACGAAGAGAAACATATTCTCAGAACAGAGGAAAACTCACCCTCTATTGGTCTCTTATGTGCTACATTGTTCTCCAACAAATCCTGGCACTGGCGACATTGGAATTGACCCCACTCGGGATCGGCACCGCGATAATGCCACGTTATACTCGACTTCTTGACCTCGATATGCGAGCCTGTGGTTCGTTCGGTATAATACCGGAAAACTTCATAGACTTCGGACATCCATGACATATCGAGCTTGGAGGTAAAATTACGCCAGGGAGATGGAGATGCGTCTATAGACAAGATTGATGAGTATTGTCACACTCATCGAAAACGGTCTCGAGACTTCTCACCTGTGCCATTTCTAGGTTCTTTCACGAAACCACCGTGTTCAGCACTGAAGCCTAACCCCCGGCCGCCATCAGCAGTCCCAACAGAACCAAGATGTTGATCAAGGAAGTCAGCGTCACGGCCTGTGTGCAAAAAAGAATCAGTTTGTCTGATAATGCCATTATCATTCACTCAATAAAGGGAAAGAAGCCGCATTTCACGGGGTTCAGAGCTCCGAACAAACTTCGGTACGTACCAGAGATAATGTAAACCAAATTCCTCTCATCTTTGCAGAGGTTGTTCAATGCGTTCAAGGCTTGCTCACTTGGAACAGCAGCAGAAGGGACCTTAACAATGGGTGCGAGTGTCCCATCATAGTCGAAGAAGAATAAACGCGTGGGTTTTGCACGAGGCCGAACGGGTTGGTGAGATATTGAAGGTGATGGCGCAAGTGTAGACGCCGCGTCGTACCACTTTCGCAAACGTGCAATGTCGAGGTAAGGTATGCCCTTCTTTCCGGGCACTCCTGTAGCATTTGCATCGTTCTTACCATGGACGCTAGGTGACATCTGTTGCAAAAGCATTTCCGTCAACACGTTCGCCCACATATGGCTTGTTCGGGTAGTGACTACATCGTGGAGGTACCTTTATATATATTGATTGTCAGGCAATATAGAGCATAACACAAGGAAACACACGTGTGCCGAATAGCTTTCTCCGCCTCTGGCATGAGTAGTGCACGATGCATAGCAGAGGCAACAGTGTGGAGGTCCCACGGATTGACCCATAGGGCACCTTGTGTCGAGGATCCAGGAGAGGAAAAGCCACTGCCTGATTCCAAAGAGACTAATTAGAAAATCAGACGATGAATCTTGACTGTGATCCAGAGAAACCAGATGACTGACCATCAGACCCATTGAACGTTCCTGGACCCAAAGCTTCGTTCGAGCCGTTTGCGATATAGGAAGATGCGGCATATGCAATCGGATCTCCTCTCACAACAGGCGTAGGCGTCGGTATGGCGGAGGAGGAATTCGAGTCCCAGTTGCGTTTGGGCTTTACTTCGTCTAGTCATTGAAATTAAGAATATGCATCAAGAACAAGAGAAAACGATACTCACCGAACTCACCCAGTTTCATCTTCCCATTCAACGCATTCGCGATGGGCGATTTCGAAACGTGGCCATTGGTTCTTCTAGGTGAAGTGGGATCTTCATCATCTGCATCGAACAATTATGGACTCGACTCAATAGGTAAGTATGTAACATCATATGGGACTGACCTCCATTGTCCGTATCACTTGGCCCTTTGGGTCCCAAGATACCCATCACACCCATGAGTTCAGAAAGAACGGAAGGCGATCGTTTCGTGCGTTCTTGCGCGATAACGAACTCCATACTGGTAGTGTTCATTCCATCCCTCAACGGTGTAATTACCGCGAGATCCGCTACACTTAATAGAGCGTAGAATTCATCCTTTTTCAATGTTTGATGATAATGATGACAGGGGATGAAGTCGAGTGAACCATACGTTCCGTTGATATGCGCAACAAGCTCGGACACTTGGCGCTCAAGTTTAGGTGAATCGGCAAGTGATGGACTCGTCACCTAGAGAACGGAACCCACATTAGTGTTCATTTCAGGACAGAGGTTTATAGAACAAGAAAAATCAAATCCTAGTTCTGATACGCACCTGAATCATCACGACCCTCCCCACCCATTCCGGATACATCTGCAACATCTTCTCGAATGCTCTTAACTTTTGCAATACCCCCTTCACAACATCTAGCTTGTCCCTTCCAACAATTATTTTCTTCCCTTGATATAGCGTCTTCAGAGCATCGAATTTGGGTTTGATTCCAGGCCTTAGCACGTCCCTCGCTACGCGTTCGGCGTCGATTCCGACTGGACAGTAACTGACAGCAGTGACATGAGACGAGGAGGGGTTTTCAATACCACGACCATTGAGATGGGATTCATACCCGCATACTCGGATGCAAGTGGACACAAAGTGTCGCGTGTAAGAGTAGTTTTGGAAGCAGATTAGATTGGCTCCGAGCATACCGTCAAGGATTTCCTTTCGCCTCGGGAGGCATCTGAACACCTCGGAGCTTGGAAAAGGTGTATGGACGAAGAGACCTACTACCGCATCCGGCAACAGTTCCCTGATGAGATTTGGGAGTAGGAGCAAGTGGTAGTCGTGGACCCAGATAAGGTCGCCTGGTTGATAGATCTCCGCTATCCTACGTGCAAATGCGGAGTTGGCAGCTTCGTAGTGTGGATAATGGGAATCGGCAGAGGCGTATTCAGTGGCGACGTCTTGCCAGAGGAGGTAATGGAAGAGAGGCCATAGGATTTGTTTGCAGTAGCCATCGTAGTAACCGTGCGCGACTGGAGAAGGCATCCAAACGGCTACGTAGCCTGTGTGATGATGATCCTCGTCGTGTGCTTCGTGAACATCGTCCTCTTTATCACCTTTGAATAGTATTTCGTTCAGTTCTGACTTATGCTCCTCCGTCAGCTCTCCCACTTCCTTTTTCTCGCCCTCTGTGCTCTCAATATCACCGGTCCACCCAACGATGATCTGTTCGTGAGTCGCGCTGAGGGAGCGAATACCGGAAATCATCGCTGCGTGACCATATCGTGGACCGAGTTTCCACTTGCTGGATGACGACGACGACGTATCTTTGTCGACATGCAAAGTACAAGTGACCGGTAATGAGTGACAGACATGCAATATTCGTCCGCTCAACACAACACCGTTTCGTCGGTGACGATCTTCTAACTGCGCGATTGAGGCTCGTATGTCCGCAAGAGTGGGCAGCATTGATGTTTGCGTCACCATACTAGTCTATATTCCACACTGATAAGCTAATTTGAGAGTCGAGGTGGAAGTCAACGTGAATGTTAGAGTGACGAAGAAAGGTTTTGTGCGTACTGTGCTTGGAAAATACGGGCAATTGGGAGAAAATGTATGTGGTGGTCGATTAGAGTAAATGCTAGTTATAAGAGATTTCTGAGCACCGAAGATTTAACGTGAGAGTTCTGAAATTGGAAAGTGACCCTATGGCAAATGATTATCGGATCGACTTCACAACGACCGTGTTAGATATTATTCGCGGAGCGCTATCACTCTCATCGAAGAATCGCCAGACATTTTTCCTTTCTTGATATCCCTCATTCAATTTCCCCTTGCACTTCTTATCACCTAGAGATTTTTCCGCAGTGGATCCGATTCGCACATGCGCCGCATTCCTTTTACATCCTTTTCGGTACGATCTATCTCGTTTTCAGAATGTGTAGCTCAGGATGGTGTTTGCACCATTGAACAACGAAGATGTCACTAGTACAGTGATGCTACCTATTCATGAACAACCCCAGATTGGGAACGTGGGTGCTAAAATCAACATCCTGACATTTCATGAGCTTGTACATAGTAAGGCTCGACACTAGAAAAAGAGCTTCTTAGAATTCTTAGGAGTCAAAGACATTGCATATCTCCTAGACATTAGGGCTCTTCACCGTCCGTACCGTATACGGTACGGTGAAATCACCTAGCTTACGGATATGGTACGGGCACAGTACAGCAACTTACGGCGTCGAATTTTGTGCTACAGTACGGTACTATTATGGCCGTGTTACGGTTTACAGTACTACCTTTTTAGCCCAATTTGCTCCGAATCATCTAGGATTTCATTGACCTGCTTGCGAGCAATCCTCAGCTGCGCCTTGAGAAGCATTAAAGTCCGTATTGTCTCAGGCTTGAGACTGGCTCGGCGCAGAGCAATTGTATCTCGTCCACCAGAAAACACACGAGAAAACACCCATTCAACTGCAACAGCTGAACCTGAAAGTAATAAATGAGAAATAGCTGCAAACAGGAAGGCCACATACCAGGAATACAGTGAATATCTCGTGCCATCATGTACAAATTAGGGAGCTCTCTTTGGTGGGTGTGCCACCATTCGAGCATGTCTGTTGTTTGGAACGGAGCAGGAAATGATGTCATCTTGTAATAACCCTTGAGCTCATCATTGACTGCAGAAGATGCGCTCATACTTGTAAGACAAGAAAGAAAGCTTGGTTTTGCCAGAGAATGGGAGAGACTCAGTTTGGATGAGGAAAATGTGCCAGGCTGTGTGAACGAAGCTGTGGTATCCAGAGGAGGTGCATAATGAGTAGAGTATTCCTGCCGCAGTGCATCCTTGGCTTCCTTCAGTTCACTCACAAGGCCCCAGTCATCTTCAAACTCCTTTTCAAGTAGAGTGTTCCTGATGCGGGGGTCAAGTATGTAAGGGCTCACTTTGCTTACCCTCACCACCATCTCATCTCCTGTCTTCATCCGTTCTCCTGTTCCATATCTCGTTTCATTATTCCACTCAGTCTTGTCTCATCCATCTTGATGTACTCATAATATCTCACATCCTCATTACTGATTGACTCATACTGTACTCCTGACTCCTCTCTGGCTAGATATATATATGCTTGTACTTTCTCTCTCAAAGAACTCATTGAATCAACACAGGTTATATCACACACTTTCCCTGCTCTCATCCTTAGTCCCTCAAACCAAGTCATAACAAAGTACTATAGAGAAACTGGATTAGAATGACTCCATGAGAATGGCTGACAGGCTTACATGCAGCCCAGAGATAATATGGGCAGACATCAAAATTGAAATAGTAATCACTAAGTTTTTTATGGGTCTCAACAAGAGCGGTCTTGAGTGTAGCATTGGCATTGGCTGGTAATGACATAATTCTACTCTTGATAGATCGCTGTAGGCCCCGGAAAACCAAATGGGTCTGAGAGAGCATTGGATTTTTTGTCGTCAACATTTTGCTAGTGGCTGTGTGAAATTTGCTGAGCCAGTTCTTGATACTTTCAAGCACTGTCCAATTGCTGTCAGTGAGCTTTGCCATAGATAAATCTGAAACATTTGACACAATATACTGGTCAATTGCTTTGTGATTATGCAATGCACAACCTGCAGAAAAGATGATTATATTTTCCCAGTCACAGAGTGTTATGATCATCGCACCAGTCGTACACACTGCACAGAACACTTTGGATTAAACTCACACCACTCATCGAACAGAACACTTTGCACCAAACACATTGGTAGCATTGATGCAACATATCAATGATACAAATCATAGTAGTTGCTTCCATGATACTTATCCACCTAGCTTCCTTATCCCGTCGCCACTCCCTTCAGATGGCTATGTACCATACCGCCTCTCCTTTCCCAATTAGTCCACTACCTTCCTATCTGCACTTGTTATCTCTACTCTTGATTTGTCATAACTACTATAGGATATTCTGTAGTGACACTGGAGATAGCAGACTTTGTATATAAGATATGTGTTATGATCATGCACGGGTCGTAGGGATAAGTTGGATCGCGGACTATAAGTCCGCGGGGTAAAAGACCGACCACCGAGATAAATCCCGGTGAGGGTGGAGTGAACCTACGGAGAGGTCGTCGGACGTTGACGCTACTATTAATAGCGTCCCCGACACACCGCTGTCTGAAAGCGAAGTTGAAGGTAATTCCGATTGCGGGAGAAACTCACTTAGGGTGAGGTTTGAGATTTAACTCTATTTGAAATACACTGTCGAAGTGCGCTATCAAAGTCGATATTTAAACTAAGGACCAACTATTCTACTCTCGTAGCTTTATACTGTAGTCGCTACCTAAGGGTCGCTAAGCGATAGTATCCTAGAATAGTATGGTTGAACATGTGGAAGATAAAAGGGGAAAGTATAAAGGAAATGATATAAAAGGATATATAAGAAGTCGGCTAAGTGTGAGGGATATAAAAGCAAAGTGTAAAAGGATCGCGGAGGTAAGCTCCGCGACGGAAGAAAGTAATGAAGTCAAATACCGGGAATGATCGTCGGGACCGCGGGAGTTGGACTTGGCATGGTCGTAACAGTGCCCCCCGTTAGGATCGAGCCCTCGAGATCCTGAGTAACGATATGACTAAAATAGATGTGAATGATTAGAAGTAACGGGGATCAAAGTTTAAAATGTGATGTGAAAAGTGCCAGGCACGCGAAGATAGGTGATAGAAGCTTGGTGAAAATTGTTAAGTTGAGTCGGCCCTTAAGTCGCGAAGGGTATAAAAGCGTGGCCATTTCAAAAATTTTGACAAGTTCCCCTCTTGCTAGTGTTACGAACTGACTCTTTTTCAATTTCTTTTTGTCTATCTTATTATACTTTTTCCTTTATCTTTTCCTTTTCTTTCATTTACATACATGTGACAGCCTTGGCATTCTCGCAATGTCAACGCATTTCTCTCATGTCTGTCAGACTGTTGACAGACTGTCATTCCCGCGCTGTCAACACAACTCTCTCATGTCTGTCAGACTATTGACAGATTGACAGTGTGAGAATTCTCTCATGTCTGTCAACGATTGACAGATCGTTGTATAGCCTCACAGTTATGACGTGAGATAGTTCCCATGGGTTCATTTCAGAATATGTATATAAGATAGGGCATTTCTTAGAGTAGTCTCTATCTCTGATCTCGTCTATTCTCCTCTGTAGCTAGACAAGTATCTGAGGGCATACTCCTCCCGCATTATCCATTATCTTTTGATCTATTCTCTCTGTGTGACGCCTGGCTTAGTATAAAAGCTATTGAGTCGCTGACAGCTAGGATCATGTCGACTACTCCCAACACCAACAAAACCATTCAGCAACGACGCGAACGCATTCTGCAGGCTCAGGCTGAACGCCAACGGGCCCTCGATGAGGAAATCGCGTGACAGGAAGCGGAATTCGCGGCGGAGATGGAGAGGATAGAGGCGGAGGAGAAGGCTGCATGAGAGGTGGAGGAAAAACGACTTGCCGAAGAAAGGAGGGTCGAAGAAGAGAAACGTTTGGCTGAGGAACGAAGGATGGAGGAGGAACGACTTCGGGAAGAGGAGGAAAGGCTAGCAGAACAGAAAATAGCAGCTGAGGAGGAGAAAAAGAAGCAAGATGCATTGGCAGAAAAGAAGCGGAATGAAAATTTACGACTCGCAGAAACCAAGCGAAGAGAAGAGGAAGCCGCGGTAGCAGCGGAGGACAATCACGAGCGGAGTATTGCGTATACGAAACTTGTAGAGGACAACAAGAAAGAGAAGGAGAGAGCCGCGAAGGAATTGCAGAAGCGACAAAAATCCATCCCTGCCGCTAAATCGCATCAGGTCAATGTTATCGTTCCGCCGCGACCCTCAGGCTTGAAGAAAATTCCGTTCAGGTCCAAAGTGATAATTTCCGACGAGTCGGATGAAGAAAGTAGAGAAGTGGTACCAACTCCGCAAGGAGAGAAAAGGAAACGAACAGTCAAGATGATCCCGAAGGTGAGTGCTTTCCGTTTTTTTTTGAATTGTGTTTCTGATTGTGGTTGTTTTTAGGGTGGTGTTATCCTTGATGCAGACGGTGAATACGATCCGGAATTCGAACGCGATAACGAGTGTCCTCCGGATGATACTTTGTCTAGTCGCCCAGCATGCTCCCGGTGTATAATGATTGGTCGACCCTTGGAGTGTCGCCCCCAGTCCTCGCGACGGCAAGCGCAGGCATGCGCAATATGTCACCAGCCACGGCAACGATGTAGCTGGTCCGGGGATAACGCCGCTCGTAGATCGCGAGCAAAGCGGGTTAAGTTAGATGATGAAGTGTATGAAGGACCTGCCACGAGAGTTGGGGAGAGGAGGCTCGAGGGACCGGGGATAGCGGAGCAGCTGGCCACCATCGCGAAGCACAATGAGGAGTTGGTGAATATCGCCCGTCGTTCCTTGGTACTGCAACAAAGGATGTTGCATTTAATGATAAGAAGAGAGAGAAGAGAACTGGAAGCAGTCGAAGAAGAAAAAGATGACGAAGATGAAGACGAAGACGGTGAAGGGGAAGAGGATGAAGAGGAAGCCAAAGAAACCAAGAGGAAAGAAGAGATACGCGAGGGAAAGAAGCGCGCGGAGTGAACTCCGCGATGTACTAATAACTACCCTACTCATACTCTATCTTTTTTGTAGCTTTTTGTTTCTTGTTGATTATTTTTCTTTTTTGTTTTGTTTTGACAATGATGATCAATGTTTTTTGTTAATGTTTTGTTGTGATGAGGGTTTTGTTGTGAGGGAAATGACGGAGTGAGGATCGCGGGGTATTCCGCCGCGGGGAAAGATGGTTTAAGGAGAATCATGATTAGTAAGTAAATGAGGTGAGAGGCATGAAGGAAATGATGAGAATGGTTAATACGTAAGTAAACATAAGTAAAGGATCATAGTGGACCAGGTTTGTGAGGGTAACGGAGGTGGAAAGCCGGGACAAGTTCATCTGCGTGAATTTCGTTCGCGGCGACCCAGGAGAATTCTTCGTCCGTACCTTCATATCCTGCCCAGCGAATGTAATATCGTAATGGGCATTTTTTGTATCGTCGATCCAATTTCGAATCCAGTACCTCCGCGATGTTATATTCTTCCTCGCCGTCGACCTCGACTGGGGGCGGCGGAGGTTGAACACGATCGGGAATGGTGTTGGGTGTGTACGGTTCTAGTTGGGATACATGGAAGACAGGATGGATACGATTAAGGTAGGACGGGAGTTTGAGTTTGTAAGATAAAGTACCGACTTGCTCGAGTATGGTGAAAGGTCTGAGGTACTTTTTGGCGAATTTGTCGGTAGGTCACGTTGTCTGGATGTGCTTTGCCAGCACAAAAACCTGTGAGTTAATAGGGAATTCGGGGTGAGTAATTCGTTTTCTGTCCACTTGCTCTTTGTATCGAGCTTGCGCGTTAGTAATTTCGTCTCGGAGGAAGGAATGAAGCTCATCAAGATTAACCGCGAAGTCCATTGCTCGGTCAGAGCGAATGTCAATTTCGGGTTTTACCGTGATGTTTGGGTGATAGCCTTTGTTTGCGAAGAACGGAGTTAAACCGGTAGAGGCATTAGGAGCGTTCTTGTAGGCGAACTCCGTGATTGGTAGGAGTTTCACCCAATCATCCTGTTGGTATGCACAGTAAATCCGGATGTACTGTTCCAGAGTTTGGTTGACTCGTTTGGTTTGTCCATCGGCTTCTGGGTGATATCCTGAGGTGAAGTGAAGTTTCATGGAGAGAGCTTCGCCGAGAGCGCGGAAGAAAGCAGACACAAATTCCGAGCCGCGATCGGATGTGACGTGGTTCGGTACTCCGTGCTTGGAGAAAACGTGATGGATGAATAACTCCGCTAGTCCTTCGGAGGTGATTTTGTCGTTCGTCGGGATGAAAATACCTTGTTTAGAGGCACGATCGACGACGACGAGAATTGCTGTATGTCCGTTGGAGGAGGGGAGTTGTTCGATGAAGTCCATCGATATTGAATCCCATGGTCGGGCGGGAACCGGAAGAGGTTTGAGGAGACCGTAAGGTCGGTGTCGACAGGGTTTGTTCCGTCCGCAAACTGTACATGAGCTGACATAGTCACGAACGAATTCCCGAATCTTCGGCCAAGTGTAATGGCGTCGGATTGATTCGAGGGTCCGGTTCTGTCCAAAATGACCTGAAAGAGGGTGGTCGTGAAAGTATTGTAAGATTTTAAGGCGAAGATTAGCATGGTTAGGAACATAAATGCAATTGTCAAGTTTTAGCAGTCCATCATCACCTACTGTCCAACGAGTATTTGAATTGTCTTTTGCTAGGGCTAAGCCCGCGATTGCTTCCGGATCCTGTTCAATAGAATCGCGGATAGTGGAATGGAGCGATTGCAAGTCCATTATGATCGCAGCGCGAAGCGCGGGGCCTTCTAGAAAAGTTGCTCGAAGTGAGGTAGTTAGTTGTTCATTGGTAAAGATAGGTCTGAAATTCTGCGGGTTAACTTGCGCGTAGCCAGTATCCCCCTCTTTAGGATAGACGTCCCAGCGTCTAGTGAGGGCATTGGGTTTTGCACCCAACTTACCCGGGTGGAAGCGGATCACCATATTGAACTGGTGGAGGAATTCTGACCAGCGGACTTGTCGCCGTATGAGGATTTTGGTGGTCGAGAAGTATTCGAGATTCTTGTGGTCAGTAACCACATCAATCGCGTTGCCCGATCCTTTGAGATAGTGACGCCAAGCTTTGAAAGCCTTGAAAATAGCGAGGAGCTCTTTGTCATGAGTGTCGTAGTCAAGCTCTGCAGCTTGGAAGGTTCGGGATAGGAAAGCGATTGGATGAATCTCTCCGTCTGGTAGGAGGATCGAGAGGATCGCGGCTAGCGCGTAGTCCGACGCGTCGGTTTCGACGATAAGGGGTAGGTTAGGTTGCCAGTGTGCGAGGATGGGAGCATGAACGAAGCTGTCCTTGAGTTTGTCGAACACTTCTTGGCACTCCTTGGACCATAACCATGATACGTCCTTTTGCGTGAGCCGCGTCATCGGGAGTACGATTTCGCTATAATTATAAATAAAATGTCGATAGAAATTAGCAAAACCTAAGAAAGATTGAACGTCCTTGACTTTGCGGGGAACCGGCCAGTCAACGATAGCTTGAACTTTGTCTTTCGACATCGTTAAGCCCTCCGGAGAAAGAATATAACCAAGATACTCGACCGTGTCGACACCCCATTCGCATTTGGCGAGGTTCGCGAACAAACGATGTTTACGGAGTTGACGGAGAACCTCGCGGACATGTTCGCAATGAGATTTCTCGTCGTCCGAGTAAATGAGTATATCGTCGATATAGATGATAACATTAACATCTAAAAGGTCAGCGAAAATGTGATTGATGAATCACTGGAAGGCCGCGGGAGCGTTAGTAAGGCCAAATGGCATAACCTTCCATTCATAGGAACCCCAACGGGTCCTGAAGGTGGTTTTCCATTCGTCGCCTTCCGCGATTTGGACTAGATGATATGCGTGAGTGAGATCGAGTTTGGTATAAAACTTAGCTTTCTTAGGAGCGTCCAAGAGATCAGAAATAAGAGGTAAAGGATAGCGGTCTTTCTTGGTGATCTTGTTAAGACCGTGGAAGTCTACACAGAGACGGAGTTTTCCATCCTTCTTTGGAACAAAAAGTACTGGAGCCCTGTGAGGAGAGGTGGATGGTTGGATCCAAAGGATCACGAAAAGCACGTCCGGGAGGTACTTCGACGACTCCGAGAAGCGAAACTCTACTGCAACCTCGCAAAATGCTTCTTCGGTGTCGATACCGTCGAATACCTCGGCTACATCCTTTCGCCTGCAGGCCTCACTATGGCCGCTGACAAGATCCAAGTTATCGTCGAATGGCCGGTACCTCGGAAAGTCAAGGATATTCAATCCTTCTTAGGATTTTCAAATTTCTACCGACGATTTATTTACAATTACAGCGACATTGTTATACCACTTACCCGGCTCACACGGAAAACTGTCGACTGGATATGGACAGCCGAATGTCAATCGGCTTTCGAAAACCTCAAATACGCTTTTACACACGCACCAATCCTTGCTCACTGGGAACCGAACCGGCCACTCATCGTCGAGACCGACGCTTCGGACTATGCTATCGCAGCTATCCTTTCGATTATGCTCGATGACGGTGAAATTCATCCCGTCGCATTTCTTTCCCGCACTCTTAATTCTGCTGAGCTTAACTACGATACTCACGACAAGGAACTATTAGCTATTTTCGAGGCTTTCAAAGCATGGAGACACTATCTCGAAGGTTCCGGAGACCCGATCGATGTGGTCACCGATCACAAAAACCTTGAGTACTTCTCTACCACTAAAATTCTGACCCGGAGACAGGTCCGATGGTCCGAATACCTACATCAATTCAACATGGTTATTCGATTCAGACCCGGCAAACTTGGCGAGAAACCGGACTCTATCACTAGACGATGGGACGTCTACCCAAAAGAGGGGATATCGGCTACGCCCAAGTCAATCCACAGAACTTTAGACCCATATTCACTAACGAACAGTTCACCACTTCTCTCCGAGCTACTTTCCTCGAGGGTCCGATCCTCCGAGCTTCGATTGTTATGGACATCAATGCTTTACATGAAGCCATCCGCAACTCGCTATCGATCGATCCGGAATCGGCACTTGGACTTACCTTTGTTCAAGACTCCACTAAACCTCGATGGACTATGGGTGAAGATGGTTTGTTACGACTCGACAATCGAATCTACGTTCCGAATCATTCGGATCTACGATTGCAAGTATTACGCTACTTCCACGATCATCCACTTTCAGGTCATTTCGGTCAAAACCGAACTCTCGAAACTATTCGACGACAGTACACCTGGCCGAAGATTCGAGATTTCGTACGAGATTATGTTGCCTCCTGCACTACATGCGGAAGAAACAAATCACGTCGACATCGACCTTATGGACTACTCAAACCACTTCCGGTTCCCTTACGACCTTGGGACTCAATCTCGATGGACTTTATCGAGGAGCTTCCGATGTCGGACGGCTACAACTCCATTCTAGTCATCGTGGATCGAGCTTCGAAACAATCCATATTCATTAAGTGTCATACTACGATTACATCCGAACAGTTAGCTGAATTATTCGTCATTCACGTTTTTTCTAAACATGGAGTTCCGAACCACGTAACCTCCGATCGAGGTTCCGAGTTCGTCTCTGCTTTCTTTCGAGCACTCGGGCAGTCGCTCAATATGGAACTTCACTACACTTCCGGATATCACCCCGAAGCTGACGGACAAACCGAACGTGTCAACCAGACCTTGGAACAGTACATTCGTATTTACTGCAACTATCAACAGGATAACTGGTCCAGCCTACTTCCAATGGCTGAGTTCGCCTACAATAACGCACCGAACGCTTCGAGTGGAATCACACCATTCTTCGCCAACAAAGGCTACCATCCGAACATCTCGATTAGACCGGAAGTCGATATTCGATCTGACCGAGCTCACGATTTCGTCGCCAACTTAGACGAAGTTCACTCCTTCCTTCGGGACGAGATTTCGAACGCTCAGAAAAAGTACAAAGACCAAGCCGATCGAAAACGAATCTCCGCTCCAGAATTCCAAATTGGCGCTGAAGTCTTTGTCTTAGCAAAACACATTCGAACCACTCGACCGACTCCGAAGTTCTCGGAGAAGTATCTTGGACCTTTCAAGGTTATCGAACGCATTGGCACTCTCGCCTACAAGATACAACTACCTGACTACCTTTCTCGAATTCATCCAGTATTCCACGTCTCGCAATTGGAACCTTATACTCCAAACCCCATTCCGAATCGTTCGCAACCTCCGCCACCTCCGATTGAAGTCGATGGTGAACAGGAGTTTGAAGTTGCTGAAGTTCTAGATTCGAAGATGGACCGACACTTTCGACGTTGTCCGTTGCGATACTTCATTCGATGGAAAGGATACGAAGGTACCGATGAGGAGTTCTCATGGATTGGAGCTGATGAAATGCACGCCGAAGAATTACTTGAAGAATTCCATAAACGATATCCACTCAAGCCCGGACCTTTACCGGACATCACCGATTAACTTTCGTATGCTTTTACTTATTTCTTTTACTCTATTCTTTCTTCCTTCTTTCCGAACGGTTGAAATCGACCGGGGGGATAAACGCCATGATAGCTTATTGAGCGTTTATCCCTACCCGGAGGTCGACACCGATCGAAATCTTCGGACATCTCAGTCCTATTTAAACTCAAATTTCTTTCTAAGTCCATTTCGGACGTTCTTTCGATTGTTTTCGAACGATTTTTTATTTGATTTACAAAAAGATTTTATTAAATGTCCATAAAAGAATTTAAAGTCCTCGAACGGACTGCAATCGAGATACGGAAACAAGCGATATATATACAAAGTCCAAGAAGAAACCGGCCGCTCATTCCTTCCGGCCCTTTCCTTTTCGATCCCCAGTCCTTTTCACTCTATCTTCCTCGGACTCCTCTTCCTCTTCTTCATCTTCCTGCTCCCCTTCGAGCTTCCGAACGCGAAGGATGAGGTATCGAAGCATCTCCTCCTGGAGTGCTATTCTGGTGTTAAGATCTCGGACGTTGGTCCGGAGATCATCGATAGTCTGGCTGCTTGTCGAAGCAACCGGACTCTCCACCTTGTTCGTTTGCTCCTACGGGGGTAGTCGTCCGGCACGAGCGAACACCGGACCTTTGCTTTTCTGCAACCTTTGCAGGAAGCAGAGCCGGGTCCTACCATTTCGCACTTAAGTGCTTTGAGGATGCACCGGCTGCATCGCGATTGTTTCGGAGAGGGGGAGTGGGGATCGTCATCTTCATTGTCGGAATCGTGGTAGTCACCATCGTCGCCTGGGTTCGGGTCATCGCCTTCGGGGTCACCGGCTGGCACGGCCTACAAGACGTTAAGAAATTGAAAGGTTAATACAAAATCACTCACCACCATCACAGTCCTCTTCCTCTTCTTTCCGACCACTACCGTTGAAGCCTCGCTTACCGGCTGTAAACGAAGTTAGCAAGTCAAAAGCATCATGGGGAATCGAGTACTTACCGAGTGGACCAATTTCTCCTTTTCTTTTCGTTCGATTTGCGCCCGAACAAGCGCCGCCGTTTCCATCCTTTTCTCCATCTCGATCTTCTTTCGATTTTCTTCAGCCGCCTTTTTCGCTGCTTCGGCAGCCCTCGACTCTTCTTCCTTCCTACGCCTCTCCATTTCTTCTTTCTTCTTCTTCTCCTCGGCTTCTCTTTTCTTCTTTTCCTCCTTCTTTCGACGTATCTCTGCCAATCGAGCCTCGGCCGCAGCCTCGGCTTCTTCCTCTGCCTTTCGTTGTTCGGCTTCCCTTCTAGCCCTCTCCTCCCTCTCCTCCTTCTTCTTCTGAATGAGCAGTAGCTCGGCCTTTTCTTCTTCGTCGGACGGGCTATTCGCGCGAGAGTTGTTGGACGACATGGTAGAGAGAGAGAGAGAAAAGTGGGGACTTAAAAATTTTTTCGTTTGGTTCATATACTGCGCCATCATTTACGTACTGATCGATCGATCTCGATCTCTTCACTTTCCACCAAGTCACAGTTCAAGTTCGAGCGCTTGATCGGATCGACTCTGGCGACTTCGTACGAGGCTTTCGAGGGCAAAAGCCTAACAGGGGGATACTGTTACAGGTATGCTTCCGGACCTCCGTACAGAGCTTCCGACTTCGGACGTGGACTTAGGATAATTCATGTTTACTTCCGAGATCGATTGCATCGATCGAGTCGTACGAAGCATTCGTTTATCGAATGCTAAGTATTTCGACTTTATTGTCTTTTCTATTTATATTGATGACGTCGATTTATATTCTTTATTGTTTTTTACTTACAGCTCTTATTGTTATAGATTTAACAATTAGGAATACAGGTATATAAGCTGTAGTATCTTGTACATAGTTCCTCAGTTTAAATATCAACTTAGATTGCTGCTGAACTCCGTCCGGAACTCTCTCCTCTAATCGTTTAACGTTCGCACTATAACCGATCGTTATCCGGACGTCTCTATACTCTTACTCGTCACTCTGAACATTCACCGAACCGTACGACGAAGCGGGGGCACTACCGAAAGTAGTGTCAAGGTTCTAGTTCATCTTTATCATCTTCCGTTGTAATCGAGCTGACCGATTATCTTCGATTACTCCCTTGAGACTTCAGTTATAAACCATAGTCTCGATTCCTACCGATCACTCTCGGATCACTTCGATTCATCCTATCTCTTCTAAGACTCGACGGAACCTCACCGGCACAGTTTTAACAATTCGGAAACGTAATAGAAAGATGGTGAACAAGATGTAGAACATGAAAAGTAAAAGTTTGAAGTTTAAAAACAAAAACTTTGATCGGAAATCAAAAGGAAAGCATCCGAAGATCGGATACAGCACTATTCAAAACCGGAAGCAATGGAACATGAACATGAAGATATTTAAAAAGCTTAATAATGGAAATTAATATATAAAACAAAATCAGAAGCCGGAAAACGAAAGAACATGAATGTAAACACTTCCTTAGTCTGAAAGGTCTCGATCGATGTCCGGATCGAAGCCTTATTCGGAAAAATCGGATTGAGAAGTATTGGAAGCACCCGAAAAGGTTTTGGGCAATGACTGCGAAAATGGTCTCCACCACAATAGAAACGAAGTGAAAGGTTTTGACGACATTCTCGCTCGGATTCAAGGAGCCTACCATCTGGACCCATGTAATCGGGAGGTTCCGAACTCGATTCCGAGCCGATTCGGATCCGGCAATCAAAGAGTGTGCAGAGTGGAAGGAATTGGAAGAATGAGTAGAGTTCACAAGGGAATCATGCGAATAATTGAATTCTGAGTCCGAATAATTGAATGGACCAACATCGGGGTCTGGATTGGTGTAGTAGTCCATCATGTGTCGCAAGAATTGATGATGGTACCTCGGATCAGCTCGACGAATGATTTCGTCCCAGCTGGCAACCTCGGAAGTATCTGAAGCATCATTTGAAGCATTGGACTGCATGTCCGAAGCATCGGAATCAATTTCCGAGTTCGAATCGGTGTATGGCTCGAACGACTCGGATTCATGAGAAGAATTGTCGGAGATATTGTCAGGGAGGGATAAGGCATATTGTACAAAGTCCTGAGGGTCAGAACCGAAAGACATATTGAAAAGGAAGTGAGTGATAACGTATAGAGTGTGTAGCTTGAAATACTGTTAAGGCCATGCAACCGGAAAGGATTACGATCAAGGTTCCGGAGGCTCCGGACGAAGTTTCCGAGTGTGGGAACGGTGGCTGTGACACAAGGATGTACTTGAAAGGGCTACACGGTCCTCGGAAGTATGATGGGACTTCAGCGAAGCTTTCGGCAACGCTCCCTACACGCTATCTGGGTGTCCCTGCGAAGTGCAAAGAAGAAAGAAGTTCCGGAACATCGGACAGAACCGATTGATTGATCCGGACGTGACTAAATGTAATGTAGAAGAAGGATAGAAGGTAACTTTTATTTCAAGCTGGGGAAATGATACTAAACAGTGTACTTAAGTAGTAAATTGTCTAATTGTTAAATAAAGAACAATAAGCAATATAAAGGTTTACCCGAGGTGAAATATAAGACAATAAGGGCGTGGGAATCTCGGACAAATACCTTTCGAAGCTGTCCGAAGCTATCGAGAATAGAATCAAAGATACGGATCTGATAATGAATGTGAAAGCTCCGGAAATGCAAACAAGTCATTCGGTTATCGATCCGGAATTATTCGATTGTTGATTTGGAAGTATTCGATTATTGATCCGGAGGCATTTGACAATCGATCCGACCGGAAGACTGACCGGAAAGGTCCGGCCTAAGTATCAGAATGAATCGACTATCGATTCGATCGGAAGGTTGGTCGATTGGTCTGGCACAGGCGTAACAGACCCCGTCAACCTTCAGTTGATACTATCTCGATCTCGAATGAACTCAACACAGTGTTATGACCATGCCAAGTTCAACTCCCGCGGTCCCGACGATCATTACCCGGTATTTGACTTTACTATTTTCTTCCGTCGCAGAGTTAATCTCCGCAATCTTTTACACTTCAAGTTTATATCCCTCACACCTTAACCGATTCTTTATATATCCTTCTATATCATTCCCTTTATACTTACCCCTTTTATCTTCCACATGTCCGACCATACTATTCTAGGATACTATCGCTTAGCAACCCTTAGGTAGTGATTACAGTATAAAGCTACGAGAGTAGAATAGTTGGTCCTTAGTTTAAATATTGACTTTGATAGCGCACTTTGACAGTGTATACTTTCAAATAGAGTTCAAACTCAAAACCTCACACTAAGTATGATTGCGTGAGTTTCTCCTGCTATCGGAATTACCCTCACCTTTGCTTTCGGACAGCGGCATGTCGGGGACACTATTAATAGTAGCGTCAACGTCCGACTACCTCTGCGTAGGTTCACCAAACCCTCACCGGGATTTATCTCGGTGTTTGGTCTTTTACCCCGCGGACTTATAGTCCACGATCCAACCTTTTCCCTACGACCGTGCATGATCATAACACACAGACCGCACAGTGTAGCAAGGATATTGTCAATAGCAGTATCAAAGGTCCACTCGACTAGCACACTCCTAACACTGAGCTGCATAAACATGTTCAACATCCTTTGAGTATCAATCATAAGTGTACCTTCACTGCTGCAAGATGAATGCTATGTGGAAGGCACCTGCCCCAAGCTTTCTGAGCATCAAAAGCAATACCTTGAGCTGAGCACCTAGTCCCAATACTAGTCTTCATAGTGTCATTGTTTGTGGCATTGTCCATCACAAATGAAATAATCTATGATTTCATTAGATTTTAGCATACAAAACAAATTACATCCAACAAGTCCATACTGCTCAAGCATGCTCCACACAGTTTTTGCCATATTCTCACCAGAGTGATTGCCTATGAGCTCAACAAAATCAATAAGACATTTTTCTGTAATTCACATTACAATTGTGCACTAGAGATGAAGTATGGCTAACTCACAAAGCTTTCCATTGTTATCTATCCAGTGCAATACAATTGCAATGAATGCATAACCATTACTTGAGGTCCATGCATTCAAAGATACAGCAAACTTGGAGAGATTCTCCTGTGAAATCATCAGCTTCAAATGACTCAAAAATGGAAATTTGTACTGCTAGAACTTTCTTCAGGTTTTCCTCAATATTGCTGCCCAATGCTAACACTCACTGTTGAATCATAACAGGACTCAGAATCTTGAGTACTTGTCCACTATGCAAATGGACATAGCACAAAAGCTCCTGGAATTTGGGCTCCACTACTGATGTGAATGGCTGATCACAGGCCACAACCCATTTGGACAGTAATTCCTCGAAACAGGCCTGATTCCATGGCTCCTGTGGAGATTTTAGAGACCAACAACATCAATGACCAAAGAACATTCAAGAAATACCTGCATTACTGTCATCTGTTTACTGAATGCATTTTTTATGTTACCTTTGGTCTGCTCCATGTTTGACTGGTACTTGCAAGCCAGCACCAGTGTCATCTCTTTCTTCCCCTGCACAATCTGGATTTCCTCGGCAGATGCAGTAACCCCTGGCTGAGTGAGATATGAGTACAAGTGCCAGTGGTCTGGGAAATTAACATGAATGCGTTTCTTGACAGCTGTATAAAAGTGGTCAGAATGTTGACTGCCAAATCATAGGTTGTGTTACGCCTGTGCCAGACCAATCGACCAACCTTCTGATCGAATTGATAGTCGATTCATTCTGATACTTAGGCCAAACCTTTCCGGTCAGTCTTCCGGTCGGATCGATCGTCGAATGCCTCTGGATCAATAATCGAATACTTCCGAATCAACAATCGAATAATTCTGGATCGATAACCGAATGACTTGTTTGCATTTCCGGAGCTTTCGCATTCATTATCAGCTCCGTATCTTCGATTCTATTCTCGATAGCCTCGGACAGCTTCGAAAGGTATTTGTCCGAGATTCCCACGCCCTTATTGTCTTATATTTCACCTTGGGTAAACCTTTATATTGCTTATTGTTCTTTATTTAACAATTAGACAATTTACTACTTAAGTACACTGTTTAGTATCGTTTCCCCAGCCTGAAATAAAAGTTACCTCCTATCCTTCTTCTATATTACGCTTAGTCATGTCCGGATCAATCGATTGGTTCTGTCCGACGTTCCGGAACTTCTTTCTTCTTTGCACTTCGCAGGGACACCCAGATAGCGTGTAGGGAGCGTTGCCGAAAGCTTCGCTGAAGTCCCATCATACTTCCGAGGACCGTGTAGCCCTTTCGAGTACCTCCTTGTGTCACAGCCACCGTTCCCACACTCGGAACTTCGTCCGGAGCTTCCGGAACCTCGATCGTAATCCTTTCCGGTTGCACGGCCTTAACAGGTTGCCAATGTACTTACTAGTCAAATTTCCCTGTGAGCTCAATTTTATCTCAATTACTATTTGTTGTCCAAGATAGCACCTATAATACTTGCTACCCACAATTGAATTATTGACACTGTGTTATGGCCATGCCAACTTCAACTCCCGTGGGCTCGACGATCATTCCCCAGTATTTGACTTTACTATTTTCTTCCGTCGCGGAGCTTACCTCCGCGATCCTGTTACACTTTGATTTTATATCCCTCACACTTAGCCAACTTCTTATATATCCTTTTATATCATTTCCTTTATACTTTCCCCTTTTATCTTCCACATGTTCGACCATACTATTCTAGGATACCATCGCTTAGCGACCCTTAGGTAGTGACTGTTACGAACTGACTCTTTTTCAATTTCTTTTTGTCTATCTTATTATACTTTTTCCTTTATCTTTTCCTTTTCTTTCATTTACATACATGTGACAGCCTTGGCATTCTCGCAATGTCAACGCATTTCTCTCATGTCTGTCAGACTGTTGACAGACTGTCATTCCCGCGCTGTCAACACAACTCTCTCATGTCTGTCAGACTATTGACAGATTGACAGTGTGAGAATTCTCTCATGTCTGTCAACCATTGACAGATCGTTGTATAGCCTCACAGTTATGACGTGAGATAGTTCCCATGAGTTCATTTCAGAATATGTATATAAGATAGGGCATTTCTTAGAGTAGTCTCTATCTCTGATCTCGTCTATCCTCCTCTGTAGCTAGACAAGTATCTGAGGGCATACTCCTCCTGCACTATCCATTATCTTTTGATCTATTCTCTCTGTGTGACGCCTGGCTTAGTATAAAAGCTATCGAGTCGCTGACAGAAGATCAGAGATCCTTATCGACCCACCCGTCACGACCCAAATCGTCGACATTTGGTTGGACATTGGACCCCGCTGCGTTATTAAATTTACTCTTTTTCATTTCCTTACTCACCTTCCCACCTCACCTCGTTTCCTCTCCCATCCACTCCCTATTCCCATAGCTCGTCTGTGTTAAGGCCAGCGTTGGCGTAAACACTTTGTTAATACATACCTACATCGAGACACTGTAGTACGGCTCAACCCGTGCTGAGAGGAAAATACTCTCTCTAGTGTGCCTGACTCCTACCAAGGAGTGTAAATCAGGGCTAGCAACAGAACATCGAGTTTCTTCCTCGGAAGATTCGATAGTAGGGACGTTGGAATGCAAAGTTTTCACGCAGATGACTCGAAAGACAACGTTGCGCGAGGAGCGAACGTAGACAGTCTTCTGGATTAACACATAACTCGACACGAGCCTCTACCTCTAAGCACCTCACCCTCCTATCCTGGCGTTCTCATCAAGACCTCAGGATTTTTCACTCCCATACCCATCTCGCTCTCCCTCTCCCGCATCACCGGATTCAACCATCCATTTAGGATCCCCCACGCCCACTCCATCCTTCACCACTGAACTCGGCTCAGAAATGTCTGACCCATCCAACCAATCCATGCATGCCAACACATCCGCTACTACCGCCGCTACTCCCGCCACCTCCAACACCTCATTCTCCCGAAAAACCATCGTTAAAGAACCCGACGTATTTACAGGAGATACCTCCAAGTTCCGAGCATGGCTCCGAACACTCCTTGCGTACATCCATGACCTGCGAAGGACACAGCAGGTCAATAACGATAACGAATCCATCAATGTAGCAATGTCCTACATTCGAGGAGGCAGAGCTGATGACTGGGCGGAAGTATACACCAGTGATCACCAGGATGAAGTCGCTGGTGATTGGAACATAGACTTCGCAGAATTCCTGGAAGAACTAAAGAGTAGTTTTTCTAACGTCTCCCAGAAGAAGGAGGCAATGGATAAGCTGAATCGCATCCAACAAGGTCGTATGAAGGCCGATGACTTTTTCAAGGAGTTCGAACTCCTGTTGAAGGAAGCGGGGTACGACAAGAGAAGCGAATATGTTCTTCAGTTGGCTGAAAGAGCAGTCAACCCCAACATCATGAGCGATCTAGTCCGTACGAGGACAGAGGAGTTTAACAGCTACGATGAGTTAAAGAAACTCGTCACAGCCAATGATCTAATCCGCCGCCGCTACGATGAACAGAAACGCGGATACAACAACATGAGCTGGGGTAACAGCATACAAGGACAAAGTCGTGGTCAAGGATCCACGCAACAAGCCTATGGCAGGCAAGAGCAGAAGAGATGGGAAGGGCCTCGAGCGGTAGGATCTACCCCCATAATAGCAAGACGCGATGGGTCCGGGACGACCTTTGGAGGTTCGGGACGACCCATGGACCTGGATCGAGCAAGGGTAAATGGCCTTTGCTTCAACTGTGGCGAAAAAGGCCACATTAGTAGGAACTGCCCGAAGAAGAACAAAGCCGTGGTTCGTAGCGTAGAACTTATGGATTATAGCAGCGAGAGAACGGACAACGTTAGTGAAGAAACTAACGTAAATAGTGTAGATGTAGTACCAGGGTTACCAGCTGGTATGGACATGAATTCATTCACCGCCTGGGTGAATAGTATGGGTTTTATAAGAGCTCCCCAGTAGATATAGGTCTGGTGGAGCATTCTAAATTAAATACTTCGGACATAGTAGATAGTGGACTTGATTTCACAATCAAATATAATAATGTAGAAAAACACGCTTCTGCATTTACTCATAAAAAACCCGAAGTACTTAAAAAACCTATACGATACGAACCCGGCACAGCAGAATGGACTGCTCAAAGGCTCAAGGAAGGGGAACTTCCAAAAGCCGTTGGACTTTTAAGGACATGGGTACCTTCCTCGCGAATAAGAGAAGCTTCGGAGGAAACCGTCATGGAAATACGAGCATTGAACTGGAAAACAGCAGTCGAAGCTGTTAAGAGTCTCGCAACAAAGAAAAGCTATGTCCGTGGAACACACGGAAAAAGCTTGAAACTCCCAGTCATTGTCGAAACACTAGAGGACAACAGGCAAATAGTTACACAAGGACTAGTCGACAGTGGAGCCACAGGTTCATGCATTGACACAAACTTTGTAAAACGACATAGGATTGTAACCAAAGATTTACCTATTCGAATACCTGTCTACAATGCTGACGGTACACTCAACGAGAATGGCTCAATAACCAAATACGCTGAAGTCCGTGTACCTATCGGAGACCACTCGGAACGAGTTCAGTTTGGCGTTGTCAATCTTGGAGAACAACACATCTTCCTAGGACTAGATTGGTTGCGACATCATAATCCAAGTGTCGACTGGGTTAAATCAGAAGTTACTTTTGACCGATGTCCGACTCGGTGCGGATATAATCCTCACTTTTGGATGCCTGAAGACGTTCAAACAAGAGCGGTACTTGAAGACGGCGAGAGACTTTTCGTGTTTGATTGGGATCGATATGTACAAGAACAGGTAGATTCCAGGAAATGGACAGAGAAGAAGGCGGAAGAAGAAACACGAAAACACTTCGACACTTCCACTCCGTATATAAACAAATACCCGGATGTTTTCAGTCAAAAGGAATTTGATCAATTGCCACAACGACGCCCTTGGGATCATGCAATCGAGTTAACACCTGGTTCTAAACCACTCGATTGTAAGATATATCCTTTGAACCCGAAGGAACAAGAAGCGTTGGATGCATTCCTTGAAGAAAACATTCGAACCGGACGAATTCGACCCTCGACATCCCCGATGGCCTCACCATTCTTCTTCATCAAAAAGAAAGACGGTACCCTTAGACCAATACAAGACTATCGCAAACTGAATGAAATGACGATTAAAAATCGATATCCACTCCCTCTCATTCAGGAGCTTATTGATCAATTGAAGGGCGCTAAGATATTCACAAAGATGGACATTCGATGGGGATTCAACAATATACGGATCAAAGAAGGAGATGAGTGGAAAGCCGCGTTCAGGACCAATCGAGGATTATTCGAACCAACTGTTATGTTCTTTGGATTAACCAACTCACCAGCGACGTTTCAAGGATTCATGAATCATATCCTTCGAGATTTGATAAATGAAGGACATGTTATAGTCTACATGGATGATATACTCGTGTTTACAAATGACTTGAAAAGTCATCGAATAATTGTAAACCGAGTCCTTGATATTCTTCGAGAACACAAACTCTTTCTCAAGCCTGAGAAGTGTTCTTTCGAGAAAACATCTATAGAATACCTTGGAATAATCATTGAGAACGGAACAATTCGAATGGACCCGAAGAAGGTCAAAGCTGTACGAGAATGGTTAACCCCATTGAAGAAACATGATGTCCAACAGTTCCTTGGCTTCTGTAACTTCTTCAGGCGATTCATTCGAGGATTTAGCAAAGTTGCCAAGCCATTGACAAAACTTACTGGAAATGCAGTCTGGGAATGGACAGTGGCCCAACAGTATGCATTCGACGAACTCAAGCGTCGAATCTGTGAAGAAGTAGTCCTCCTCATTCCCCGAAATCATGGAAAGTTTAGACTTGAAGCTGATTCATCTGACTTTGCAAATGGTGGTTGTCTCTCTCAATTTGTCGACGGAAAATGGTGGCCTGTAGCATTCCGATCTCGTTCACTCAATGAAGTTGAAAGAAACTACGAGATTTATGACAAGGAATTAATGGCAATTATGGACTCGCTCGATGATTGGCGTCAATATCTTCTTGGAGCCGAAGAACAGATTGAAATCTTTACAGACCACGCAAACCTACAGTATTTCAAGAAACCCCAAAAGCTAAATCGACGACAAGCTCGATGGGTTCTTGAACTTGCGGAATATAATTTTAATCTAGTTCATCGACCAGGAAAGACAATGACAAAAGTTGACATCCTGTCAAGGATGACAGGTCTTCAGACGGGGGAAAAGGACAATGAGAACATCGTCCTTCTAAAGCCCGAATTTTTCATTCGCGCCCTTAATATCTCCTCACCAGAAGATGTATTCCTGTCAGAAATCCAAAAGAATCGAAACCATGTTGATCGACTTGTAAAGGATAACCTCGATGCCAAAAACCCTGAGTGGAAAGAAACTGAAGGGATTATTGAGTGGAAAGGACGAATCTATGTACCGAAGAACAGAGTACTTAGGTCCAAAATCCTTACTAAGTACCACGATTCACCACTTGCAGGACATCCTGGACAGTACAAAACAGCGGAACTTGTCACTCGTGATTACTGGTGGCCAGGAATTACTCGAGATGCTGGAAAATATGTGGAAGGTTGCGAGAAGTGTCAAGCGACAAAGTCTCATCGCACTCGACCCATTGGACATCTTCATCCTCACACCGTTCCAACTGAACCTTGGCAAATAATTGGTACTGACATGATTGGAGAACTTCCTGAATCTGGCGGTTACAATGCGATTGCAATCTTCATCGACCACTTCACAAAGAGACTGAGACTTGTACCAACCCATACCACAGTCACTTCAGAAGGAATGGCGAAGATTTATCGAGATTCCATCTTCTCCACCCATGGACTTCCACGCAAGATAGTTCATGATCGAGGACCACAGTATCACTCGAGGTTCATGAAGGAACTCTATCGGCTGTTAGGCATTGAAGCGAACTTTACTACGGCATACCATCCACAGACAAACGGTCAATCGGAGCGAACAAACCAAGAGATCGAACAATATCTCCGTTTGTTCATTAATTACCAACAAAATAATTGGCACGAATGGTTACCCTTAGCAGAGTTCAACTACAATGACAAAGTTCATTCGGCAACGAAAGTTTCTCCCTTCTATGCAGATACAGGAAGACACCCGTATAAAGGCACGGCAACTCAAATGACTTCGGACAACCCCTCAGTACAAGCTTTCGTAGATGGAATGAAGAAGATACGAAAGGAAGTAGGATCAGCTTTAGAGAAAGCAAAGGTAGAGATGAAGAGGCAGTATGACGGAAAGAGGAAGAAGGGTATAGAATACAAGGTTGGCGACAAGGTGTGGCTAGAAGGAACCAACCTGTCGGTAGATCGCCCAATGAAGAAATTAGGTGACAAGAGGTACGGACCGTTTACGATCCAACAGAAGATAGGTGCCAGCTCCTATAAACTGGAAATCCCACGTACATGGAAACATGTACACAATGTCTTCAACGAAGTTCTTCTCACTCCATATAAAGAACCTAGTTTTCCTACACAACCCCGAAACACACGCCCGCCTCCTGTAGTTGTAGGAGGAGAAGAAGAATTTGAAGCAGAAGAAATCCTTGATTCGAAGAAAGTAGGACGAGGAATCAAGTACAAAGTACAGTGGAAAGGATACGGTTCACATGAACAGACCTGGGAACCGCGATCAAACCTCACAAATGTTGACCAATTGCTCAAGGAATTCCATGAAAAGAATCCGACGAAACCAAAACCCGCAATATTTCGTCGAATTGAAATCCCTATTTCCTTGTTCCCTACAGAATTGTTTCGTCCTCTTCCTCTTGCCGACACAGAACCCAATCCCGCTTCACTACCCTCCGAAAACTTTCTTTTACAACAAGCACATCGTGGAACTCGTGCCCTAAGGAGAGGGTGATGTTACGAACTGACTCTTTTTCAATTTCTTTTTGTCTATCTTATTATACTTTTTCCTTTATCTTTTCCTTTTCTTTCATTTACATACATGTGACAGCCTTGGCATTCTCGCAATGTCAACGCATTTCTCTCATGTCTGTCAGACTGTTGACAGACTGTCATTCCCGCGCTGTCAACACAACTCTCTCATGTCTGTCAGACTATTGACAGATTGACAGTGTGAGAATTCTCTCATGTCTGTCAACCATTGACAGATCGTTGTATAGCCTCACAGTTATGACGTGAGATAGTTCCCATGAGTTCATTTCAGAATATGTATATAAGATAGGGCATTTCTTAGAGTAGTCTCTATCTCTGATCTCGTCTATCCTCCTCTGTAGCTAGACAAGTATCTGAGGGCATACTCCTCCTGCACTATCCATTATCTTTTGATCTATTCTCTCTGTGTGACGCCTGGCTTAGTATAAAAGCTATCGAGTCGCTGACAGTGACTACAGTATAAAGCTACGAGAGTAGAATAGTTGGTCCTTAGTTTAAATATTGACTTTGATAGCGCACTTCGACAGTGTATTTCAAATAGAGTTAAATCTCAAACCTCACCCTAAGTACGATCGCGTGAGTTTCTCCTGCGATCGGAATTACCTTCAACTTTGCTTTCGGACAGCGGCGTGTCGGGGACGCTATTAATAGTAGCGTCAACATCCGACGACCTTTCCGTAGGTTCACTCCACCCTCACTGGGATTGATCTCGGTGGTCGGTCTTTTACCCCGCGGACTTATAGTCCGCGATCCAACTTATCCCTACGACTCGTGCATGATCATAACACACTGATCTCATTATAAAAATGCCAAATGGGATGTGCCGCCTTGTTATGACCATGCAAAGTTCAACTCCCGCAGTCCCGACAATCATTCCCCGGTATTTGACTTTATCTTTTTCTTCCGTCGTGGAGCTTACCTCTGTGATCCTTTTACACTTCACCTTTATATCCCTCACACCTTAACTGATTCTTTATATATCCTTTTATATCATTCCCTTTATACTTACCCCTTTTATCTTCCACATGTTTGACCATACTATTCTAGGATACTATCACTTAGCAACCCTTAGTTAGCGATTACAGTATAAAGCTATGAGAGTAGAATAGTTGGTCCTCAGTTTAAATATCGACTTTGATAGCACACTTCGACAGTGTATCTCAAATAGAGTTAATCTCAAACCTCATCCTAAGTACGATCACGTGAGTTCCTCCCGCGATCGGAATTACCCCAACTCTGCTTTTGGACAGCAGCGTGTTGGGGACGCTATTAATAGTAGCGTCAACGTCTGATGACCTCTCCGTAGGTTCACTCAACCCTCACCGGGATTTATCTTGGTGTTTGGTCTTTTACCCCGCGGACTTATGGTCTGCAATCCAACTTATTCCCTACGACTGTGCATGATCATAACAGTATATTTAAACTGAAACCCGGCACATTGTATTCTATCACCTTTCACTTCCTTTTTTCTACCTAAAATGGTCAACACCAGGAGCAGACGTGCTCGTACCAATACCAGATTGAGATAACATTGACTAAAGATCAACAGGATCAAACAAGGTTTTAGAGAGATAGAGAGTAAGTCAAGTATGACATTGGAGTCATACCAATTCGATAGGATTATATCCGAGTTGAATTGAGTCATACCAAGTTGATGATAATGTAAAGGTCAATAGGAGTCAATCCAAATTGATATTAGTGTACAGAGGAAAACAAGGTCAAACCAAGTCAATATTAAACTAGAAGGAAGGGGTTGTATCAGGTCAATATTAAAGCTAAGGGCTTCTACCTATGTCGGTGTCACAAAGAGGTGACGATGGCGGCAAGATGGAGCGGAAGCGGACAGATACTGATCCCAATGACAAAGTTATATTCATAATAAATACTGAGAAGTAAGTAAAGACATACCTGATCCCAACGACAAAGAGGTCAAGATAAGGGATCAGGTTGTGGGGGCTGGCTTATATATACAAAGGTAAGGTACGGGAACCATGATGTCATACTGTATAGTTCAGGAACAAGGAATGGACTGGAAGGTTCCGGATCGATTATGATAGGTAACAGTGATGGAATGATGTATTGTAAAGAAAAGGAAAATAATAGGGGCGGCTCACTTCATGACATTACCCCCCTCCTTATGACCATTGCCCTCGATGGTCAAGCCTTCGCCGCCCGGGGATGTTTCTTGTGGAATTTTCGGACTGTAGCTGGCGCATGTTCCAAATTTTGGGCCGGTTCCCATGAATTATGCCCTGCATCGTAACCCTTCCACTTCACCAAATACTCTAACTTCTTCCATCTAACCCGACTATCCAAGATCTCCTCCACTTCATACTTTGGTTCGCAGGTTCTTGATTGGTGGAACGTATACCCTACCTCGATGATAGACCAATCCATCATCCTCTTCCCATTCCGCAATTCCATTGGCCAAGCATTGAAGGCCATTCCTCCGCAGCTCTTCTAACCCTTCCAGTACCTCCACCTCCCTCTGTGATGCTTTCCGGATACGATCCTCTAGCGGGTTCTGTAGTGAGTTTGCTGCAATCTGCACAAAGTGAGCTGGTTTTGGGACCGTTTGTTGTTGGTTGTCTTCGCTGTCCATCACTTGGTGTGTTGCCATACGGGAAAGGGCGTCAGCCTGTGTGTTTGTTTTCCCTGGGCGGTGAATAAGCTGAAAATCAAACCGGGATAGCCATAGTGCCCATCGTGCTTGCCGTTGACTTAGGTCCTGGGCCCTATTATTTTCCTTTTCTTTACAATACATTATTCCATCACTGTTACCTATCATAATCGATCCGGAACCTTCCAGTCCATTCCATTCCATTCCTCGTTCCTGAACTATACAGTATGACATCATGGTTCCCGTACCTTACCTTTGTATATATAAGCCAGCCCCCACAACCTGATCCCTTATCTTGACCTCTTTGTTGTTGGGATCAGGTATGTCTTTACTTACTTCTCAGTATTTATTATGAATATAACTTTGTCGTTGGGATCAGTATCTGTCCGCTTCCGCTCCGTCTTGCCGCCATCGTCACCTCTTTGTGACATTAGGTCAAGATCTTTTACTGCACTGATAACCTACCGATTGGGTTATCCTTGCAGGATCTGTTTCCACCACGTCTACCATCAACTGCTCCGCCTACCCGCACGCCTTTGACACTAAAGACCGAACTCACATCCACCGCCCCCCGAACCAGAACTGGGCTGATTGTAGTTCTCAACCCTGCCCCCACGCCACTGCTAATTCTATTAGCACAGAAGCCTCCCTTAGTGACGGGACACAGATCATACCTATCACTGCCACTACCCCCGTTCCAGCCACTCCTCCACCAGCCATGTCCAACCCCACCCCAGTTGACGCCAATCAACTCATGACTCAGCTCATTGAACAGGTAGCTCAGCTCACAGCTAACCTACAGAAGGCCACGGCCAGATCGAGCATGAACAAACTGGAGCTCTTCAAGGGCACCAACAGTGCGGAAGCACGTCGTTTCATTGCTCAGATCCAGAGCTGGGCGATGGAACAGACGGACTTGAATAACAAGGAAGAGAAGCTGATTAAGGCAGCCCTGGGATTCTTCTCAGGAAATGCTGCGGACTGGGCTACACCATATCTCTTGGAATTCAGCCATGGAAAGACACCATTCAACGGACGATGGGAGGATCTTGTATGAGCCTTTTCACTCCGGTTCGAATCTATCGATGCAGGTATGGAAGCCAGAAACGCGATCCAACACATCAGACAAGGGAAAGGCCAAACAGTGGCGGAGTTTGCCCAGAAATTCAAGGATATCGGCAATCGGACAGGACTTTCAGATGTCGACTTGAGAGAGCGCTTCCACAGCAGCCTCAATCCTGAGATTCGACAAAATCTCATTGTGGTCAACATTGCTCAGGGAATCGCCCCCACGTTGGAGGAGGCAATTCGACGAGCAATCTCAGTGGACGTGTTCCTACACGACCCCACCATGACAGGCCGTAATCTGGGCACCTCTCACACCCCCTCCCCTCCTTCCAACTCTTACGCTATGGATGTCGATGCGACGCACACCAGCGGGAATAGTAGGGAGAGTTTTGTGGTACAGATGAGGGGCAGATGTTACGGCTGTGGTGCACAGAATCACGAGAAGAAGAACTGCTCGTACAAGGACACAGTATGCCGCTACTGTGGTCAACGAGGCCACCTGGAATCGGTTTGCCAAGACAAGTTCATGGGTTTAGAGCGGGGCCGTGGTAAGCGTTCACAACCCCGTCGACAACAAGTTTCCGCTTCATCCTCAATACCCTTTACCCTGTTCCCAAATGAATCGGTTCAAATTGCCGCCTCCGCTCCCGCTCCTGTTCCTGTTCCCGCTCCTGCTCCGCCGACTCCACTCAACCCCGATCTCTCTACCCAGATCGCTCAACTGCAGGAACTCCTGAACAGAGCGAACGCCATGGCCCCAGCATCTGGATCGCAGGAGGGTTTTTAAAGCGGGTGCCCGTCTCGGCCGCATCGAGAGCACCCGTTAACCAATTTGCTATACACTCTAGTTCCGCGTATGATTCTCTCTCCTCATGTAAAATATCTACCATTTTGGAATTGAATTCCAGTTCATCGCACTTCCGAATCAACGCAGGACTAAGAGGCAGGAATCACAGTATAGCAACTGCGGCCATGATCGACTCTGGGGCCACTGCTCTATTTTTGAACCAAGAATTCGTCACTTGCCACCACGTAAGGACATTCCCACTTAAGAAGCCCATTGGGGTCTTCAACATTGATGGTTCTGCCAACCGGGCAGGGCAGATCACGCACTTTGCACGTTTGGCCCTGACCGTTGATGGGCAAGAACGATGGACGGACCTACTGGTAACTAATCTGGGCAGTGAAGACCTAATCCTAGGGCTACCTTGGTTACGAAAGGCCAACCCAGATATTGACTGGGAGAAGGGACGGCTCTCAGTCAAGCCGCAGTGGGCCACAGTCGAAGAGAGTGCGGAAGAGGGAGAAACCGAGGAGACAATACAGGCAGCTAGCACCCCTGAACCTCCACAGAGTAGGGAAGACCAGGAGGACGAAGAGTCACCCATACACCGAATCCGAGCCAACCGACGAACCCGTCGTGCATGGGTGAAGTCGGGGATTCTACAGGAACAAATGGAAGAGGTCTGGTGCGCCGCAGGTTTCACCTACTCCCAACAGTTGGCGGAACAAGCGCACAAGGCAAAACCTGTGAAAACCTTCGAAGAAATGGTCCCGGAACCCTATCGAGATTTCAAAAAGGTATTCTCTGAAACCGCTTCAGAACGTCTCCCGGACCATCAGCCATGGGATCATGCCATCAAACTAATCCCAGGGGCACCTGAAACAATGCGTACCAAGGTATATCCAACGTCACTAAACGAACAGGGTGAGCTTGACCGATTCTTGGATGATAACCTGCGAAAGGGTTACATATGACCCTCAAAGTCACCACTGTCCTCACCCGTCTTCTTTGTGAAAAAGAAGGATGGTAAACTCCATTTCGTACAGGACTACAGAAAACTCAACCAGGTCACGCTGAAGAATCGTTACCCCCTACCACTGGTTGCAGACATTGTCAGCCGTCTGCAGGGAGCACGGTACTTCACCAAGTTTGACGTTCGATGGGGCTACAACAATGTTCGGATTAAGGAGGGAGATGAATGGAAGGCGGCTTTTGCAACCAATCGAGGGTTGTTTGAGCCCAGCGTAATGTTCTTTGGTCTTACCAACTCTCCAGCCACCTTCCAAGCACTCATGAACTCCATATTTTCAGACCTAGTGGCAGCGGGGAAGGTGGCGGTCTACCTAGACGACATCCTTATCTTTAGCAACGATATACAGGAACATCGACAGGTAGTGCGAGAAGTACTAACCCGGCTAGAAAAACACGACCTGTACCTACGACCGGAGAAGTGTGAATTTGAACAACTGCAGATTGAATACCTGGGACTGGTGATATCAGAAGGGGAGGTACGCATGGACCCGGTAAAGGTAGCGGCAGTCCGCGACTGGCCAACACCAAAGAACCTATGGGAGCTGCGAGGATTCTTAGGGTTTGCTAATTTCTATCGTCGCTTCATACGGAATTTTGCCCGAATAGCACGCCCTCTGAATGATCTGATGAAGAAGGACACGAAGTTTGACTGGGGGACACATCAGCAGCAAGCATTTGACACACTCCGGGAAGCTTTCGTCTCAGCACCCGTGCTGGCTCTTTGGGACCCTGACAGGCTCACTCGACTCGAGGTGGATGCATCAGGCTTTGCAACTGGAGGGGCCTTAATGCAGCTGCAAGACGATGGTCAGTGGCACCCAGTGGCGTTCCGATCGGCCTCCATGCAACCAGCGGAGCGAAATTACAAAATCTACGACCGAGAGATGCTTGCTATCATCGAAGCGCTGAAGGATTGGAGAAGTTTCTTGGAAGGGTCACCACAACCCTTTGAGATCATCACTGACCATGCAAACCTAGAGTTCTGGCACTCCGGCGGCTCACTTCATGACAGTCGGCAGGTCCTTTATACTATGTATGTCACAAAGAGGTGACGACAGTGGCACGGCTGAGCAGAAGCTTGGGCGGAAGCGGACAGATACTGATCCCAATGACAAAGTTATATTCACAATAAATACAGAGAAGTAAAGACATACCTGATCCCAACAACAAAGAGGTCAAGATAAGGGATCAGGTTGTAGGGGGCTGGCTTATATAGAAACAGGCAAGGTACGGGAACAATGACGTCATACTGTATAGTTCAGGAACAAGGAATGGAACAGAATGGACTAGAAGGTTCCGGATCAATTATGATAGGTAAAAGTGATGGAATGATGTATTGTAAAGAAAAGGAAAATAATAGGGGCAGCTCACTTCATGACACCCACAGACTTATAGTCTGCGACACAGTTTGTCACCTATGATCAGTGTATGATCATCACACACTTGTTATCTCTACTTCTGTTCATTGTAACTACTTTAGGATATTTTGTAGCAATACCGGAGATAGCAGACTTAGCATATAAGACTTGCAGTCATAGGTAGAAGCCTTAGTTTTAATATCAAATTGGTACAACCACAATCATATACTCGACTTACACTCTCTCTCCTCTATCTTGTTCAACTCCATTGATATCAAGTTGACACAACTTCAATCTCAAAAAATCCCAACATGGGACATGCAGCATAGCAAGGATATTGTCAATAGCAGTATCAAAGGTCCACTTGACTTGCATGCTCCTAACAGTGACCATTTTTGTCAGAAATGATCTGGGCAAGCATTACTCTAACATATTCATGGTTTTCTTGCTTGAATTACTATTTATCTATAGAATGCTAGATCAACTTCATGAATAACCTCAAGACCATCCAACTATACTTCCTCAGAGGAGTTCATATGTTTTCAGAGCACAATTCTAACAAACAGAATATATTTCTAATCTTGGAGTGTCATCCCAATTGTGTTAAGTCTGACAGCAAATGATTCGAAGAATGCACATGGAAAATAGCTACAGCCTAGTAGCGCGATCAGGAGGGCAGTTAGTTATCCTTGCCATTTGTGAGATCGAGCATAAGTATCCTTGATATCCAGACAGCTTGAACATAAGATCATATACAGCTTGCAGTGGTTATGTCTTTGGACAGAACATAAAAAACGGCAACAGTCACATTGCAACGGCATCAAGCCAACAGGAGACAGTAAGCGAAAGATTGATACTTAATTTGAGCGGTTGCTCAAACAGATACTGGGCCAGTTTTGCTGTGTACAAGGCTCCCTTTTTGTCTGAAAACAAGCGGTGTTGCACTTTGATATTTAAAAATCGAGTTGCAAGCAAACGCCAGAGATAGAACTTGAAAAGAAAAAACCGTGTGGGCCGGACAGAGCCACCTCTGGAGCCTTTAATTTTTCGAGTTCTTGAACACGAATCAACGGTGAAGCCGGACATCACGAACTTCAGATGGCGGTTGTGTGTCATTACTCGGAGGTTGGTGGTCGGTACATAGTTAACTGGTTTTAACTATGACAGTCATTCACGCCTTCCGATTGGTACCCGGACCTTTAAAAAATAAATTGTCGGAGAATTCGCAGCACGTATGAAAAATCACACCTCTTGTGGGCTGTCATCAAGACAGCTGCCCTGATATATATAGTGCGCATAATGGAGAGCCAATGGCGACCTGAAGAAGCACCACATCAGCGAGCATGAACACGTGTTCAGTTCATGCTGGAGTTGGCCTGCCTGCGAAAGGAGCGTCCTGAGTCAACTAGGATATTCGAGGACCGAAATGCTCGGATAGCCTTGGGTGAGAGAAATGTAGCTGAAAGTATGTTATTGTTACTCATGGTGGTCCGCTTTTGTTGGTAGTAGCCTGAATCACGATGATAGAACCTCACCCGCACGGCGCTACGATATTATTTGAAGATCGAGAAAGCGAAGAGATCTTTCTTTTATTTGTCTTTGTCATAGTGATCTGAGCGGTCAACGCCACCAGTCACGAAATTCATATTTTTTGAAGATATTCTTCTGTCAATTGACAAACCACAGTTGCTAGGCACCAGAATATCTATGATTTTTCGTGAAAAGGGGAAAAAGAAGCATTCAAGGGGCCTTGAGGTCTGAACAATTCCAGGGAGATCTCGATATCAATATTGCGGTGCCAGACAAGGAAGGAAGCATTGGACTGGCCTCTGGGTCTAAATACATTTCGAGTTATTGCAGTCAAGTGGCGGTTGTTGTGTGTGTGCGGAAGTTTCCGAAAAAGATTCAGCGACGAGGATAATCGGAATGTGTCGTGTATGACTCGATTAAGCCTTTATGAGACTATATCACTTCGTCGCTAGTAACCAGATGTGTGAAACTTGAAGGTTCATCGCTGGGGCTGGAGTATCACGTATATGCGATGAGAACGAAGCTGCAATGAAGCCGAAAGTCTACGAATAGATCATTGCGGTGCAGTCTAGTGCAGCCGCGGTAACTTGAATGAAGTCGGATTTGCCTACTCAAGACTGTCGGAGATAGGATACTGTCAATGTTCAGAGAGGATTCAAAGACTACGGATTTGAATTTGGTCAGATTGGTTGTTTCGGGGGATGATGGAAAGCCAAGGTGCTCACGACATGTACTTGGGGTAGGGTGTGAGTTCTGTGGATAGGACACAAATATAATTCTGATGCAATTTGATATCTTGGGGTCTAAGTGACCTTGGCCACTTCAGCGCTCAAACAAAACGTAAAGATCATTACACAAAAGTTCCCTTCTTTTTGGTCTTGAGCCGTAGGCATGACCTGTTTAGGGATCATCGCGGTGACAATTCATTTGCAACTTCACGTTTTAATGTCAAAATCATAACCCTGGAGCACATGTAAAGAGAGATCATAGATCATTGTCCACGGTATCATACTCACCTCACCGAAGTCTCCATGGATGTATCTTGCAGTGGACAGAGAAGATGACGATATGCTGACCACATCACAAAGATATGTGCCCTCACCACCAATGGCAGCCACTGGAGCATGGCGGAAGTGCCAACTTGAGAACTTTCCACTTAAGACGAATTTCCGGCGTAGGAAGATGGCGGTAGAAAGCCATTGAGAAAATAAGGTTCAGGATTTGACCAAAAGATTGTGACAATTTCACACGCGTGCAGCCACAGCCAGCCAGCTGGGCCAGCTAGTGCATTTCTTCCTCTACTTGTGTGCTCAACGTATTACTCGGCATTGCTAATAACATCGACCGTTTTCGCAGTAGCAGGTTTTGGAAGTGAAAAGTGGTTTGGGTGACAAGTCGGCTGGTGAAAATTGCTGAGCTCGAAATCGGACTTGAAGAAAGTCTGAGCGGCGCTAGGATTTTAGTCGGAGTGAGTTTCGCGGTCTTTACTTGGACAGATAAATTATTATTTTCTTCATTTCTGTTTTTCGTTGACAATGCTGCTCATCGTTCGCTTCAGTCTCTCGAAATCCGAGCGTTCCGCCTTAGCCCGCAATTTTACGAACCAAAATGACAACCGAACAATCAAAGACGGCCTCACCTGCTGCTTCAGAACATCCTTTTCCTCCTACTGCTAATTCGGCTTCAGCTTCAGTTCCTCCTACATTCTCTCATTTTACTGGTGCATATCCTCCAACATTGCCTCCCGGTTATCCTCCTTTCTTCGCATTTCCTCCACCAATCACCGATGGTCAGCAAGGAGAAGGGAATTCAGCTCCATTACCTTATTCTTTACTGTACCCTCCCGGAATGGTATATACGTTCCCTCCTCAACGTGCGCCATGAACTGCCTGCCTTTATTATGCGTCTGATTCAGCGTTTCTTACAGCAGTTCCATCTGCAACGCCTGCGGTATCGTCGGCATTCAATTCGCGGCCCAAGAGAAGACAAGTTAAGATGGCCGTAAGTGATTTGGTCTTTGGTCTACTCTATAACAGCTTCATTTCATTGTCAGTGCACCAATTGCGCTGCTGCCTGTAAACGTTGTGATGAAGCTCGTCCATGTGAACGTTGCAAAAAATATGGCTTTGCGGACACCTGTGTAGATGGTCAGCGCAAAGAGAGGAAGAAAGGGATCAAAAGAGGACCATACAAACGGAAGAATAAATCATCGGAAGATAATTATGGTTCGTGTGCACACATAGTGCCATCGAACACAGAGCTCACACATACTTGTCAGAATATTCAACACAACCATCTGACGGAGGTGAATGGTCTCAAGGCTCTCCTCCTCCACCGAGTACGGCTGCGACGTCGACGACAATACACCCTGTCGCGCAATTGCCCCCTGTACCTGAAGGTCTCTATCCTATATATCTTCCGCCTGGATATGCTTTACCGGAACCTCAGCCTAATGGAGATGGGTCTACTCCATCTGGTCCCACTCTAGTGCCTTTCTACATCGGTGGTTTTGCACCGTATGGGTATCCTCCCGGAGCAGTCTTCCAACTTCCGCCGCCAGGCACACACCCTCCTCCTCCGCCATCCTCAGAGACAACGACGGTGGAGGCTGGGGCTGTACCTGCAGCTGCCAAAGATTCAACCGAAGTCGTCCTTGATCCCAGCGTGGCTCCAGTTCCAACTCCAACTCTTCCTTCTGAAGCCAACAAGGATCAGACCAAGGGCAGCGATGACATCATGGATCGTAGGCCTTCGACTTCTACTGGTTAGGACTGGTAACTAATTTCCAGATGCTTGTTTCCTACTTTTTCTTTTTCGCAAATCTTTCTTTTCCTTTCTATTACCTTGTGAAATATTCATGGTTTGTTGTCTTGATTTTTGTAATGTTTCGTTTGAAGTTTCTACTCTGTTCATTTTTCTCTGATAACTACTTAACTTGTAAACCCTCATCTATGTTACCAATCAGCTTTGAACTTCCATCCGTCCCTTGTGCTTTTTGACCTTATACCGGGCCTGGTCCACATCCGGACCCTGTTGTTGGTTTAAAAACGCTGGGTGCGCAGATGTATCTTCTTATCCTTGTGTGTTCATTGATGCTATATGGTTTGAACTCAATCAATTTGACCGTTTGTTCTGTACATGATGTAGAACCTGTTGTGATTATTGAATGCCAGTCGATTACTTACACGTATAGCTAATCTTGAGAACTTACTTAGTTGTTAGGTGATGTGTCGTAGTAAGCTCTGACCTCACTGACTGCACAGGCATTTTCCCCCGTTTTCCCGTTTTCCCCTAGTTTGAATCAACGGATTCAGGTTGTATTTAGTTGTATTTAATGACTAGGTAGTCATACGCATCAGCGCTCGACGAGCATTGGCGAAATGTGGAAGCCGCGCCGCCCGCGGTGGGGTATTTTCGCCGTCACATGACTTCGGTCCTCCTTACCAATATTCGTGATGCGCCTCCGAGATTGATTCTGTTCACGATCTGTGCAAACCAACTATAACTTATGCTCACTGATAGTGGTAGCCAACCCCACCTATACATAAGAGGTCTACATCGATACCGTGATTATCGCTGCTCGTCGCATGATCTCTGTAGTCACTGCAGTTGTTTCAGCGGTCTCGCCTTGGTGAGTGGTACATTATTTGATAAAGATTCTTATATTTGGTCCCAAAAATACTCTTCCAAGTCTTCATGCCCAGAATCCCCGAGGTTTGGCCAGCGCGACCATCAAAGATTTCGACTGAATAGTACATACTAATGTTGAATTGTTGCTCAAGAGCGTTTGAAACTGCGGTCTTTCAGATGCTAGAAATTTTTTCAGTTAGGCACCAAGGTACCGGTGCTCACATTGTCTTTCTGCCTTCAGTGAGTGTATCTATCAAGCACCTTAACTGAAGCATCAAGTTGAATAGTTTCGCCCGATCTGTATATCCTTGCGGCATAAATATGATCCGATGTGGAATCGACACTCTTTTGGCAAGAGCAGGTGTTAACGGTCTATTGACGTATGTAGCATTTTGAAGTTGCACCGTTTTCGTTAACTTATACCTGTGTATATCTTGATAGATTCAAACAACTTGACAATGCGTTTCAAGTGATGCTTGTTTATACTCAGTAATTAATTCTTCAATCGCCCAAACCTTATTATGGCAATGTTATAAAGGTATAAAGTAGTGTATACGGTGATACTTTTGTTCTCGTATCAGCACCTTCACTGTACTTCCACGATCACATACCATGCCTTCTCGTCAACAAAGCCCTACCACTGCATCTACTGGCTCTTCTACCAAAAAAGCAGGCCACCAGCGGAATCCCATGGCCTGTACCAATTGTCGCGCTAGAAAGATAAAGGTCGGTATCTGAAGTTTGCAAAACCCACTTCGGCTCATCATTTGACAGTGTGATTCAAACAAGCGTTACCCTGACCATCCTTGTCAGCGCTGTGTTAACAGAAAACTAGTTTGCGAATATGTGGCAATCGCCCATGCTCCTCCCAACGATACAAGAAGTCGATCCGGCTCTTTCAGCTCCGCAGTTTATCCCTCTCCTTTACTCCACGACTCCAACGGAAAACCTCATGCTGCAACCAATTCTCCCCATATGCAAGCCCGGTACTCACCTCTCTCAACCTCTCTACATTCACGTAGTTCGTCACGGTCTGATCCCTACGTCCATCCGTTCGATGCTTCCCAGTATCCTTCCTCGAATAGTTCTTATTCTGATTCATCATCGGGTATGGACAGCCATCTCTCTTCGCCATTGTACGGCTTCTATGGCCCCTCAGAGAATTTTGGCGACTCCATGATGCACAGTGGGTCTCAAATGGGCCACATGCCCAATATTGCCATGTCATCCACGCCACAATATGGCAATTTCAGCTCTGGAATGCCTGGGATGGTGTTGAACTCGTTGCCTGACCAAAATCATTACTTCAATCGAGATCCAAGCTATGCTGACTGGAACACGGCTCCAAATGCTTCTCAGGGGCATTACGGCGCTGGGTGTGTACGCCATTTCATGATATCCATTGATGATTTTGACGTTCTGCATCAAAGGTGTCTTTGCTCAGGAATGCAGTGCACATGCGGAAATCGCAGGTTCTATTAATTCCTGCAGAATAACGTCCGGAACTCCCTGGGAGTCTCAAACAAATTGCCATTTGAATAGCAACGTTATTGGGCTTCTGGTCACCTAGGCATCTGGGACTATCTGGGATACGTTGTATCTTCTTGCCCATTGAATGGGAACTTCCACGTATCATGGGTTTGATGCCTGAGCCAATTCCATTGGCTCGTGAAATAACTTGATCTTCTCCGATTTCTTTGCCATTTGATCTTTACTGTTACTTTCTATGCTTGGGAACACATTTGTGACCTAGTGCGTTCCGGAATTTCATCAATCGTACTCGCATCAATGCGATACTTCAGACAGCTTGGGTTTGATGTCAGCATTCTCCGTCTAGGCCCATCTCACATCGTCTGTATATTTGTTCAATGCTCACACCGGCTTATCGGGGTCCTTGGAGAAGGACTGTCATGTTGTCACCGGAGTTCTGCATACATCTGTCGCTCTTCACATACACGTTCCTATCCTGTTCACCCGGAACCGAACTCTCAGCTGTTAGCCTCCGTCGTTTAAGGCATTTGTGCTTTTTGCGGCGATTTTTACGGCGGTTTTCTCAGCGGTCCGCATCGTGGAGGAGCTCGGGGATGGAACGCCAGGTTCGGGCTGCGCAAGATAGTTCCCGAGGAATATCTATTCCAGGCCTGGTCCATCCAACAGCAGAACAGGACGTGAGGATTCATGTCCTTTCACGTTAGGCCCAAGTTATGCCTGCCATACGATTGATCTGGTTGTCTACGAAGGATGTGTACACTCATTCCAGTTGCATATGGTCGATAGAAAACGTTTACTGAAGGTCAGGTCACCCTCTATATTTATTCGCCAAGTTTCCCACTGTTACTCTCCCCTGCTTTCATACATTGTCGTTCGGTGATAGATGTACTTTTAATCTGGGTCCTTATAATCTCTATTTACTGCTACATAGATACTCCTGCTAAGTGAAATGTCATTCCAAGCTATTGAACGTATCATGATCGACGCGCTCAGTGTCAGCGGAAAAGATAAATTGAGCCTCCCAAACTTCGAAGCTGTTGAGCTGCAGACTAGATTATTACCGCCATTTGCAGGAAATACGCTACATATCCGCCAAGCTTCCAAACTAACTCTCAAAATGATGCTTACTACTATCAATGAATATTTAGTTCAGTAGTGATGGTACAGCCTAAGAGTCTCGGCTCATCATTTCCCAAGACATTGCCCAGTAAAATTTCTTACATACAGAGCTTTGTCTGATGAATTCTTCCAACACAATCAACGACTTGGAAGTTGGGGGGAAATGTAGTATTTCCGGCATCATCTCGGCACCCTGACGTAATCCGGGCAACGGCTCGAAAATTTCTGTGCAACTTTAAGCTTGTGTCTTCACCCAGAATCATACACTATGTCTACTATTCGTGCTCTCCGTCAATTCACGGCTGTGTCTTCGCGCGCAGCGGTCCTTCGCTCAGCTTCGTCTAGCGTTCGAGCCCGTTTAGTTTCTGGCAAGTTGCCTTCGAGGGCGTTTTCTGTGTCTGCTAGGTCTTTCGGACAGGGAACGGGTGAGTAACGTTATTTCCTGACTTGGCCTACTTTACTGAACTACGTTTTTCAAGCTGATGTAGCTCTCTCAAATAAGCTGTTGGAGGAGACGAAATACGAGAAGGAATCTATGGCTGAATTGTCCAAAGAGCCCGAGTTCTTACAAGAGTTCAAGGCGCAGGGTAAATGGCAGGCTAGTACACTTTTTTATACCCCAATTTCGTTTTTAATATATCTTCTCCTAGATTGAAGATACTCCGTTGAATGACGAAGTATTGCTGACCAGGAAGTTTGGGAACGAAAGGTAAATTTCTACCTTGTATTCAAATTGCCGTTCCTAAAGCCATTAAAACGCCTAGCCTTCGTCTTACTTTCTCTATTGTTGACATTCGCGGGGAAAACGAAGAATTTGATAATGAAGCAGCATCCGAGGAAAATGATGAGGACAATTCACAAGAGGAGGAAGTTCTGAATACTTACCCCATTCGCGCGTCGCTCACTGTAACCAAGGTGTGTGCATGCTATTTCCATCTTGATTCTGGATTTTGTTCATCTCATTTGAATGTTTGTAGTCAAGCGCTCCTGGTTCCCTGGCTATCGACATGATGTGTCAAGAAGGCCAATTCGTTATAGACAACATCACCTATTATAAAGAAGGTAGCCTTGCCACCGATTTAACGGCAGAGGCTGATTGGAAACGAAGGGGAATCTATATGGGCCCTCAGGTTTGCTTCATCTTTATTCCAGGCCAATTCTCGCTCTAAATGATACTTTCCCGTAGTTTGACACACTTGACATTGGTCTTCAAGAGGAATTTGATAAGTTCTTGCAGGAGCGCGGGATTGACCAGTCACTTGCCTTGTTCATCCCAGAATTCGCTGAGCATAAGGAACAACGGGTGAGTTTTTATATCGGTTCCATTTCACCTCTGTTGCTCAATGTGCCTGCAGGAGTATGTGGGATGGCTTGAGGGTGTTAAGAATTTTGTTGATGCGTAAGGACCATCCGTGGTCCATGGGTCGACGTCCATCTGCCTGCCCCTACCCAAAAAAGGACCCTGGTCCATGCTTGCTTATTCTATCGCATTCTTCCGCATATTCCAATTCGCATGTATCATACACTCACATCCGTAATATCATCACCACTCATACGTGCACTTCGTTTATGACGGCTTGTCAGCCCAAGTTGGTTTGGTCCAAGCTTATGAAGGATGTTTGATCCATGAAACTCCGCGGGGCGGTCGAGTTGAAAGAACTAACAGGGTCGCAAATTGTAATGTACGTGTTGACCCGACTGTGAACAAGGAAGAATTAGGAGGAACAAGGGAGAACAAGGAATTACCGATGCCCGATGCCCGAGGTTTCCTGAAAAGGATGGAAAGCGCTGGAACCTTCGATGAAGGTCCATGCTTATAATGATCTTATGCGTGTTCGGTCAAAGCGCCCAAAAGGCCACGTATGCTCTGACAATTGTGCTATTGTAATGTGGCTCTGTGCAACCGCTACATAAATGGGCACCACTCCGCTGGTCGTTCTCCAGTCTCCACCAATCCTTTTCTGATTATCTCTATATCATCCACCTTCATCTCGTTTTCCCTCTCAAACATGTCTTCTGTATTCGAGATCACTGAACCAATCGCTACTCATCCGGCCCCGGCCTTGTATGTTCCCGTGCACAAGCGGACTACAAGTCGTGGTGGCGCTTCTAGTAGGTCTACTACTCCCACTAGCGAGCATGAGTCCAGCATAGGTACGGCATCCCACAATCTCTATGCAGGATTTGCTCGATACTGACTGTATTCTTGATCTTAGAATCATCTCTACTCCCTATTTACTCGATTCAGGATCTTCTCATGCTCGCGGAGTCTCCCATGACATATTCTTCTGCTGAGCAACGCGACCATCTGAAGGATGTTGCTCCTGAGATTCTTCTCGGCCGCAGGCAGAGAAAGGCCCTTGAACACCAGCGACATGTAAAGATTCATGTTCCTGTTGCTCGAGAGGTGGACCAGAAGGAGAACACACCTTTCAGGTCTGGCGAGCGAAGCGTGCAGAGACGCTCCGTTCGACAAGGAAGGCTTCCAGAGAGACGGAGGCACGCGAAGAACATGATAGACGAAATGAGTTGGAGGGCTCCCAGGATGCGGACGATATCTTCTGCGGGATCTCCCTTGCCACTCGTACCTACCGCGACGGCATGAACAACGAAGGATGAATGATTTGACGGTCCTTGGGGCGGCTGTACTACTATACTATATATACGCAACGTTGCAGTGTGCGCGTTGACCTTAATTCAATGTAATGCCGTCACGTTCAATCTAGTATACGACCAACTCGAGAAGCTTGTGAAATACATATCAGACGTGTTTACGAAAAATTTGAGTAAATTCAAGTTCGAAGATTGTTATATGTATCCGTATCGAAGGTAAAGAACGGTAATAAGAAAAGACAATGTATTGTGCAGTTCGAGAGCGTCCAAGTTCACAGCGTATTGAGAATCATTCTTCGTTAGTACTGGAAAGAGGTTAAATTAGCCAATCACCAGGGTCTTCGTAATAGGCCTCGACCTACATCTCTAGAGTTCGAATGATTATCGGCATGATTTACGATAACCAGGCCTGTCATAATAGCAGAGAAACCCAGCATGACAGAACTTGCGGAGAGCACGGCATATCGGGCGGACGAGACGCCAGTCAGAAGTGACACGACCACGAAAACGTTCAAAGGAACGCGAAATAGCGAGGAAAGCTGGGAAAGGAAATATTTAAGAACAGATAGATGAAAGGTACACTGAATCTCACTGTCGCCCGGTGTTCATTGGAGATCAGCGTCCCTCGGAGCATCCCTTGAACGGGATAATACATTCCTACGCATGCCTCGAATACACAAAAGCACCAAAAGCGGATCCTTTCATTCCTAGATGTGACACTTGCGGCGAGGGCCAGACCACTGATGGCGCAGACTAGACTACTCAGCTTGGCATGGACCGAAAGCGAACTGTCGTTGGATCTTGGGGACGAAGTGAGATAATGAGAGGTTACGGCGGTGTATAATAAAGACCCAAGCATCATACTGATCATGAAAGCGGAGAAAATGTATCCAAGAGGAAGAGGAGATATATTTGAAGAATGGGAGGCTTCTTGAAGGGAAGGGACCCAAAGAAAGACGAATAGATACATTGAACCTTCAAAGGAGGTTTGTGTTAACCCAAGAATCAGTAAGACCTTATCTGAACGGACGGTCAACAAAATTTGCGAATGCAGTCAACCGAGCCGCACCTTGACGAGCTACTTTCCAAGCTTGTGTCAAACGGCCCACTTGCAAAATACTATCATTCCGCGTATTCGCTTCCGTGGAGCCGAAATTCTCTTTCCACGAACTGGCTATCACAAACCAGGCAAGAACGAGAATAGTGCCGCTCAAAAGGAAAGGCGATCCAAAGTTACTAGTGGAAGAAACGAGCTGATTACTGACAACGCCAGCGCCGGTTGCCACGAGCCCGTTGACCAGGGAAGCACGACCCATAATTCGAGATAGATCAGAATCAGCAAGTCCTGCATTATTTGACGCTGATATAAGCCAAGATTCAAATGCGGAGAAGAGGATGGAGCCAGATATTCCACCGAGCGATCTTCCAATAAGTAATATAGGAAGATACGGGACGAAAATGCAAACGCATGATAGGGCATAGGTAACGCAAAAAGCTAAACAAATTCTCTTGCGCCCGCTGTAAGTTCATTAGGGAGATCCATGACAAGAACTCGAGAAACACGAACTACTGATCAGCCCAAGCACCTATCAGAGGCGCTGTCAAAGCTCCAGAAGAGAATCCGGTGACGAAAAGGAGGGCCACAAGTCGTTCAGGAAACTTGTATTGCTCTCTGTAGAGGCTGTAAACATACGGCCCTTGTAGCCAGTCTGCACCTGGTTGGAATACAAGTTTAGCTTGAACGAGAGTCGAGCTGACCTCAGTGACTACTTGCTCATAACCATAGCGTATACGAAGAGATATTGTCGCGTCAGTTTACCCAGTAAGGTCGCGTTTGAAGCTCTTCCTCCGTCTTCCATCTGTGCTTCAGCTGCATCTCTGTTGACTTTCTTTATTCTTGAAAGGATATGTTCGACAAAGAGAAATAAGGCGCAGCAGGATATTAGAGCTATGAGCTGTTTCTCGTAGAAACCTTGACCCATGACAGTTGCAGAGGAAGAAAAAGTTGGTCGCGAGGTGGCATCGCGGTGGAGTAAAGGTGATAACTCGCCATCGCCGATCAATATTGTGTCTCGAGCGCTAATTCACTGGACTTGGAAGAACAAGACCCCGAAAATTTTTCTAAAATGTCCGAATCAAATTTGAGCTTTGGGTTCCCACAATGTCCGAACTTTGAACAGTCCCCCGGAGCCCAATAGCTACACATAGTAGGACCCTCTGAAATTGTATTCTCAAAAAATTCTGAGGCTTAGAGGTCTTTGGGACATTACTTTGTGTATATAAAGCTTGTACAATTGGAGAACAACTTGTTCTTGGTTGATGGAGGAGTGATCTCATGGTCATCGAAGAAGCAAGAGCTAGTTACACTCTCAACAACCGAAGCCGAATATGTCGCGGCAACTCATGCATCAAAGGAAGCTATGTGGCTTCGTTGTCTTATTGGAGAAGTATTTGCGCCACTCTCTCAGCCCACCACTCTTATTGTTCCCAGCTCTCCCGCACCCCGGACATGAGTCATCTCACGTGTAAGACGAGATGTTTTGTGCATGACTGCGACCGCGGTGCGCGTCGCGTAGCTCCTATTGTACTCATGTATACCATTATTAATTCAAATCACTATTGTCAACCTAACACTATGCCACCACTGACTGAAGGCCCTCCACGCATCTGTGTTACGCCTGTGCCAGACCAATCGACCAACCTTCCGATCGAATTGATAGTCGATTCATTCTGATACTTAGGCCGGACCTTTCCGGTCAGTCTTCCGGTCGGATCGATCGTCGAATGCCTCCGGATCAATAATCGAATACTTCCGAATCAACAATCGAATAATTCCGGATTGATAACCGAATGACTTGTTTGCATTTCCGGAGCTTTCACATTCATTATCAGCTCCGTATCTTCGATTCTATTCTCAATAGCTTCGGACAGCTTCGAAAGGTATTTGTCCGAGATTCCCACGCCCTTATTGTCTTATATTTCACCTCGGGTAAACATTTATATTGCTTATTGTTCTTTATCTAACAATTAGACAATTTACTACTTAAGTACACTGTTTAGTATCATTTCCCCAGCTTGAAATAAAAGTTACCTTCTATCCTTCTTCTATATTACGCTTAGTTACATCCGGATCGACCGATCGGTTCTGTCCGACGCTCCGGAACTTCTTTCTTCTTCGCACTTCGCAGGGACACCCAGATAGCGTGTAGGGAGCGTTGCTGAAAGCTTTGCTGAAGTCCCATCATACTTCCGAGGACCGTGTAGCCCTTTCGAGTACATCCTTGTGTCACAGCCACCGTTCCCACACTCGAAACTTCGTCCGGAGCCTCCGGAACCTCGATCGTAATCCTTTCCGGTTGCACGGCCTTAACAATCTGCTCATCGTCAAAGAGCAAGACAATCCTTTCTGACAGCTTTAAAACTTGCCAAAAATGCCGAGAAGAGGGCAAAGCTTGCAAGCAAAAGCAGCGTGAAGCCAACAAACGCAAGCCAGAGGAGTCAGAACACCCATCCTCTCGCTCAGCACCTGAGCAGCCTCATGAAGTTTCGAGAAAGAGAGGATTTGGGAATTTTGCTGATAACAGTGATGCCGAAGATGACCCGGTAGGTAACGCATAAACGATAGAATCACAATGGCTAATAGTACTATAGGATTCACCTGTCAGCTTCTCGTGTGCAGAGGAAATGTTTCTCGCATTGAAGAAAGAATCAGCCAAGTCGCATTTATCTTTTCACGGCCAATATACTATGCCTATGGACCCTCTTGTGAGCAATAAGGAGCGTGTTCAAATGTCAGCAAGCGAGATTTGGAGGATAACTGGTTTTAGATTTACGTGAGTTTCCAAGATATAATCTGGCTAGGTCTTGATATCTCACTGTGTATCTAGAGTTCGTGATCATCGCAGAATAATTACTGGTCATAAAACACGATATCATTGCTCACAAGATTCTCTACACAAGAAGGCACCGAAACCATCGATAGGCCATGATGTCAAGCATCGTGACACACCTGGAATGGAGCGCTTCCCTTGCAATAGCCAACTCACCATAACATCCCGCTTTATCAACACTCTGGATCACAGTCGCAAGCTTGTCAGTATACGGCTTGAGCATCATGTTTCACACGTTCCATACGAGGATATTTCACTCAAACCTGAAGCGGCTCGCATCATTTGCGAGAGCTTACACTGGAGTACTCCCTCTACTCTTGTGCCGAAAATCCAAGAGTTCTACCCAGAGATTACCGCCAATCAGATCCATTCTGCTTGGACCGTAATGAGCGAGGAGATTTGGAAGAAGGACAAGATGCAGCTACCTTCCGCAAAAGCACTGTTGGAGGAGTATTCTGATGAGGTTGATGTTTTTGAGGCTCTTTCAGAAGATGGCGTTGAGATGATTGCATGGGGAATGAAGGTGACTATACAAAAGCTGGATATCAAAGTGAATGGTGTCGAGATTGCTATGGATGCAACATGTAAGATTAGTGTTTATATCTATTCCTATGCTAAAATTCCGAGTCTGATTAGACGAGACAAATTCGAAACATATGGAACTGTATGCATTGATGTCAGAATTTTACGGTGCAGGCTTTCTGATCAGCTATTGCCTGGTATCAACTGTCGAATCATCAGAACCTGGCAAACGCACCAAAGCAATTGCAAGGTGGCTTACTCACCTTCGCGACTGATACAGGTTGCATCCCAGATATGCACACGTCGACAAGGATATGGCTGAAATTGGAGCTTTGGGCCAAGTTTGGCCATCTGCAAGGGCACAGATCTGCTGGTGGCATCAGCAAAAAGCCATCAAGGAACGGATCACCAAGGCAAAACTTTCCACAACACCTTATGATGCAAAACGTGGGCATGCAGAATTCTCATTCATCGACAAAAACTTTTATCCACCCGGAAGAGCCGATCCAGGGGAGCGGGAAGGTGGAAGAGAAGGCGGAGGACGGGATACCGCCATGGATGAACCTATACCCACCCCGACTAAACCTGATCCAAATGCAATCTTATTCATGCTCCCTCCATCTCAGGTTCCTCTTCCAACATTCCCGCCTAATACCGAAGCTTCTTCTCACGCTGGTTTTATTAAAATCCCACCTCGGAAACCATCTCCGGAGGTAGACGAGGAGATCAACAGTTCAATACGGCGGTTCTGTCCAATTGAACTGCGTGAACATGTCCTCAGTAGGATTGAATCCCACCGACATGCACATCCCTTTATCCCAGGATTTGCGGCTCCAACAGAGGAAGGAATCTATCACTGGGCTGTCAAGCAGATGTATTCATTCTGCAAGGAACACGACTTACCGGAACTCTGGGCGTATTTGTGGGAGAACTGGTATCGATCAAAACGATGGAGATTGTGGGCACGCTCATCAATACCCTCAGAAATCACTATCTTGAAGACAACTATGATATGCGAGAGCCAGTAAGTGTTGTCGTACATTCTGGATGTCAGTTACTCACCAGTATTGATATCCACATCAGCTGGCGTCTCATCAAACGAGACTTCCTTCATCATTTTCACAAGCCCCGACTTGATCTATTGGTGTGGATATTGATATCAAAGCTGGCGCCTAGGTATTATCGAAAATTAGACAGGCTGATGCACCCTATAGCACGGAACTGTGAGCGTTCTTCCTGGCGAAAGATTTTCAAAAAGGAGTGGAAAAGATGCGAGACTGCACCCATTTCCGACCCCAATGAAAGAACAATTGAGTACCGACCTGATGTCAAGCGATGGGTGTGTACCTGTCCTTACATGGCAAAAAGTCGGTTCCTCGTCTGCAAGCATTTGGTTCAGCTTGTCGAATAGGTACCGCCTAGATTCTTCCTTGAGGTTAGGCAAAGTCGGACAGCACCCATATGGTCTCATCCTTCCCTGAGACCCAAGCACATCAGCAGCAAAGAAGGAAGGGAAGATATAAAGGCTTCGAGAGTAAGTGACGAGTGGCCCGAGTCACCTGAAGACTTGGATGCAGACAGTATCTCCCAAGATGAAGATGATGAGGATGAGCAAGCGGCAGTAGATATGCAGCTCCGGAACCAGACATATTGAGAACGGATGGAGCGCCTTATTCGAGACTTTCGCAGCTTTGCCGATGGGCTTGAATATCAAACACAGTTTCGCAATGAGCGTATGTTTGATTCAATTCTTCAGTATGGTGGTGGCTTCCTCTGCATGATGGATGCTTGCTTGGAGAAAGAACGGCGGCAGAATAGTAATACGGGATCCCCAGTGGGGACTTGGGACAGAGGAACTGCCTCCGCAATGTATTATCGTTCATGACCTTGTCGTGACGGAGAGGGAACGTAAATTTTAAACTCTGATAGTTGTATTTAAACTCTAATCACATCGATATCGCTCACGAGGCAAAGAAAGGATGTAATAAACCTTCATTTAAGCTCTATCAATGCACAGCTACATACCGCTGAAACCAAACATGAAAAGCTACAATAACGCGTCTCTGGCGTGGTACAAGTGTTGACGCGTACACGTCCGATGTGCATTCGATGATGGCATGTGAAAGTCACATGTTGAAATCACATGTTGTCCGGGGTGGGGGAGACCTAAGGCTTTTACCACTCTTCACGGCGATAATCAGTTGGCAATTGCTCTTACTCGTGATGGTCACTATCATGCACGCACAAAACATATCAACATTTGTTATCATTTCATTCGCTATGTAATTGAATCTGGATCTATTTGGCTTATCTACTGCCCTACTGAAGGCATGACTGCGGATGTGTTGACAAAAGCTCTTCCAAGCACAAAGGTTAAGCACTTTGCAGGTGCTATGGGATTAACGGCAGTTTGAGGGGGAGTGTTGAAAGGACAAACCACAGACAATAATGGCTGAGACACAACAAGTTCCGTGTCTGAAACTCACCAGTGTCTTGTCTCTGTTTCAACGGTGATCCATCATTTGTTCATCATGTTTCCTAAGACATATCCCCACTAAAAACTGATATATACTGTACCTTGTATTTCTTGAACCTCAGTCTGTTCTCTTGAACTTTGTTACAGTCATGCACACCGGTTGTACACATTACACAGAATGCTTTGCACAAGCTCACATTGTCAAGTCCATCATCAATGTGATGTATCAATGATATGGATCAAGGTAGTTTGCTTCCATGAATCCTATCCACTTATCCTCCTTATCCTGTTGCCACCTCCTTTGGATGGGCTATACATCATACCACCTTCCTAACCTTATTAGTTCATTGTCTTCCTATCGACACTTGCTATCTATACTTTGGTTTGCTAACTACTTTAGTTTATTCCATAGCAATACTGGAGATAGTAGACTTAGCATATAAGGCTTGCAGTCGTAGGTAGAAGCCTTAGTTGTAATATCAAATTGGTATGACTAGAATCCCATACCTGAGTGACTCTCTCTCTCTCTCTCTCTCTCTCTCTCTCTCTATTACCTCATTCAACTCCGTCAATATTGAGTTGATGCTACTTTGATCTCAAATGATCTTAACATGGACCATGCAGCGTAGCGAGGATATTGTCAATAGCAGTATCAATGGTCCACTCAACCCGCACACTGTCATGACAACTAAGTACTTACATCATTTTCTTTCTTTTGTTTCACATGCTCTAGTAATGTTACGACCATGCAAAGTCCAACTCCCGCAGCCTCGACAATCATTTTTGACTTCATTATCTTCTTCCGTCGCGGAGCTTATCTCCACGAGTGTTCATTTTGTTTATTATATCCCTCACATTAACCAATTTCTTATATATCCTTTTATATCTTTTCCTTTGTCTTTTCTCCTTATATTCTCCTCATGTTCAACCATACTATTCTAGGATACTAATGCTTAGCGGCCCTTAGGTAGCGATTACAGTATAAAGCTACAAGAGTAGAATAGTTGGTCCTTAGTTTAAATATCGACTTTGATAGCGCACTTCAATAGTGTAGTGATCTCAAATAGATTTCACTCTCAACCTCACCTAAGTACAATCACGTGAGTTATCCCGTGATCGGAATCACCCTCACCTTTCCTTTTGGACAGCGGCATGTCAGGGACACTATTAATAGTAGCATCAATGTCTGACTACCTCCGGTAGGATTGACCAATCCTCACTGGGATTTATCTCAGTGCTCAGTCTACTAACCCACAGACTTATAGTCCGTTATCCAACCTCTTTCCCTACGACCCGTGCATGATCATAACAGTCTATTTAAACTGAAACCCGGCACACCGTAGTTCATCACTCTTCACTTCCTTTTCCTCCATTAATCTTTATTCACCCAAAATGGTCAACACCAGGAGCATGTTAGGAGCGTGCAGATCAAGTGGACCTTCGATACCGTTATTGACAGTATCCTCGCTATGCTGCACGGTCCATGTTGAGTTCATTCGAGATCGAGATAGTATCGACTGAAGGTCGACGGGGTTGAACGGGGTATAAGAGTGATAAGAGCAAGTGTTATGTGGTTCTTGGGAGTCGTACCAATTCGATATTAAAACTAAGGCTTCTACCTACGACCGCAAGTCTTACATGCTAAGTTCGCTATCTCTGTTATGATCATGCACGGGTCGTAGGGATAAGTTGGATCGCGGACTATAGGTCCGCGGGGTAAAAGACCGAACCCCGAGATAAATCCCAGTGAGAGTGAGGTGAACCTACGGAGAGGTAGTCGGACGTTGACGCTACTATTAATAGCGTCCCCGACACGTCGATGTCCGAAAGCAAGGATAAGGTAATTCCGATCGCGGGAGAAACTCACGCGATTGTACTTAAGATGAGGTTGAGTATGAACTCTATTTGAGTACACTGTCGAAGTGCGCTATCAAAGTCGATATTTAAACTAAGGACCAACTATTCTACTCTTGTAGCTTTATACTGTAGTCGCTACCTAAGGGTCGCTAAGCGATAGTATCCTAGAATAGTATGGTCGAACATGAGGAAGATAAAAGGGGAAAGTATAAAGGAAATGATATAAAAGGATATATAAAAAGTCGGCTAAGTGTGAGGGATATAGAAGCGAAGTGTAAAAGGATCGCGGAGGTAAGCTCCGCGATGGAAGAAAATAGCAAAGTCAAATACCGGGGAATGATCGTCGGGCCCGCGGAAGTTGAACTTGGCATGGTCGTAACAATCTCCGGTATCGCTACAGAGTATCCTAAAGTAGTTACAACAAATCGGAAGTAGAGATAACGAGTGCGGATAGGAAGACAGTGGACTAATGGGGAGAGGAAGGTGTCATGAAGTGAGCCGCCCCTATTATTTTCCTTTTCTTTACAATACATCATTCCATCACTTTTACCTATCATATCCGATCCGGAACCTTCCAGTCCATTCCGCTCCATTCCGCTTCATTCTTCGTTCCTGAACTATACAGTATGACATCATTGTTCCCGTACCTTGCCTTTGTATATATAAGCCAGTCCCCACAACCTGATCCCTTATCTTGACCTCTTTGTCGTTGGGATCAGGTATGTCCTTACTTACTTCTCTGTACTTATTTATGAATATAACTTTGTCGTTGGGATCAGTATCTGTCCGCTTCCGCTCAGTCTTGCCGCCGTCGTCACCTCTTTGTGACAGAAGGCGGTATGGTGTATAGCCCGTCCAAAGGAGGGGCGACGGGATAAGGAGGATAGGTGGATGAGTATCACAGAAGCAGATTACCTGATCCATGTCATTGGTGCGTTGCATCGATGACGGACTTGATCATGTACGGTTGACTGCGCCGGTGCGAAGCGCTACGCGCGATGCGTACGACCAATGCGCATGATCGTAACAGTATCCCCCAATTAGGCTTTCGCCCTCGAAAGCCATACCTGAGTGTTCCAATCTAAAGTCGAAAAAGTCCGGGAGTATCAAATGGATGTCGTTTTGTGAGGGTGAAGTCATGTGATGTTGGTTTTCGAATCGTCGCGTGCGATTACATCCGCTAGCGCATATAAGAGGTCCTGGGAAAGTTGGACTTCAACATTTTCTTCTTTTCCAATGTCTGCTACATTGTCGCCAACTCGCCCCATACGTTCTCCAACCCCGGTCCTCAATGAAGATGACGCGGAACTTCAAGCGTTCCTGGCGGCAGCAAAGCGTGAAGCCCAGGAGAAGTGGGAAAAGCTGCGGGCGACGAAAGCTTCTGGGGTGGTGGAGAAAGCAATAACAGAGGGAGAGGAGGTCGTCAGTGTGGAGGTGAACGTCAAGAAGGACATTGATGATGTAGTCGGGGGAGAAGAGGAGGTCGTTCTGAAGGTGGAGCCTAAGCCTTGTAAGGTGGTCGCTAAAATGATTGCGGGGATGCCTCGCAGTCATGAGATGATTCCCGTAAGTCCTACCCTTTGTTTCACCGGTGTACTCTAACTGATGTAGGTTATTCCGGTCCTGAAGAAACAACGAATCGAGCCTATGGTGGCGGAGTCGAGCCACAAGAAACGCAAGGTGGTCCAGGTGAGTCACGGTGATTCGTATAACGCTTATCTAAGTTCTTCCCCTAGTCTCCGGTTGTGGTCGACACAGATTCCGATTCCATCCCTGTCCCATTCCCCCGTCCTTGCGAACAATGTGTCCGGGGCGATCAGGTCTGTCGGCCGCAACCCAATGCTCCTAACGCGGTCGCCTGCGATAGGTGCCACATTGCGAGGCAGAGTTGTTCTTTCCTTCGGAAGTCAAAGAAAACGCGGGTTCGATCCCCGCCAAGTGAATCCGACCGCGAGGAGAAGAGGGAGTTGCGTCATGCGATCGAGGAGCTGACGGTTCAGGTTCGGGCCTTGGTTTGCCAAGGGCAGAGGGGTCGGGAGAGTCGAGGCGATCGGAAAGGGAAGGGAAAGAGGAGGGAGTTCACTCCCGAGACCGACCACTACAGTTCGGAGTAGTGGTCGCGTTGTTTGTGCTCCTCGCCTTGACCGCTTTGTATATAAAAATTGACATCTTGTAACCTCCATCGTATCATAATAAAACTCTGCTTGCCATCTCTTATAAGTGTGAAATTAAGTTGTGAAAGTATCGAAATCAATCAGATCTGTAGTTAATAAGAAGTAGTAAGGTTAACTTAGTAGGATTGAGGAATGAAAATAGAAGTGACGTAGCGGTGCGCTCGGTGCGAACATCGATGCGGAACCTAAGTTGAGAACAATCACTCAAATTACTATCACGGTGATTGTTCCCATCGATGTCGAAGAGCATTGATGAAGCATAGCGGTGCTATTGGAATAAGGGGATTAAGGAATCAAAGGTCCGGGTTTAGTCGGATAACGAAGATGAAAAGCGGGAATAAGTTCATCGGCATGGATTTCGTCGGCAGCTACCCAAGAGAACTCTTCATCGGTACCTTCGTAGCCAGCCCATCGAACGAAGTATTGAAGGGGGCATCGTTTGAATCTTCGGTCCATCTTTGAGTCCAAGATCTCGGCAATGTAGTACTCTTCCTCGCCATCTACTTCAATGGGTGGCGGAGGAGTTTGAACTCGGTGCGGAATGGGGTTCGGAATTGCCGGTTCAAGTTGAGAAACGTGGAAAATGGGATGGATGCGTCGGAGGTAGTCGGGAAGTCGGAGTTTGTAGGATAGGGTGCCTGCACGATCGATAACTTCAAATGGTCCTAAGTATTTCTCTGAGAACTTCTCCATAGGACGAGTAGACTTGATGTGTTTTGCCAAAACAAATATGTGCGAACCGATCGGAAACTCCGGGGCTGGAATACGTTTTTGGTCTGCTTGGTCCTTGTATTTTTTTTTGTGCATTAACAATCTCGTCACAGAGAAATGAATGAAGCTCATCGAGATTTACGACCAGGTCTCTTGCAGTATCGGAACGGACATCGACTTCAGGGCATACAGAGATGTTTGGGTGATATCCCTTATTGGCGTAGAAGGGAGTTAAACCAGTGGAAGCGTTCGGGGCATTGTTGTAGGCGAATTCAGCCATCGGTAGGAGTGCGGACCAGTTGTATTGTTGATAGGTACAATAGATCCGGATGTACTGCTCCAGGGTCTGGTTGACTCGTTCAGTTTGTCCGTCTGCTTCGGGGGGGTAGCCCGAGGTGTAATGTAGGTTCATCGATAATGCTTGACCAAGTGCTCTGAAGAATGCAGAAACGAATTCCAATCCACGGTCAGAAGTAACATGGTTAGGTACGCCATGCTTAGAGAATACATGAATAACGAAAAGCTCAGCTAAATGTTCGGAAGTTATGGTGTCGTCTGTCGGGATGAATATCACTTGCTTCGAAGCTCGGTCAACTACAACAAGGATCGTGGTGTAGCCGTTCGAGTCTGGGAGTTGTTCGATGAAGTCCATAGAGATTGAATCCCAAGGTCGGATCGGAACTGGTAAAGGTTTCAACAGGCCATAGGGTCGATGTCGTCGAGGTTTGTTGTGGCCACAGGTGGTACATGATGAGATGTAGTCGCGAACAAATTCTCAGACCTTTGGCCAGGTGTAGTGTTTACGAATAGCGAAGAGAGTCCGATTTTAACTGAAGTGACCAGATAATGGATGGTCGTGGAAGTATCGTAGGACTTGTAGTCGGCGGTCAGAATGGTTTGGAATGTAGAATCGGTCATCGAGACGGAGTAATCCTTCGGGGTCTAGGGTCCAACGAGGTTTTGTATTGTCTTTAGCGAACTCCAATCCTAGGGCGGAGTCAGCATGTCGGAGTGAAGGGTGTCGAAGTCCAGTATAACTGAAGCGCGAAGTATCGGCCCTTCTAGGAAAGTCACTCGTAACGAAGTAGTAAATTGCTCGTTAGTGAATATCAGACAGAAGTTCTGTGGGTTTACTTGCGCGTAGCTGATATCCCCCTCTTTTGGATAGACGTCCCAGCGTCGAGTGATCAAGTCCGGTTTTGCTCCGAGTTTTCCGGGGCGGAAGCAAATGGTCATATTGCAGGAATGAAGAAATTCGGACCAGCGTACCTGTCGTCATGTAAGAATCTTTGTCGTAGAGAAATATTCCAAGTTCTTGTGGTCGGTAACCACATCGATTGGTGTTCCGGAACCTTCGAGGTAGTGTCACCAAGCTCTGAATGCTTCGAAAATCGCCAACAATTCCTTGTTGTGAGTATCGTAGTTCAGTTCAGCACCTTGGAAGGTTTGAGAGAGGAAAGCGACTGGGTGAATTTCTCCATTGTCGTACACGATCAATAAGATAGCTGCAAGAGTGTAGTTGGAAGCATCGGTTTCTACGATCATAGTGAGGTGAGGTTCCCAGTGTGCAAGAATCGGTGCCATCGTGAAAGCAAGTTTTAGATTGTCGAAAGCTTCCTGACACTCCGTAGTCCATAACCAATCGATGCCCTTCCGGGTAAGTCGATTCATAGGGTAGACGATGTCAGAATAATTATAAATAAAACGGCGATAAAAGTTCGCAAAACCTAAGAAGGATTGTATATCCTTGACCTTCCTCGGAGTAGGCCAGTCCACGATTGCTTTAACTTTGTCGGCAGCCATTGTGAGCCCTTCCGGGGATAAGATGTAACCAAGGTATTTGACTGTATCAACTCCGAATTCACATTTAGATGGTTTGCAAAATAACTTGTGCGCGCGGAGTCGTCGGAGAATTTCGCGGACATGCTCGGAGTGTTTCAAAGGATCATCGGAGTAGATGAGTATGTCGTCGAGGTAGACGATCACGCAGACGTCGAGTAAGTCTTTGAAGATATCGTTGACAAAACGCTGAAAAGTGGCCGGAGCATTAGTGAGGCCAAAAGGCATCACACGCCATTCTAGCCCAGTCAGCTGCATTCCCAGAGAAGAACCCCAGGGCTGCCTTAATCAGCTTGGGTTCATTGCCAGCCAAGTCTGGCTGTTCTAACACCCAGCTTTGGAACTGTGTGATGAATGTTGAAGGTCAACCTGGCACAGTTGATGTTGCACACACTATTGCAGCAAGTAGGCTGTCAGACAACAATGTGTACTCCCGGTGTGGAAGTACCAGTTGCCCTCTAGGCGGATGGCAACTCATTCCATATATTTATTCATACTTCGTTCATCTCTTCCACAAATTTCTATATATATGTTCAAGTGAAAATTACATGAAAAATCCCATACTTACAATTGAACGCTTCGACACGGACTTCTTCCCGTATCTGCCGGTTACGTAAACAACGGCTTGTACGTTGATTACAAAACACATTTCCTATATTTCTTCTCTCAACAACCACCTTCCCCTCCTTACTTCGCTAAGAGTATAACTCCAGCGAAGTGCTCGTTATCACAATTTTTCTTTTTTTTCATCTCTTCTTCCAACACCGGTTAGGCTCACCAAATCGACGACGGAACCTCACCAAATCGACGACGGAACCTCAGGAGGACAGGACACCAATTACTTATCTTTCGAAATTCCACTCCTTTGTTCCCACTCTCTTCCCTTCTTTAATCATCGATCCCTATCATTTCCAAAGTCGATCAGCTGCCAAGGCCGTCGATTCCTTCCTCGGTGCACACCTCGTTCATGACGTTGGGACTGGTCCTCCTTTTCGTCCTCGTTGATGGCAGTAGGCGAGAGAACGTGACAAACTTCATGTGTGTATACCTGGGATGTGAATTCAATGAGCTGGAAGCACTGCGAGACGGAGGTATGAATCACTTTCGAATGAAATATTTGATATAATTGATTGTTATACATATTCGATTGACATGTATGGTGGACGGGCGACGCAAGAGAACGCGTGATGACCCAGTAACCGATCCTATTTGTACCTTCAGAGAACGAGAAAAATATTATCTCCCTTCAGTGACATATCTGCCTCAGCGTAAACATCATAACTTCGACTACGGTGCATTCCTACGACAATAGATTATTCCATTTACGTTTACGGTTAGACACTATTGGATCCGACTGAGATATCCTCGCTGGTCCTCGCTTGGACCAAACAATCTTTCTTCAGTGGAGCCCACCGCGAGGGAATCAGTTTTCCGTGGTCCCTTATCAGCTTAAAAGCTAAGTATTCCCCTACCTTCTCTGAACTTATATACTCTCAATCTCATATACAGCAATGTCTATATATCCACCGACAACAGCTCTATATAACCTTAGGGTTCCTATGCCTATTCCGCGTACCCCATCAGCTCCGTTATTCAATGGGAAGTATCTGAACGATTTCTTGGAGCAGATAGTTCTACATGCTAACCAAGCTGGAGAAACCGACAAGGACCAGATGGTCAAGTATATCTTATCATATTCCTCTGATTTGGTAAAAGACACTATACGTTTCATGGAGGAGTTCGACCCTACGAGCACAAGTATCACTTGGGACAACGCAAAGGATGCCTTGCGTAGTCTCTATGGGTCTTATGATAAACCTACGGATTATACCCAGGAAGAATTGAAGGAGTTTTGTAAAGATCAATCAGCTAAGTCACCGTTTTCTAAAAACTCGGAAATCGAATCGTACTATCGTGAATTCATAGCCATAGCATCATCTCTCAAGAAGAAGGGAACGATCACCGATAAAGAAGCTAACTATTACTTTGTTCTCGGACTGCCCCACTCGATGAAGGAGTGGTTCCTTGCCGCTCTTCCTTCGCAGAATCGCACACGAGACAATCCACCTACTACGACGGAATCCCTCAAGATTTTGCGAACGAGACACGATAAGAAGTCGCTATTGTACGAAGATTGGAATGTAGATTCGGAGGAGAAAGCTAAGCATGTTTTTGACGATTCGGGCAACAAGATCACTACGCTACGTATGCCTAGAACCGTTCCAGGAACAAACCCGCTGGATGAAGCTGCTGGACACACCACCTCAGGAGTAGGACGACCTAGAACAACCTACCCGCCCGGTTTAGTAACTACGAGCAACCTTAACGAGTTGACCAAACAAATGGAGTCTCTCGCGCTAGCGATCAATACGATGAAGGAGTCGCAATTCATTAACTTCAATGAATCACGATCCACTCAGCTTCCACAACCATTGAACCAGCAAGCAAACCCTAGGCCGTATTGTTTTATGTGTGGCATGCCCTGCGGACAGGAGGGAGTCCATCCTACCGGTCCAAGGTTTTGTCCAGAAACTAATAAACTGATCGCTGACCATCTTATGACGTTTGATGCGCAACGTGCGAGGTATACTCTTCCAGACGGTACAGAACTTCCACGAGTTCCTAGGGGATGGACTGGCGGGGTTTCCTCATTCATCCGACACAATCACGCCACTGCAATTTCGAACGTCGGTGGTAGGGATCAACCCCCTCATATGGCGCGAGCAGCAAACTCCGTAGGACTCATGTTCGACAACCACGAAGTCCTATATGGCAACAATTTCGCTTTGGATTCCCTTCCCTTCGATGCTTATCCAACCACAAGATCGGGAAGAGATACTTCTAATAGACTAGATCCCAGAACCCAAGCAAACAGGCCAGACCGAGTTCAACAAGCAAGAGCACCTCGAGAGCAGCAAACCATACCTACCAACAATCCAGGTCCCGCCCAAACCATTCCGTCTCAACCTCCACCTCGACAGCAAGTGCGTTTTGCACCTTCGACTCCGGCGCCATCGACCAATCCGCCCAGGAACAATATTCCTCCACCAACCAATCCAATTAACCGAGAGGACGGGTGGAAAGGATCCCGACCAGGAAACCCTAGAGCAGCAAGAAATGATGGAGATTCGGAGATGAAGGATGCTAGCAAGACAAACAATCCTCAATACCATTTTACTTCGAAAGTCCAAGATTATGCTAACGCAGAAAATTTAATTACGAATATAGGCGGAATGAAGATTGAAGTACCCCTCTTCCAACTTCTAGGACTCTCTCCCCAGCTCTCAAAGCTTATGACGGAGAATACACGCACTAAACGCGAATATGGAGTACCTAAGGAAAACAACTCGAAATCAGCTGAGTATTTGGTTTCTTCTGAAGCTATGGCATCTGTCGGGGCTACGTTTGGTCCAGAATCTAACGAGAGACATGCCTACGTCGAACCGAACGAAGACCTGAAGGATTTTATTTTCCGTTGTTCCAATGCTGCCGCACAGATACCTACTAACAGATTCTTTGCAATGACTGTAGGAGAGGTAAAGGTTATCATCAATGGTGTGGAACTTACAGCAATGATCGATACGGGTTCAGAGCTCAACGTCGCTGGGGATCATCTCCCAGAGGTAGCAGGACTTCCAATGGACTTCGACGGTATGAGGTGGTCACTCAAAGGTATACACGGCGACTTTGAACGACTTCGCGGATGCGCCATTGACGTACCCATCCGGATTGGAGGACGAAACTTCGATCATCACATCTTTATATCCAAACACTCGATAGGGAATCACGATATTATTTTGGGACAACCATTCCTCCAAGAATTCTCGGCTAGGATTGATTATGAAAAAGGAAACCACTGCAAGCTTTATCTATGGGAAAACGGTAATCGTCAGAACCGTCCCACTCTTATGATCTCTATTACAGATCCATCTAATCCCCGAAATGCTACGGCCATTCGAGGAGCAATGCCATCGGCTTCCGCGACTATCCAAGAGGTTTACGACGATGGAGAAGATGAGGATTTTTACGAGTAGGAAGTGGTTCCTTGACCTTCGACACTTCCTACCCGAACTTGGGAAGGTCTTTTGAGGCTCTAATGGCCAATGCTGAGTATTCCGACTTTGATTCACTTCTTGGACTAGATCCACCTCCCGAATTTGATTCCCTTATTCATACTTATATTTCTAATACAGGCATTAGCCTGAAGGATACCCGTTCCTCCCCTTGGACTGACAGAATTACTAACGATTACTATAACAGATCTTCAAGTGCTGGCTCCTCTGACGTGATTCGGGTTAAGAAGAAGAATGCCCCTAAACGAAAATATAAGCCGGTCGACCGAAAAGTCCGACCAGTCCCAACGTACTTCCCAGACCCAGTTGCTCAGCAGTTCAAAGAAATTCCAGCCGCAATACCCCTAATCCTACCGAGTCATCCTATAGACTATCACAACCTCGACTTTTCGGGCCGTGTCACTCTCGAACGACTGCAGGCTATGATCAACAAAGTTCCCGAAGGTGTTTTGACTCCAGAAGAAGTGAACTTGATCGCGTTTGTGGTGGTAAATCGAAGCATGGCCTTTGCGTGGAGCTATTCGGAAAAAGGTTATTTCTCTCGAGACTATTACCCTGACTATGAGATCCCCGTCATAGAACATATTCCTTGGCAATCGCGACCTATTCCTATTCCCAAAGCTATTGAAGCTGATGTCATTGCAACAATCCGAGACAATGAAGCAGCAGGCCGTTTTGAACCGACAACCTCTAGTTACCGATCCTCACTTTTTGCAGTGGCCAAGAAGATTGGGTCGGTCCCACCGGTGAGGCTTGTAATCGATATGCAGCCTTTGAATGCGGTCACCATCAGGGATTCATCGTTGGTCCCAAACTTAAACGAATTTGCTGAGTCATTTCTCGGTCATTCTATGTACGGGTTATTCGATCTTTACTCAGGTTTCGACGCTTGTTGGGTAGGAGTCAAATCCCGCCCTCTTCAAGCATTCCATTCACCGGACGGTCCCAAACAACAAACGACGCTAGTTCAAGGCTATACTAACAGCATGCAGGAGTTTCAACGGCGTGTCAAACATGGACTCTATCGCATCTCACCAGCCATAGCGGATAATTTCGTCGACGATTGTGGTGTCAAAGGAGCTGAGTCTCGCTACAACAACGAATCTATTACCGGCAATCCAAACATTCGAAGGTTCGTATTTGAGTATATCCAAAGACTTGACATATTTCTAGGTACTCTTATCAATACGGGCATGACGGCATCAGGGACGAAAGTGGTGTTAGCTTCCGAACGACTACGCATTGTAGGGTCTGTAGTTTCGCTGGAAGGGTGGATTTGCGAAGCCAGTCTGATCCAGAAAGTGCTCGACTGGCCAATTCCAGAAGACCTGACAGATGTACGCGGTTTCTTAGGCACAGCAGGAGGAGGACGACGTTGGATCAAAGGATATGCGCTTATAGCCAAGCCACTTACTCATTTGTTGAGATTAACTGACGCACCCTTTGAACTTTCAACAGAAGCATTAGAAGCCTTCGAAACACTCAAATACAAGATTACAAGGACTCCGGTACTTGTCAAAGTGGACTACGAACAAGCTAAGTTGATTAAACCTCAGCCTCGAACAACTGACGAGGGAATGATCATAGTTGGCGTCGACTCTTCATGGATGGGGGCCGGGTGGTCAATGAACCAAGTCCGAGATCGCCAGAAACGTATAGCGCTCTATGGATCATGCACATTCAACGAAAGAGAGCAGAATTATGGACAACCCAAGACCGAATTGTATGGAATATTCAGAGCTTTTAAGGAATTACGGCACCGGATTTGGGGAGTGCATTTTTGCCTTGAACACGATGCTCAATCCATTGCCCAGATGCTCAAATCGGTTGATGACGTCCCCAATGCACCTATTCTTCGATGGATTGCCTGGATTCGACTATTCGACTTTGAGACCAAGCATGTACCGGCTGCTTCTTTTAAGCTCGAGGATGGGTTATCCCGTCGCAGACCTTCGCCCAACGATCAGCCTTACGACGACGTGGATCCAGAGGAGTTCTTGGAAGCTTACAATAATTGGGCATCGGCGGAGTCTATCTTAGAAGAAATACATCTACATCACTCAAATCCCTTCGTTAAAAACTGGAACGAAGGCCCATCGGACATTCCATTATATGAAGAATCAGTGCTATCAGAAACGCTATCGAACATCGAGCAGGCAACTTTCCAGACTCCGGTACATCCACAGCATCTCAGTTCCTTCTTCGCAGTAACGGCAAAACGATACACTTCTGAGAATCTGACCAGGAAATTACCCGAATTCTTCAAACGGCGATCATCGGTCTCGTACACATCTTCTTACCGGCTTGGAGATGAGGAGATCGACCTCGAATATACAGCATACACAAGAGAGTCGTTTCAATTGACTTCAGAAGAACTGGCGTCGAGGAAAGGACATAGGTATGGAACAAAGGATGAGGATGGTGTTCCGTTTTGGACAGAGCTACGTGATTTCTTTATTACCGGAATATATCCTACGAGGTTGACTACAGACAAGGAGCGTTTACGATTCAAGAAAAGATCGCGGAGGTTTTTCCTACAAAACGATAGGCTGTGGTTAGCCCCAAAAGTGAAACAAGACCGGCTCCCACAGTTAGTGATCGAGGATCCAAGCAAACGGATGGACCTACTGGCGGCAGCTCACAACGAAGTAGGTCATAGAGGACGGGATGCGGTTTATAAGCATTTAGTGGAACGATTTCACTGGCCGAATATGCATGATGACACCACGTTCTTTGTCCGTTCCTGCATAGAATGTCAAAAATCTGTTAAGTCCAATCCAATCCTTCCTTACAATGAATCCTGGCAAGCGCCCCTACTTCGACACTTTAATTTAGACTCAATTATTATGCCTACTGGAGTTGGAGGAGTTGATAGGATTATCCAAGCAACTGAGCCAACCATTTTATGGACGGAAGCGCGCGCAGTATCTGGAGGAGGTGCAGCACCGGTCGCCAAGTTCATCTATGAAGATATTATATGTCGATTCGGTTGTGTTCCTTGCTTCAGCTTTGACGGAGGATCGGAATTCCAAGGGGAGGTAGCCAACCTACTCGAAACGCTGTATCGATGTACAGTCATCTTTTCTACACCATACCATCCTCAAGGAAATGCACCCATCGAACGTGCTCATCAACCACTCGTCGACTCGCTCTTCAAATGTACCGGTGACGCTAAAGGCACTTGGCCTCGATATATACATGCGGTATTATTTGCGATGCGTGTCACAGTATCGCGAGCGACTGGGTTTTCACCTTATTATCTGTTATACGGTACTCATCCAGTCTTCTCTTTTGATATTACAGAGATTACCTGGCAGACATTGGACTGGCATACAGTACGCACACACGAGGACTTGCTTGCCATACGTGCACTACAAATCTCACGAAGAGATGAAAGACTGAAGGAATCAAACGCAAGGCTACGGGAATCACGTCGACGAGCAATAGATGACATGGCCAAGCGAAACGGACATAAGTGGGATTTCCAGGATTACGAAGAAGGCATGTACGTCTGGTTGAGGGAGTCGCACTTGGATACGATCAAAGGAGGGAAGGGTCTCTGGACTTACTCTGGACCCTATATCATCCATGAGAAGCGCGCCCGAGATGCTTTTGTGCTCAAAGAACTCTCTGGTGCGATCTTACCAGGACATATTAATATTCGTCGACTACGCTTGTTTTTCTTTAGGCCCACACATCAGACGTTAAGGGCCAGACTTCCCCAACCACGACAAACGGCTAGCACTGTGATCGAGAGACAAATACATGACTCAGTTAGATCAAGTGTCGGGGAGATCGAGCAACCAATTACGAGCTTATCCGGTGGAGGCTTGTCAGGATGATAGCTGAGTACCTCCTTTATATTCCTTATTCCGATACCCCTAAAATGTAGTATATAATCAATATCTTGTTCCATTTCAATTCGATCCGTTCCCTAACTCTCACTCTCAACCATACTTCAATTCTCTTCTTTCTCTTCTGACTATGTGTGCAAACGATGCTCGCTCTCATATCTTTGGGTTCCATTATTCTAGAACGGAAACCACCATCGTTCCACCCACACTACGAACACCAATCCCTCTTCGACGCTCTAATATACCTGACATACGCGGTTTTCACGATTGGTCCGAGTATCAACTACAGCCTATCCACTCTACACCTTTCCTACATCCTTCAACTCTTTCCCTTGGCTTAACCGATGCTTTCGTTGACGTCACAGCCATGGTGACAACCTTTCCACGAGATCTTTGTTTGCGATGGGTATTTCAGGATCCAATAACCGGTGACGCAAAGGTTCTATACGGTCGGGATACAGAGCTTCGATGGTCAGAAGTCATTGCTGGTGCACGTTCAGCTATTGTACCAGCACGATACGTCACCAGGATTGCTCCGGATGCTACCTTACGAGGCCCCATGACACGAGAATGGTTCTTGGATATGGTCTCGCAATTTTCGGTATCGAAGGAGGGGAAGCTACAAAGGGATGGGTTGGATGTCGCACAGATATGGGAAGACTTTGAGTGGATGGCAACGGCGATGCTTCCGACGGTCAAGGATGTTAATTTGTCACTTTATACCCCAGAGCGTCTCGTGAAAGATGTTAGAGAGGCATTCCATATGTGGCATCTGGATTCAATGAACCGTGCGTCTGCCCTCATCTCTCAATTCAACTCTGTTTCTCCCCTTTCTACTACTATACCTCATTCATTTCAAAGAATCGCGCCCCCTACTTATTCTTATTCTGATGATTCTCTTATGGATTTCGAGGTCGAAATCTAAAGTACCCCCCTCTGTGGAAGTACCAGTTGCCCTCTAGGCGGATGGCAACTCATTCCATATATTTATTCATACTTCGTTCATCTCTTCCACAAATTTCTATATATATGTTCAAGTGAAAATTACATGAAAAATCCCATACTTACAATTGAACGCTTCGACACGGACTTCTTCCCGTATCTGCCGGTTACGTAAACAACGGCTTGTACGTTGATTACAAAACACATTTCCTATATTTCTTCTCTCAACAACCACCTTCCCCTCCTTACTTCGCTAAGAGTATAACTCCAGCGAAGTGCTCGTTATCACAATTTTTCTTTTTTTTCATCTCTTCTTCCAACACCGGTTAGGCTCACCAAATCGACGACGGAACCTCACCAAATCGACGACGGAACCTCAGGAGGACAGGACACCAATTACTTATCTTTCGAAATTCCACTCCTTTGTTCCCACTCTCTTCCCTTCTTTAATCATCGATCCCTATCATTTCCAAAGTCGATCAGCTGCCAAGGCCGTCGATTCCTTCCTCGGTGCACACCTCGTTCATGACGTTGGGACTGGTCCTCCTTTTCGTCCTCGTTGATGGCAGTAGGCGAGAGAACGTGACAAACTTCATGTGTGTATACCTGGGATGTGAATTCAATGAGCTGGAAGCACTGCGAGACGGAGGTATGAATCACTTTCGAATGAAATATTTGATATAATTGATTGTTATACATATTCGATTGACATGTATGGTGGACGGGCGACGCAAGAGAACGCGTGATGACCCAGTAACCGATCCTATTTGTACCTTCAGAGAACGAGAAAAATATTATCTCCCTTCAGTGACATATCTGCCTCAGCGTAAACATCATAACTTCGACTACGGTGCATTCCTACGACAATAGATTATTCCATTTACGTTTACGGTTAGACACTATTGGATCCGACTGAGATATCCTCGCTGGTCCTCGCTTGGACCAAACAATCTTTCTTCACCGGACAGTAATGCAGTTGCTATGCACTGTTAATTACAAGGGTAGTGTTGTACTAGGGACCTTGTAGATGCTAACAGTACTCCAACAAACACAGAAAGTGAATATTGATTTGATTCCTTCTTTCTACAGTAGGAATAGGGGTTTGTTTGGTATTGTATATACGCAAAACGCATGAGGCGTGAAAAAGGGTGTCCACAATTGTGCGCCTATGCTAAAAGTAAGTGTGTAACATGTAAACTGAAGGAGAAATGAAAGAAAGAAGTGCTAACTACTGTTATAAGTACTGTAACTATCTAATAACTGTTGTAGCACTATAATGAACGATTGGGGAGTGTTCTAACACTACTATTGACGATTAGAGAGAGTGTTCTATCACTAAACTTAACAATGAAATGGTGTGCCTCTGCACTGCTAGTGCCCTTGAAAAGCTCTGGCTTGTTCATGCTCGATTTGGCCGAGACTCGGTGGAGGTTAGCTGTGAGCTGAGTCACCTGTTCGATGAGCTGAGCCATCAGTTGATTTGGGTCAACTGGCGTAGGGTTGGACATGATGGATGGGGTGGGGGCTCTTATAGGTATGAATAAGGTACTGTTGTCTGAGGTATCTTCTTCACTGATCGAATTGGCTAGGGCGTGCAGGCAGGGCTGAGAACTACAGTCAGACCAGGTGTTATCTTGGAGATGAACGTGAGTCTGGTCCTTGGTATCAAAGGCATGCGGATAGTTGGAGCAGTCAATGGCTTGGGCTGGTGAGCTTGATGCAGCAAGGTCTGTATACATGGTGAAAGCAGAGCCTGCAAGGATAACCCAATCGGTAGGTTATCAGTGCAGTAGAGGATCTTGACCTAATGTCACAAAGAGGTGACGATGGTGGCAAGACTGAGCGGAAGCTTAGGTGGAAGCGGACAGATACTGATCCCAACAACAAAGTTATATTCATAATAAGTACAGAGAAGTAAGTAAAGACGTACCTGATCCCAACAACAAAGAGGTCAAGATAAGGGATCAGGTTGTGGGGGAACTGGCTTATATAGAAACAGGCAAGGTACGGGAATAATGATGTCATACTGTATAGTTCAGGAATGAGGAATGGAACAGAATGGACTAGAAGGTTCCAGATCGATTATGATAGTTAACAGTGATGGAATGATGTATTGTAAAGAAAAGGAAAATAATAGGGGCGGCTCACTTCATGACACGCAGAGCTGATTAATCTTCTTGCCAACCCTTTTAACTTGAGCAAACCCAAGGAGCATCATTCCCATTTTCCATCCGCTCCTGGCGCTCTCTTTCATGATCTGCTGTGGTATTCTGCAGGACTGCATTTGAGAGCTCATTCACAACTTCAGGCTCCATGTCGACATTGAAACAATTGACCTCAGGCATCTGGGGAATCTGTTGCTCAAATATATTAGAAAGAATTACCTAAAATACAAAAGCAGATAGCTACCCAAGGTTTCTCGGCATTTTTGTCACCATCTCGAATCTTTTCATCAAAGACTTCAAGTTCAGTCCAATGCCTTGCCTAGATTATAGCTTCTTCGACCATCCTGTCTGTGCCGAATACATTCTCCATGACTTCTTTTATGTCCCTGGCCCCGGAACTTTGATTCTGAATGAATTCATCAGATGCCTTCTTGAGTGCTAAGTAATTTTCCCTTGAAAGCATGGCAGGTCTTGGAAGAAAAACACCAGCCACTGCTGCCACGGCACTTGGGATTTGATACCTATAATACAGTGATTGTTTGGAGCTTTGGGTATGATACATATAATACGGTATAATACAGCATAATACAAGGGTTGTATTATACAGCTGCTTATAAAACCCAACACTAGTTATAAGGCTCCCAGTGCTCCTTGTCATCATCAAAGCCATACCCCTCATCCTCATCATCCAACTCCAAGTCATCCTTGTCCTGATCCTCATTTCCACACCTTGCACCAAGATCAAAGTCACCTTCCTCGAGGTGATCATAATCCCCAAAAAAATCACCAGAAGGATCAACAACCATAGCATCTCCCATCTGCATTTGTTCATGACTTGAAATTCCTGGCAATGAAGATCCATGCAGTAGAGAGTTTAAAAGCTGGTTGGTCTGGGTGTCACTGTGACCAGAATGCAACTCAAGCGAGTTCAAGAGCTGCATAGTGACCACCGGCGGTGGCTGTGCGGGTGCCCAAGAGAGGCCCCAAACACTTGACATTCAGATTTTCCAGTTTTGCGAATGTGCTGAAGAAAAGAGCTGCCAGTAAAATATTGGCCGCAGCCCTTGCATTTTGTAGACATAGTGTTATATGTGAGAGAGATACAAGACTCGATGTCTGCAGAGAGGGCAAGTTGTCAACTTTAAAATGCCGTTGATGAGATTTGTTTGGAGCTCACCCTAAACCCACATTGTAAATCCCTCTTCAAAGCATCACACATCATGGTTTCAACAGTTGGACTTGAACTCAAACCATTATGCCCTCCGCTTCTGCTCAGACTCTGAAAGTCTCCTCCAGCCTGAAAACTCTCCTCCAGTGGCTAGTAGCACCACCACTGAGCCTTCCAGTGGAGAAATAGTGACCCGTAAGTCTTTGTGAATAAATGACTGCACGTTCAAGACTAACCTGATAACAGGCCTGCAGTAAGAGACAAAGTCAGCTGCACTGGCTAACAAAGGTAAGTAAATTTATTATTTTGTAGACAAGATGACAGCAAATACTCCACTAGTTTGGCTGAACGATTCAAGTCAGTGACAATCAGCAACATGCACGGCAGTCAAGCACGCTGTGGACTCCAACAATGCTAAAAGTGTGAGGAAGAGCACTAAAATGCCAGGTTAGCGGTTGAAATTCTGGGATGTTGCACTACTCACAGGATAGTCCCATAGTGGAAAGCCCTCAGATTGAGCACATTGTTGCTCCCACCACCGGCATTATTGAGCAAGCATACAGTCAGCCAAAGCTGAGAAAGATAAGTAACCAAGTGAAGGAGCCTGAGGATGATGTCAATGATGACCAGGACAATGACCAAAGCTTCACACCGGATGAAGATGAAGATACAGAGGAGGACAGGGAGGCTGCATTTCAGGTGGGAGACAACGGTTTGGTGGAGGAGGTAGGGCTTCCTGTAGATTGCAGAGCTTCTGTTTCCTGAATTGTTAATCCATAGCAAATGAAGGTCATTGGCAGTAGTGGTAAGGTTAAACGTACACAAACTTCTGGTCTGCAAAAAGCCAACCCAGTTAGTTTCCAGTGAAGCAGAAAGCAAAAACTCCGAAATTTGTACAGATGATGATGATCCAGATGACAGGTTGGCAAGCTACCAAGTTGACAGCTAGGGCTAGACAACAGAATTCTGATTAGAAATGTTCCATAACAGAAATCTGACAGTTGCTATGACAATGTTCTAGAACTGAACAGCATGTGGAAGCATAGGAAAAGCATGTGGAAGCACAGGAAAAGCATGTGGAAGCACAGGAAAGTCATATGGTGTCCCAGGACCAAGGGAGCAGTAACCATGTGCATATGAACAGGTCCTCAGCACTGCCCAAGGCCCAGACCCCTTTCTCAAGAGCATAAATAGGACAGGTCAGAGCCCGATAAAAGGAGCTTTCTTCCCCCCCACTTTTGTTGTGATAGCTGGTCCAACAAAAGGGAAGATTAATTCCACAGCACAAGCATAGAAAGAATAGAAAGAACAGAATGCAGCAGAAAGATCAGACAGCAGACAGTTTTGCATAACACAGAAAGAAAGCACAGTTAGATAAAGTTCAGTTCAGTTTAGATAGATAAAGTTCAGTTCAGTTCAGTTAAAGTTCAGTTCAGCACAGTTAGATAAAGTTCAGCTCAGTTCAGTTCAGTTAGTTAAAGCAAGTTAGATCATAGAGCAATAGCAAGCCCAAGTTTGATAGAACTTGTGTCAGAAAAACTATCAAAAGCAATAGTACACAGTGTTGAATAGTTCATACTATGAAGTTTAGATCCTCTTTGCACTCTCAAAGAACTTGTGTTTGGTTGTTGGTGTGTGTGTGTGTGTTGGTGTTAGGTTTCTCTTATAAGACTTATCATGCATAATAATCACAAGAGACCACTTTCTACAAGTGTAGTTGGGCACAAAAGAATGGGTTTTAGTACTGCTTCAAGCTGATTATAACTGAGTATCACTACTGAGAACCTTTACAGCTCATCTGTAGTGGCCTTCTGTACAATTCTTGTAGTGTACAATGTACTGTAGACTTGCTAGAAGTATCACCTATCCATGCTTGTAGAATCTTAGATATTCCAGGGTTTTATGCACAGACTATTTCCAGGTGTATCAACGATGCCAAATCCAATATTTCCAGTGATGTTGACACCAGTATGCTTCCCTCCGATGAAGAAGACAATGGTGACACTGCCAAACCCACTCAAGCAGTCAGAAAAAGTTGGGCAAAAAAAGTCAGTATGCAATTTTAATGAAAGCAGGTCTTGACATTCATTCCTTTTCCAGAGGCTTGTTTTGTGATGCAAAGTATACAGCTAAGGTGCATGGCCTCATTCTAGATCGGCCTTTACTCACAATTATCCAGCACCCTACTATTGTTACTGCTACCACTTTGAAAGGAGATCATCCTGGAGGCCTTTCCAAATCTTTTCAAACTGATCTTGTAAGCACAATTTACTCCCTAATAATGATTCTAATGCACAGTCATTCAGAATAGAGGGTGGGATACATCCACTCACCTTGTCTACCCCAATCAGCAACAAACTATTTCAATGACGTGTTATGCCTGTGCCAGACCAATCAACCAACCTTCCAATTGAATCGATAGTCAATTCATTCTGATACTTAGGCCGGACCTTTCCGGTCAATCTTCCGGTCGGATTGATTGTCGAATGATTCCGGATTGATAACCGGATGACTTGTTCGCATTTCCGGAGCTTTTGCTTTCATTATCAGCTCCGTATCTTCGATTCTATTCTTGATACCTTTGATGGTTTTGAAAGGTATTTATCCGAGATTCCCACCCCCTTATTGTCTTATATTTCACCTCAGGTAAACCTTTATATTGCTTATTGTTCTTTTGTTACAGGTATGCTTCCGGACCTCCGTACAGAGCTCCCGACTTCGGACATGGACTTAGGATAATTCATGTTTACTTCCGAGATCGATTGCATCGATCGAGTCGTACGAAGCATTCGGTTATCAAATGCTTAGTGTTCCGACTTTATTGTCTTTTCTATTTATATTGATGACGTCGATTTATATTCTTTATTGTTTTTTTACTTACAGCTCTTATTGTTATAGATTTAACAATTAGGAATACAGGTATATAAGCTGTAGTATCATGTACCTAGTTCCTCAGTTTAAATATCAACTTAGATTGCTGCTGAACTCCGTCCGGAACTCTCTCTTCTAATCGCCTAACGTTCGCACTATAACCGATCGTTATCCGGACGTCTCTATACTCTTACTCGTCACTCTGAACATTGACCGAACCGTACGACGAAGCGGGGGCACTACCGAAAGTAGTGTCAAGGTTCTAGTTCATTCTTATCATCTTCCATTGCAATCGAGCTGACCGATCATCTTCGATTACATCCCTTGAGACTTCGGTTATAAACCATAGTCTCGATTCCTACCGATCACTCTCGGATCACTTCGATTCATCCTATACCTTCTAAGACTCGACGGAACCTCACCAGCACAGTTTTAACAGTATATTTAAACTACTACTCGCATTCGTCGTTATCCATTTCTATACTCATTATCCATGGCGCCTCCAATGACTCGTCAAGCCCGTAGGAACAGGCCAAGAACTTTGACCGGCACTACCGACAACTCGGACGTTCCGACGCAGGCTGAAGAGCCAAACCCTTTTGTCACCAACGTGCAATCTTTCGCGCCCTATTCAGAATCCATTTCGGCCTTAGGAGGTCGAAGAAGAAACAACGTTTTCGGACCTACTACTGCAGCATCACTACCAACAACTGAAGTAGCACCTGAAGTTGCAATCGGTGGAACAACCGAAACAATGGATTATGAATTCCAAACTCTCTACACTGCCTCTGGAATGCCTGTCCAAGTCAGGACACCTCGAAGAAACACTCACATTGCTACGACATCATTGAATACCATCATACCTCCGTCTCCAACGGCAGCTACGATTATGGGACAGATTTTATCCCGTAACACGCCAACAGGACCTCAAATCCCGGAAGGACCGGAAGATGAGGAAGGAGAGGATCTCGAGGGAAATATTAATCGAGAGAATCAAGATGGTGAGGAAGTAGTCGATGAAGAGCCGGCTGATCCGGAACTACCTGGCGATGGTGGACCGGATGGACCGGGAGGACCAGGCGAACCAGGCGGTGGTGGTCCCGGAGGACCGGGAGGACCAGGGGGACCAGGTGGAGGATCCGAAGGCTCGAATAGTCCCCGGAGACCATTTTTTCCACCAAACAACAATGCTTCCAAAAGGGAGTTTCTCCAAACGTTCCAAGCTTTCCGGGGAACACTCGACGGGTTAGGTAATGCTATCGCTAACTTACGACCAGAACCTTCCGAATCGAGCAAAGCAAAAGTAAAGGAACCGGACGTATTCGATGGTTCCGATCCTCGGAAGCTTAAAACATTCCTTGTTTCCCTATCTCTTGTCTTTCTTGATCGCCCTAACTACTTCACTGATCAACGAAAGATAGCTTACGCTCTGTCTTATTTGAGTGGATCCGCTCGCGAATGGTTCGAGCCGGATATCCTCGATCCGAACGCGATCGCTCTCCCGATGTGGACGAGCTCTTTCACAGCACTAGTGAAAGAGTTACAAGACAATTTTGGTCTTTACGATGATATGCTGACTGAGGACTGAATGCAAAATGAAGATGCTAGAAACCTAACACCAACACACACACACACACCAACAACCAAACACAAGTTCTTTGAGAGTGCTAAGAGGATCTAAACTTCTGAGTATAAACTTTACAACACTGTGTACAATGACTTGGATGGGTTTTCTTTCACAAGTTCTATCAAACTTGGGCTTGCTATTGCTTTCTGATCTAACTTGCTTTGAATAACTTTACTAAACTGGACTTTAACTAACTTTGCTTTCTTTCTGAGTTATGAGTACAATCTTTCTTGGTTATACAAGCTGTCTGACTTCTGATCTTTCTGCTTTTCTATTCTGGTGCTGAAACTAAACTTCCTTTTTGTAGGACTAGCAATCACTACAAAAGTGGGGGGGAAGCAAGCCTCTGGAATCTGGCTCTGACCTGTCCTATTTATGTTCTTGAGAATGGGTCTGGGCCTTGGGCAGTGCTGAGGGCCTGTGCCTATGCACATGGTTACCACTCCCTTGGTCCTGGGACACCATATGACTTTCCTGTGCTTCCACATGCTTTTCCACATGCTGTTCCTGTGCTTCCACATGCTTTTCCACATGCTGTTCCTGTGCTTCCACATGCTCCCAAGTTCTAGAACATTGTCATAGCAACTGTCAGATTTCTGTTATGGAACATTTCTAATCAGAATTCTGTTGCCTAGCCCCTAGCTGTCAACTTGGTAGCTTGCCAATCTATCATCTGGATCATCATCATCTGTACAAATTTCGGAGTTTTTGCTTTCTGCTTCATTGTAAACTAACTGGGTTGACTTATAGGAGTCATTGTGCATAGTAATCACAAAAGACCACTTTCTACAAGTGTAGTTGGGCACAAAGAATGGGTTTTAGTACTGCTTCAAGTGATTATAACTGAGTATCACCACTGAGAACCTTCACAGCTCATCTGTAGTGGCCTTCTGTACAATTCTTGTAGTGTACAATGTACTGTAGACTTGCTAGAAGTATCACCTATCCATGCTTGTAGAATCTTAGATATTCCAGGGTTTTATGCACAGACTATTTCCAGGTGTATCAACGACGCGCAAGGAGATGCTGAGGATAAGTTGGGGAACTTGAGAATGAAGGAGAATGAATCGGTTCGTAAATTCAACATTCAATTCAATTCACTCGCTGCTCTCACCGATTGGAACGCAAGTTCCTTGAAGTGGGCCTACCAGCACGCACTTGCGTCCAGAATCAAGGACGAAATGGCTCGTGTTCCGGAGCCTCGAAACCTCGCCGAATATCGGGCGGAGGTTCTTCGAATCGACAACCGGTACTGGCGGAGGGAAGAAGAAAAGAAACGGGAGTCTTTGAGACAGACCGGGTCGAGTTCGGGCGGTAAGGGTTCGAATTTCGGCAAGAAGGGTTCTCAGAACAACTCTTCTACTCAATCTTCTACCACGTCGGATACTCAGTCTAAAGGCAAGAATAACCCGCAGACTACCGGACAGAATCAAGGGAAGAAGCCTTGGTTCAACAAGAACAAGTCGACTGGAACGAATTTCAACGGTCAATCTTCGACTGCTTCGACTAGTCAACAGCCGAAACCGCACCAAAAACATCTCGGACCGGATGGCCACGTCAAGCCGGAAGAGAAGGAGAGACGCAGGAAATTCAACCTGTGCATGTTTTGTGGTGGTAAGCACAAATTGGAAGATTGCCCGAATCAAAAATCCAATCAGCCTCGCGGTCGAGCAGCCGAGGTTGAGGATGTAGTTACAGACATCCAATCGTCTTCGGACGATTTGGAAAAATGATCCGCAACTCTCGTACCCCAGTACGAAGCGAGAGTTGCGTTGATCCGGTTCGTACTAACCAAGGGGAAGTAGTTTTAAACGCATCCGCTCTTTCTGAATATGAACGATCTCTCCGCTTTTCTTTATCTACCGAATTCCAATCGCCAGACGAACCGGCTGGTACATTATCTCTTATTCATTTTCCTTGTTTACTTGATTCCGGTTCCACAGACTCTTTCATCAATTCTTCTTATGTACAGAATCACTCCATTCCGACCACATCTATACCTCCGATTAATCTTTGATTGTTCGATGGTTCTCTAACCGCAAATTCTATCTCGGAAACAGCCGAACTATTGGTTCGTTTTCCGACCGGCGAGTCTTTTTTGATTAACTTTTATGTTACTTCATTGGATTCATCTTGCAAAGCTGTATTAGGATATAGTTTCTTGTCCCGCTACAATCCGTTGATTGATTGGGTTACAAAAACGATTTCTTTCCGAAACACTAATCGAGCTGATATCTACCAGACGTCTTCACTTCCGGACCCTCCGGTTACGGAAACGGAAGTGCCGATTCCACCTCAGGAATCTTTACTAGTGAAACCCGGAACAAATCAATCCAAACCTCGCTCTCGCCTCACACCTCGTCCACTCTCGGACAAATTTCCTTACGAACCCATTTACTCCTATCCGAGTCTTGCACAAATGGGATCACGTACCGAATCTGCGGTTAAACCGGATGTCGACATCGCGCTTTTAGGGGCAGTCGCGTTCAATCGGGTCTGTAAAGACGCCCGATTCGAACCAATTCTTTTTCGTTATCTTCCTATCGAACTTACTGCTAAAGGTTCTAGCACTGAAGAGTTTGAAGCTCAGAAGTCAGAACCAACCCTTCCGCAACAATACGTGGATTACGCCGATGTTTTCGACAAATCGTCTTCGGAACAACTTCCGGAGCATCGATCATACGACCTCAAGATTGATTTAGAGGAAGGCACTGAACCACCACTTGGACGGATCTATCCACTCTCTCCGAAAGAGCTGGAAGCCCTCCGAGATTTCCTGGACAAGCAACTCGCTGCCGGAATTATCCAGACTTCTTCATCACCATACGGAGCACCCGTTCTATTCGCTCCGAAGAAGGATGGTTCACTACGCCTGTGCGTCGACTTCCGAGGCATCAATCGAATCACCAAAAAAGATCGATACCCTCTACCCCTCATTTCCGACCTACTTGATGCGCCTCGAAAGGCTGCAATCTACACGAAACTTGATCTAGCCCATGCCTATCATCTTGTACGAATCACCGAAGGTGACGAATGGAAGACTGCATTCCGGACACGCTACGGCTCGTACGAATGGAAGGTCATACCGGAAGGACTTACGAACGCTCCGGCTGCTTTTCAACGGTTTGTCAACACTATCTTTGCAGATTTACTTGATGTCTACGTTATTGTCTACATTGACGACATTCTTGTATATTCAGACAATCCAAAAGATCATGAAAAGCACGTCCGGGAGGTACTTCGATGACTCCGAGAAGCAAAACTCTACTGCAACCTCGCAAAATGCTTCTTCGGTGTCGATACCGTCGAATACCTCGGCTATGTCCTTTCACCTGCAGGCCTCACCATGGCTGCTGACAAAATTCAAGTTATTGTCGAATGGCCGGTACCTCGGAAAGTCAAGGATATTCAATCCTTCTTAGGATTTTCAAATTTCTATCGACGATTTATTTACAATTACAGCGACATTGTTATACCACTTACCCGGCTCACCCGGAAAACTGTCGACTGGATATGGACAGCCGAATGTCAATCGGCTTTCGAAAACCTCAAATACGCTTTTACTCACGCACCAATCCTTGCTCACTGGGAACCGAACCGGCCACTCATCGTCGAGACCAACGCTTCGGACTATGCAATCGCAGCTATCCTTTCGATTATGCTCGATGACGGTGAAATTCATCCCGTTGCATTTCTTTCCCGCACTCTTAATTCTGCTGAGCTTAACTACGATACTCACGACAAGGAACTACTAGCTATTTTCGAGGCTTTCAAAGCGTGGAGACACTATCTCGAAGGTTCCGGAGACCCGATCGATGTGGTCACCGATCACAAAAACCTTGTGTACTTCTCTACCACTAAAATTCTGACCCGGAGACAGGTCCGATGGTCCGAATACCTGCATCAATTCAACATGGTCATTTGATTCAGACCCGGCAAACTTGGCGAGAAACCAGACTCTATCACTAGACGATGGGACGTCTACCCAAAAGAGGGGGATATCGGCTATGCCCAAGTCAATCCACAGAACTTTAGACCCATATTCACTAATGAACAGTTCACCACTTCTCTCCGAGCTACTTTCCTCGAGGGTCCGATCCTCCGAGCTTCGATCGTTATGGACATCAACACTTTACATGAAGCCATCCGCAACTTGCTTTCGATCAATCCGGAATCGGCACTTGGACTCACCTTTGTTCAAGACTCCACTAAACCTCGATGGACTATGGGTGAAGATGGTTTGTTACGACTCGACAATCGAATCTATGTTCCGAATCATTCGGATCTACGGTTACAAGTATTACGCTATTTCCACGATCATCCACTTTCAGGTCATTTCGGTCAAAACCGAACTCTCGAAACTATTCGATGACAGTACACCTGGCCGAAGATTTGAGATTTCGTACGAGATTACGTTGCCTCCTGCACTACATGCGGAAGAAACAAATCACGTCGACATTGACCTTATGGACTACTCAAACCACTTCCGGTTCCCTTACAACCTTGGGACTCAATCTCGATGGACTTTATCGAGGAGCTTCTGATGTCGGACGGTTACAATTCCATCCTAGTCATCGTGGATCGAGCTTCGAAACAATCCATATTCATTAAGTGTCATACTACGATTACATCCGAACAGTTAGCTGAATTATTCGTCATTCACGTTTTTTCTAAACATGGAGTTCCGAATCATGTAACCTCCGATCGAGGTTCCGAGTTCGTCTCTGCTTTCTTTTGAGCACTCGGGCAGTCGCTCAACATGGAACTTCACTACACTTCCGGATATCACCCCGAAGCTGACGGACAGACCGAACGTGTCAACCAGACCTTGGAACAGTACATTCGCATTTACTGCAACTATCAACAGGATAACTGGTCCAGCCTACTTCCAATGGCTGAGTTCGCCTACAATAACGCACCGAACGCTTCGACTGGAATCACACCTTTCTTCGCCAACAAAGGCTACCATCCAAACATCTCGATTAGACCGGAAGTCGATATTCGATCTGACCGAGCTCACGATTTCGTCGCCAACTTAGACGAAGTTCACTCCTTCCTTCGGGACGAGATTTCGAACGCTCAGAAAAAGTACAAAGATCAAGCCGATCGAAAACGAATCTCCGCTCCAGAATTCCAAATTGGCGCTGAAGTCTTTGTCTTAGCAAAACACATTTGAACCACTCGACCGACTCCGAAGTTCTCGGAGAAGTATCTTGGACCTTTCAAGGTTATCGAATGCATCGGCACTCTCGCCTACAAGATACAACTACCAGACTACCTTTCTCGAATTCATCCAGTATTCCACGTCTTGCGATTGGAACCTTATACTCCAAACCCCATTCCGAATCGTTCGCAACCTCCGCCACCACCGATCGAAGTCAATGGTGAACAGGAGTTTGAAGTTGCAGAAGTTTTAGATTCGAAGATGGACCGACGCTTTCGACGTTGTCCGTTGCGATACTTCATTCGATGGAAAGGATATGAAGGTACCGATGAGGAGTTCTCATGGATTGGAGCTGATGAAATGCACGCCGAAGAATTACTTGAAGAATTCCATAAACAATATCCACTCAAGCCCGGACCTTTACCGGACATCACCGATTAACTTTCGTATGCTTTTACTTATTCTTTTTATTCTATTCCTTTCTTCTCTCTTTCCGAACGGTTGAAATCGACCGGGGGGATAAACGCCATGATAGCTTATTGAGCGTTTATCCCTACCCGGAAGATCGACACCAATCGAAACTATGGGACATCTCAGTCCTATTTAAACTCAAAATTTCTTCTAAGTCCATTTCGGACATCTTTTCGATTACTTTCGAACGATTTTTCAAATTGATTACAAAAATTTATTTAAAGTCCCTGATCGGACTGCAATCGATTTACAAAAAAAAAATATATACAAGTCCAAGATGAAGCTATCGAAACCGGCCGCTCATTCCTTCCGGCCCTTTCCTTTTCGATCCCCAGTCCTTTTTACTCGATCTTCCTCGGACTCTTCTTCTTCTTCTTCTTCTTCTTCTTCTTCTTCCTCTCTATTCTCCTCTTCGAGCTTCCGAACGCGAAGGATGAGGTACCGGAGCATCTCCTCCTGGAGATTGATTTTAGTATTTAGATCTCGGATGTTAGTCCGGAGATCGTCGATAGTTTGGCTGCTCGTTGAGGCAACCGGACTTTCCACTTTCACTCTCTTACTCCTGCGGGGGTAGTCATCCGGCACTAACGAGCACCGGACCTTTGCCTTCCTGCAACCTTTACAGGAGGCAGAACCGGGCCCTACCAGTTCGCACTTGAAAGCTTTCAAGATGCACCGACTGCACCGCGATTGCTTCGGAGGTGAAGTTGGGGGTTCCTCAGGACCTTCGTCATCGTCTGTGTCCGACTCGATGTAGTCGTCGTCGTCACCCGGGTTCGGGTCGCCGCCTTCGGGGTCTCCGGATGGAACGACCTAGAACAAAGAAGTTAGATGGGAGAGGATGGAAAAGTAAAATCACTCACCACCATTGTAACCCTCTTTCGCTTTTTACCGACCACCACTGTCGATGTTTCGCTGACCGGCTATAATCGAAATGAGTGGTTTGAAAATTGAAGTAAATCAACTACTTACTGAGTTGAGGAGCTTCTCCTTCTTCTTCTTTTCGATTTGCGCCCGGACGAGCGCCGCCGTTTCCATCCTCCTATCCATCTCTAACTTTTTTCGATTCTCCTCGGCCGTCCTCTTCGCAGCTTCGGCCAACCTCGATTCCTCTTCAACTTTCTTTTTTCTTCTTCCTTCTTAGCCTTCTCGGCTGCTTTCTTCGCTGCCTCGGCAAGCCTTTGCCTCTTCTTCTGCTTTTCGACGTTCCAACTCTTCCTTCTTCTTCTTCTCTTCTGCTTCTCTTTTCTTCTCTTCTTTCTTTCGACGGATCTCCGCCAATCGAGCTTCCGCCGCTTCCTCCTCAGCTTTTCTCTCAGCGTCTATCCTTGCCCTTTCCTCCTTACGCTTCTGAATGAGCAGGAGCTCGGCTCTCTCTTCTTCGTCGGACGGGCTGTTGGCACGGGAATTGGCAGGGGACATGATGGTAGAAGTAAGAGAAAAGTGGGGACTTAAAATTTTTTCTCACTTGGTTCATATACTGCGCCATCATTTATGTACTGATCGATCGATCTCGATCTCTTCACTTTTCACCAAGTCACAGTTCAAGTTCGAACACTTGATCGGATCGACTCTGGCGACTTCGTACGAGGCTTTCGAGGGCAAAAGCCTAACAGGGGGATACTGTTACAGGTATGCTTCCGGACCTCCGTACAGAGCTCCCGACTTCGGACATGGACTTAGGATAATTCATGTTTACTTCCGAGATCGATTGCATCGATCGAGTCATACGAAGCATTCGGTTATCGAATGCTTAGTGTTCCGACTTTATTGTCTTTTCTATTTATATTGATGACATCGATTTATATTCTTTATTGTTTTTTTACTTACAGCTCTTATTGTTATAGATTTAACAATTAGGAATACAGGTATATAAGCTGTAGTATCATGTACCTAGTTCCTCAGTTTAAATATCAACTTAGATTGCTGCTGAACTCCGTCCGGAACTCTCTCTTCTAATCGCCTAACGTTCGCACTATAACCGATCGTTATCCGGACGTCTCTATACTCTTACTCGTCACTCTGAACATTGACCGAACCGTACGACGAAGCGGGGGCACTACCGAAAGTAGTGTCAAGGTTCTAGTTCATTCTTATCATCTTCCGTTGCAATCGAGCTGACCAATCATCTTCGATTACATCCCTTGAGACTTCGGTTATAAACCATAGTCTCGATTTTTACCGATCACTCTCGGATCACTTCGATTCATCCTATACCTTCTAAGACTCGACGGAACCTCACCGGCACAGTTTTAACATCTTTATTTAACAATTAGGCAATTTACTACTTGGGTACCCTGTTTAGTATTGTTTCCCCAGCTTGAAATCAAAGTTATCTTCTATACTCCTTCTCTATTACGCTTAGTCACGTCCGGATTGATCGATCGGACTCGTCCGACATCTGCAGCTTCTTTCTTCTTCGCACTTCACAGGGACACCCAGATAGTGTGTAGGGAGCATTGCCGAAAGCTTTGCTGAAGTCCCATCTCACTTCCGAGGACCGTATAGCCCTTTCGAGTACCTCCTTGTGTCACAGCCACCGTTCCCACACTCGGAACTTTGCACGGAGCCTCCAGAACCTCGATCGTAATCCTTTCCGGTTGCACAGCCTTAACATGACGGCCCAGGAGCAATCAATCAAGGATGTTCTCCATGAAGCAATTCTCCTTGCCACTTGCCTTGCTGTTTTTCAAAATGCCTTTGCTCTTAGTGACAGACAGCTTGTCGACCCACAAAACAGCATCCTTTCTGCTGCCACAAGTCTCAAGTACCCTCAAATTGCATACTGTTTTGAACAAGATAGGGGTTTTGCAAAACACCTTACCAACTATGTATCATGCTCTTTTTTATGTCTTTGGTTATGTATTGATTTATTTCAAGGTCACTGGTTGCATTGGAAACATGCGGGGCCAGGTCAAGGAAGTTGTGCAAAAGGTAGTACCATCTTTGTATGGTATTCATCAAGTTCCAATTGAGGACGCAATGCAAGCAATTTGTGAGTAACCTACTCCTTTGCTTGAACTACATTTTTCCCCAAGCCATGGTACATGTCTCTAATAATTTGCTGAACTGATTTCAGGTGATGGATTCACCATGACCTGCACCAGTGAACCATACCTACACCTGGCCATTATTGCTGTCCTCCACAAATTCTTCTTTCACAGCAGGAAGTTGCTTGGCTGTGAATTTCAAGATACCTTTTCATCCATGGTTGACTCTGACAATGCCAAGGAAATACCTCGAGCAATGCCAGCCCTTGTTTTGGTTGCAGTAGGTGACATTATCTTTACAGCTTACCTGTTATGATCATGCACGGGTTGTAGGGATAAGTTGGATCGCGGACTATAAGTCCACGGGGTAAAAGTGTTAAGACTGTGCCGGTGAGGTTCCGTTGAGTCTTAGAAGGTATTGGATGAATCAAAGTGATTCGAGAATGATCGGAATGAATCGAGACTATGGTTTATAACCGAAGTCTCAAGGGGAGTAATCGAAGATGATTGGTCAGCTCGATTACAACGGAAGATGATAAAGATGAACTAGAACCTTGACACTACTTTTGGTAGTGCCCCCGCTTCGTCGTACGGTTCGGTGAATGTTCAGAGTGACGAGTAAGAGTGTAAGGACGTCCGGATAACGATTGGTTATAATGCGAACGTTAGACGATTTGAGTAAAGAGTTCCGGATGGAGTTCAGCAGCAATCTAAGTTGATATTTAAACTGAGGAACTATGTACAAGATACTACAGCTTATATACCTGTATTCCTAATTGTTAAATCTATAACAATAAGAGCTGTAAGTAAAAAACAATAAAGAATATAAATCGACATCATCAATATACTGTAATTAAAAAGACAATAAAGTCGGAACACTTAGCATTCGATAATCGAATGCTTCGTATGACTCGATCGAAGCAATCGATCTCGGAAGTAAACATGAATTATCCTAAGTCCACGTCCGAAGTCGGAAGCTCTGTACGGAGGTCCGGAAGCATACCTGTAACAAAAAGACCGACCACCGAGATAAAACCCGGTGAGGGTGGAGTGAACCTACGGAGAGGTCGTCGGACGTTGACGCTACTATTAATAGCGTCCCCGACACGCCGCTGTCCAAAAGTGAAGTTGAAGGTAATTCCGATCGCGGGAGAAACTCACGTGATCGTACTTAGGGTGAGGTTGAGATTAACTCTATTTGATACACTGTCGAAGTGCGCTATCAAAGTCGATATTTAAACTGAGGACCAACTATTCTACTCTCGTAGCTTTATACTGTAGTCGCTACCTAAGGGTCGCTAAGCGATGGTATCCTAGAATAGTATGGTCGAACATGTGGAAGATAAAAGGGGAAAGTATAAAGGAAATGATATAAAAGGATATATAAGAAGTCGGCTAAGTGTGAGGGATATAAAATCAAAGTGTAACAGGATCGCGGAGGTAAGCTCCGCGACGGAAGAAAATAGTAAAGTCAAATACCGGGGAATGATCGTTGAGCCCGCGGGAGTTGAACTTGGCATGGTCGTAACAGTGCCCCCCGTTAGGATCGAGCCCTCGAGATCCTGAGTAATAATGACTAAAAATAGATGTGAATGATCAGAAGCAACGGGGATCAAAGTTTAAAAAATGTGATGTGATGTGAAAAACGAAGAAGAGTGAAAATTGTAAGTTGAAATGGCCCTTAAGTCGCGAAGCATATAAAGATAGGGCAGTTTCAAAAATTCTGGTAAGTTTCCTCTTTCTGTTCACCATGTCCTCCTCTACCCCCAACAACGATACTGCACAACAACGATGGGAACGCCTCCTTCTCGCGCAGGCCGAACGACAACGTGCGCGCGAATTGGAGATCGCGAGACAAGAAGCTGAGTTCGCGGCGGAAATGGAGAGGCTCGAGGAAGAGGCAGCGAAGGAGGAGGAAGAAAGGAGACTCGCGGAGGAAAGAAGGGTCGAAGAGGAAAAGAGAATAAAGAAGGAACAACGATTGGCTGAAGAGAAAAGGGCGGCTGAAGAACAACGGATCGCCGAAGAAAAATTGGCTGAGGAACAAGCACTTGCGGAAGAGATGCGATTGGAAGAGGAAAGGAAAGCTGAACTGAGAAGATTCGAAGAGGAGCTAGTACTTGAGGAGAAACAGGTAGCCGAGTTAAAAGCAAGAGAAGACAAAAGGGCAGCCGACGCCGCGGAGGATGCTGAGGAGGAACGAGAACAAAACGCAGCATATGTGAAGTTGGTGGAGGAAAATCGGAAAGAACGGGAAAAAGCCGTGAAGGAGTTAGAGAGACGGCAGAAACGCGCCCCTGCTGCTAAACCACAAACGGTTGATGTGGTAGTACCGTCGCGACCTTCCGGCTCCCAATCCAAGGTCTTCAAATCCAAGTCGGTGATTTCCGACGATTCAGATGTTATGGATGTCGACAAGGAACAGGTAGAAGCTCTGCGAGGAGTAAAACGGAAGAGGCCGATCAAGATGATCGCGAAGGTAAGTGATAATCCGTTTGGGATGATCATTACTAACTCCTGTATAATGGTAGGGTATGAATTTCTCCGAACCCAATGGTGAAGTGGAGCCTGTTCCGGAGCAGGTAGTACAACCCCCTTCCGAGTCCTCGCAACCCCATCCTGCTTGTTCCCGCTGCATCCTGATTGGGCGTCCTTCCAAATGTCGACCACAGTCCACGGGACGACAAGCTCAGGCATGTGCTGTATGTCACCAACAGCGCCAGCGATGCAGCTGGTCGGGGGATAATGCCGCTCGTCGGTCGTGGGACAAACGGGTCAAGGTGGATGAGGATGATTATGAGGGACCCGCCAAAAGAGCAGGTGAACGGCTCTCCGTCCGGTAAGAGGATCGAGAGGATCGCGGCTAGCGCGTAGTCCGACGTGTCGGTTTCGATGATAAGGGGTAGGTTAGGTTGCCAGTGTGCAAGGATGGGAGCATGAACAAAGCTGTCCTTGAGTTTGTCGAACGCTTCTTGGCACTCCTTGGACCATAACCATGATATGTCCTTTTGCGTGAGCCGCATCATCAGGAGTACGATTTCGCTATAATTATAAATAAAACGTCAATAGAAATTAGCAAAACCTAAAAAGGATTGAACGTCTTTGACTTTGCGGGGAACCGGCCAGTCAACGATAGCTTGAACTTTGTCTTTCGACATTGATAAGCCCTCCGGAGAAAGAATATAACCAAGATACTCGACCGTATCTACACCCCATTCGCATTTGGCGAGGTTCGCGAATAATCGATGTTTTCGGAGTCGACGGAGAACCTCGCAAACATGTTCGCGATGAGCTTTCTCGTCATCCGAGTAAATGAGTATATCGTCGATATAGATGATAACATTAACATCTAAAAGGTCAGCGAAAATATGATTGATGAAACGCTGGAAGGTCGCGGGAGCGTTAGTAAGGCCAAATGGCATAACCTTCCATTCGTAGGAACCCCAACGGGTCCTGAAGGTGGTTTTCCATTCGTCGCCTTCCGCGATTCGAACTAGATGATATGCGTGAGTGAGATCGAGTTTGGTATAAAACTTAGCTTTCTTAGGAGTGTCCAAGAGATCAGAAATAAGGGCTAAAGGGTAGCGGTCTTTTTTGGTGATCTTGTTAAGACTGCGGAAGTCTACACAGAGACGGAGTTTACCATCCTTCTTCGGAACAAAAAGTACCAGAGCCCCGTGAGGAGAGGTGGATGGTTGGATAGCACCTGTTTCGAGGTGTTTGTTGATAAACTCGCGAAGAGCTTCAAGTTCCTTTGCAGAAAGAGGGTAAAGGCGACCGATTGGTGGTTCGGCGCCAGGCTCCAGATCAATCTTGAGGTCGTAAGGGCGGTGCTCTGGCAGCACTTCAGAATCCACTTCGTCGAATACGTCGGCGAATTCCGCATACTCCGGCGGTAAGCTAGAAGTATCGGTTTCCGTCTCCGCGGAGTCGGGTGAGGTTGAAGCAGCTCGCGCTGAAACTTCAGAATGGATCGCTTGTAGTAAGATAGGTTCGCATTTAGCGGCCTTACATGCGCGGTTGAAAAGAACCGCGTTTACCAGAGCGATGTCGACTTCGGGATTTTCGAGCTTGGAAGCGGCCAATTGAGCAACCGAGGGGTAGGTGTAGATGGGTTCAAAGAGGAATTTGTCCGATAACGGATGAGGTGAGGGGCGAGAGCGCAATCGAGAGGAAGGGCGCGAAGTCTTCTTCGATCGATTGGGGTGAGGCTGATCCGGCGCAGGATCAGTTAACTCCGGAGATATCTCTCGCGGAGTTGAGGATGTCAGGGTGAGGAACTCAACTTGCTTAGTGGAACGGAAAGTGATGTTTCGAGATACCCAGTCAATCAACGGATTGTAGCGGGTTATGAAACTGTAACCTAATACAGCTTTGCAAGAGGAGTCGAGTGAGGTGACATAAAATGTCAGTAGTAGCAGCTTGCCAGAGGGAAATCGAACGTTGAGAGTAGTAGTCTCGACGATCGGCTTAGGTGATAATGAACCATCGAAAAGTCGGAGATTGATTGGAGAGATGGGTGAAGTGGGTAAACTATTTGCTTTTACAAAAAGCAAGTCAATAAAACAATCAGTAGAACCAGAATCAAGTAAGGAGATAAAAGATAGCGTCGCGGCGGAGGAATTGGAAGAATCGCCGCGAGCCGGTAAATCTAAAGTTAGTGATAAAGTGAAAGATTGTTCGTCATATGAAAGAGTGGACGCGTTGAGTTTTACTTCCCGCGTGGTACGAACTGAATCAATGCAACTCCCGTGTCGTACTGGGGTACAGGAGCTGCTGATCAGTTTTCCGATCCACGGAAGTCGTCTCTACACTCTCCTGCGTCTCTGCAGCTCGGCCTCGGGTCTCGCGAGCCTTCTTCCGCTTGCAATCTTCAAACCTATGCTTCCCGCCACAGAAACCACAAAGACCCAACTTCTTCCGGCGTTCCGCCTCGCTAGGGAGGAGTTTGCCGTCGGAACCTAGGTTAGCAGCGATCGACGATCGCGTCGATGCTGAACCCGTCGAAGACGAGTGGTTGCCTCCGCTAGGCTTACCTTGTTTTCCCGATCCTTTAGTCGAGAAAGCCGCGGAAAGTCTTCTTCGATCGATTGGGGTGAGGCTGATCCGGCGCAGGATCAGTTAACTCCGGAGATATCTCTCGCGGAGTTGAGGATGTCAGGGTGAGGAACTCAACTTGCTTAGTGGAACGGAAAGTGATGTTTCGAGATACCCAGTCAATCAACGGATTGTAGCGGGTTATGAAACTGTAACCTAATACAGCTTTGCAAGAGGAGTCGAGTGAGGTGACATAAAATGTCAGTAGTAGCAGCTTGCCAGAGGGAAATCGAACGTTGAGAGTAGTAGTCTCGACGATCGGCTTAGGTGATAATGAACCATCGAAAAGTCGGAGATTGATTGGAGAGATGGGTGAAGTGGGTAAACTATTTGCTTTTACAAAAAGCAAGTCAATAAAACAATCAGTAGAACCAGAATCAAGTAAGGAGATAAAAGATAGCGTCGCGGCGGAGGAATTGGAAGAATCGCCGCGAGCCGGTAAATCTAAAGTTAGTGATAAAGTGAAAGATTGTTCGTCATATGAAAGAGTGGACGCGTTGAGTTTTACTTCCCGCGTGGTACGAACTGAATCAATGCAACTCCCGTGTCGTACTGGGGTACAGGAGCTGCTGATCAGTTTTCCGATCCACGGAAGTCGTCTCTACACTCTCCTGCGTCTCTGCAGCTCGGCCTCGGGTCTCGCGAGCCTTCTTCCGCTTGCAATCTTCAAACCTATGCTTCCCGCCACAGAAACCACAAAGACCCAACTTCTTCCGGCGTTCCGCCTCGCTAGGGAGGAGTTTGCCGTCGGAACCTAGGTTAGCAGCGATCGACGATCGCGTCGATGCTGAACCCGTCGAAGACGAGTGGTTGCCTCCGCTAGGCTTACCTTGTTTTCCCGATCCTTTAGTCGAGAAAGCCGCGGAGGAGGGTGATGGCGAAGAACTTGGCGAGTTCTTTGAGGAGGTAGTCGACGCCTTCAAGAATGAAGTCGCGACCGAGGAACGGGCGTTTTCACGTTTCCGCTCTTCTTCCCGTCTCCAGTACCGGTTGTCCACGCGAAGGACTTCTTTCCGGTAGTCCGCGAGATTAGCGGGCTCTGGAAGACGGGCCATTCTGTCTTTGATACGGCTTGCCAAGCCGCGTTGATATGCCCACTTAAGGGCTTGGGAGTCCCAGTTTGTAGACGCCGCGAGAGTGTTGAAACGGATGTTGTAAATCCGCACGTTGTCGGATTCCTTCATCCTCAACGTCCCGAGTTTGTCCTCGGCCTCTCCCTGCGCGTCGTACATACCGAAATTGTCCTGAAGTTCCTTCACCAGCGATGCGAAGGAGGACGTCCAGGCGGGCATCTCCGCGAGGTTCAGATCCAAGATGTCAGGTTCGAACCATTCCTTTGCGGCGCCACCTAGATAAGACAACGTATAGTTGATCTTCCTTTGATCAGTAAAATATGTTGGGCGGTCAATAAAGACCAGAGATAATGAAACAAGGAAACTCTTCAGTTTCCGCGGGTTAGTACCATCGAAAACTTCCGGATCCTTGACTTTTGACCTTGCAGTCTCTGTTGGTCCACGATTTTGATTCGTGGATAATTCGGTGATAGCACCTCCAAGATTGTTGAGGGTGCCTCTGAAGGTAGTGAACAGCTCGATGATCCGCTGTTCCGCAATATCGGTGCGATTGCTACCTGGTCCCGCTGGAGGACTCCTAGAACGGCTAGGTCCGCGGGAGCTTGGCGGTGATCCTGGTCCACCAGGGCCTCCTGGTCCTCCGGGTGGTCCTTCGGGATCAGATCCCTCAGGGTCCGGGTCTTCCGGGTGGTCTGGTAAGTCAGGACTTACCTCCTCAATTTGCTCCGCGATCTCAGGTTCCTCAGGAACCTCAGCGGGGATGAGGGATGACGACCGATCCCGCAAAGGACCGGCTTGGGTGGTTAATTGCTGACGCATTCTGTCAGCGAGGGTTAGCGTTGTTGGAGATGGGGGGATGGCCACCTCCAACGTTGGTATCGCCGTGTGATTGCTACGCGGTGTTTGTACCCTGATGGGAACTCCATCAGCGGTGTAGAGTATTTGATACTCGAGTTCGGATTGGTCGGGTGAACCAAGAACGTGAAGATTAGATACCCGTACCGTTGCAGGTTGGCTCGGGGCTGGACCGAAAGTGTTGGTACGCCTACGGGGAAGTCCCGTTCCGGAGATTGACTCGGCGAACGGCGCGAAAGCCGTTGCGTTGGTAGCAAAGGGATTTGCCACTACTGGCTCCTCCTGAACGTTGTCCGAGTCCGCAGTATTGGTACGAGCACGTCTGCTCCTGGTATTGACCATTTTTGATAGATAGGATGTGAATGGAGGAAAAGGAAGTGAAAGGTGATGGAATACGATGTGCCGGGTTTCAGTTTAAATATACTGTTATGATCATGCACGGGTCATAGGGATAAGTTGGATCGCGGACTATAAGTCCGCGGGGTAAAAGACCGACCACCGAGATAAATCCCGGTGAGGGTGGAGTGAACCTACGGAGAGGTCGTCGGACGTTGACGCTACTATTAATAGCGTCCCCGACACGCCGCTGTCCAAAAGCGAAGTTGAAGGTAATTCCGATCGCGGGAGAAACTCACGTGATCGTACTTAGGGTGAGGTTGAGATTAACTCTATTTGATACACTGTCGAAGTGCGCTATCAAAGTCGATATTTAAACTGAGGACCAACTATTCTACTCTCGTAGCTTTATACTGTAGTCGCTACCTAAGGGTCGCTAAGCGATGGTATCCTAGAATAGTATGGTCGAACATGTGGAAGATAAAAGGGGAAAGTATAAAGGAAATGATATAAAAGGATATATAAGAAGTCGGCTAAGTGTGAGGGATATAAAATCAAAGTGTAACAGGATCGCGGAGGTAAGCTCCGCGATGGAAGAAAATAGTAAAGTCAAATACCGGGGAATGATCGTCGAGCCCGCGGGAGTTGAACATGGTCGTAACATTACCCTGGTTTAATGATGTTTGCACAGATTTTTGCTGCCCTCAAGGAATGGGAACAAGGCCTATGTTACGGACTCTCCTTTTTCATTGTCTTTTTAGTACTTTAGGCCGCAATCGGAAGCCCTGCTTCTGCTTCCTGCCTTTTGCTTTTGCAAATTGTGAAAAGCAGAGCTGTACATCCGACCAGTCGGATTCTGCTTTTTTTCTGTAATTACGCATTTTGAAATGACATCATGAGTAAAAATTCTCTGTTCGTTGTGCTCTGCAGTATGGTCCAAGTCTCTGCTCATCAAATCGCACAGGTTGAGCACCTACAAAACCTTTGCACATGCAAACGGCAACCAGGCAAATTCAAAAGTCTAGTTATGGTGACTGTTCTGGCTGTCATGGCTGGTGTCTTGGGCACAGTTGGATCCATGACAGATTGTACCATCAAACATGATTCAATCCTGACTGGACAAGCTTGGGTCACCAAGGTTTTGTATGGTCAATATCAATCCACCCAATACGATAGACAAGTTGAATAGAACTGCAATGAATGCTTGAGTCACTCCATTCCCTCCAGATCCATGTCCCATGATGTCACCACTTCTTCAGTGAGTTTCTGTGATATCATGGAGAACCAACCAGTCGGATTCTGCTTTTTTTCTGTAATTATGCATTTTGAAATGACATCATGAATGAAAATTCTTTGTTCGTTGTGCTCTGCAGTATGGTCCGAGTCTCTGCTCATCGAATTGCACGGGTTGAGCACCTACAAAACCTTCGCACATGCAAACGGCAACCAGGCATTCTCAAAAGTCTAGTTATGGCGACTGTTCTGGCTGTCATGGCTGGTGTCTTGGGCACAGTTGGATCCATGACAGATTGTACCATCAAACACGATTCAATCCTGACTGGACAAGCTTGGGTCACCGAGGTTTTGTATGGTCATCCAGAGCGTTGCCTCAACGCTTTTGGAATGTCATCAAATATCTTTATGCGGCTGCTAGCAAAGCTTTCAATGTCAGAACTATGTGATTCACGGCATGTCAGTGCAGCAGAGCAACTGGCTATATTTTTGTACTTTGTATGCCAGGGAGCTTCACAACGGCAATTAATGGAACGGTTCCAGAGATCAGCAGATACTATATCCAGGTGAGTGCAATTACAGTCCACAGTCCTTGGTTTGACATCATTATATTCATAGATGCATTCATCGCATATCCAATATGCTGGTCCAGAATCCCTTCTATTCAGCACATATACAGAATCCTGCCAAAAAGACGGCTCGAGAAATCAGAAGCAACCCAAAATTGTACCCCTACTTCCGCCATGCTGTTGGCGCAATTGATGGTTCCCATATTGCGGCTCATGTCCTTGAACATGACATGGCACGTTATCGAAATCGCAAAGGATTCATATCACAGAACATCCTTGCTGCCTGTAATTTTGCAATGCTCTTCAGCTATATTCTTGTTGGATGGGAGGGAAGTGCATCTGATTCACATATTTTTGAAGCTGCGCGCCGGCAAGGTCATTTCCAGTTGGGAAGACCCTGGTATTTTTTGGCTGATGCAGGATTTCCACTGTGTGATGATCTCCTTGTGCCTTACAGGGGTGTCTGGTATCACTTGAGGGAATGGGCATTGGTGAGCAGTGTCAATGGAAAAGCAACGTAAGTTTTGACTATTACAATAAACTCTACTCGCTGGCAGGAAATTGGAATCACAACACATTCAATAGGCCTCAAAACTACAAAGAGCTGTTCAATCTGCGCCATGCTCAGGCTCGGAACATCATTGAACGTATCTTTGGTACATTCAAAAAGTGCTTCCAAGTCACTACTCAACCGCCGGAATATCCAATTCAAACTCAAGCCAAGTTTGTGGTCGCCCTTGGTGTGCTGTTCAATTTCATGCGCATGTGGGATCCTTCAGACATTGAGGATCATGGTCCTCAGTATGATGAGGATGCAATCACGGTATCTGCGACCACTTTTGAGCAGGATGAGGTAGAACACTCACCGTCATCTTCTGATATTTCTACTTCAGAGACAATACTGTACTCCCATGTATGGAGGCGACGGTGACGCATAACGCAGGCCTTGTTGCGTCGCCTGAAAAGTGTTACGTGACGCTGGATTATGAGGTCGTCGCCTAACTTTGGAGCGTTACATTAAAAAATCGCAAAAAATCGTAAAAGTTTTCTGAAAAATACAGTTCGCTTCTGTTGTAGTATCTAATCGCATGGTAAGTTTCCTGTCCCAACCCAAAGATTTCCCAAAGAGTCGTAAGCCCAAACATCTTCACCCTGCGCTTTGCTCTCCAAGCCTGCCAAACCGGAAACTATATCAGCACCTTCATTTGATCGTTCATTAAAAGTCTCGCCAACAACATCTTTAAAAGAGATATCAGTGTCATCGTGAAGCTCGGCATCCCTATCTGTATCCGCCTCTATAGCAGAGTCAACCATTCCAAGAACTTGACCACACCGAGCAGCAATTTCATCGTGAAGTGTGGAATCTTTGCGGAGGTAAGCACTCAGGGCCTTGTGAGTATCTCTGCTTGTAAGACACTCCTCCGAAAGATTGTGTTCCTTCGCTGTTGATTTTGCCCAAGCCTAAACACCTCATTAATTCATCATCATTAAGGATTAGGAAGTGCGAACAACATTACCTTTTTGACCAAATCACGACCTTCTTGGGTTTGCATAAACTTGTATGCTTTAACAAGTCCCGCAACTGAGGCATCCCGAAGTTTAGGTAGAGAAGTGGTGATTTTAACATGCTCAGGGCTGATGCCCTGTGCTAACTGCCCCTGATGTTCATTGACCATCCATTGAAAGAGCTCCCCCTTGATCAAATGCTTGACAGGACGCTGGAGTCCAACGTCAGCAGGTTGGAACTTCCCAGTGCATTTGGCAGGGACAAAAATCAGGATAAAATTTTCGTATTCAATGATGATGAAATCGCGGAAAGATTGGCTGATATGAACTGGATAGACATCGATATAGAGCACGGCCTTCTGATCATCGCTCAGGCCAGGATCTTCATCAATAACCTTCTTGCGATATGGAACGAGAATCTCTCTGATCCATTCCTTCATCGTTTTGAGTGTACTAAAGTGGCTCCGTGGACTTGTCTCACTGGCCGCAACAGTGAAATGAAAGCCGTTCTCCAGGGCTTCGGACATTCCAGGGGCATTGCGAGATGGAAGTGAGCCGTCAGTTTTACCCGCCCACACACACTGGAAAGGAAGAAAATCACCCGCAGCTGTGCTAGCAACACACAACGTAAAGGCTCGCTTCTCATCCTTAGCAACAACATCGACTTGCCTATCACCCTTCTTATGATAAGTCTTTGAGGCACTAGGGAGCAGAAAGATTCCTTGCTGATCGAAATTGATGACAAGTTTAGCAGGAATATTCTCCCACTTCATGCAGTAAGCAAGCCGGAAAAATGCTCGCTCACAAAGGTCATCAGCATCGGAAGGAAGATGGATAGCTGCACGAGTTCCTACCCGGGGGGTCCAGTCCATAACAGACTGGAAAAATGTCCGGACATAGGACTCCGTACAACGAAACTGGGAGGTAAGGATTTCTGGGTGATTCTTTTGAATTAAGCTGAGCATGATTGAACGTGCAATCTGAACATTGACTACCAAACCTGAGGTGCGAAGACCTTCAAGAGCGCTCTTGATTTCAGAAATAAGGTCCGGAAATTTTGTGAGCGCTCCGGCTCTGCCCGATGCAACCAGCGCATGACGATTCATAATTTTAGCCCGTGTTCTTTCTGACCAATCATTCTCTCCTTCCTTCTTCCATCGGTGGATTGTGCCTCGATGAAGGCTTGAGTACAGCTCTGGCCTTTCTCTCTGCAAGATATCCACAGCACCTTGTGAGCTCCATCCAGCTCGTCGCATTGCCTGGTTGATGGCAGGCCAAAGTAAAGGATGGAACCAGTTCACTCGTTTTGCCTCCAATTTCGTTTCTCCACCCTGTGTACCATTTCTCAAGTCCCGCCACTGCTTGTATCCAGGTCGAGAGACTGCCGCTAGGTCAGAAACAGCAAGCTGGGAAGTTTGAGCTGACTCTTCGGACTCTGAGCTCCCATCCGAATTGCTGTCTGACTCCACCAGACCTTTACGCCGGTCGCGGTAGCGCTGCTGACGCTCTCTTCCCTGCTTTCGCTTCTTGTCCAGCTTCTTTACTCGCTTCTGCTCCGCCTGCGCCTCCACTTCCTTTTGTGCCTCTTCTGCCTTTTTCATCTGATGAAGCATTGCAGCATGCTTTTCTTCCTTGGTGCGTGTATCTTTTGTGAAGAATAAGGTGGACTGCTTCAGTTTGGGAGGCTGAAATAGGGAGGATCGAGTCAATGGCTTAGGTAGAGTGGTATGCATGATCTCCTGAGAAGCATGGTGAACTGACAAGTTCTCGTTGTCAGCGTCGATGTCAGCTACAGCCGTCTTCAACTTCTTCAGTGCAGGAAGCTTTCCAGTCTCAGCAGATTCTATCTGCTTTCGTTTCGGGAGTCTAGCACCAGAATCCTGGGCACCTTCAATAAGCCTGTTCAACCAGGCATCTTCAAAGGCGTCGCAGTCACCTTGGCTCATCTTCATAAGGGCTTCTTTCAGCATGGAAACCAGGCTTTCGGTTCGTGGTCCCCTCTCTGTGAATGTAATAATACCATCTCGTCGTTGACCAAAGCAAATTTCTAGGCAGCGCGAGACTGCACCAAAAACACCGCGGTCTTCAATGTCGTCATTGGACAGGACAAAATGGTAGGAGCTAGATGCTGGGCTTAGTGGTAGGCTGGCTGGTAGATGGGTAAGGAGAGTGTGTAGGAGATTCAGCTTGTCAATGAGATGCTGCGGGGGCATAGAAGCAGCAGAGGACATGGTTCAATTGTGTTTGCGTTGAAGGCAGATATAATCACTTGTATATCGAGCATTTTTAAACGCCATTGTATCTCTAAAATCATTACAAGTACTGAGAATATCGAACAATAGACAAAAATTCCCAATTGGTCTTGGTCGCCTATGTAACGCTGAAAACTGACCTGGTTGCTTAAGTTTGGAGCGTTACGTGCACGTGACCGTCGCCTCCATACATGGGAGTACAGTATGTGCTACTCGCCGTCGTGATAGAATTGCTCAGAGAATGTGGAATGATTACTGTGTCTATCTCAATCAGTCGGTATTGGTAGAACAGTCTACATGTATTTTGAATCAGATATAAACCTAATCAGTGTTCTTTTCAATCTGTCGACGAAGAAAACGGCTACGGCGCTCCTTTGTTCCAATGCCAAGATAGATGTCAATAGTGCTGGTATCGTGTTTGAATAGGTCATAGACACTATCAGCCTCATCATCTGATATCTCTCCATCAGCCTCAAACTGCTTCACAGCTTGCCTACGCTGCTCTGGTGTTGAGACGTCACCACGGAGTGACAGACCCAAGCTGTCAATTGAGTCTGCGACCCGATGCATGGCCTTGACATTGGGTGTTCCACGATCCCTTGTGTGAATGCGCTTAGAATGTATCGAGGATTGTCCCAGAGTAACGGAGCTGGAAGAAGAGTGAGAAAGGAGAGGAGGAATGCTTTCCTCAGATGTAGCCCACTTTCGCTTCTTGAAAAATAATGAGATTCAGAGTTTCCACATATAAATGCAGGACAACGTACTTTAGTGGGTACTGGGTCAGGTTCTGTCTCATTCCCACTACTGTCACCTGATCTGTCCTCATAGGGGCCTGAGAAGCACCTCCAATGAAGGCGTTCTCACTATTGGCAACCACACCCTCAATCAACTCTGCCATTTCATCATAGATGGGAAATGGTGTTTTGCGCCAGCGGCCAAACTTTTTTATATCCCGCTTCTTAAATCAATAGTCAGTACCATGGTCAAAGAAAATCAAAAAAAGTATACTAGGAAAATGGCATCCCATCGTGACAATTTTCCGGACATCATCCCACTGTCACAAAGAGGTGACGATGGCGGCAAGACTAAGCGGAAGCGGACAGATACTGATCCCAACGACAAAGTTATATTCATAATAAATACTGAGGAGTAAGTAAAGACATACCTGATCCCAACGACAAAGAGGTCAAGATAAGGGATCAGGTTGTGGGGGCTGGCTTATATATACAAAGGTAAGGTACGGGAATCATGATGTCATACTGTATAGTTCAGGAACGAGGAATGGAACGGAATGGACTGGAAGGTTCCGGATCGATCATGATAGGTAACAGTGATGGAATGATGTATTGTAAAGAAAAGGAAAATAATAGGGGTGGCTCACTTCATGACACCCACCCTACCCCAGAAAGTGCCCGAAGCTCTGTCACTTGGTTGAAAGGGGGGATAGAGTCATTCTACAGCATAAAATTGAAGTGGACATGACATTGTGAAGGGATATCTTTCTTTCAGATATTTCTTATGATGAAAAAAATTTTGATTTATATTTTTTATTTACTTTTTATTTTTTTTTTGATTTTAAGTAGGTAATCAATTAGTTATATTTTTTTTATTCAATTCTGGTTTTTTAAGATTTGAGGAATTGAGAGGTTAATGTCTTAAGCTGTTCAAGTCTCAATTTACCATGTCATTGGAGTGGAAACTAGAATGCCAGAAACTTACCTTGCCGAAATAATCAAGAGCTTTCTTTGTATTCTTTGGTCCACCAATGTTCGAGCCTTCTTTCTGAACAAACTCGAGTACGATGGGCCATGTTGATGCTTTCCAACCACTATCAGTCTGCATACCAAGCTTCCTTGCATGAATCAAGCCTTTAACAAAGGCTTGATCATCCTTTTGCGTCCACTTTGCATTATTACTGTTGGCTTGTTTGCCCTGAGGATTGGAGGTAGTTGGAGCAGTAGAAATGGACTTTGATTCATCTCCAGACATTCCAGCTGCCTGAGAGGTGTCTTCCGAGTCGGTCATAGAGCAAGCACAAAGTAGCTACAAACTACGATACAGGAAATTTTACCAAAAAGTGTACCACATGACTTGCCGATCACCCTGCTTTATCTCCTCTCGCTTTTTTCAAGTGCCTGCTTTTTCACATTATTTTGGCAGGGGAAAGCAAAAGCGGGAAGCAGAAGCAGGGCTTCCGATCGCGGCCTTAGACACCCATTCTCTTTCTAGGTATATTAGCGCTGTAAGCGCTTACACAAGCGTTTGTTTTATTCCTTTATCTTTTTCTTTTCTTTTATTTATGAACATGTGATAACCTTACTGCTTTCATATTATCATTAACTGTCGACATGACTCTCTCGTGTCTGTCAAGGTATTGACAGATCTGGGCCGTCTACATACATTCCTTTATATTACCTCGCTGTTTCATCATGGTGTACAGGTGGCTTTTATTGTATAGCCTCATGGTTACAGCATGACATAGTTCTCATGGATTCATTTCCAAATATGTATATAAGACAGAATATTTTGTAGAATAGTCTTTATCTCTGATCTTGTCTATTCTCCTCTGTAGCTAGACAAGTATCTGAGGACATACTCCTCCTGCATTGTCCATTGTCTTTTGATCTGTTCTCTCTGTGTGACGCCTGGCTTAGTATTGAGCTATCAAGTCGCTGACAGCCTAAATGAGAGTACTTCTCGCAAGTTTGTATTGGCCAACTTCAGCGAGCAGTATGATCTTCATGTTAGGGACCGGGTTAGGGATCACACAGGGAAGTGGGTGAAAAGATAGAGAGTTGATTCGACGAGGCTAATACGAGGCGTTACAAGGTCTATATATACTGAATAAGAAAGGAGCTAGGTTACTAAGTAAGGAAACAAAGGTGTACAAGTGGAACAGGAGCGCAACGGGAAGGTGGAACAAGAGTGAGTCAGAAGGTCTGAGAGAAGTGGCAAGATGTCTGAGGGTGGCGGAATCGAGTCGGAACGGCGTAAGGATGTAATCCTTACACTATCTCCCTTCTTAGGCAAAATTTCAGATAGGAGGATCGAGGTGTACGGCAGGTTTCGAGACACGACCGTAACGGGTGGTCGTCTGAATGGGAGCCTGGTATTCGGAATGGGGATTTTGACGAATTGGAGGAGGAGAGGGAGTACGACGAGTTGCAACGGGTGGAGTGGTTTGGTTTGGTGAGGTGGAATTGGTGTCGGAATTAGGAACAACAGGAGGATCAAGAGGAATAGAGTGCGATTTTGATAAAAGATTTGGAGGAGGGCGTTTTGAACGCGGATGCCTACGATGGAATTTGTCGATTGCTTCATTGTAGGTGTCAGGGATTTCGGATAAAGGAACCCATGAATCATCAGAGTCTGTTTGATCTTTCCAGCGTACCAGATAGTCGTAACGCTGTCCCACCTTTCTAGAGTCGAGTATCAATTTGATGGAGTTGGTGGGTTCGGATGAAAGTTCTACCGGGATGGGATCTGCATGTTGGTGGAATTCGGAAGGGTCCTTATACGTTTCCAAGAGGGATGAGTGAAAAACGGGGTGTAATCGCCTGAGGTATGAAGGTAAATCAAGAATGTACAAGTCAGAGTCCTTTATGCGTTGGATGACTCGAAAAGGACCAAGTCGGCGGTGATCGAGTTTGATGGATGGGCGCATTGTTCGAATATTGCGACGGTGGAGCCAGACGAGTTGGTCAGGAACTAACTCGGGAGCGGGGTTGTGGCGTTGATTGTAATGACGAGTTTGTTGGTCTTGTGCAAACTGCAGCTCTGCTCGGAGCTCATCGTGGATGATGCGTAAACGGTCCACTAGGTCTTCTGCAGCCGGAACAGTGGAATGTTCAGTGAGTTTGGGATCAAACGATGGTTGGTAACCGATGTTTGCGACGAAAGGGGTTTGGTGAGTGGAAGAGTTTTCAAGCGAGTTGAACGTGAATTCGGCTAGCGGTAAGTAATCAACCCAATCGTCTTGTTGATAGGAAGTGAATGCCCGAAGGTATGTTTCAAGGGTTTGGTTGGTGCACTCGGTAAGGCCATCAGTCTGAGGGTGATAGGCTGTTGAAGTTTTCGTGTGAACTTCCAGTGACGAGGTGAGTGCTTTCCAAAAATTCGAAATGAATACTGAGCCTCGGTCAGATATGATATGGCTGGGGAGGCCGTGAAGGCGGAATATTCGGTCTAGGAATAGCCATGCAAGTTCTTGAGCTGTGATGGTCTCGTTGCAGGGGATGAAATGGGCAGCGCGGGTTAGGTGGTCACAGACAACCCATATCGAGTCGTAACCATGGGAAGTGGGCAGTTTGACAATGAAGTCCATGGATATTGACTGCCAAGGGCGAGCGGGGATGTCGAGAGGTTGTAATAGGCCATAGGGTTTGTGGTGAGGATCTTTGATTCTCGGGCATGTGTCACAAGCTTCAACGTAATTGCGTACGTATCTTGACATGCCAGGCCATGAATAATCCTGTGCAACAAATTTCTCTGTTCGACGGCGACCAGGGTGTCCGCCAATGACTTTGTCGTGTCGAGAGTGGACAATTCCATGGCGGAGAGAATCGGGTACGTAAATTTTGTTGCGGTGGAAGACAAGTTCATGCTCGGTGGTAAAGTCAGAGTCTCCTTTGACGATGGCATTTCGCCATTGGTTGTCTTTGTTGTATGCAGTCTTGAAACGTTCCAGGAGTTCAGAGTTGTCGATGGAAAGGGTGGTGATAGCGGAGAGTGCAGCTGGAGAAGGAGAAGGTTGTGGTTTTGGGGGCAAAGTCTTGTAGGATAGGGAAAATAATTTTTCGGTATGTTTTTCAGTGAGTATTGTTTGCGTTTGGGCTTGAAGTTGTTCATCCCCTTTCTTAGGGATAAAGTCGGGGCGACGTGAAGCGGCGTCAGAGACGTTTTTGTACCCTGGAGCCCATTGGAGTTTGAAATCGTATTCGGAGAGGAACATGGCCCAACGGGCTTGACGGCAGTTGAGGTACTGAGGTTTCATGAAATAGGACAGGTTCTTGTGGTCCGCAACTGCAGAGATGGGGAAACGGCTGCCAATGAGCCAATGTCGATTGTCTTTGAAAGTCTCAATGATGGCCAGTAATTCCTTATCGTGGACGTCGTAGTTTATTTCGGATGGAGACAATTTGCGAGAGAAGAATGCTACAGGATGTAAGTCGCCATTTTCGTCAGGTGTTACGATCATGCGCATCGGTCATACGCATCGCGCGTAGCGCTTCGTACCGACGCAGTCAACCGTACATGATCAAGTCCGTAATCGATGCGACGCACCGGTGATATGGATCAGGTAATCTGTTTCCGTGATACTCATCCACCTATCCTCCTTATCCCGTCGTCCCTCCTTCGGACAGGCTATACACCATACCGCCTTCCTCTCCCCATTAGTCCACTGTCTGCCTATCCGCACTCGTTATCTCTACTTCCGATTTGTCGTAACTACTTTAGGATACTTTGTAGCGATACCGGAGATAGCGAACTTAGCATATAAGACTTGCGGTCGTAGGTAGAAGCCTTAGTTTTAATATCGAATTGGTACGACCCCAGGAATCATACAACACTTGCTCTCTCCACACTTATACCTCGTTCGACCCCGTCGACCTTCAGTCGATACTATCTCGATCTCGAACGAACTTAATACGGACCGCGCAGCGTAGCGAGGATACTGTCAATAACGGTATCGAAGGTCCACTTGATCCGCACGCTCCTAACAGTATATTAAAACTCTACTCTCTACGCTGTTACTGATCCTTTCGTTCAAATCTATATGGCCCCTCGAACTCGAAGCAATCGAAACACCAGTCCCGACCACTCTCAGGTGAACCCCGAAGGCAATCCGTTCGCAAACAACGCGCAATCCTTTGGACCCTACACCGCATCATTATCCGCACTAGGCTCGCAACGAGCACGACACCCAGGGTTTGGCCCCATGACATCCGCGAGCGCTATGTCCTCAGTCTCGACACCCAACGTCCTCGGCAGGAACGACAACCCGAAGGGAGATTACGAAATCTTGTACACCGCAGATGGACAGGAGATCGTAGTCCAGACCCCGAAGAAGGATCGCGCTCCGATCCCTCGTATGGCGACAGTTCCAACCTCTACCGGAGTCGAAGACGCTTTGGACGACGACTTTCTCGACAATCGTGAAGACACTCAACCGCCAAACAACCCCCCTGGGCCTGACGACTCCGACGACGACAACAATGATGACAACAACCCCGGCGCACCTAGCGGTCCCGGAGGTCCCGGTGGACCTGGAGATGATGGTGGTGACGATGGTGACGGACCTGGGGGTCCCGGAGGACCGGGGGGTTCAGACGATCGAGGTAACGCTCGATCGCCGACCAACCCCGATGCATTAGGACAAATGACTCTCGCTACGTTCAGTTCTTTTAAAGAGTCTATCGATGGTCTAAAAGGCGTTTTAGCTGGTATGTCAACTAAGAAGACAGAACCAGGCAAGACTATCGTAAAGAACCCCGATGCATTCGACGGCTCCGAACCCAGGAAACTCAAGAACTTCTTGGTATCCTTATCCCTCGTATTCCTCGACCGTCCCGAATACTTCACCGAGCAGCGAAAGATCAACTATACGATCTCGTACCTTAGCGGTACGGCTCGGGAATGGTTCGAACCCGACATCCTCGATCCCGATGTAACTGCTATGCCAACGTGGACCCATTCGTTCAAAGCTCTGGTCCAGGAGCTGCAGGACAATTTCGGTCTCTACGACGCGCAAGGCGACTCCGAAGACAAACTCGGTAACTTGAGGATGAAAGATAGCGACAACGTTCGAAAATACAATATTCGATTCAACACCCTAGCCGCTATGACCAGCTGGGACCATGGCGCCCTTCGATGGGCCTACGGCGCGGTCTAGCATCCCGTATCAAAGACGAGCTCGCACGCATTAAGGAACCTGCGACTCTCGTAGAGTTCCGCGAAGAAGTACTTCGCATCGACAACCGATACTGGAGAAGAGAAGAGGAAAAGAAGCGTGAGGCGAATAGGAATTCTGGAGGGCAGACGAAGACTCAACAGAAGAAATCCGACAACCCCGCCACACCATCCACCTCGACTTTGACAACATCGACGTCCTCCAAACCGCAAGGTAAGAGTTCGACATCGCAGTCTTCGACATCGAACTCCAAGCCGAATACTCCGAACAACGGATCGAACCAACAAAAACCCGCCTACGCCAATCGATTGGGCGCGGATGGTAAGATCACACCTGCGGAGAAAGAACGTCGACGAAAATTCGGATTGTGTAACTTCTGCGGCTCGAATAAGCACCTACTAGCTGACTGTAATCTGCGTAGGGCTCGGGAAGCTAAGGTCAGAGCTGCGCAAACAAACCCCGCGCAAGAGTCTGCTTCTTCGGCGACTCCGATGTCTGCCTCGACGGTAGGATCGGGAAAATAGTCCGCAACTCTTGTACCCCGGTACGAAGCGAGAGTTGCGTTGACCCGGTTCGTACCAGCAGTGGGGAAGTTGTTCTCAATGCGTCCGCTCTTTCGTTACACTCCAAGTCGTTTATGATCAATCTATCTATCCATGTACCTTTTGATAAGACCCACATTCCGATTTCTTTTGATACTCTCCTCGATTCTGGCTCTACAGACAATTTTATCGATACAAAGTTCGTATATTTAAATTCTATTCCAACCGTTCCGACTTCTACTCCGATCAACCTCCGACTCTTCGATGGTTCGTTAACAACGAAGCCCATCTCCGAAACTTGTACCCTATCGATTTTCTTTCCGTCCGGCAAGCTTATACCTTTGGACTTTTATGTCACACCTTTGGATTCTTCATGCAAGGCTGTTTTAGGTTACGGTTTTCTTTCCCGCTACAATCCGTCGATTGACTGGGTATCGAAAACACTTACTTTCCAGAATACCGACCATCCCGAATCACCGACGTCCGCTCCTTCGCCAGGCCCCTTCGCGACCTCCGAAGAAGTACCTTTCGAACCGTCGAATCACATCGATCCGACACCCGCTGAACGGTATTCCAAACCCACCATACAGCACTCGTATAAGGCTCGACCACTCTCCGACAAGTTTCCTTTCGAACCCATCTATTCCTACCCATCAGTTATGCAAATGGCGTCGCGCTTACGACACGACGAAGTAGACATCGCTTTGGTCAGCGCGGTACCTTTCCACCACGCTTGTAAGCAATCAGGTATGGAACCACTTGTTCTATATGCCGTTCACTCTGAAGTTGCTGCACGATTGTCGAAATCTGATACTGAGATCCACCACTCAAAAACGAGATTCCGGAAGACTACCACGACTTCGCCGATGTATTCGACGAGATCGACTCGGAAGTCCTCCCGGAACATTGCTCCTATGACCTCAAGATCGACTTAGAAGAAGGTGCTGAGCCACCTATCGGACGAATTTATCCACTTTCTCCAAAAGAGCTCGAGGCTCTTCGCGAATTTCTTGATCAGTCTCTTGCCACCGGCACTATCCGACCTTCGACATCTCCACATGGCGCTCCCGTACTCTTCGTTCCGAAGAAGGACGGCTCGCTCCGACTATGTGTAGACTTCTGTGGCTTGAACAAGATCACGAAAAAGATCGCTACCCCTTACCTCTGATTTCTGACCTACTCGACGCTCCGAAACGAGCGAAGATCTATACCAAACTCGACCTGGCACACGCGTACCACCTGGTACGTATCGCGGAGGGCGATGAATGGAAGACCACATTCCGAACACGTTACGGCTCCTTCGAATGGCGTGTGATGCCGTTTGGCCTCACTAACGCTCCGGCCGCTTTTCAACGTTTCGTCAACGATATCTTCAAAGACTTACTCGATGTCTGTGTGATCGTCTACCTCGACGACATACTTATCTACTCCGACGATCCTTCGAAACACTCCGAGCATGTCCGCGAAGTCCTCCGACGACTCCGCGTGCACAAGTTATTCTGCAAACCATCCAAATGCGAATTCGGAGTTGACACAGTCGAATATCTTGGTTACATCTTATCCCCGGAAGGACTCACGATGGCTGCTGACAAAGTTAAAGCAATCGTGGACTGGCCTACTCCGAGGAAGGTCAAGGATATACAATCCTTCTTAGGTTTTGCAAACTTTTATCGCCGTTTTATCTATAATTATTCTGACATCGTCTACGCTATGAATCGACTTACCCGGAAGGGCATCGATTGGTTATGGACTACGGAGTGTCAGGAAGCCTTCGACAATCTCAAACTCGCTTTCACGACGGCGCCGATTCTCGCGCACTGGGAACCGAACCTCGCAATGATCGTGGAAACCGATGCTTCCGACTACGCTCTCGCAGCTATCCTATCGATCGTGTACGACAATGGAGAAATTCACCCGGTTGCTTTCCTCTCTCGAACCTTCCAAGGCGCTGAACTGAACTACGACACTCACGACAAGGAATTGTTGGCGATTTTCGAAGCATTCAGAGCTTGGCGACACTACCTCGAAGGTTCCGGAACACCGATCGACGTGGTCACTGACCACAAGAACTTGGAATATTTCTCTACGACGAAAATCCTTACACGACGACAAGTACGCTGGTCCGAATTTCTTCATACCTTCAATATGACCATTCGCTTCCGCCCTGGGAAACTCGGAGCAAAACCGGACTCGATCACTCGACGCTGGGACGTCTATCCAAAAGAGGGGGATATCGGCTACGCGCAAGTAAACCCACAGAACTTCCGTCCGATATTTACTAACGAGCAATTTACTACTTCGTTACGAGCGACTTTCCTAGAAGGGCCGATACTTCGCGCTTCAGTTATACTGGACTTCGACACCCTTCACTCCGATATTCGGAACGCTCTAACACTTGATGCTGACTCCGCCCTAGGATTGGAGTTTGCTAAAGACAATACGAAACCTCGTTGGACCTTAGACCCCGAAGGATTACTCCGCCTCGATGACCGAATCTACGTTCCGAACCATTCCGACCTTCGACTACAAGTCCTACGATACTTCCACGACCATCCACTATCCGGTCACTTCGGTCAAAATCGGACTCTCTTCGCTATTCGTAAACACTATACCTGGCCGAAGGTCCGAGAATTTGTTCGCGACTACGTCTCATCATGTACCACCTGTGGACGCAACAAACCTCGACGACACCGACCCTATGGCCTGTTGAAACCGTTACCAGTTCCGATCCGACCTTGGGATTCTATATCTATGGACTTCATCGAACAACTCCCAGACTCGAACGGCTACACCGCGATCCTTGTCGTAGTCGACCGAGCTTCGAAGCAAGCAATCTTCATTCCGACAGACGATACCATTACTTCCGAACGTCTAGCTGAGCTTTTCGTTATTCATGTATTCTCTAAGCATGGTGTACCTAACCATGTTACTTCTGACCGTGGATCGGAATTCGTTTCCGCATTCTTCAGAGCACTTGGTCAAGCGTTATTGATGAACCTTCATTACACCTCAGGCTACCACCCCGAAGCAGACGGACAAACTGAACGAGTCAACCAGACCCTAGAGCAGTACATCCGGATCTATTGTACCTACCAACAAGACAACTGGTCCGCACTCCTACCGATGGCTGAATTCGCCTACAACAACGCTCCGAATGCTTCCACGGGCTTAACTCCCTTCTACGCCAACAAGGGATACCATCCAAACATCACCGTACGCCCCGAAGTCGATGTCCGTTCCGATACCGCAAGAGACCTGGTCGTAAATCTCGATGAGCTTCATTCATTCCTCCGCGACGAGATCGTTAACGCACAGAAAAAATACAAGGACCAAGCAGACCGAAAACGTATTCCAGCTCCGGAGTTTCCGATTGGTTCGCACGTATTCGTTCTGGCAAAACACATCAAGTCTACTCGTCCTACGGAGAAGTTCTCAGAGAAATACTTAGGACCATTTGAAGTTATCGATCGTGCAGGCACCCTATCCTACAAACTTCGACTTCCCGACTACCTTCGACGCATCCATCCCGTCTTCCACGTTTCTCAACTCGAACCGGCAATTCCGAACTCCATTCCGCATCGAGTTCAAACGCCTCCGCCACCCATCGAAGTAGATGGCGAGGAAGAGTACTACGTTGCCGAGATCTTGGACTCGAAGATGGACCGAAGATTCAAACGATGCCCCCTTCGATACTTCGTTCGATGGGCTGGCTATGAAGGTACCGACGAAGAATTCTCCTGGGTAGCCGCCGACGAAATCCATGCCGATGAACTTATTCCCGCTTTTCATCTTCGCTATCCGACTAAACCCGGACCTTTGATTCTTTAAATTCCCTTATTCCGATAGCACCTCTATGCTTCATCGATGCTCTTCGACATCGATGGGAACAATCACCGTGATAGCAAATTGAGTGATTGTTCTCAACTTAGGTTTCGCACCGATGTTCGCACCGAGCGCACCGCTACGTTACTTTTATTTTCACTCCTTACTTCTACTAAGTTGACCTATTACTTCTTACTAACTACAGATACGATTGATTTCGATCCTTTCACAACTTAAATTCAGACTTATAAAGGTAGCAAGCAAAGTTTATTATGTTACAAGATGGGACAAGATGTTGATTGTATATACGTGCGATCGAGGCGAGGGGTACGAAGAGCGCGACCACTACTCTGAACTGTAGCGGTCCGTGTCGGGAGTAGACTCCCTACGCTTTCCCTTGCCCTTCCGATCGTCCCGACGATCTCCTCGAACCTCTCGACCCTTCCTCCCTTGACGCACCAAAGCGCGGATCTGCACCGTCAACTCCTCGATGGCAAAACGCAACTCCCTCTGCTCCTCCCGGTCGGACTCATTGGGCGGGGATCGAACCCGCGATTTCTTCGACTTCCGGAGGAACGAACAACTCTGCCGCGCAAGGTGACACCTCTCGCAAGCGGTTGGGAGCGTTGGCCTGAGGCCGACAAACCTGGTCGCCACGAACGCAACGTTCGCAGGGACGAGGAAAGGGGACAGGAATGGAATCGGAATTGGTATCCACTGTGACCGGAGACTAGAGAAAGTATTAGCTAGACATCAAGAGAATAGTGGCGACTCACCTGAACCACCTTACGCCGTTTCCGACTCGACTCCGCTACCTCGATATCCACGACGTTACGACGCTTCTTCGGGATCAGAATGATCTACATTGGTCAGGGAACTTCGAGGTCGCTGAGCTAAAGACTTACCGGAATCACCTCGCGACTACGAGGTAACCCCGCTACCATTCTCGTGACAACCTTTCGAGGCTTCGCCTCAATCTTCGGAACAATCTCCTCCTCAACTTCAACGACTCCCTCCTCAGCATCGCCCTTCGCCTCGACAGGACCAACCGCAGCCTCCCCAGCTTTCTCCTCTATTCCCGACGTTTTCGCCGCTCGCAATTTCTCCCATTTCTCTTGTGCTTCGCGCTTCGCGGCCGCAAGAAACGCCTGCAAGTCCGCATCCTCGTCGTTGAGGACCGGAGTAGGAGAACGGGCTGGACGAGTGGGTGATGATGTGGTAGACATTGAAGAAGAAGAAAATGTTGAAGTTCAACTTTCCCAGGACCTCTTATATGCGCTAGCTGATGTAATTGCACGCGACGATTCGAAAACCAACATCACATGACTTCGTCATCACAACGCGACATCCATTCGATACTCTCGGACTATTTCGACCTTAGAGTGGAATAATTAGGTATGGCTTTCGAGGGCGAAAGCCTAATTGGGGGATACTGTTACGATCATGCGCATCGGTCGTACGCATCGCGCGTAGCGCTTCGTACCGACGTAGTCAACCGTACATGATCAAGTCCGTCATCGATGCGACGCACCGGTGATATGGATCAGGTAATCTGTTTCCGTGATACTCATCCACCTATCCTCCTTATCCCGTCGTCCCTCCTTCGGACAGGCTATACACCATACCGCCTTCCTCTCCCCATTAGTCCACTGTCTGCCTATCCGCACTCGTTATCTCTACTTCCGATTTGTCGTAACTACTTTAGGATACTTTGTAGCGATACCGGAGATAGCGAACTTAGCATATAAGACTTGCGGTCGTAGGTAGAAGCCTTAGTTTTAATATCGAATTGGTACGACCCCAGGAATCATACAACACTTGCTCTCTCCACACTTATACCTCGTTCGACCCCGTCGACCTTCAGTCGATACTATCTCGATCTCGAACGAACTTAATACGGACCGCGCAGCGTAGCGAGGATACTGTCAATAACGGTATCGAAGGTCCACTTGATCCGCACGCTCCTAACATCAGGTTGCTGAACCATTCCTGATATTGCGAAGTCGGAGCCATCAGTGGCAACAGTAATAGGAGCCGAGGAGTCGAAGTGTCGTAGGACAGGACTTTTCATGAATTCGGATTTCAGGGTGTGGAATGCGTGTTGACAGTCGGGAGACCAGATGAATGACACATCTTTTCGAGAGAGTCGGGTGAGTGGGGTAACAATTTGAGAATAGCTTTTAATAAATCGATGGTAGAAATTGGTGAAGCCTAAGAAACCTTGGAGGTCCTTGAGCTTTTGTGGTTCTGGCCATTCTGCAATGGTAGTAAGTTTGTTCGGGTTCATCTTTATACCTTCCGCGCTGATTATAAAACCTAGGTATTCAACTTCGGACTTGTCAAATTCGCATTTCTTTGGGTTTGCGCATAGGTTGGCGGCACGGAGTCGGTCTAGGACAAGTTTGGTGTGAGTATCATGTTCTTCCTGAGTTTTGGAAAATATGAGGATATCATCAAGATATACCACACAGATGACATCGAGGAGGTCACGGAGGACATCTTGAATGAAAGCTTGCCATGCAGCAGGGGCGTTGGTGAGACCATATGGGACAATGAGGTGTTCAAAGAGTCCGAGGTGGGTGCGGAATGCAGTTTTCCATTCATCACCCTCTCTAATGCGGAGGTGGCTATAGGCGCTTTTGAGATCCAGGACAGAGAAGTGTTTGCAACCTTGAACACGATCAAGTAAGTCATCGACTAGTGGGAGAGGGAAACGGTTCTTCTTGGTAATTGCGTTCAGTCCTCGGAAGTCTATGCAGAGTCTGATTTCGCCGGTTTTCTTTTTAGTGAATAGGACAGGGGCACCAGCGGATGAAGTAGAGGCCCGGATGTGACCTCGTTTCAGGTTTGAGTGAACATATTTGGCAACTGCTTCACGTTCAGTGTCTGAGAGCCTGTACATCCTGCTGAATGGAGGAGATGTCCCTTCCTCTATTTCAATGTCTATATCGAAATTCCGGTGTTCGGGGAGTTTTTTGAATTGCGAGGGGTTGAAGACGGTGTCGGCATAGTCATGATATTTCTTGGGGACAAAGGAGCGGAAATCGGGAGGGGGTTCAGGAGGGATATTTTCAGGAGGAAGTTCAGGAGGTTGTGGGTTAGTTGCGATTGAGTTTATGTATTCAGGTGAGTTGCTATTGTGAAATCGGAGCATGGTGACTGATTCGGAGTTGTTGCGTAGAAGTCTGGCGAATTTCTTTCCACTTAGAACTTTGATGTTTGGGGGAGCAGAAGAAGAGTTACACAATGTTGGTGGCATGGTTGGACGGTTGGCCATCAGGTACGAGGGGTTGGGAAAGGGTCTTTCACAGATCTACCGAAGCCATTCCAGTGAGTGAGAGCTGAGAGGAATGAGGCGTTCGAACTATGAACAGGGGTTGGGATGGGAGTAGAAGTGGACGGCGTAGGGAATTTTGATGTGAACCAAGTGTTCGATGTTGATAATCCTGTTCCGAACGTGGATCCGGGATTTTTCTGAGTGCCGGTGAGACGTTCAAGACTGAAGCCTTTAACGCTATTCAGGGAGGTGTTATTTATAGGACCAGGGCCCTTCGCATAAATCTTTAGGGGGTTTTGCCGCAGCAATCAAAGGTCAGAGTGGAGTCGGCCCAATCGATGTTGGGGTTGTGTCGTCGAAGCCAGTCAAGGCCAAGTATAACGGGGTATTTGGATTCTACCACAGCAAGAGAGATTAGTTCAGAGTGGGAGGAAATTGTAAGGTTGAGGATGACATCTTGGGTGATCAGTCCAGATGCAACAGGGCGGCCATCGACAGCAGTGACTGGTGAGGGTTCATTCCTAATCTTTCTTGGGAGTTTGTGTCTTGATGAGAATCTAGCGGATATGCAAGATGTGGATGCGCCACAATCAACTAACGCATGCGTAGTGAGTTTTCGGCCATCTGTCAGGTAGAGCTGGGTGGAGATAACAAAGTGTGGGGTAGGAGTAGCATTAATGCAGTGGATAAAAACAGGCAGGTTGATTGGGGGAGTCAGGGAGTAGTTACCGTTCGCGTCACGAACGTACAAGGCATTCGGTTTGCTCTGATCTTGTGTTGAGCTTGTCCCCCAATTTACCGAATGCTCTGGGACTGGCGAGCAATTGGTTAGGCTTTTCCCGAAGTGGGAAGACTTTTACCTTTCAATTTCTTCTTGTTAGGGCAGTTATTGGCGCGATGGTTTGGGCCTCCACAATAGAGGCAGAGATTGTTAGCACGACGACGGTCTTTCTCCTCCTGAGTGAGTGGAGCACGAGGAGTGCTGGATTTTGGTGGAGAGGTGTTTAAGGCATCAATCTGCATAGGCTCACCGGGTGAGAGGTAAGAAGAGTCAAGAGTGGCATTGGAGCGGGACTGGTAGTTTCCATTGCCAGGCTTCTTGGTGTGTTGGGACTCACACTTTTTCTCAACTGCACGTTGGTGTCGGCTGTCATCCATAGCAGTGACCCAAGTGCTGTAAGCCTTCAGACTTTTCTTTTCTTCAGAGCGTCGGTTCGATTAGCAATTGCGTCCTTCAGGTCCGGCTTCAAATTTCTGTAGAAGTAACGGATCTTGGAGGCTTCAGTGAGATCAAGGTGAATGATCCATTCAACGAATCGGGAGTAATAATTCGCAACTGAACCAGTCTGATAAAGATCCTCCAGTTTATTGAATGCAGTGTCAATGATGTTTGAATCACCGAAGTGATCCTCGAATGCTTGCATGAAAGTAGTGAAATTGTTGATGCGCTTTTGGGAATTGGGTAGGTCATTATCTTCGATTTTAAGAGATTTATACCATTCCTGAGGAGATCCATTCCCTAGGTAGGTGGCCATATAGATGCACTTGTCCATGTCTGTCCGATACGTTCCGCGTAAAAGGTGTAGGGCATCAGCAATCTGGTGTTTGAATGCGACCACCTGAGTGGCTTTCCCATTGAACATGTTGGGTTCCTTGAACTTGGGAGTGCCCTTGGGATCGGAGGAAAGCCCAGACTCGGGTGAGGGTGCAGGTGCTGGGGCAGAAGTCACAAGTGGGGGTGGATTGGTGCTGTCGGGAGTGGCAAGAGCATCAAGACGGTCAGTGAGCTTACTGATAGTGCTGTTAAAAATGTGCTCGAAGTCTCGAAAGCCAGCTTGTACCATAGCGAATGTGACTGGGGTGTTAGGGTCTGGTTCGGGAGGTTGGGTCTGCTGGATAGTGGTGTCATTGAAGGCATTAGCGAGGTCTTCAAAGGGGTTCTCAGTAGTGGACATGGTGAGGGAAATAGGGGGAGCAGTGAGCGCAGAAGAGCCAACCAATAATATATGGTCGAATCAAACTGTTAGGGACCGGGTTAGGGATCACACAGGGAAGTGGGCGAAAAGATAGAGAGTTGATTCGACGAGGCTAATACGAGGCGTTACAAGGTCTATATATACTGAATAAGAAAGGAGCTAGGTTACTAAGTAAGGAAACAAAGGTGTACAAGTGGAACAGGAGCGCAACGGGAAGGTGGAACAAGAGTGAGTCAGAAGGTCTGAGAGAAGTGGCAAGATGTCTGAGGGCGGCGGAATCGAGTCGGAACGGCGTAAGGATGTAATCCTTACACTTCATATCATGTTTCTTGGCATGAGAATCTTGAAGACAGACAGATTGGGAAAAGGCAAGTATCATGCACTGATGGCTCACCTGTATTGTGAAGCAGTGTTGTAAGTTTTCTTGTATTGCTGGTCCTCTCTCTATCTCTATCTGATGTTCATCCTACCATCCTAGGGGGGCCAATGTATCTGATGCTGATTTGGCTGGGGCAGCCAAGCTCCCCGATCTGGACTTTGATGGTATGGAGGAATAGTGTAGTATAATGGTCATGGTTGTACTACATACACAAATGTCAACGGTTTATGTTCTTGTATCGCAACAAACTGAGGAATTTGAGCTGGAAATTTAACAAAAATTGATTGAAACTTGTGCCAAACTTCTGTCAAATGCTGTCTCAGGTAGGCTGAACACGTCAAAGTCATGCCCGAATTTTATGGGGGGGGCATTGGATTTGGACTAGATTTTGTCAAATTGCATAATCAGTCTTATTACGTCCAGGTTGTCACATTCAGTCAATCTCGGTCAATCTCTTGCAAATTTTTCACTTGGGGTTCTTCCTGATGTCAGCAGCGGGCGGGGCCCATAACCTGTGAGACTATGGTAAGTGTTTGATCCTCAGAAGCACACTGATAGGTGCGAACAACTCGTTTGATACCTGTGAGACTACGCTAAGTGTTTGATCTAAAACGGATAATAAGTAACGTAGTCTAACAAATAAAACAGGAAACACCCACCCTCAGAAGCACACTGTGTTGAAATTAGATTAGCACTTTCGACTATCTTATCATTTCATTGTGCACTTATTTAGTTAGCACTGACAGTTAATATATGATCGACATGCGGCTCTCATATATTTCGTAGCCCCTTTAATAATATTTCTATATTATCTTACTCATGTAACACACAGCCTTACTGCTGTATGTCATTTGACTCATATGCTCTCATTATGCTATTCGCTATAGCTGTGCACCTCATGGTCTGCATGCCTTTATGTTATTCATTTAGGTACTCATTGTGATCGTTCTCGACTCACTCCATGCTGTATACATGAATCATTATTACTCTTTAGTTGTCATAGGGCATAACTCTAGTTAGTATAAATACTGTAGATGTTCCTCTGTAACATTAAGCCTCTTAATAAAGAGTTCTCCAGTGTCTCAACATCACTATCAATAGTTCTCCTCAGTTTCATACACTCAGTGAGTATTCACATCAACCGTCGTAACTGATTGCTGTTTCAACACACTGATAGGTGTGAACAACTGAGGGTGGTGATTCAACCAGTCAAATAATAAATACTATTGATCTGCACTTTGAAACATGTATGGAGGAGTATAGCATTGATGGAATAAATATCAAATTTTGTAGAGATGAAAATTTAAAAGTCAAATACTCAAAAGGCACAGCCTCAAACCGGACTCCTTCACTCATCTTAGCCACTCTCAACAACCTTGAGTCCTGAGTACAATGAAACTTAAGTCTCAAGGTGACAGTAAAAAGAGATCAAACAATGTACCTTCAGAACAAGTTTTGAGGGGTGTTGACTGAGTTCAGTGAGCTCTATGTAAGGAAAAGCAAATATATGAAATGAAATAAGGAATGTCTCTCTTGGAACCTGACCTCCCTTGAAACTATTCATGAAACAAGCCCGAGTAGACATGTGTATAACCTCAGGACACCATCTAAAATCTAATAACTATAAGTAACAATAGTGTAAGTTAGGTCGATTTGTCTGAACCTGGAGAACACCTCTCAGCGGCTGAATTCAGCCAAAATGCAAACAGCAATCTTCAAAATAAATATCCGAAACAGGCGAACGACTTTATCCAGGGTCCTGTAGTGACCGTACTGAGGGAAGTGGGAGGGTCGAGTTTCTATTTGGACGGGGCCATTGTTAGCGTTCCTTATTGGCTAGTTGGTGCCAGTGCCTCTTGCCAGTAACTCACCGCAACTAATCGTTATACTTTTAATCGTGAGATTCAACCATTTTGTTATACTTCGACTGGCCATATAGTACGTATTAGGTCGAATGTCGAGCGCAAAAGTGTTACTCTTCCTTGCTCTAAGGTAAGAACTCATAGCTTATCGGAGTACAACCTGAAGTACGTATAAATGTGGACCCTCTCTATTACTTTGGGCGCGCTGTCTACGCTTAACGTTCAAGATGCATTCAAGATGAGAAAGAAATGTGTTTTCAGATTGTCGCATAGGTGTTTGTATTTTGATTTTAGGAACAAGATAACTTCGCGCTGTCCCTTCTCTGCAACTGAAGTTTGTAGTCACAAGCTACAAGCTTTGCTGGAAGCCTTCAAAATTCACCCCCAGTGAACCCTGAGAAATATGTCAGTCAGATATCTCATTTTCTGCATCGGGTCCCAGACTCACAGTACAGAGATGTATACTTGACAGTTATGTTGTTCGATCCGGGCGTGCACTACGAAACAATGCCTCAATGCGTAATCGTTTTCTGGAGCAAAAAAATCATACTGATGCAGGAGGTTGACCACCTCTGGTTTCGATGCGATAAATCTCATTAGCGAGGGATCCGGTCAAGTTCTTCAAGTAAAGCCAGTCGATATCGGATGCTCCGGTGACAGCAGGAACGTCGTCGACCTTTGATCCAACGACATACGCGTCAGGATTACCAGCAAATGCATGAGATGTAAAGTCCCATTTGGGATTGAGCCCAGAGCCGGTGACAGGATTGACGACAAAGTAGTGTTCGCCCAGGACGAAGGATAGGTCATACTTTTCTCCAAAGGCGATTATCTCAGAAGGGGTAACAACTGGAGGAGCCGCATTCCATAGAAGCGATATGACAGAGGTTAGATCATCAAAACCTGGTTGACCATACAAGCAAGAGATATCGAATATTTCCGCGAGGGCACCGACATTCCTGTAGAATAGGGTAATCAATAACCATAACCTAACCTTGATCGCATAGTTTTTTTCGACTCACGTATATGTCCCGCTAGCAGCACAAGTGTAGTTCTGAGTGCCGACCCCCAAGCCGACAAACGAAGGAGTGTATTCAGGGGCAGGTAAGGTGCTTCCAACTGTCTCTATTATGGCGGAGGAGACGTTGCAACGGGGAGCATCAGCGCTATCAGTTGCCGGGGCCGCGAAGGAAGCACAAGCGAGGGAAGCAACTACGAAAGCCTTGAAGATCATCGCACTGGTGAAGCTGGAGACAGGATGTGGGGAGCTGATGAGACAACAGGAATGTGAGCTGTTTTATATTGCAAAATTTCAAATAGCAATATTGAGTAACTTGAAACTTCAGGTTCACGAAAGCTTGAGGGAAATCATATTACTGACGCGTTCACGGACAGCAGTTATCGGTGTTTGCCCTTCGACGTTCACTGAATGCTTAGAAAAATCAAGGTACGTTTGTTGACTGTCGAGCAGCGGCATACCCGGAAGGCAGCGAATATCGACAGATAGATTGGTTCGGGCGGTATTGATAGTCTAACAGTCTAACAATGCTCTGGTACGGAAAAGCCAGAGAGAATATCCGAGGATAGCTGGCCAATGGTAGTCGATGTTGCATTGAAATGATCACCTTCAGGAAACTAAGAATCGGCGACTTGATTGACATTTGACAAAGGGTGAGTTGAGTGAATTTCGTGAACGGCACAATCAACCATGCGAAACAGCCATATAACTACTTCCAAGCCTGTTCAAACTTCTTGTCATCATTCGTCTTGGTTCACTATCAACTGTTGGAGATTTGTTCTTGCCTTCGATTGTCACCTGGCTCGAAACCGCCGGTCTCAGTGCTTGATCTTTGCTGTCTCTTCGAACCTGTTCATCCAATCAATGACCTGACAGATAGAAGCTTACAGAAAGCAGAGATGGTTTGAGCGTGGTTGAACGCGTACTGGAACAAGATGAAGCCCACCAATAGTGGGTCAGGTACAGGACGTCTTTGTGAATGAAATCTTTTGAACCGGCGAAAGCAAAAGTCCTGCTTTCATCTTTACTCTCTTGTCCGTGGAGTCAGGAAACATTTCGTCAACTTATGTCATGTACGAAAGTGGGCCGTGGTAGTAGTTCAGTGTAATGGTGCACGTTCGGACAATGACTCGTTGACGGGCTATAAGAATAGTTGAGAGCTGTAACCCCCCGAATGGATATACAAGACTAGACAGAAGATTATCAGTAGTATAAGAAACGTCATTTGTTTCTGTTGTAATTCAGGTGCATTAACCCACATCCACATCCTGATGATGGCACCCAGTCCTCCTACACTATAATCAGGTTCCAAAAAATACTGAGCGTGACCTTCGATTTTCCTGCTATTTCCATCGTTATCCCATCGTTTATGTTCTCCTGCCAATCGACGCATCATTACAGCATACCAGGCCATTCCAACCCCAGCACCAATCAATCTGACTTTTGGGACGTGTCTCCAAATCCACTCACACGGCCGTCGCCTCGAGAACAACAGACAAAGATCAGGTTCAGGCCTAAAGGGTGTGAGATCACTTGAGAGATCACCTTCCACGGTTTGACGATGTTTGAGGACTGTGGGTAAATTTGGGCAGAGCACGGAAGATCGACCTACACCTAGGAGATGCGCATGGTGAGCTGTAAGGGCGGTGTACAAGTGAGCTGGAGTTCGTAGGCCGCCAGTCAGTAGAACTAGCGGTGGACGGTCGTTGGAAGAAAACTCGGAAGACAACGCTTTCATGAGCTTCGCAGAGAATTGAGCAAAAAATGCTTGTCGAGCGTTCTTGGTAGAAGTGACTGAGCTTGGGCTTAGCATGAATTCTATGAGATTCAAAATTGAAAAATCGGATGGAATATCGATATCCAGATAAATACGGACCAGGATTTTCATAGTCGCCACCGCTGATTTCGATGAAGTCAATTGTCCGCCATGCCACGACTTGCCTAAGATGAGCAAGGGCACGTTCTTCTTGAGCAGTCTTGGCTTCGCTTTCCTCAAGCACACTGTAGTCGCCAGTATTGAATTTGATGCCGAGGATGAAATCTGCAGGAACGACATCTCGGATGGCTTTCACTACACGACTCAACAGAAGTAGGGAGTCATGAGAATATTCATCGGTACGGATGTTAGACTAATGATGACGAAGTGAGGGGAAATATGAGGATCTTATTCACTCACTGACCTTGGGCGATAGGAATTGGGCCAGCAGATCTGTATAGCGTAATTTCTCATTAATCGTCCAGATTGACACGAGAGCCTTGAAGACCACTCACATCCATGAGCCACATGGAGTTGTACACCGTCAAAGCCAGATCGCAAAGCTAGTAATGTGCCACGAACAAATTCGGAAACTACATTGTCGATGTCTGCAGATGACATGGCTTTTGGTGTTTGGAAAAGTAACCGATGAAATACGTCTGAAATTATGCCTTCGTCCCGCTTATTTTGACCGAATCTTACCGCGCTAGGCGCGAGTGGGGAGACAAAAGGAAGTCGTCCGCCAAGGATGTTGCCAGATTGTCGCCCTGCATGACTGAGCTGCATAATGGCCAGGCAGTCCGAAGGTTGGTTACCATGGATGATTCTGGCAAGTTTTCGAAACGGCTGAATCGTCTTGTCTGTTAAAATTTTGGGCACTACCATATCTCGACCCAGAGATAAATGTTCTCGAGAAATCTGTACGTTCCCAGTGATGATCATTCCCCAGTTATGCTCAGACCAAGCGGAGTACAGCGCGTAGTGAAATTTATTAGGAGGCCCGCCTAAAATTGAGGAGAGGTGTTCGTACATAGCGACCTAATGAGTCAAATTATCGAGGAAACATGGATCATTTCACAGAAATTGATCACCTTGACCAGTCTGTTCGACACTACTTTTCCACAGGGCAACAATTGCTCGCTGAATAGCAGGTCATTGCTGACCATTCCGGAAAAAGCGCACGGGGAAAGGCGAGATGTATGCGCGCTAATTATCTCAACCATGGTCACAACTCTATACTTTAGGTCTCTTTCTAATAAACATTCACGACCCTGCTAGTTCATGTTCTCGTTCAATTCATACTCACGTTCAAAGTCTTCGCCTTCGAAGGCCTTATCGCTTTCGGGTAGAACCCAGATAGAATGTATGGATAGAGGGCTCCGGTCTGTCAATGGTGCGTACTACGTCGTTTCTCTCCGTTATGGCGAGCATTGAGGTCCTATGCTTATTTTTTCAGGCGCCAAGCATATCATTGGACTCATAAATTCCCGTCGAACGGTTACAAAGCTATTCTTGGGCCATAATATTCTCTCAGATGACGGTTGTGTCCTTCTGTTCACTTTCTTGAGTTCTCCTCTTGGCCGTAAATGCCCTATTGCGGAGATAAGCCTCAACGCGAATAGCATTGGTGATCGAGGACTTGCAGCCATCTCTGCCTACTTGATGGATAACACTACTCTTACTGAGCTGTTTCTCCAAGATGTGAGATAACCTAGAACAATCAAGCGCAATCGCTGACCATCTTACAGAATTTATTCACTTCTGATCCCAAGACCGTAACGCAATTTGCGCATGCTATCAACCAGTCTCACCTTCGCTTGCTCTCACTCACTACCAATCGCTCACTAGCGGACGACTTTTGCCGATTGTTCCTCCCCGCCCTTCGTTCTCGTTATCTGCATGAATTACATCTTTCGGCCATTGGACTGACATATTCTTCTGCGCCGTATATCGCAGAGTACATAACCTCTACCGATCGATGCCAGTTACACACTCTCAAGTGTAACGGCAACCATTTAACGTTTCGTGGTGTACGGATGATTATACGCGCCATCGAGAGGGCGAACTTTGGTCTGGCAGCGGTCGAACTATACGCGAACAACATCTTATCTGGCCCGGATAGCGAAGACACTGATGACGATGTTACCGGAACCGGAACGACCCAGGGTTATAATCCGAATGCATGGCAAGATGTAGAAAAGTTGCTCAAGCAAGTCCTTGGGCGAAACACTCATCTGAAGAAGGAGACTTGGAAAGAGGCGTTACAGCTTCTGGTGTATTCTCGCGCCGTCCTACTTAGTTCCAAGGAATCTTTGAACGATAGCTCTAACACCTTGGCAGTTCCTATCTCAGGCTTTCGTTTCAATCACTTTCCCATCGAGATTAAGCTTCATGTTCTTTCCTTTCTTTCTCCTACTCTTTGTTCATCTCAACGCGCTAGAATTTTCACCTACGCTTCCTCTACATCAACACTGCCTCCTCTACTCCCACCTTTGGCTAGCACTTCTTTTGCCAGATCGGCGGAACCTGCTGTTTTCTCAATGTGCGTTCCAGATCCTTTGGTCACAATGGGCTTCACTACGCCTTCTGTTTGGACTGTCAATAACTTAGGAGATAGAGGATGCGCTCCAGGTAAATGCATGGGAAGAAGGAGCTTACTATGTCACCTCGAGCAGCGCAGAATGTTGTGGCTCGAGCAAGTCGGATGTTTGGCGTATGATCAAACAGAGGTTGTTTGATTATTCATTGTAATTCAACATACTACATCAGAGTAAAGCTGACATACGGATTATGGATATATCTTTATTCTTTAATGTAATTGTGTACTAGGAGTTTATAATCGAATTACCTTGTAATATTTCAAGCTCATTCACAAATCACAAAAGGTTGTCACTTTTTTCAGGCCCCTTCTCGAAAGAAACGTGCAGTGACTCTTCTCGACAAGATACAATCATCGTAGTCAGCGTCACTGGCGAGCTATGTTAACATTCAGCAACTCAGCATCGAAAAGCCTATTCAGTGATTTTCCAAAATCTGACTCACTTTTATTTAAGGCAACGCAGGTCACGAACTGCTTACACAAACAATGAGTAATTTATTATTATATTCAGTACCCTCTTTAAGTTCTTCATCGTTCTTCATCTCGTTTGTTTTCACCTATCTTAGATCACCTACAAACTGTTTCGAGGTTTTACAATCTACTTTGCATCTTCTTGGGCCTTTGTGGCCTGTATATGCCCAAGCTGCAGCTGCAATCGCGCGTGATAGAATGGCAACCCTAGAGGAACAGGACACCCTCCGACTCCTAGTACAGCATGTCGCTCGAGGATTCTATGAATCAAAATACACAATCATCTTGGATCAACTGGCGCGCCATCCGGTGTAAGTAGTAAACTGGACATGGCTTGTCGCAACGGAGCTGAAAGAGATCTATGCGCCCTTTCGGGATCATTTAGTATTAAGGATGATGACTTCGCTGCAAGGATGGGTTGGCAGCCGAAAGAGTTAAACAAAGTCATTGCTGTGCTAGCAAATGACTGTCTGGTCAAGATGTGAGCCCCGTTATCGGTGTGAGAAGGAGTTTGTTGTGCTCACACTCGATCTCTCTCAGTTATAGGCAAAACGAATTGAAGGAGGGCGCACAGCGTGCTGTCGGCAAACAATACTACTATATCGACTATGCTTATTTCTGTAATGTGGTCAAGTGGCGTATCGCGAAGATGCGACATAAAATTGACTCTAATCTGCGTAATGTAGTTCTTCCTCCCTTTCATAATAGCTGAAGTTTAAGCTTTAACGTGCACTAGGAACTCGACAATAAAGGCTATATCTGCCCTCAATGCAAAGCAACCTACACACCCCTCGATGTCGATAAGCTGATGGATTTTGCTCGAGGCTGCTTTGTGTGCGAAATATGTCAATGTGAAGTGATAGACAACGAGAATCCCGAAACGGTGCAGGGAGGAAAGGACCGCATGTCGCGCTTCAATCATCAATTACGTTTCGTACGCGCTGGTCTACAGAAGAGTGAAGCAATGGTGCTTCCCCCGTGCGTGTTTCCACTCGGTTCTTAAATGTCGACCTACTAACTTCGAGGCACAGATTTGATGTGGCGGCTTGGATCAAAACAAATCTCACTGGTGGAGATGATAAGAACTCTGACTCGTTTGGCGCGGGCCTCAAGATCGCTGGGTCAGATCCAAACAAGGCCGAGGACGAGGGGATCGGTGTTGTCATAGCGTCGGATAAGGACGAAGCTACAAGGAAGATGGAGAGAGATGCTCAAGCTGAGCTTAAACGACAACAGAACGCTCTTCCTTCGTGGCATCTGAAGAGTACAATATCTGGTGACCTGACTGCGCTGGGTGTCAAGGAGAATGCTCGAACGGAAGCCGCTGTTGCCAATGGTGTCGCCCCAACTTCAAACGATGATATTCTACGTGGGCTTGGTGTGGTGGGGATGAAACCCTCCCAGACTACGGCTTCCTTGGTCGTCGAACCGAAACGCGAAGTCAAGCATGTTCCGAATCCTGACGTAGATTGTGATTTTCATGTTATCTCTTCTCCGAAGTGTGAATACTAACTTTCAGCATACAGACTACGAACAGTACTATGCATCTCTTGCTGCTTCGACTGCCGTTTCGGCTCAGGCCACTCCATCTGGCAGTTTTCCAGGAAGCTCTGACTTTGATGATTTTGGAGAGGATGAGGAAGACCAAAAGCCCTCCTTAGAGTATCTCAATTCTTTGAATGATTATCGCAAGCGGTCTCGGTCTCGGGAGGATGAAGGTTCTGCCGGTAAGAGCAAGGTCGCGAAAACCGAGAGCTCCTCCAATGGCGACGTCCCGAGGACATCTGTGAATGTTGAGGTTGAGGTTCAAGAAGCAGCTGTCCTGAAGGAAGATGTCATTGTTTCTGGTTTGCCATTTTTCCTGCGAGTACATGTCATCTCATCACAACTGACATTCCTATCAGTGAATGGAAAACCAGTTGCCTTTTCCAAAGTCACAGAAGAGGATCACGAGTTGATGACACCGGAAGAGTATACAGCTTACTTCGAGGTAATGCAGTCTCTAGAGGAGTAGGTTCCTCAAATCTGTAACTTCCTTGTGAAAAACATGAATTTTAAGGAATTACTGTATATTTGCCTGTTCCTTGAGCATGCGCACTCTTTCAACATCGCGCCTGAACTTTATTTGAACAACAAATTGAACTACCATTTGCGACCCACAAATCATTTGTATCGGAGATATGAAAGGTATGTGACCATCCGATAACTATCCAGAGACGTTTTCAGACGGCCCGGAACTATTGAACTAATTATTGACAACATTTTTGGTCTTTCGTTGCATGCGAGGGAAGGCGAGCAGCAGACCACCTTAAAAATGGAGTAGATTTGGCCCTCGTGCAAGTTAATCTTGGCGTGTTACTTAAAGGTATTCATCTGCTCCTCTCAGTTACATCCCTTACCTAGGATGCATTTCATTCAACTCTATTTAGTTGCGACTAGCATCCTCTTTCCGTTTGTGGAATGTCTTACATATCATGGAGCGGATTACTCGTCCTTAGTGAACCTTGAGAACGCAGGGAAGACTTACAAGGATAGTGGAACCAGTGAGTCTCAAAGTATTCGTTATATGCTATCCGGTTCGCCGCTTAACGACTTTCTGGATATCAGCGGAAAAGTTTGACGCTATACTTCACAATCATGGTACCAACCTGGCGCGTATCCGAGTATGGACTAGTACGAACAATGCCGACTACAGTCTAAGCTATGGATTGGCGTTGGCCAAGCGAGCTGTGGCTCTGGGAATGGAACTATTGATTGATTTGCACTACAGGTATTCGATGTTAGCTCTCGTTGTTAAAGTCTCACAGACCTTCCATACAGCGATACTTGTAAGCCTTATAAGTCGTGCTTGCTCATGGCATTGACCATGATGATATGATATATCGCAGGGGCTGACCCCGGCCACCAGGCTATTCCTTCGGGGTGGCCTACCACCCTGTCTGGTTTGAACACTGAGATTTACACGTACGATTGTCATGCTGGTTTTCTCTTTCGAATATTGAACAATCGAATATACAGATACACACTGAACTTGGTATCCGCTTTCTCCGCGCAAGGCACACCAATCCAGTTTTTGCAGGTCTGTACAGTTTGCTACAAGATGTTCAGCATGCACTGGAAGACCATTTACCTTAGATTGGGAACGAGATCAACAATGGGATACTTTGGCCAGTAGGCGAAATTTCTTCCGCGGGGTACTCTCCTCTCTCGCAACTCCTACACTCGGCTGCCAATGGTGCTCACGACGCTGACGACTCTGTCAAAGTTGTAGTACATCTCGCTAATGGTTGGGACGAATCAGCCGTGGCCTCGTTCTACGAACAGATATTCATTGCGGGCGAATTCGCTACGACTGATTTTGATGTCATGGGTTTCTCATTCTACCCATTCTACGATGCTGGTGCTACATATGCTGCGTTGTTGGCGAGTATGAACAATATCGTCTCGAGTTACGGGAAGGTGAATATATGTCTGCTTCGCATAACGCATATGTCGCCAAACCTCTTTTGCTTATACAGGATGTCATGGTCGTAGAGACTGATTGGCCGTCGTCTGGTTCGTGCTCTGGGGTAACCTTGTCTCAGAGTGGCATTCCACTCTCCGCAGCTGGCCAGGAAACATGGGTAAGATATATTGGATCACATTTTGCCTGCTCATCTGCTTATGGAACTCTGAAGGTGAACGGAATTAAGAACGTACTCTCTGAGGTATCAGGTGGACATGGAATTGGGATTGTTTATTGGGAACCTGGCTGGATCGGGAACGACGGTTAGTTAAGTATCAACTACTCAGATGTTTTAACGGCTGATTATGACTATGTTTTTCTATCATGCTTTGTTCAGCCTTAGGCTCTGGTTGTTCGGTACGTTTAAAACAGAGTGCGTGAATAGGTTTGGCTAATTTCATTGTTACCACAGAATAACCTCGTGGTCGATGACTCTGGAAACACTCTAGCTTCGATATCTTTGTTCTCGGCAGACATGTAAGATATAATAACGCTATTGTATTGCTCTCTGTTCGCGATACCAAGCTTTGACCTACATAATTCAAGTTTGGGGTTATGAGGAAGTTTTGACGTCATGCATGTGAGGCCCCGCTATTATAATGCTATATAAAGTCTCCGCTCTGCTCCTCAACGAAATTCACCATCCGTAACTTCCGCTTCGTTCACTCAAATATACTCAAGACTCAGACCCAATTACACTCAATGGCAGCCTCTCGAAGTCCTGGTCTTGTATGCTGTGCTTTACACTGATCAATCAAGTTCAAACGTTGATTCATTTATTGCAAGGCTATCGCAGCCGTGACCGCTATTTCAATCTCGGCAGGAGCAATGTTTGTCATGCAAAAAGATGTCAAAAGGAAGGAAGGGCAAGCATCTATATTTCGTGCGTGCCTATCATACAGCTGTTTTAGTCAGAAGATATTTATCGTACTACTGTACATATCGCTCGGCTTTGGCAGAACCTGGGGACTCTGATAGAACAGTCGGAAAGGCCGGTGATGAGCATCTAAGCTCTACAGAAGTCAGCGAGGTTGTGTCCCAAAGAGCATCAAGGGGCAGCCCAACCAACGGCGAACGCAAATAAAAGAATTGCTCTAATTGACTCCATACCGCAACTACTGTATCAATGTGTTTCTAATATAATACGTGTTTGAACTCTGAATTTTCGAACAAGTTTGAATCTGATTGAACCTTCGAGGCGGGTGCGGCGCTGAGGACGAGATGCTTCTGTCGCTTGGTCCAGAACATCATTGACCCTGTATGGTGCGAACGGCTGGGCTGCGGCCCAATGCCGATGCGGCATGAAATATTCCCGCTTTCTCCCTGATTATCTTGGCATATGCGATTATCTTTGTGCAGAGCGGTTCAACAAAGAACAACTATGCCGAAGACGATAGGTATATAAGATGTGATATTTCACGGTAAAATTTTCGATATATCTTCGCCCTCCCCCATCTCTATTAACAATGGCTTCAGAACCCGCTGAAGCAACATTCGCATTCCCTCCTGCTCTTTCTCGAGAACAGGAGGAAGAATTTCGGGACCTCGATCGCGAACACGGTCCAGAATACCCTCTATCTCGTACCTCCACCGTCGTCAATGGTGAACATTGGACGCTTGCCGCCCTAGAACGGTCGTACTCTGACCGAGGCATACACATCGTACATTTTGAAAAGGGTAAAGGCGAAGATCCTAGAGAGTGGTCCAAGTCCAGAAAATGGTAAGTTGATATCTCTGATACGCCATATTCAATAATGATCTCACTGGCTTCTTCAGGTTTGTGACATTCACTACTGCCTTTCTTTGCACGTCTGCCGCTCTTGGCTCGTCTATCGTTACCGGAGAGTGAGCATCTTCTACTCACTATATTTGCTTTGATTTTGACCTGGATTCTTCTTAGTATGAGTGGACCAGTTTCGGACTTGAACACCACACAGGAGATCGTTAATTTAACAGTAACGTGTTTCGTTATTGGCTTTGGAATTGGGTAAATCAAACCTTTTTTGTTCTCTTCCATCGCTCTAATCGACTGCATCAGGCCTTTGATTTTCGCACCGTTATCTGAAGTTTCCGGAAGACGTCTACCGTATATCTTCAGTATACTATTCTTCTTCATCTTCACTCTTCCGAGTGCACTCGCGAAGAACGCTGCTACATTAGTTATCGGAAGGCAACTGGCAGGGTTAGCCGCTTCAGCACCAATATGCAACGTTGGTGGGAGTATGGCTGATATTTGGGCTGTGGAAGACCGTGGTCTGCCTATGGCCACCTTCTCTTTTGCGATATTGTATGTCGTCGCTCGTTCATGCCTGCAGTCAGTTTTTTAATGATAGCATCACAGTATCGGACCCTGCTTGGGACCTATCCTTGGATCGTGGATTGGTCAAGAGGCTGGATGGCGATGGATCTGTAAGTTAGAAATGCCCGTCGATCTGAATGCGAAAGACTGACTAGAGTTTCCTAGACTGGGTTTTGTTCATATTTACTGGCTGTGCATTCGTCTTGACATTGTTTATGCCTGAGACCCTTGCTTCTGCTTTGCTCAAGACAAAGGCGAAGAAATTACGCCACGAGACTGGAGACCCTAATTATCGCACATTGGAAGAACTGGAGGGCCCGTCGTTTGGGCAGTTGATGGCGACTGCCTTATGGAGGCCATTGCAAATGCTTTTTACCGAACCAATCCTGGCTTTCATGACGATGTGTAAGTCCTTCAGCATATACTTACTTTTTGTGTACTAATCATTTGTTCCTTCAGATCTATCGTTCATCTACAGTATACTATGTGAGCAAAATGAACTCTCTTGCAGGGCAAGACTGCTGACCGTCTTCGTAGATCTCCTGTTCTTCGCCTTCCCAATTGCCTTTGTCAACATCAGAAACTTCTCTGCTGGTCTTTCCGGCGTCACTTTCGTCAGCATCATGGTACGATTTTATTCTAGTTAGTACGTACTATAACAGTTCTCATGATTCATCCCCCCAGCTTGGTATCTGTCTTGCAATGGTGTTGATGCCCTTCCAAGAACGATTGTACAATCGGATGACTCGTTTCGGAGCTTTTCCTGAAGCAAGACTATTCCCCATGATGCTTGGAGCAATGTGAGTACATGCTATGCCTTTTTTGTCGTTTACTGTACTCATCAAGTAAACGATTTAGTGTCCTACCATCGGCTCTATTCATCTTTGCTTTCACTGGAGCCTATCAGTGGGTCCATTGGATCGGTGTTTGTATCTCCGGCTTCATGTTCGGTTTTGCCCTCCTCATCATCTATATCTCGGGCAACTCCTACATCGTCGACAGTTACAGCGACTATGCCGCATCAGCTATCGCTGCGAAAACCTTGGTTCGATCAGAAATTGGCGCTATGGTCCCGCTATACGTTAATCAGATGTTTAATAACATGGGTTTCCAGTATGCGGGATTGTTGTTGGCCCTCGTTGGCGTGATCATCGCCCCAATTCCGTTCATCTTCTATAAATATGGGGAACGCATACGAAGCAAAAGTGCGAGGGCATCACAGGCCAAAAGGAAACATTCTGCTGATCCCGAGAAGAAGGAGTTGGATAATGAAAGCCTGTAGTACTTTTTCGTTATAGATTCATACAGCACTCGAACTTGTTAACACTAGAGTAATACTAGATCATGATCATCTTAGATAAGTACAATAGGACAATGTAATACCAATAGAGAATTTATACACATCTCGGTGATAACATTACAGCGAACTACGATCATGTCGCTGATGCTAGATGGCTCATGTTCAAGATAAAGCAGAGAATTTCACAACAACTTCAACGAGAATTTTATACTGTGGGTGTTTCATGCGTAAGTGTGTACATTATACGATAGCGAGCAAAGTCAAAACAAAACGCAAAGCTAAATAGTAGGAGGTACAAAACCGTATCGAAAACGCATGATTTTGTGTACACAATACCGAGTCCAGTCGGTTTAACCAAGAGAAAGAGTAGAGAGTAAAATACTGTTTGACTATATCAGATGCATTACCTTGCCAGGCAAAAAGAACATTAAGTTTCCTCAACCTTCGAACCAGAGCTAGTTGCACTGTGAGCCTCAGCAGCGTCAACGGCCTCTAATATGTCCAACTCTGCATCTGCACTTGGACCTGATGTGACATCTTTCCCTGACACCGACGGCCCGTATGCTGAGATTCCGCCTACAGCTCGGGCAGCTTGCTGCCTCCTCAAAGCATTTGTAGTCGCTGGCGAGTCGTAGTCATCAGGATCATCATCCACTCCAGCAAGCGCAGCGATATCCACGTCCTCCTCATTTCGGGACCTCGGATGTGGTCGTGGTGGAGAAGGTGCTGCCTGGTCAACCAACGCGGCTATATCCCCTTCAACCTCTGCCTCTGGATCGTCGAGATCAGCTTCAGCGTCCCCATCAGCATCGGCGTCAATATCCATACCGCTGCCTGAGCCGATGGAGTGTACAGAGGCATTGGATGCGTGGTTTCGAGAGGTAGACAGAGTCATTGTCGTGCCGAGGTTAGATCGAGACGACGGTACAGGCGAAGAACGACGAGAGCCCTTGGAACCATCGACGATGGACCCGGCTCTACTGGCAGCCTTGCTGGTTGGACGAGAACCTGATTTGGATGATTTGTTAAACGGCGACGATGTAACTATTCGTGCATTCGAGGTACTTCGGATCGACGAAACAGAGGGCTCTTCGAAAGTGTGCCTTCCGTTGTCTATGATTACAGTGTCCGTGCGGCCAATTTTGGTGTTCTGAATTTCACGTTGAGGAGTAGGGAAACTTCCATAGGAAGAAGATGCATTCCCGATGTTAGTTTGGGAACGATTTTGTGCCTGTTGAGCGGCTAGTAATTGCGCTTGCTCTATCGTGCCCCTGCGTTCGACACGCTTCATTTTCTTGCGACATCTGATTAGAAAGAGAGGGCTGTCAAAGAGTGTTCCGCCGCTGAAAAGATATATCAGCACGCTTACCTGTCGCAAACTGTTCCAGGACCCATCGGTCCCGGACCCCACTTTTCTACACATTTACCCTCTTTGTATCGACCAGGCATACCACATTGCCTGCAGATCCTTTGCCCTTGTTCGTTTGTAGGCGGGAAAGGAGAAGCTGTAGGTGCCAAGTTGACCGATGCGAGGGGGAGTGAGCTGGTAGAACTGGAGGCGGCAACCGGAGCAGGATTGGGAGCAGGTGATTTCGTGTGAGATTCTAGAAAAAAATATATCACGTCAAAAAACTTGGAATAAGGGCATTGTAAAAAATTGTACCTTCAGCAACGTTAGCATTACTGGCATTTCCGCTTGCGTTATTGAATTTACTCTTTTTTACTGGTGCACCAGTTTGCACAGGAGCAAATACATGCGTTTGATATTGGACTTGGGCGGTTGATTGTGACAACGAGCCTTCCCTTCGGTCGAGATCTTCACGAAGCGTAGGTTCACTTCGAAGAACCCGGCGAGAGGAGCTTGGTCTCGAAGAAGAGCCAAAAGGTGGTGACTGTCGCCCTGATGGGGGACCAGACTGAGGATTACCGTATTGAACAACATGTTGAGGTGGAGGTGGACCTCCAAGATGTTGCGATGAATGATGTGCAGGTATATGCTGGGCGTGCGGAGACAATGATGGTGGAGAAACATATTGAGAGCCATCTCTGGGATCATAAACAAGCCCACTAGCATGTGAGTTTAATGGTCGTCCTTTTCCCCGGCCAGAGACAAGGAGTTGAGAGGGACCTGGTAGGCCGTTGCCATTGAGCTGCATATGCTGTTCGTCGCCTGTTGTGGCGAGCAGCATCTCATCCAGGTCCATACTTCCCTCGCTTCCTCGACTACGACTTCTGCCGGGGCTGTAAGATCGTGAACGATCTCTTCTTCGCCTCCGCCTATCGTCGTGATACTCTCTGGGATGATCTTGCGACCGATGAGGATGTTCATAGCCTAGTGGGCCTGCCATTGGATACACATTCCCCTGATGCTCAGGAGCGTGTATTGCAGCAGGATCTGCGTGGCGTCTTTCGCGATGCCTAGGGCCAGAGCCAGAGCCAGATGAAGCTGTAGCAAGCGGCGGAGGTTGTGGTTGACCTTGCGCATATGGCATATTCTGTAGAATAGCATGCTGATGCTGCTGGATATGAGGAGGTGAGATAGGATGACTTGACCCTCCTGTTGGCGGGGGGTGTTGTAAATGCGGTGTAGGTTGGTAATAGGTCGGCGAGACACCGCTTCCTGACGCATGATGGGGGTGCTAATGGGAAGAAAGGTGAATATCGGCGAACGGGTAACGAAGGATGACCACGGAAAAAAGGACAACACTCACTTCATCTTGGTACCTGACTCTTTTGCTATTGGGGCCGAGTCCGTATGCATATGCATCCATACTGCCACTTCGAGGTCTCCGAGTCCCATGTCTTTCTTCGCGTGGGTATTCATGCCTTCGACTGGAATAGGCTGGTGCCAAAGACTGCAGCACACCGTTCGCGTTGTAAATTCTGTCGTATTTCATGAGCTCACCGTCGGCAAGTTGTGGAAAGTCTTTAAATATGCTGCTGTGGTCCCGTAACACTCCACCGCCACTTTTGACGACTCGGTCATATCCTAGCCGAACATCTTTACCTGCACTGTCGAGACGTTCCAGGTATTGATTCAGTTGTGCCCAGAGGTCAGTAATGGCAATTCGCCGTGCCATCTCCTCGTCTCGTACCTCCTCAGCTGCAGTCACTGAATCACGCAATTGCTTGATTTTTTCGGCGGCGGCAGCGAGTTGGCTGGGTGGATCTTTGGATCGGGAATCATCCAATGATAAATCGTTTTTGTCGTCTACCTTTGCATTCTCTGTCTGATTCTTTTCTGCGTCCGGGCTTGCGCCCTTTCCCAGTAAGTCTCTGTAGTCTTTAGCAAGCACTTCGTAATAATCTGCTCGGCTCTTCTCCGTTTTTAGCATATCTTTCAAAGAATCAATCTGGACAAGGGCATTGGAAAGTAAAGTAGCAAGAGTATGAGCAGGGGGAGAATTGGACATCGGAGAAGGCGGTAGTGGAGGCACGACAGAATCAGCAGGAGATTTTGGTTTGCTGGTTGCGGGCGAGATTACAGTAGGAGGAGCAGGAGATTTCGACATTCTAGGCTGAGCGAGTGGTTGAACAAGCACGTCCGATACATTCATTTCATTCTAAGTCGCGTAAAATCAGATACATCTGAAGCAAGGAACTCAAAGAAACTTACAAGCAATCTCATTCAAACAGGCATAGACGCGTAGAAAATTATTCAAACAAATAAGGCGGGATTGGGACAAAGATGGGAAAGTATGGAGGCGCGAAGAGGGCGGCAAGGGCGAGTATTTATTGGGCCACGCTCCCAAAGTTCCCATCGGTACTTTTTCCAAGGCCTATCCCGAACCAGAAATGGAATCAAGGAACCTTCTATAATGCCATAACGGCGGTGCCGACTTCCGTGCCAGACATGAGGCGCGTGCCGGGACCCCAGTCACTGCTTAATATTACGTTTCTTCGCCGCTCTGGTCCCTTCCCGTACAAAATTATCTGCAAGACTCGTGGGAAAATACTGCGCCTGTGAACATTGTTCTCAAGCCCCCCGGGGACTGGCGCGATCACCGACGCTTATAACCTGCGCTGTGTAAGCAATTGTCATATGGATAATGAGCTGACGGATAGCGGGGATCAGCAATACACATATTCGCTTTCCCCTTTCGCCCAACTTTCGGGAAAGGTTTGTAGACCAAGGTAAGCGCATCGGAGCCATCATCAGTAGACTTTCCCCACAAAACCTCCGTGGAATCAAAAGAACGAAAGGAAGATCATGACGGCCATCCAATCCTTCATCACAAAAAAGCCTCCATCAGCATCAGATAAATCAGCGCTCCGTCACTGGCGCTCCGCTCCCGGAGTGTAGAGAAAAACGGTAAACGATATAACTTTGCATAAGCTCACGTAGGCGGGTGATTCCCTTCTCCTTGAATGGTCAATAACATTCACGGAGCGGGACTCAGCAGGACTCAGCGGGTTTTATGGCAAGGTAAATCTTGTCACACTAAAACCGTTGAATTAGCTTACGACACTGGTACGCCAGAGCCGTGCACTAGAAGCTTCACTGCGCGCTGCACGTTGCACGAAGCTCCGACTATATCGCAGCCAATTGGACGAAGAGATATCATTGCAGTCGAATGGGAGACTTTTTCAGACCGTTGACCATGGATTTTTGTTTTCACTCAATTTTCACCTTCAAGGACTCGGGTTTGGAAGAGTCAGCCACACAAAACCGGTGGCTGATGTCGTGGACCTTAAGAATGGTGGCTGCGGGAGAATCCTGGATTGCGAAGCACTGTATGTAGGTGGGCCGCCCTGTGATGGAACTCGTGATACCGCAAGCTGTCCTGGTTTGAACATTTTGGAAGCATGAGATAATGCAATGCGGAACCTGGAACATTGGTAGAAGCTCGGGAATTCGAACACTGTGATAGGAAATGATGAAAAAAGCTGTCGGTCGAAGATCGATAAAAAGAGAACAAACGAACATACAGAAATAGAAGTCTTGGGTCCTCGGAAGTTTAATAGCGTTAATCGACCGCCAGGCTCAAGACGGCGAGGCAGCCCTCAGTAGTGTCTTCTGATCGATGCTAGGCTGAAGAATGCCGCCACTGTACGGTCTTTGAGTGTCTTGCCTTATCGAATTGAGAGCTGGAAAAAGACAATGATTTAATTCTTAGAGAAAATTTGTCATGATGGCATTGTTATAAGAAATGTGAGCGCCATATGCGTAGCTTGAGCTTGATAGGCGAGTTCGTACTTCGTGTAACTCGTGTAACGAAGGAAAAATCAAAATCCTGTTCGTGAACGATGAACGCGCGCGCTGGTTAAAGCTATGATAATTGTACCACGTGAACGAACAATTCTACTAATAGGACTCTAATATAACCGATACCGATGGCCTTATAACACCTCTTCGGTCTTTTCGTCTTTTATACACATCTAGAGAATGCCTCTCAAACCACTCGCGAATAGATCCAAAATCGGTCGTCACGCACTTAAACCCGCAATGCGAGTAACGGGACATGATTACGAGGTTCCATTATATAGCAGAACTCGGTGGACAATTGGCCGCGGCTCTGTGGTGAGCAAGATGACCTGTATGTGCCATTCACGGCTCTAATTTCCTGATAGATCAAGACTGTATGGAAATTTGTTCATTTGCATACACTGTTCGTTATTGGTAAATATTTATGGTCTTTCAAAGATAAAAGCTGATTTGCGCTTGGAATAACCAGTCGTGGTTGCCATTGACAATGACGACAAGCTTTGAGCTTGCTATTCTTAATGTGATGCTTTCAGTCATTGGTGAGAATTTGATCTGCTTTCACTCCATGGAAGGTTTTTCCCATTGAATCGGCATTCCCTATCGTCTCCAAAATTGAAACCAGGTGTTCTTCTGAGCTTCATCGTATCCTATAGAACAGCAAGCGCGTGAGTCAAGTCATTCCGCAATGCTTCCGCTCAAGCCTATGTAATTTCGCTTTTGGCAAAAAAAGCTACGAACGGGACTGGCTCGGAAGACCCGCATGGGGAAATTTAATGAAGACATCGCACACCATCACCCGTATGATAATAGCTACATATTCCACCGTGTAGGACAACCCGTACTTCCGAAGAACGGGCAATCGGTGCACTGTGGAAAAGGCCTGAACAGGAACTATTCGATATCATGACGGAAAAGACAATGGTGTCAAAGCTTCTGGTGTCGCTCTGAAACATCGCCTTCGAGGTACGCTTGTTCTGAAATTATGCTGATTTTGGGTTTGACTGAAAATCTAGGCGAACCCGGTCTATATTACGATGACTTCTACGCCTGTACGTATCTACCATCCTTGATGAACATTTGCTAATCCTTGTTTTCCAGCAAAGTTTCCCGCTCTGAGTATCCTGCCAACCCAATCTCGACAGTTGAAATCTCAGCGCGTCGTCTCCATCTGCACAAAATGCAACAGATCAACAATCATAGAACGATGAACCTTGTCTTACATATCTTGGTTTCCCAGTGAAGCGACTGATTCTAGACCTTCTCCAGAAGATGTGCTTGGAAATGAGGGCGACTTAGACCTAGATTTAGATTATAATGTGGATGATGCAGGTGCGGACCATCAAGGACCATAGAATACCGTATCTAAAACTTTCGTTGGTGGTCCGTCAAAGTATAGACCCAATGTAGCAGGTGAAGGTGACTTTCCCTTGAAAATCTTGAGGTGTTTAAGTGAATGGTGTGTAGTGCATTGGAAAACAGGTACCGTCCCAGATTTGTCTACGTCTGTTCACGATTCAAACTTCAATGCTGATGGATCCGCAGGAACAAGCTTGAGCTCTATCATGAGTTGTATATCCGCCTTCGAAGATAATCTGGCAGGTACTGTATGAATCTATTTCGGAGTCCTTTCGGGCTTTCTAATGCTTGCCCGTTCAGTGATGGAGCAAAATATTACTGTGCCTCTTCCGTTGTGAGTAATGATATTTTGCTATACACATTGACAAAATCCGAGTCATTCTGGACAGCGTATACAGCGCTCATATTAGGTATGTCATTGCTGCCTCTGCTCCAGGTTGACATGTTTCATGATCCATTTACATAGGCAGTTTTTTTTTTACACTCTTCACCTTTATGTCAGTAACAATTTAGTCGTTTCTGTACCACGGTTTGGCTGTTCTTGATTTTTCTTCCATTTCAACTAGTTGCAACGTTTGGCTAGCATTCAATAACGGGAGCCCTTATAGCCTCCTTCATATACCTGGGCTTCCTGGCTGCGGGCGAAGAGATCGAACAACCTGTTGGTATGTTTAGACGAAATTGGCGTTCGTCACAATCATGGTAAATCTTCACCTACAGGCTATGACGAGGATATGGACTCAAGCGACATTGTCGTATCAATATTTCGTGGCCAAAGGGACCCACACATAGAACGATCTCGATTTAGATTTGTTCTGCCGTTCGATTATTTACGTTTGATACCTAACAGCTGCGACATGCAGCATGTCTTAATGTGTACGTTTCTCCCAGGCAAAAGGCCAAGATGAAGCATCGCTCCATGACTGTCGTGGAAGCATCTATTGTTCAGAATCAACATTTCGACAAAATGATTCTGGAACAGTATGTTGCCTAAACGTCGTCAATCGTAAGGGAGTAAGTACATCTATCATACATTGATTCCGACATTTAATTTCTCATACATTGTCACACTAGATTTTATTCGTTGTATAATCGATTAAAAGTCGTCGCGGGTAAAGCTTGTCCCCGACATTAAAGCGCTGGTCTCGATCAACTTGACAGTAGTCGTATGAGCCGATATCGTTGAAGCATCTGTCTCCCGAGGACTTTCATCTCGAGTATACATACCAAAGCTCGAGTGCAACCATTTGTCACAATTCATCAGAGGCTTGGAACGATTGGCTTGGACACTGGACAAGTGCCTTAATAATTGTATTTCTTTCTGATATCAACCCTCAAGGCTTCTGCGTACATCGCAGAATTCAGGAATGTATCAGCTGCCTTTCACACAGTTGTGACTTTCCTTATATCCGGTCGGTTCTCAGTCGATTCGGTCGATTCAGCAAATTTCTAACTTACTACTCGATGAAGGGCAGTTTGAGAGGAAGAATGAAAGATGACTGCTAGCCCTGACCTCCTAATCATAATCGATGAAGTTGACGGACCTATACTGAGACCCTTGTGATGCTTCTGCACGCTGCGCTTGTGAGTACACGCCTAGTACACGCCTCTTATCCAGCGGATCATCGGATAAAAGGCTTGGAAGAATCATCAGATGCATCTGTTTACGAGTTGCTTCTGGAGATGAGCGACTTTATAAATTCTTTGGAGGAGTCTTCGCTGATTTCCTGGTATTTCAATTGGTTTACAACTAAGCTTTGCCTTTATCTGGCGAGATTGAATCCACCAGCTCCAGTGATACTGAAGTATTCCACATTGAGTGATATGAGAGATTTTGTCGGTATTGTTCCGTGGCTGTATCAAAGTCTGGTGATTGTCCAACATCAACTCGAAGTGCACTGGTACAAGATATAAGGTGACCGGAAGAGCTGTACGCATATGAATCTTTTCTAACCGCTCGACAAACTGTGCCCACTGCAGATTTTATTTTGGTTGCAGGAAGATTGAAAAAAACCTACGTTGGAGCCACGCACAGCCTGAAGAGTACTTGGCTTTTCGTGTTTAGAAAATACAATCATAAGAGCGCCTTTCCATCGTGTTCAACATAGCTGAACGGCGCTGCCTCATGTAGTGCTATGAGAGGGCGAAATTGAAGCATACCTCGACTAGAGATTGTATGTGACAATGGTCCCGAAGGCTCAGTGTTCGGTCAAGCCCCGACTTGTTTACCAATACCAACGCTGGCTGCCTATATTGAATAAAACAATTGGTTGAATTTTGCAGGAACAAAATTGAAGCTTTACAGCGGCAAAGTCACTGTAGACACTGTCTACGGCTGCAACAAACTCCGACGAGAGGATAGATAGAAGCATCAGCATCCCGGCCAGAGTATGAAGTTCGAAGTTCAGCTACTGGAGATAGTGGAATGATTGACTTCAGGCGCGAACGCACTGGTGGCACTGAACAGAGGGACTTTGACACTTAGGGCGCTCGGCATATAAGCGCTGGAACATCGGCAAAGAACGAAGAATATTCCCAGGAGCCGTGCATAACTCTTTCATACAACCACACTGGTAGTCTTTTTCGTCAACTCAATGAGGCATTATGTAGGATCGGGCTCTCAAGCCTCACCCATCTTCATTGACAATGATGAGTTAGAAGAAGAAGAACTGTCGGTTGCTGGTGGACAGTTGCTCGACCGGGAACCTTTTGCGATTCCAAGGTCTGCAGTTTCTCATCACTCTCAGAGAAGAACACATAAATCCAGTGCCCAATCTGTGGAAAAGCACGAATATATGGATAGAGACTCACAGGAACGACAAGTTGGCGAGAACGGTAGATGCGGTTCATTTGGTTCTTTGTTTTGCAAGTTCACCCTCCTATTTAGCGTTGAAAACACGAAAGCGTAAACGTGAACAGTACGACCTTCCAGATAACGCAACAACCTCGGGGCTCATGCACTCTTTGCCTCCTGCTCCTTCTTTTCCTGCTCCAAAGAGTAGACGAACCAAGCGGCAGGAGCGAGTCAGTAGTTGGTCAGGAAATAAAGCTATCCACCACCAAGTATTCGATGACGCTGCGTTCGACGTAGATCCACTGCCACTCGACCCTGATACCTATTCTCCCATTAGTTCGTTGGATGCATCCATACCTTCTGTACCTATGCCAGGAGATTTAGCGACACTCTCTGTCCAAACTTCATCTTTCCCGTCCTCAGAATGGGTCAATTCAATGGTCAAAGCCGCACATCCTCCAGATATACAGAATCTTCCTTCTAATCCTTGGAATGATTTTGTGGATCCTAATACCTCTCGATCGTGGCTTCCAGACCTTAAACAGCCCCCAACTTGGCCTTCACGGCCTTTCAGTTCCATTCCATCTGCTATCCTTTCCAAGAAATCTTTACAGATTCCCTTATCTGCAAGGTCATCTGGCAGTAATGCCCCTGCCACCTCTTCAAAGAAGCCCCCTTTCACGAACACAATTGGTATGCCTTACGCCAAAGATCCCGAGGGTAAACGAGGAGAGTTCAAGATATCAAGTAATACTGTGGTTGAGTCGAAACCGCACATAACATATCCTCATTCACCAGATCCTTCTCGTTCCCTCATCATGGATCAGCTTCCAAAAGTGTCTCGAACTGTCCAATGGTTGAAAACTTGGACTCAAGATGCTTGCGGAACCCAACCGGTCTTCCTTGCTATAGATTCCAGTTCTGCTAAAGCGCTGGTGGAGTTCTCCACTATTGATCAAGCAGAAAAAGCTTGGAGTAGTCCGAAGTTGGGAAAGGGTCTTAGTAGTCTCAGTCCAACCGCACTCAAAGGAAAACAGAGGGTAGACCTAATCAAGGTCTGGTGGTATCGCAGCCCATCTCCAGAACTTGTCTTCACTCGTAAAGAGTTAGAGGAAGGTGAAATCGAAGATGACGAATACACGGTTGATGGTAGAAAGGAATCCAAGAAAGAAAAGCGGGCGAGGTTGGCAAGAATGGTCAAGGACGAGAAGCAGAAAGAGCTGGTCAATTCTCTGGTTAAAAGCAGAGGTCACTCAAATATGCCCCCCTCTATCGGTTCATCAGATTCTATAGTCGGCCACACGTATGCTTTGAATACTAAGCCACCACCCCCTCCTGCTCCATTGTCCTCCGTTATCAACGCTCCTCCTTTGGCTCCCATATCCTTTTCAATAGCCTCTCACAATGATTCCTTTACACAACTCGAGTATCATCTTCCGTCTACCGCTGCAAAGCCAGATATTCGAGACCTCGACGATCGACTGTCAGAGGGACCTCTTACTGCACATCATCATCCAGGGCGAATTTCTACCATGGACATCGGCATTTCCCCTTCATCTGGAAAACAAAATGATGAATATGACACCGAATCGTCTTTCCTGGCCGTGCCATCCCCTCCCCTGACTTCTTCACCATTGCTTGAAGAAAACCTATTGTCTGCCCGTCAATCGAATGTGCGCAGGAATTCCCCTATCCTTACTGCCGTTCACCCAGTTCTCCACCCGAATTCTCCCTCGTCCGTAATTCAGACCATTTCACAAGGATCCTCTGCCGTCAAGCGCTCCATTTTAGCTCGCCAGAAGGAACTTAAGAGGCGAATAGCGTTGGGTAAACAGGAAATCGAATGGAAGGAGGCCTCAGCCGGTGAACTAAGCGACACAGGGATGCAGTTGTCAGTCGAACAAACCTCATCTCATCTATCACTTACATCACCAAATTCGTTTCATCCTCCACAACCCTCCTTTGAAAGTCGTTCCGAGCCTCAATCTGATAAGCAGGCGATGGAAGTCCATTTACGCCGTTTGGTTTTGGCCAGCCAGAAAAAGAAAAGCAGCGATTCCGACCTTTTTCCATCCGTGTCGGAGACGATCATAGGCCATGACAAGCCTCCGCGGATTGACTCGGACGTGAGTGTACAACCAGATCTTGTTCCTTCTGACGACAGCAGTGAAACACGAACGCCTTCTACAACTGCTGGCACGGTGTACGACGATCTTGCAGTTTCATTCATAGAGGAGAGCATAAGGGCATCCAAACCAACGTTCTTACCACTTGCGCCTCCAGCTAGCGCAGTCAAACCTCAACCCAGCCGTATGGAATTGGCGGCGCGACGAGAGCAGCTTGAATACCAGATCGCAGAGACGAAGAGGCTCATGGGCTTGCTATCCCAGACGACCACTAAGCAAGGAAGAGACGACATCATGACTCAAATACGTGAGCGTAACCGGTGCGTCGGCTATATCCCCTTTTCAGTTTTCTTGTAGTGGTCTGTGCTCGAGCCACTAAGGCTGGATATTTATTCCAGGTCACAAAAGCTGCCCTCATCTGAGCTTCCAACTCCGAACCTCGTACATACCCCCTCTTATCCTTCGTTCATTGTAAAGCCAATCGGACCTAGCAAGTCGCTTTGGCCGGAAAGTATCCCTGATGGTGGTATTTTCATTTTGAGTGAAGACGAGGAAGAAGATGATGATGACGATGACGACGACGATGATAAGGACACATCGGTTTCCCTTTCCTCTATTCCCTTTTCTCGTTGATGTTTATGCCACAGGTGCAGTGAGGATTCCCTCTGATTTCGTTGTTCAGTGTGATACCTCAGTCAGGTAAACGTATCTTCTTCCGCCTCTTTTTCAACATCCCTGGTCTGAAGATATCATACAGGAAAGCTTTTCCTCAATGTATGGCATGTACGTTTGCCGTTTGAACATTTGCGTAGGTTCTTGATATCTTGCAGAGCTATTCCTTGCGAGTCATCAGTCCGAGGATTCATTGAAGTCTTACTGGGAAAACCAAGCTTGAATTGCTGAAATGCGTTTATTCACTAGGACATCCAGTGAATATCGTATCTCGCATACAGCCGGTGGTTGTGTCTTGTGTCGGCCTTTTCCAATCAGGGAAGCTTTTTGTTCTCACTCACCTCTGTTTGTCTTGTACTTTTCGGAATCCATTAATTGACATAAGCCCGACTACCGTTCAAGATTCGTAAGCTCTTGGAAAGTTCGACAACGTTCTGAGCGTTGGTTTTCAAAGACTTCTCAATAGATTTTCTTCCTTTGAGATGATTCTGGGATCTGCTGACAACACAAGATAGTTTCTGTTTACTTTGAGTGCGATGTTGAGAGTAAGAAAATAACAAGCATTAATACTAAGCTTGCAAAAGCCTCAGTTGCCGTTAGCGCCTTATTAAGAACAAGCGCTGGTGTCTCGTGAACAAAACAACCCCACCGCCGCAACAGCTTATCCCTTTACCACCACCAGGTGTTTATCGGACGTTTGTGTTTTTTCGTCTTCCTGTACCTTGTGAGTGCATTTGCTGTTTTTCAGGACAGCATATTGAATCATTCATTCATTTCCTCCACAAATTTATCATCGATGGCTTCCCGTCGTCATCTCATCGTGATCTTCGATTTTTCTTCGAAATACTGCAAGCTCGTACACACGACCAGCTTATACTTCAATGGCTCTCAAGCGCATCAACAAAGTGAGTGTTAGCTATGGACGGAATTTGTCTGGTGGCGGTTGGAAGCGCCGTCGTCCGCCATTCTCCGCAGGGTTTAGAAATTGAATTTGGCTAATCATCAATTTTACGCACAGGAACTCATTGATCTCGGACGTGATCCACCCTCTTCTTGCAGCGCTGGGCCTGTTCAAGGAGGAGATCGTGCTAATGACATGTTCCATTGGCAAGCTACAATCATGGGCCCGGTACGTCGTTATCTTTGCAGGATGATTACAATCTGCTTCAATTTAAATTTACCTAGAGTGACTCACCATACGCTGGCGGGGTCTTCTTCCTCTCCATATTGTTTCCCACCGACTACCCTTTCAAACCACCCAAGGTCAGCTTCACGACAAAGATCTATCACCCTAACATCAACGCCAATGGCTCTATCTGTCTCGACATCCTGCGAGATCAATGGTCTCCAGCATTGACAATCTCGAAAGGTTTGCCCGTCTCGCACTGAGGTCAAGAAATCCCCTGATTGTAGTTCGATCCAACAGTACTGCTTTCGATTTGTTCGATGCTGACTGATCCCAATCCGGATGATCCTTTGGTTCCTGATATCGCTCACTTGTACAAGACCGATCGGGAGCGGTATGAAGCAACTGCTAGAGAGTGGACCAGGAAGTAAGTTTGACCAACTATAATTCTTCCGCATTTACCAACATGATGCTTCGCTCCAGGTATGCTATGCAGTGAGAATCAATAGCAAGATGGCCTGTGCGCTCGAAATATGTTCCTGTTGAAGTCTTGTTCAATATGTTCAATATGTCTAGCTGTAGTAACATCCAATCATTCATCTTTTTTTCCAACCTGCGTACGTCTGTTCCCACGTTGGTACCGCCTTGAGCTCGAAGCGTGATGGTTCGCTGAGGCCTGCTGTGTGAATACAATAGGTGTAATTCGGCAGATTGGCTAGCCCTCTAGTCGTTGGATCTTCTATGCTGCGTTGAGCCTCCTTTAGTGTGCTGGATGATGACAATTCACGTTCGGTCCTTCTGGGGATTTTCTTTCTCCTTCTGAAACTGGTTTCTTGATGTATATCTTTTCATTCTGTCCGGTTACGTTGATCAATGGACTGAGAGTAATACAAACACGTCCTCTGTCCGGCATGGTCACTCTGCCAAGTGGAGAGTTCATTCGAAATTCTTATTTCTCTCCCGATGCCATTAGGAGCAATGAATTAGACTTGGCTGGACTATGTGGGAGCTTCCGAAGTGGTCCGCTTCTAAGTCTCTATTCTTCTTGTGTCTTGTGTTTGTTCAAATCTTTGACACGAATCTATTCTACAACTAAAAGTCTCGTCGCATTCTCGTGAGTATTGGCTCCAAAGACCACCGAAAATATTCCACAGATGTACGATGAACGGTTTGATTACCTGCCTTGTGACCAACTTCATGAGGCGATTTCCACATGGATGGGCAAGTCCCTGCCTCTCGTACTGTACAGACCAGTTTTGACGTTCTATCTCGAATCATCTAGTTCACTATCCCAAACAGTCTACAAACAGTCTAGCGACAGTTAACATTTGGAGCTCTCTCATAGGCTTCCGATCTTGGCTTTCAGTTGGTCCATCTCGCTTTTCGGAACCTTACTGTGTTGTGTAAGTACTTATATATTCTTTCCTCTTTCTTTCGCATCGAACCGCGAATCCGACGGGGACACGATATCCGGATCCAAAGATTTCACCCCGTCAGCAGAGGAGCCAAAAACAAAACAATTTATCTTCCACATCATGTTGCAAGTCTCCATAAGAGGAATATTTTCCCAATTCACATTCTTCCAGCCGCGGTTAGCTGACTTGTATAAAAGGTGTTCAGCACATATGGTGGCTCTCAAGCAGCCATGTCTACCTCCTCCATTTGGTCCTTGAAGTTTCTGTTCGTCTTCGCGTCAAGCGCATGGGCCGCGACGTACACCGTCTCAGAGACTTATGTCGGTCAAGATTTTCTGAACGGTTTTACAGTTCAAAACATTCCAGACCCCACCAATGGAAGAGTGTATGTGCTCATCGTTCTACTGTCTTCCTAAACTTACTTCTTCACTTTGATCTATAGCAACTACGTTGACGCGGCCACAGCGGCGAAAGACAATTTAACGTTTGCTTCTTCGACCAACTTCGTTGCGCGCGCAGACTTCACCACGGTCTTGAATCCCAGTGGACCAGGGAGAAACTCTGTCAGACTGATGTCCAATAAACAATATGGACTTGGTTCGGTCTTGGTGTATGAATGTTCCCAGTTCCCAACGTGTCCTCTATATTAACCTAAACTCTGGTAAATAGGGCTAACCTTAACCATATGCCAGAAGGATGTGGGTTAGTACCATGGTGTCCCTGAAGAAACTGCTTTTCATTCATTCTATTCCACAGTACATGGCCTGCTTTTTGGACTGTTGGAAATCAAGGCAACGATTGGCCAAACTCTGTGAGTAACCCTTCTTGGCTCATGGCAACGCCACACAATATCTCACACAATTTTTGGGTTGAAAGGGTGAAATTGACATCATAGGTCTGTATATTTTCAGATATGATTCGCTGTCCAGCTAACTATCTGATCAGAGGGAGTCAACAATGTTGGCACAAATCAAGGGTGCTGAATTCGCCTTTCTTGAAATTCTCTCTGTCTGACTATGTTTGGATCAGAACCCTTCACACCAGTCCGGATTGCACAATGCCCGCGTCTCGAACAGAGACAGGAACCGCTCTCCAGTCCGACTGTGACACTGCAGTCAACGGCAATGCCGGATGTGGAGTCTCTTTCAATGATCCTCGTAGCTTTGGTCCGACGTTCAATAGTAACGACGGAGGATGGTTAGCACAGTCTGACATCGATTTTCACTGAAGCTGATGAATGAAAAGGTATGCCATGGAACTTACGGATGGCTTTGTCAAGATCTGGTTCTGGGCCCGTGGCACCTCTGTCCCTTCCGACGTCAGTTCAGACAGTTCAACAATTGACACCGATAACTGGGTACGTGAATATGAGAAAACGCTGCATATAGTCATATCTGAATTTTGCTTCCTAAAGGGTACCCCCGTGGCGTATTTCCCCAACACATCATGCTCTTTGAGTTCTCATTTTGGACCTCAGAACATTATAATCAACCTGACTTTCTGTGAGGCCGATGTTACAAAGCGGCTAGAATCTGAATCTGATTGTGTTTGTAGGTGGCGATTGGGCTGGCGCCGTCTATTCATCGTCGGGATGCCCATCAACATGTGTTGGTAAGTCAAAGATATGGTGACACAGTGCTATTGCTGCCGATGCTTACCCATGCTCTACAGACTATGTCAACAATAATCCAGCAGACTTTGAGAATGCCTACTTTGATTTCATCTCTCTCACGGCTTATACTTGAGTTAATCATCATTGTTCCAGATCGGCTTTCGATATACTACGGTAGATAATTTCGACGTACCAGCATGATCATTTCTCTCCGAATGTTATTGGATACTAGGTGCATGAACGCATCCGATGACTTTTCCTTCCACAATTCATCCGCCACATTCACCCGTTCTTGAGATCCTGCCATATCGATGCCACCTGATTCTAGTGAAGATGAACGGAACTTGACTTTCCTTCGGACTTTCGTATTGCCCAAGTGAAGCCTGTAGGCTACAGGAAGCGTCGAGTACCATGTGAAACCCTACATTATCTTTCTACATTATCTGTGAACAAGCTTGGCACCTGCCGTTTTCAACTCGATGTGAGCACAGTCGCAATCGTGGTCCGAGTAGTACTCGAGGGGGAATTGAGCGTTCCCGAGCTGGCGAGTATTGTGGCCTCATAAACTGCTCGTGGGCTCGCGTATTTAAGCAGACAATGGCAATGGCATAGGACCGTATCCAGGCGCTTTTGCGGTCAACAAGATGTTACTTTACTTTGTCAGCCTCCTCGCGCTTCAGCTAGTGTCAGGGACATCGTATACTCAATCTGACAGTCACACTGGCATCGGTTTCCTGAAGTCATTCTCATATCAGGCTATACCTGATCCAACACACGGCCGGGTGTATGTATTTCTGCTACTTGACTGATCAACTTCGCTACATGTAAGTACCCATGCAGGAATTACGTCGATGCTGTCACCGCCGCAAATGAGAACCTTACATACGCATCAGGAGATCATTTCGTACTTCGCACAGACTTCTGGAGCGTGCTTGATCCAGATGGACCTGGAAGAAATTCTGTGCGCATTCAGTCTAACAAGCAATATACGACCTCCGTCATGATGTGAGCATTACTGTTTTCCTTGCAGCCTTTTCAACCTACGTACCTTGAACGCTAGCTTCAACATTCGGCATATGCCTCAAGGTTGCGGGTAAGTCTTCTTGTACAAACTCAAGCCCATGAGTTACTGATGCGACGAATAGGACCTGGCCTGCGGTTAGTATGCTTTTGTGCTTTCCAGAAGCCAAATCAATTATATATGATCATCCTTCCGCTAATTCCAGGTGTGGACTGTGGGGGAAGACTGGCCTAATAATGTAAGAGCACTTCAATGTGAATTTCTGAAAGCTCACTTGTCTTGAAATATTTTGAGGGAGAAATCGACGTGCTCGAAGGTATAAACGATCAAGGACCTAATCAAGCAACGTTGCACACCACTGCTGGTTTGTGTTTCCCCCACTTTCTTGGACTCGTGAATTGGTGTTCTGTTTCTCTTGCGGTTAATACTTGAATGCAGGCTGTACAATGCCAGATTGGAGATACGAGCAAGGGTAGGTGGTGCTGTCCTCAATCAATTAATTCTCGAAGCCTTTGCCTCGTCTTGGGATTGATATCATTGATTTCGTTGTATAGAAATGCGCTCCTCGACGATTGTGATGCTCTTATCAACTCCAATGCTGGCTGCGGTGTCAAATTTGTCGACACGAGAAGCTATGGACCTATATTCAACGACAACGGTGGTGGTTGGTAAGTTACCCAGGAATGAGTCGATGGTCATTTTGTATCTATTGAATTCTTAGGTATGCGGTAGAGAGATCAGAAGCGGGTATCAGTGTTTGGTTCTGGTCTCGAGATGCGGGCACTGTTCCTTACGAAGTAGAGGTCGGGAATGAGACCGTTGATACTGACAATTGGGTTTGTTCTTGAGTTGCTCGACTTTGACATTTTTTTCTTGACCACCTCACAGGGAGAGCCATCCGCTTATTTCCCCAACACAGATTGTGATATAACTTCGAAATTTGGACGACATAAAATTGTCATAAATTTAACATTGTGTAAGTTCAAATTCATGCTCCAGAAATAGCACGGGCACTTATCTTTAACCTTTCGCAGGCGGAGATTGGGCTGGAAGTGCTTATGGGGATTCGGGATGCCCATCTACTTGCGAGGGTAAGGGCGTTTATTGATATCGCGAAGCATTGTCGTTGCTGACAGGGTTGAAGATTATGTTAACAACAATGCATGGGCGTTTGAAGATGCCTACTTTGACTTCCAGTGGTTGAAGATCTATACCTGAAAATGAATATAGTCTGTTCGAGATGTGACTAGATTCTTGTCCTTGTTGGTTATATCACTGGTGAATTTATGCTATTTCTTGCTGCCTGGGATAGAGCATGAGGGCAGTAGGAATCTATCGTCCAACTTCTCTTTCTCATTCACCTTTTCCCCAATGATTTGATTGCCCTCCAACTCCTCGAAAACAATGGAACTCAACTTGAACATTTTGGATTTGGGTTTGGAGCCCAAAGGCTCCTGTGAGACAGAAAGTTGTCGAGAGGTAGTGAGAACCAGAGAAGCCCTGATCGGAGGGCAAGGCAGTGGACTTCCACAAGGGGATGGAGACCTCGATATTTGTTTCCTTGAAATTTTCCTGCGTTTTAAATTTTACTTTTCTTCAGATCATACTTACGGTACTTCTACAGGTAGATACCGATAGAGTCATTCGCACCTGTTCGTGCGCTTCTGAGAATTATACTTACAGCAACCATTGCAAAGCAGTGACTGAAGCAAAATGAGGATGCCACTGGTGGCAGAAAACTGACACCAAGACACACACGTACACACATACATTCACACATACGCACACACACACACATATATATATATACATACAGACCTACATACACATACACACTTACATACACACAATCAAGACACACAAGTTCTTTGGGGTGCAGACCGCGCAGTGGATTTTGCGGTCAACTCAGATGAGCTTCACTCTTTCTTTGGAGATAAGATCACTAATGTGCAAGCTTGATACAAAGCTAGCCTTGCAGGTCTTAGCAGTTCTGAACCAACCTGATCCATCTCAATATAGGTATTACTCATGAGTCATGATGACATCTTACTGGTGATTCTGTCATTTCTTGAGCAAAAGAGTGCATTCTCAATGCACTGGATTATCTTTGTCATCAGCCACCCCTCGCAGATAGCATCTGCTCATTCTTTGCCTTTCCGTAAGTTAAGTACCTCAATTTTAGTCTTGCCCTACTCTCCTCCTTCACCACTTTCTTGCAACGTACATATCTTTTACAGATAATAGAAACGGTAGGTCAGTTCATTGATAGAACACCCATGTGGGTCGAACTCAGAAAATTGACGCTGAGTCTACATGCTTCCTGCCAGAAAGGTGTATAAGAGCAGAAGACTCTCGATTATGTATTTAATTTAATATCTCATATGTGCTTCACCACAAAGAATGGAGATTACATATCAGCAGAAAACAAGTCAATTGATGCCAGGGTATTTCCTGAATCATCAACAACGAGGTTGTTCTGAAGGAACAGAAGAGCAATGAATGAGCATTGTCCAAAGGAAACTGTTGCGTCAGTGCTTACCGAGCAGCCACTTCCGAGTCCTATTAGATTACATCTGTGCTTGAGCATAAAGCCATTATTTTCCTATAACAAAACTTACCGTCATTCCCAATCCACCCAGGTTCCCAGTATACAACACCCAGTCCATGGCCATCTGATAAACCGGCCAGTATTTCAGTTATCCCGGAAACCTTGGACACAATGAGTAGATATATAAGGTAATGTGTTACTCCAACCTCTGACTTACCCAGGATTCCTGTCCTGAAGTTGAGATAGCGAAATCTTCCGAAAGCGTAACACCAGAACATGATCCGGAACTAGGCCAGTCAGTCTCCACGATCATCACATCCTGGTAGCAGAAACCCGAATGAACAAGACTATACAATTAGTTAAAGTCATGTTAGGACCAACCTTGCCATATGTTGCAACAAGATTGTCCAAACTTGATTGGAGCGCAGAATATGTAGCAGCCGAATCGTAAAACGGGTAGAACGAAAAGCCCATGACATCGAAGTCGGTTGTGGCGAATTCACCTTGAATGAAAATTTGTTCATAGAAAGAGCTCATAGCGGAACCGTCCCAGCCATTAGCAAGATGAACGACGATCTTGACGGAATCAGAAGCATCGTGTGCTCCATTGGCGGCTGAGTGCAGTAGCTGGGATAAAGGCGAGTAGCCGTTCACTGAGATTTCGCCTGTGGGAAATAGAATTCCACTGTTTATCTCGTTGCCAATCTGCAATTTTGAGTTAAACAAAGGTCAATGATTATTATGTGAAGTTGATTGTTTCACTGACCTGCAAAAAATCAATTGGAGTCCCTTGGTTGGCAAATGCTGTCACTAGACTGTTAGTGTAGCTAGAGACAAGGGCTCATCAGACAAAAGGATAGGCCAATCAGAGCAGGCGGTAATAGTTACTCGTAGATCTCGGTATTTAGACCATCTAGGTCTGTCGGCCAGGAAGAGGGTGTAGCCTGGTCTCCTGGATCAGCCCCTGTGATGAACAGAATTACTATTTGACAATAGATCATGCTCGTATAGATGTACAGGTGTCCGAATAATGTAGATCTGTGTTCAACGGCTGGGATCAACGAATACTACCACGATGATAGACCAAGAAGAATTCACCAATCAGGAGAGACATTCCAGCAGCGACGGCTCTCTCAGCCAACGCTAAGCCATAGTCTAGACTATAGTCGGCGTCGTTGGTACTTGTCCATATACGAATTCGAGCCAGATTGACACCATGGTTGGCGAGAATCGTGTCAAATTTTTCACCTGATTGAAGTCTAGAGTTAGCTTAAGCGATAAGAAACACGGAAACACAGTCAACTAGTCCCAGAGTCCTTGTAGGTAATCCCAGAATCCTCGAGGTTGACCAAAGACGAGTAGTCTGCGCCATGATACGTGAGACAGTTTCCCAAAGGGAGCGACACTAATAGTACGAGGGACTGCCAAGTTTTTTGAAAGAACATGTTGACAGTACAAGGTCAGTATGGCTGCGCCTTTGCTGTATAAAATTCGAAAGAATCAGTATTTATAGATTCTGGAAAGAAACAATCCGTTGGGATGACGTTATGAAGTGTTTTTTGTTTCCAAAAAATTAAAATTATAAGAGCGATGGAAACCGCATACCGAATCAGTAGTCAAAGCTTCCATAGGCAGCCGTTGCACAAAGCAGACGGTCCGTGAAAAAATGAGTCTCGGCAAGAATAAATGGCTGCGTGACGAGACTGCTACTCCAACGAGCCGCGCTGTCCATGCTTGTCGTGTAGACTCATGATCGCTTCCATGTGAGTCCTACATCGGAAAGACGTCGGAGGATAAGCCCTCTTGAAGACAGAAGATATCGCGACGTATTTTTGGCATCCATCTTGAGAGTAGTGTATCGACGGTGACGCTCATTTTCTCAGGTGGCTACCGGGAGCCAACGCAACCAGCTGCAGTTCCGAGAACTGGACCAATAATTGATTTGTCATTTCGAAGCACGCAAAAGCAGTTGCCAAAACAACAAGCATATACGCATACCGTGCAGCCACTTGCCCATAATCTGTTTGTCATGGCCGGCAGCCGCATACAAAAAGTCAAAGAAAAGAGGTTCGGGGCTTGGAGAAACGTTAAGCGCTTGACTTTGGTAAGCGGCGCTTAATATACTGCTATCCGGTCTACAAACGGCCAATGTGAGAGAGCCTTCAATTCGTCCACTAACACAGGTCAGTTTTATGTTGGTCAAAATGAATTATTCCCGCCTGACAGACAGACTGCTCCTACGCCTCACGAAATCATATAAGCTTCACGTTCTTTCAAAACTATCTGTGGTCAAAACTTCGATACGAACAATGTCTGCCACGACAGACGTATCTCACCAAAGTGACATTGCTAAGATGAAGACCGAGGCTGATGGTTCATTCAAGAGATTGGATGCCTCATTCCGAAATTTCATTCAGAAGGGAGGCCAGTTTGAAGCCGAGAGAGGTGCACTTTCAAGTCGAATTTCTTTCGATTCCTAGCTGAACCGTTTATCCTGATAGATCGATACCATCTATATGTCTCTTACGCTTGTCGTATGTCCGCACTTTCTGTATCTGCTACAAACTAAACGCTATATATAGCTTGGGCAACCAGAACCCTCATAGTGCGCAAGCTTAAAGGCTTAGAAGATTTTGTCTGTGCGCCCGAACAAACATTTTCTTGATCTATACTTTGTCCAACCTTATCTTCTCAGCCGTTTCCGTTGTATCGCCTCGCATGGGAACGAACGGCTGGCCTTTTGCCTCGGTAGATCCTTTCTCAGGAGCAGACATAGATCCGTTGTATAACTCTCAACACATCAAAGACCTCTATCTCTCCGTCGCTCCTAACTATAGCGGACGATTCACTGTGCCGGTTCTCTGGGATAAAAAGGACAAGACTATCGTGAATAACGAAAGCTCGGAAATCATTCGGATATTCAACACTGCTTTCAATCATCTGCTTCCGAAGGAATACGCGGAGGTGGATCTATATCCGGACTCTCTCAAAGCTAAGATCGACGAATTAAACGAATGGATCTATCCAAATATCAACAGTGAGTCTGAAATTATCGTTAAAGTTTTACTCTAAATTGTTGTTAACAGACGGGGTCTATCGAGCCGGTTTTGCAACCAGTCAAGAAGCATACTCTACCGCTGTGAAGCAGGTTTTCGAAGCACTGGATAAGGTTGAAGCAATTCTAGCTGGGGATAAGAAATACATTGTTGGAGATCAGCTCACGGAATGTGATGTGAGACTTTGGGTTACTATAGTCAGCCGTCATCTCTTTTGTACTTTCCATAAACTAACTGCGTATAGATTCGTTTCGACCCAGTGTATGTTGGCCACTTCAAATGTAACATACGGGACATCCGTAACGGCTACCCAAGCATACACAAGTACTTACAGTTTTATTTCATTTCGTTGGTGCATTTCCGTATTGATTCATTCAACATAGATGGATGAAAGACCTGTACTGGAAGAACCCCGCGTTCAAGGATTGTACCAATTTTGATCACATTAAGACGCATTATTACTGGTCACATCCTTCGGTGAACATTCGTATTACCTATGTCATTCTATCTCGTGTTGATAATATTGCTACCAGATCAATCCCACTCGAATTGTCCCAGTCGGCCCTGTCCCAGTGATTCAACCGCTTTAGTCAGTGACATGACAAGAATGGAGAGAGAGAGAGAGAGAGAGAGAGAGAGATTAGGATTTTAGGACCTTTCTTGTAGGAACTAACATTGTATGACTGTACTTATATCGTTTTTTGACAAACACCTAACAAGCTTTTGTGAGATCGAGATTTCTGATTAGATGTAGATTATGATTTTGACCCGACTACACTGCGGAACTACGTTGATTACATTACACACCGCGTTTGCAAAAAAATCTGCTGGTCAGATTTGTAAATGGATAGTGGAAATTTAATATTGAGTATCTGCACCGTACAAATAATTAATGAAATATTGTTTGAAAGGAAGCTCGATAGTGAAACTGAAAGCTTTCATATCACAATACTTATTGGAAGGACTGAATCACATCCAGATCGAGGTCCTTTCATGATCCCAGATTGTTGTGCTGAAAGCATTCATATCTGAAAACTGTTCGAGATAAAATATATAATATATTTACTATCATCATAAACGCAAGCGTATTCATGTTAAATGATTATAACCAATACGGGATTTGATATACAAACTATCAGATGTGACATCAGAGAAGAAAAAAATAATAAAGATATAACAACTATCAGCATTATTGATAGGACGCGGCTGCGTCAGAAGCCAGGCGCATGAGCGTCGAGGAAGTCAGACGCAGACGTGTCAAAGACCGTTCATACACCATCTTCAATCTTCTGCAGCGCAGACTCGGAGGTACTTTAATTCCATGAGGCGAGACAATAGTTTTGAGGGAAATACCATCTCAGTTAAAAATGATTCTCCTAGAAAATTCGGCATCAGTCAAGCTCAATTCGACAAACTCCAACTTACTCGTTACAACCATGGGCCTATTGCTACCTTCAAAACAATCAATCCCTCGACAAATTCACGATGACAGATCGTCCATGCGAGTAGTCATAACGAGCAGCATGAGCAATGATGTCGTCGAGACCAATGTCATCTTCCGTGTCTTTGAGTATTGAAGAATAAGTTGTTGCTTGCAAATGGGGATATCGTACGAATGGATCATATAATGACTTCGCCAATCGTACATATGATCGCACATGAAGACGTATGCCACTGTTCTGTCCGTCTGTGAAGACATTTTCAATTCGCTGAATTTGGCCAGCCACCGGTGCTTCACTTGGTGTGGGTCGGTAGATGATGCTGGCATTTCCTGTGTGAGTAGCTGACGGTGAAAAGTAAATGCCGTCGAACTTGGCGTAGGCACGATGAGTTCCCTTCATTTTGATGAACTCTTTGGTTTCACTAGTGGCATTGGCAGGAACAAAACACTTGTCAAAAAGAATCTTGAGTTGCCTAACAGCTTCCGGACAATCAGGGCGACGAAGCCAACGACGAAGATTTGCAGTACGAGCAAATGTCTTCACGATGGTGGACTCGAGAGCACCTAGAGAACGGTTGTTAGTTTCCTATGGGAAACACCAATACTGTACTTACCTCCAACGTGATCATTCATGTTGACGTTCTGAAGAGTCCCAATGAGACGCTCGAAAGGGAAACACCACCATGACATCACAGGGCCGAAAAGCAATAAAAAGTCATATATATGACCTGCTGCGTGTATATTGGGACGAGCCACACCCTCGCGTGTGTGCGGGAAGAGTTTTCGTAAATTGTCTACCCAAAAGTCAATGTATTTACGGTAGTCAAGGGTGCGTGTAGTGGTGACAGTGTACCGGCAGGCTATGATTGTGGCCTGGAAAAGAGCCATGGTATGATCAAGCGCAGTCAATAGGTGGCCCGATTCTGAGTCATCTTGAGGGGGAGCGCAGCCATCATCATCCCCCCAAAGGATGACAAGCGCGATAGGAAGGTAAACAGAGCTGAGGATGCGCCATTCATCTGCTTTGATGGACCCAGCTTTCTTTTCACCAAAATTTTTTGGTACAGAGCTGAGCCACAACGGAGTGACGGTCTCCCGAATTACAGTTTGAATGTAGGCAAGTGTTTCTGGTGTTCCTGTTTTTAGGATGAAGTTTTCCGAAGAATGGGCTTGCGTCAGTCTCTATGGGGCAACATGAGTATAGTACACAGAAATAAACGTTGGCACTCACCCAGTTAAGTAACAAAGCAATGGAATGATTTTTAGTTTTAGCTGGACGCCCATGAGGAAACGGTGGTTGTCCGTGCTTTTTGGTCGCGGCATGTTTGGAATAAAGAGAGGCGATAGTTGGAGAGATATCATGAAGCTCCTTGGGAAGATCCAGAGTGTGAGCAACGAATGCCAGGCTGTTCAAGACATCCTGATTATGGAGCCGTGTCCAGACCTCGTCCAAGGATAGAGCCTCTTCTCCTTCAATAGCTAGACAGAGTGTTTTCTGGACTCTTGCAACACAGGGAATCTGCTTTTCCGTCAACTGAACATCCTGAGGGGCGGTTTCGTGTTCATAAGCAATCCAAGGATAGTCATAGGCAAACTTGAAGCCATTGGTGCTGTAACTGGGATTCGATGCATCCAAATGAAGAACATGACGGCAATGATAATGGACAAGGCCTTCCAGGATACAGTGCATTGCATCGATGACTAGCATCCTAGTAGGATCCCAGTACTCGAGCAGCCAAAATGAAGACCATCGCACACCATATTCTTCAAAGATTTTTTTCCGCTCTGCAAAATTCCTGGAATCCTTGTAAGAAGTCGCCCAGTAGCGAAGTTCGGCCACCTTCCAACACGTCCACTGACTATGGTCGGTATTAAAGATATGGGTCCTGCCGCGTAGCTTACATCTACTGCAAATGAAGCCTGACATATGTCCATGAAGTCCAGCAACTTTACGAGCCGCTGGGAGGTCGTTGACTGATAAGAGAATAGCTGCTTCAACGTCGATACTAGATTCCGAATCGGCTGTGCAGGAAACTCTGAATCCTGGTCGCCATGCCTTGGCAAACTGTTCAATTATAGGTCGGATGTAATGATCAAGTTCGTCTTCTGGAGGTTCATTGGGTCCGGGGACAATACACATGTACATGTATTCTGGGAGGTATTGGATCGAGGGATGGAGAGCCAAATTAGCACAAGATATGACCCCGACAGATTTCGTTGCCCCACGATGCGTCAGACGGTCGGGATTGAAAAAGTCGACATGCATCGAGAAGGCCAACCTCATTTTGTTGCCTCGGTCCACAAACAAATTCCCATTGGGTCCTTTGAAGTCCTTAATGAAATCGGCCTCGAAGACATTTTGCACACCAGTGGGTTCTGCGCCGGTCTGAGTCGCAGTAAAGGCCAAGTCACAAGCCTGCTTGGATTGCTCAAGATAGGTAGGGTCAGCAAGACAGCGTGCAAGATGGTCTGGGAGGAAGCTGACAAGATATGGTTTGATGGGCTGCACTGTACCGTTCAACCATTGTTTCAGCAGTTCGGTCCCACATCGTGCTGAGCCATCCTTGCCGATGACATCGTTACCGCAGAGCTTCGGGTAATCATAAAAATGGTTGGTGTTCAGCGGATGTGCCTTGTTTGTGTAGCTGCAGGAAGGACATACAGCGTACATGTCAAAACGACCATCGACATCAAACATTCTGAGGGCATCGGGAAGGTTCCGAGGCATGTTGGCAATGATTTCATTTTGAGAGGGCGAGAACATATGTGGAAGTCCAGTCCCATCAGAGTTGACAGCAGACATGCCTAGCTGGGCACATAAGACAGCAATACCAATGAGGAAGTTGCATTGGTTGATGGATAGGCCGATTACCATATTACAGATGATGGCAAGAAGAATAAGGACCTGATTGAGTGGGTCCTTCGAAGATATATCCACATTATAAAGATGGTCTATGCACGTGTGAGAAAGGGATAAACGCAGAAAGGAAAGTTGATACTCACCACAATCAACAAAAATAGGATGTTCAGGAACTACGGAACCGTATAATACACAGACCCTCGCATATAAACTCCTCATACGTTCTCGTAACTGTCGCCTTCTATGCTCTAAATCTGGATCTTCCTGTTGCCCCCTTCGACGGAGTTTCTTCTCGAGACTGTCGAGGCTTTCTAATCCAGTCTGGAGGCAGGTAGTTGCTTCATCCAACATCGAGAACTGGGAGCTTGTCGACAGCAAAGCAAACTTATCATCCGCAAAGATTCGAGCATGATGATAATCCAACTGCTGGCTCAAATGTTGCAGTAGATTAACCGATTGCTGGATCTTCTTGTTATTTGGTCTGCGACCGGGAGAGGGAGATCGGGATTTTGATCTTGGGTTGGAACGACGAGGAAACTTGCCACAGGGTCGGAAAGCAGGGGAGTACGTTGATTGAACTAGAGCTTGTAGTCCCGAGAGAGCTGAGTTGAAATCCAGAGAGTGCATTGTATCGGGCAATGTAGCACTCCTGCATTGATAGAGCTCAGCAGACGATGAAAACAATGCATCGTGAGCGGTGTTATCAAAGACATCTGTTGTCAGCGTAGTAGCTGCAATAAGTGTTTCCAAAGACTCAAGGGTTGTGGAGCTTTGGTTCTCGCTCTCCTGAGTAAATTGTGTTAATCGCAATACAGATGTGTAGGTTCCGCTCGGTTACCTGGATCGGGCGACTCGTATTTGGCCCTTTTAGAGGATCCTGAGTTTCCACTAGAGAGGCAGCTAGACGCGAAGACTGACTCATGCCCGGTTCGATGCTCATGGATGTTGGCCTGTCTGTTACTTGCGATGACAATGAACTATCAGATTCGACAGTTCGAGTGCCTTGATTGTTCTAAGTCTCCATATCAGAGCGGTTCACAATTGTATGCGAATCTTGCTTACCTGGACCAAGTTCCTGAGGTTTTGGGGGGACGGATCGAGGAAAGACGTCCTTGGTGGAGTTATTGGAGGAACTATTGGAAGGGATAATTCTTCCATGGTAATGTGCCCAGCCTGGGCGGGGTTGGCTATCAGATGTTCAGTTTGTTAAAGGAATAGAATCATTACGCATGGCTCACCAAAAATGCCATATTGTCCATCGTCAAGGGTTTATTTGAATCCGTAAGAGGGGGATCTTCAAAAGAGAATGCTCCTGGAATGACCAAATCTTCCATATGTAAAGCTGTACGCTCACGACTTGAGCGTACAGCTGAGGACCTAGATAGGGATAAGGCCTATGGAATGTTAATTTAATGAGGCTTGGTACAGGTTACATTGCGCACCTGGAATGCTGATTCCAAATCTTGAGGATTTCGGGAATGGTTGTCCACATCCTGCGTCAAGATGTCAGCAAAAGGTGCGATAGGATTGGCATATCCTTACCGTGTGGAACATGTTGCGCAGTGAGGAGAACATGAGGTACTTGGGGGAGGTTCAGAATGCAGGTATTTCAACACCAACGCGCAATTGTTTTTTCTAAAACAAAAAAGAACATAGTACTATTAGCTATTATATTATATTTTCACTTACCTAATTCAAAACATAATAACAAGATGGCGTGTATTTCAAAGTGTAGTTTAGTGTCATTGCGGACTCGAGTAATTGAGGAAGACTGAATGATATTTCAAGAATTCAGCGTATTCATTATTGTGGTATGTAAGATTGTACAGATTCAAGACGATAGAAAGTAGTTTGTTTTTTCGCGTACGCATACACCGAGAGCAGCAAATTCCGTTCTAAGATTTCGCAAGAGCTCTTTCGAATGCCTGCACTCCTCTGCAGTCTCTTTAACATATTCAAGATCATCAGCGTGCAGCTCTAAAAACTCTGAACCCTGCCTTTCTTTCCGATCACCTGAGCGCTCGATTGTCACCAACACAAAGAGATGGTTCTCTTCAGTCCTCTCTTTCTCGTAAAAGTGGTGGACCTGCCGCACCAGCTTCCCAATGTGCTGAGGATGGTTCCGTGCGATGATCATCAACCCTTTCTCCGTTGAAGGTTTGGGACGTTGGTTGAAGGGGACCACAGTATTGAACGGGATTGATATTTTGTGGTTGGGCGGTCGTCGGCTGATAACGCTGATACTTCCCTTGGAGTCAGCCACCGTCTCAACAAATATTCCTGTTCTCTTGTTCGAAGTATCCATCTCTCCACCATTGATATCAACTTGAATAGGGATACCAACAAGCTTCGGATGAAGAATCCAAGGACCATCAAAAGTGGATGGAGGCTGAGACGCGGTGGGCTCAGACTGAGGGGGTGGCCTAGGATATGGGCTAGAAAGTCCCTGCATGTGAAGCGGTGATGAAGCTGGGTTCCAAGGAGAAGGCAACTGTTACGACCATGCCAAGTTCAACTCCTGCGGTCCCGACGATCATTTTACGGTATTTGACTTCACTACTTTCTTCCGTCGCGGAGCTTATCTCCGCGATCCTTTTACACTTTGCTTTTATATCCCTCATACTTAGCCGATTTCTCATATATCCTTTTATATCATTTCCTTTGTACTTTCCCCTTTTATTCTCCACATGTTCGACCATACTATTCTAGGATACTATCGCTTAGCGACCCTTAGTTAGCGACTACAGTATAAAGCTACGAGAGTAGAATAGTTGGTCCTCAGTTTAAATATCGACTTTGATAGCGCACTCATACAGTGTATTTCAAATAGAGTTAAATCTCAACCTCATCCTAAGTACGATCGCGTGAGTTTATCCCGCGATCGGAATTACCCTCCACCTCGCTTTCGGACAGCGGCGTGTCGGGGACGCTATTAATAGTAGCGTCAACGTCCGACTACCTCTCCGTAGGTCCACCCAACCCTCACCGGGATTTATCTTGGTGTTCGGTCTTTTACCCCGCGGACTTATAGTCCGCGATCCAACTTATCCCTACGACCCGTGCATGATCATAACAGTATATTTAAACTGAAACCCGGCACATCGTATTCCATCACTCTTCACTTCCTTTTCCTCCATTCAAATCCTCTCTAACCAAAATGGTCAATACCAGGAGCAGACGTGCTCGTACCAACACTGCAGACTCGGACAACGTTCAGGAGGAGCCAGTAATGGCAAATCCATTCGCCACCAACGCGACGGCCTTCGCGCCGTTCGCCGAGTCTATCTCTGGAACGGGACTTCCCCGTAGGCATACCAACGCTTTCGGTCCAGCCCCGAGCCAACCCGCGACGGTACGGGTATCCAATCTTCACGCTCTTGGTTCACCAGACCAAGCCGAATTCGAGTACCAAGTACTCTACACCGCGGATGGGCAACCAATCACGGTACGAACGCCGCGTAGCAATCACACGGCGATACCAACGTTGGAGACGGCCATCCCCCCATCTCCGACAACTCTCACTCTCGCTGACAGAATGCGTCAGCAATTAACAACCCAGGCTGGTCCCTCGCGGGATCGGTCTTCATCCCTCATCCCCGCTGAGGTTCCTGAAGAACCTGAGATCGCGGAGCAAACTGAGGAGGTAAGTCCTGACTTACCAGACCACCCGGAAGAACCGGCCCTGAGGGATCTGATCCCGAAGGACCACCCGGAGGACCAGGATCACCACCTAGCTCTCGCGGTCCTAGCCGTTCTAGGAGTCCTCCAGGGGGACCAGGTAGCAATCGCACCGACATCGCGGAACAGCGAATCATCGAGCTGTTCACTACCTTTAGAGGCACCCTCGATAATCTCGGAGGTGCTATCACCGAACTATCCACGAATCAAAATCGTGGACCGACAGAGACCGCAAGGTCAAAAGTTAAGGACCCGGAGGTTTTCGACGGTTCTAACCCGCGGAAACTGAAAGGTTTCCTCGTTTCATTATCTTTGGTCTTTATTGACCGCCCAACGTATTTTACTGATCAAAGGAAGATCAACTATACGTTGTCCTATCTAGGTGGCGCCGCAAAGGAGTGGTTCGAACCAGACATTCTGGATCCGGATCTCGCGGAGATGCCCGCCTGGACGTCCTCCTTCGCGTCGCTGGTGAAGGAACTACAGGACAATTTCGGTATGTACGACGCACAGGGAGAGGCCGAGGATAAACTCGGGACGTTAAGGATGAAGGAATCCGACAACGTACGGACTTACAATATCCGTTTCAACACTCTCGCGGCGTCTACAAACTGGGACTCCCAAGCCCTTAAGTGGGCATATCAACGCGGCTTGGCAAGCCGTATAAAAGACGAAATGGCCCGTCTTCCAGAGCCCGCTAATCTCGCGGACTACCGGAAAGAAGTCCTTCACGTGGACAACCGTTACTGGAGACGGGAAGAAGAGCGGAAACGCGAAAACGCCCGTTCGACGGTTGCGACTTCATTCTCAAAGTCGTCAACTACATCCTCGAAGAACTCGCCAAGTTCTTCTCCATCACCCTCCTCCGCGGCCTTCTCGACTAAAGGATCGGGAAAACAAGGTAAGCCTAGCGGAGGCAACCACTCGTCTTCGACGGGTTCAGCATCGACGCGATCGTCGATCGCTGCTAACCTAGGTTCCGACGGTAAACTCCTCCCTAGCGAGGCAGAGCGCCGGAAGAAGTTGGGTCTTTGTGGTTTCTGCGGCGGGAAGCATAGGTTTGAAGATTGCGAGCGGAAGAAGGCTCGTGAGACTCGAGGCCGAGCTGCAGAGACGCAGGAGAGTGTAGAGACGACTTCCATGGATTCGGAAAACTGATCAGCAGCTCCTGTACCCCGGTACGACACGGGAGTTGCGTTGATTCAGATCGTACCACGCGGGAAGTAAAACTCAACGCGTCCACTCTTTCATATGACGAACAGTCTTTCACTTTATCGCTAACTTTAGATTTACCGGCTCGCGGCGATTCTTCTGATTCCTCCGCCGCGACGCTATCCTTTATCTCTTTACTTGATTCTGGTTCTACTGATTGTTTTATTGACTCGCTTTTTGTAAAAGCTAATAGTTTACCAACTTCACCCATCTCCCCAATCAATCTCCGCCTTTTCGATGGTTCATTGTCCCCTAAGCCGATCATCGAGACTACCACTCTCAACGTTCGATTTCCCTCTGGCGAGCTGCTACTACTGACATTTTATGTCACCTCACTCGACTCCTCTTGCAAGGCTGTATTAGGTTACAGTTTCTTAACCCGCTACAATCCGTTGATTGACTGGGTATCTCGAAACATCACTTTCCGTTCCACTAAGCAAGTTGAGTCCCTCACCCCGACGTCCTCAACTCCGCGAGAGATATCTCCGGAGTTAACTGATCCTGCGCCGGATCAGCCTCACCCCAATCGATCGAAGAAGACTTCACGCCCTTCCTCTCGATCGCGCTCTCGCCCTCACCTCATCCATTATCGGACAAATTCCTCTTTGAACCCATCTACACCTATCCCTCGGTCGCTCAATTGGCTGCTTCCAAACTCGAAAATCCCGAAGTCGACATTGCTCTAGTAAACGCGGTCCTTTTCAACCGCGCATGTAAGGCCGCTAAATGCGAACCTATTTTACTACGAGCGATCCATTCTGAAGTTTCAGCGCGAGCTGCTTCAACCTCACCCGACTCCGCGGAGACGAAAACCGATACTTCCAGCTTACCGCCGGAGTATGCGGAATTCGCCGACGTATTCGACGAAGTGGATTCCGAAGTGCTGCCAGAGCACCGCCTTACGACCTCAAGATTGATTTGGAGCCTGGCGCCGAACCCCCGATCGGTCGCCTTTACCCCTTTCCTGCAAAGGAACTTGAAGCTCTTCGCGAGTTTATCGACAAGCACCTCGAAACAGGTGCTATCCAACCATCCACCTCTCCTCACGGGGCTCCGGTACTTTTTGTGCCGAAGAAGGATGGAAAACTCCGTCTCTGCGTAGACTTCCGCGGTCTTAACAAGATTACCAAAAAGGACCGTTACCCTTTACCCCTTATTTCTGATCTCTTGGACGCTCCTAAAAAGCTAAGTTTTATACCAAACTCGATCTCACTCACGCATATCATCTAGTCCGAATCGCGGAAGGCGACGAATGGAAAACCACCTTCAGGACCCGTTGGGGTTCCTATGAATGGAAGGTTATGCCATTTGGCCTTACTAACGCTCCCGCGGCCTTCCAGCGTTTCGTCAATCATATTTTCGCTGACCTTTTAGATGTTAATGTTATCGTCTATATCGACGATATACTCATCTACTCGGACGACGAGAAATCTCATCGCGAACATGTCCGCGAGGTTCTCCGTCGACTCCGTAAACATCGTCTGTTCGCGAACCTCGCCAAATGCGAATGGGGTGTAGACACCGTCGAGTATCTTGGTTACATTCTTTCTCCGGAGGGCTTAACGATGTCGAAGGACAAAGTTCAGCTATCGTTGACTGGCCGGTTCCCCGCAAAGTCAAGGACGTTCAATCTTTTTAGGTTTCGCTAATTTCTATAGACGTTTTATTTATAATTATAGCGAAATCGTACTCCGATGACGCGGCTCACGCGAAAGGACGTATCATGGTTATGGTCCAAGGAGTGCCAAGAAGCTTTCGACAAACTCAAGGACAGCTTCGTTCATGCTCCCATCCTCGCACACTGGCAACCTAACTTACCCCTTATCGTCGAAACCGACGCGTCGGACTACACGCTAGCCGCATCCTCTCGATCCTCCTACCGGACGGAGAGATTCATCCAATCGCTTTCCTATCCCGAACCTTCCAGGCTGCAGAGCTCAACTACGACACTCATGACAAAGAGCTCCTCGCTATTTTCGAGGCTTTCAAAGCTTGGCGTCACTATCTCGAAGGATCGGGAGACGCGATCGATGTGGTTACTGACCACAAGAATCTCGAATACTTCTCGACCACCAAAATCCTCACGCGGCGACAAGTCCGCTGGTCAGAATTCCTCCACCAGTTCAATATGGTGATCCGCTTCCGTCCGGGTAAATTGGGTGCAAAACCCGATGCCCTCACTAGACGCTGGGACGTCTATCCTAAAGAGGGGATACCGGCTATGCGCAAGTTAACCCGCAGAATTTCAGACCTATCTTTACCAATGAACAGCTAACTACCTCACTTTGAGCAACTTTTCTAGAAGGCCCCGCGCTTCGCGCTGCGATCGTAATGGACTTGCAATCGCTCCATTCCACTATCCGCGATTCTATTGAACAGGATCCGGAAGCAATCGCGGGCTTAAACCTAGCAAAAGACGATTCAAACACTCGTTGGACAGTAGGTGATGATGGACTGCTAAAACTTGACAATCGCATTTATGTTCCTAACCATTCTAACCTTCGCCTTAAAATCTTACAATATTTTCACGATCACCCCCTTTCAGGTCATTTTGGACAGAACCGGACTCTCGAATCAATCCGACGCCATTACACTTGGCCGAAGATTAGGGAATTCGTTCGCGACTATGTCAGCTCATGTACAGTTTGCGGACGAAACAAACCCCGTCGACACCGACCTTACGGTCTCCTCAAACCCCTTCCGGTTCCCGCCCGACCATGGGATTCAATCTCGATGGACTTCATCGAACAACTTCCTTCCTCCGACGGACATACAGCAATCCTCGTCGTTGTCGATCGAGCCTCTAAACAAGGCATCTTTATTCCGACTAACGACAAAATCACCTCCGAAGGATTAGCGGAGTTATTCGTCCATCACGTTTTCTCCAAGCATGGAGTTCCGAACCACGTAACATCCGATCGCGGTTCAGAATTCGTGTCTGCTTTCTTCCGCGCGCTCGGCGAAGCTCTATCTATGAAACTTCATTTCACCTCAGGTTATCACCCAGAAGCCGATGGACAAACGGAACGAGTCAACCAAACTCTGGAGCAGTACATCCGGATTTACTGTGCATACCAACAGGACGATTGGGCGAAACTCCTACCGATCGCGGAGTTCGCGTACAACAATGCTCCTAATGCCTCCACCGGTTTATCTCCGTTCTTCGCGAACAAAGGCTATCACCCAAACATCACGGTAAAGCCCGAAATTGACATTCGCTCCGACCGAGTAATGGACTTCGCGGTAAATCTTGATGAGCTTCATTCTTTCCTCCGAGACGAAATTACTAACGCGCAAGCCCGATACAAAGAGCAAGCGGACAGAAAACGAATTACTCACCCCGAATTCCCTATTAATTCACAGGTTTATGTGCTGGCAAAGCACATCCGGACAACGCGACCTACCGACAAATTCGCCGAAAAGTACCTCGGACCTTTCACCATACTCGAGCAAGTCGGTACTTTATCATACAAACTCCAACTCCCGTCCTACCTTAACCGTATCCATCCCGTCTTCCACGTATCCCAACTAGAGCCATATAAACCAAACACCATTCCCGATCGCGTTCAACCTCCGCCGCCTCCTGTTGAGGTCGACGGCGAGGAAGAATACAACATCGCGGAAGTATTGGACTCGAAATTGGATCGACGGTACAAAAAATGTCCGTTGCGATACTATATCCATTGGGCAGGATACGAAGGTACGGACGAAGAGTTCTCCTGGGTCGCCGCGAACGAAATTCACGCGGACGAACTTGTCCCAGCTTTCCACATCCGTTATCCTCAGAAACCTGGTCCACTATGATCCTTACTTATTTCCCTTACGTATATGTCGATTCCTTCTCATTTCTATCACGACTCTCAACTCATTTACTTATTAATCACGATTCCCTCAAACATCCATTCTTCCCCGCGGCGATTACCGTCGCGACGATCAATTACTTATATACAAAAGTTTCTTCTTTCCCCGAACTTCCCCGCGATCCTCATTCCGTCACTTCCCTTACTTATGAAACTCTCAAAACAACAAAACACAAAACCCATCTTTATTTACACCAACAAAAGAAACCAACAACAAAAAAAACAAAACTACCAAAAAACAAAGAGCAATCAAGTAGAGTACTTAAGGTAGTCCTTCGCGGAGTTTACTCCGCGCGCTTCTTTCCCTCGCGTATCTCTCTTCTTCTCTTTGTTTCTGCGACTTCTTCTTCATCTTCTTCCCCTTCCCCATCTTCATCTTCATTTTCATCTTCTCACTCCCTTCCATTGCTGCCATTACCCTTCTTTCTGCCCTAACCATGATACCTAACATTTTCTCCTGTACTTCCAAGGAGCGACGGAGGAGTTGGGTTAACTCGATGTTTTGCCCTGAAAGGGCCGACAGCTGCTCGGCGATTCCGGGACCTTGGAACTTCCTGTCCGTTACGCTCGCGGCGGGACCTCGATAAATGTCTTCCTCTACCTTAGCCCGCTTGCCCCGTGATCGCCGAGAGGCGTGATCCCCAATCCAACTACACCGTTGCCTCTGCACGTGGCACGGCTGACATGCTTGAGTCCTTCGTTGCGTCGATTGCGGACGACAGGAGGCAGGTTTACCGAGCATTACGCACCGCGTGCATGCGGGTTGCCGTTGGGAGGGGGAAGGGGGTTCGTCTTCTTCTTCTTCATCATCGTCGTTTCCTTCTCTTGCGTCGAAATCGCCGTCGGGATCGGGAAAATTATCATTCTAAAGAAAATAAAACGGTTGAGTAAAAGGACACCCAAATCTAACTATCACTCACCTTGGCGATCATCTTGATCATTCTCTTCCGTTTGACCCCCTGCGGAGGTTCTGCTTGTTCCTTGTCAACTTCCCCTACATCCGATTCGTCTGAAATGATCGACTTGGACTTGAAGGTTTTGGTTTTGGAACTCGAGGCTTGCGGCGGGATGATAACTTCAGCTCGTGGCCTTGCGATTTTCCTCCCAAAGTCCCGTCGCTTCTCCAAGTACTTCGCGGCTTTTTCCTTTTCTTTTTTATTCTCCTCTATCAATTTGGCAAGCGCGGTGGTCGACTCCTGCTCATCCTCTTCCTGTGCGGTAGCTTCCTCTAATGCACGCGCTTCTTCTCGTCGTTTCGCCTCCTCTTTTCTTCTCATCTCTACTATCTCCTCTTGCCTTCTCTTTTCGGCCGCTACTCGTTTTTCCTCTATTCGTTTCTCTTCCGCGATTCTCTTTGCCTCAGCCAGTTTTTCTTCGGCTATCCGCTGCTCATTCTCGACCCTCTTCTCTTCGGCAAGTCGTTTTTCCTCTTCCTCCCGAGCCGCCTCTTCCTCGAGTCGCTCCATCTCCGCGGCAAACTCGGCCTCCTGTCTCGCGACTTCTTCCTCACGAGCTCGTTGTCGTTCCGCTTGCGCCAGGAGAAGACGTTCACGGCGTTGTTGGGCGGTCTCGTTAGTGGTGGATGACATGGTAGAAAGGAAGGGGGACTTATCAAAATTTTGAGACAGCCCTGTTCTTATATGCTTCGCGACTTAAGGGCCGTTTCAACTTACAATTTTCACTCTTCTTCATTTGTCACATCACATCACAATTTTTCAAATTTTGATCCCCGCTGCTTCTGATCATTCACGTCTATTTTTAGTCATATTACTCAGGATCTCGAGGGCTCGATCCTAATGGGGGGCACTGTTACGACCATGCCAAGTTCAACTCCCGCGGTCCCGACGATCATTTTACGGTATTTGACTTCACTACTTTCTTCCGTCGCGGAGCTTATCTCCGCGATCCTTTTACACTTTGCTTTTATATCCCTCATACTTAGCCGATTTCTCATATATCCTTTTATATCATTTCCTTTGTACTTTCCCCTTTTATTCTCCACATGTTCGACCATACTATTCTAGGATACTATCGCTTAGCGACCCTTAGTTAGCGACTACAGTATAAAGCTACGAGAGTAGAATAGTTGGTCCTCAGTTTAAATATCGACTTTGATAGCGCACTCATACAGTGTATTTCAAATAGAGTTAAATCTCAACCTCATCCTAAGTACGATCGCGTGAGTTTATCCCGCGATCGGAATTACCCTCCACCTCGCTTTCGGACAGCGGCGTGTCGGGGACGCTATTAATAGTAGCGTCAACGTCCGACTACCTCTCCGTAGGTCCACCCAACCCTCACCGGGATTTATCTTGGTGTTCGGTCTTTTACCCCGCGGACTTATAGTCCGCGATCCAACTTATCCCTACGACCCATGCATAACAGCAACGGGGAAGTTAATACTAGAGGAGTGGTAGGAGCTGGATTAGATGACATTGCGGGGGACGATATTGGTGTTCGATGTACTTCAGACCAGGGTCCTATAAAGATTGTCTCTTGTTCAAGATCAGCTGGTGGAGGTAATGGCCAAGCAGTTTTGGTAGCTTGTGAAACCTGTAGCACATTTCCACCGTGCCGCACTGCTTCGTTCGGAATGTAAAACGATTGCTTGGGCGTGGGCATGAATACATCACATAAATACAGACCAGTTCTGTCATAGTAATTAGCTTCTGAAAGGAAAAGAAGAAAAAAGCACACCTGTGATAGCGCACTGCATCATAGTCGACCTTGACAAGAATTGTTGAGCCAGCAGTCATAACAAATCGCTCCACTGTCAACTCAATACCGCTTTGGCCTTTGGCACGGCGAGAATCAGGTTCGTAGCGATTGACATCCCTGACTGCACCGTACTGGCCTTTGAACTCTCCTTTGGTGATATCCACTAGCATACCCAGCCAAGGACAAGGACCGGTTCGCATCTCCTGTAACAAGGAGTTTGGCTTGAACTCCCGAAGCTCGTTCCCTTCGAGCGGCCGATAATCCAGCAACGGCAACTTGGTCCTATTCAATATGCGGGTAGAAAAGAAAACAAATAGTAAACATTATTTTTGGGCTTACCAGTGTTCAACTACCGCGGAGTGGTCAATCTCGATCGAGCAATTAAACACTGTCATCCACAGCGAGAGACGAGGCGACCCTCTAAAATCCTGTCGAACATTCTTGACGACACCTTGGTATCCAGCGAAATGTCCAGACTGGACAACAACTTCACATTCTTTCCAAGGTACCTCCACGTCAAATTGCTGCTGATGCTTCTTGAGCGGTTGGTAGTCTAGTAGCAGTTTCCCTGATCTACGACTATTATTAACTGTGATCTTTGAGTAGAAATGCTTGCTTACCGTATTTCTCGAACTTTAGAATAACCCACTGTGCAAATTTGCCCGTCCTGAAGGTGAACGGTGATAGCTAGCGATCTTGAAGTAGTTACCACAACGTGTTTTACCAAGCCTGTGCGACCGATATGAGGTGCGGAGGATAATTTGACACCGACATCTAACCAAGGCATTTCGGTGTTCAGATAATCTGGCTCAGTGACCTTCACCGAATTCACATGTACCCGAAAGTCCTGCAAATAAGATGAGTATTGAATTCCAAAGAAGCGACAGTCACTCACAAGGCCGTTGGTACGTTGACCGACACAAATACCAAGAAGGGTGTCAGCTTTGGCTACAACAAACCCCGTTTTTTTGGCATGAATTCCCACTAGAACTTTAACAAAGTCACCTAAAGCAATATCTTTGACGATATCCGCCGCCTTGATCAAATTTTCACTTTCGTCTCCAAAGTCGACGACAAAGGAAGGTCCAGTACGAAGGTCCTCTTGAGAAGATATGATCCCCTTCTCAATACCATCGTTGTGATGTACAAGGACACGTTCCCCAGGCTCGAAATGCCAGAAAGAGGGCAGAGGCATTGAGGAAAGATCAAAGAGGTTGAATTGCGCTCCCGCCAGCTCCTTCAACTGCATGAACAAGGCACAGATATGAGGAGATATTTCGCGAGCTGGAGAGAGAGAGCTAGGATTATAGTGCTTGACTTGTAACCCATATTCGAAGCGGTATGACCTATAGGTGTATATCGGCTTGTCCTTTTCTTCTTGCAAAATCTGTCTAGGTTTACATTTTCTGGGATCGAATAACTGAGGGGGAGGGCGCGAGTCGATACGTTTGCGCTTGGCAGTAGAGGAGAGGATAGAGCCGAAGCTCAGGCGAGGCACAACCAAGACTTCAACGGAGCCAGCTTCCTGGTTTGCAACGACGCCGGTATCGCCTGTGTACAGACCACGTTTGATTTGAACCCATTGCCCTGGTACCATAACCTGATCCCTGCTCGTAGTTGTTACTGTTAGGCATTTCCAAATCTCTGACTCTGGAACAATTGTTAATGAAGACATCCTGATGTCCGAGAAGGCTCTCATGATTTCCCGCAACGATCGCAATCCGTGTTTCGAGAATTGCGCCTCTAAGTACAGGTATCCAATATCGCGAGGGTTGTAGAATGCCGCTCGGAGTTCATCCGATAGCATATCATGTTTAAGCAACAACTCGGACAGAACAAAGTACTCCTCCTTAGGCTGCAAAAATAATGTTTATCAAAAAGAGATTTGATGGGGATGCGGAGGTATTTCACCGTGCATTTAACCCTCCAAAGGCGCCAGTCATTTGTTCGCAAGGAGAGATACTGCAGACAAACGGGATCGTTGTTGTTGTTGTCTTGGACCGCTGTTAACTGGGAATTGAATTGTTGATTTAGATATTGGTCTTCGATACGTTCGACAACGTCATCGATATGAGCCCTACAACTGAGCGTTGAGGACAACGGCAAGGTGCTGGAAGAAGGGGCGCCTTTGTTGATGGAGCTTTCGTTTATGGGGCTGTTGTCAAGGAACTTAACTAGAGAATAGATAAATGTTAGGGCACGAAACAATAAAAACAGTTTGCACAAACTTAAGTCCTGGCGTTCATCTTCGTCCTCACTAAATTCCTCGTCACTGTCAACCTGAGCTTCTAGATCGATGAACTTGCACTCTTTTCAGCTTGTTCGTCTGTGCGTGCCCCCCTTCTTCATGCATACCTGACTGGGCATTTCAAATGATTTGCAGGTATTGTTGCAACAGTTTAAGGTTTCTACTACCATCGTTCGTTTAGCGATAGGTCTCTTTCCAACTTAATCCTATTCTTACAGTAATTCGAATGGCTCAAATCGTAGTACTAAGTTGCCCCCTATAGCTTACTGATGGTGGTGCGAGAACAAGAATACGGAAGTTGCCGTCGTGTGAAATGTGGCATGTTGTAGTCCGCACGGGGACAGATTTTACACTGAAAAGAGAAAATCAGCGTCAGTCAGTTGTCAGCGTCTCTGAATGATCAGACGCTCGCTGACGCTGATTTTCCCTTTTCAGTGTAAAATCTGTCCCCGTGCGGACTACAACATGCCGCATTTCACACGACGGCAACTTCCGTATTCTTGTTCTCGCACCACCATGTAGTTAAGTTCGTCGTGCAATGTAGCCCGAAGGTACCTTCAGTACCCTAAGAACACGAATAATTTTTATGAGAATGCCAATCGTTAGCATTGAGAAGTACATATAATTGGAAATGGAAAGATATATAGGTGAGTACACTCATTCCGCCGCAAGTTGCTGCTTGAATTGAGCCATGGCTTGTTTCAGATAGCCAAGAACTGGAATTCCCTACTACCAGAATCAGTGACCCGACTTTATTACGAACATGAAATGCTCACCAGTATATTCTCGAGAATGAACAAACACGACAAGATCACAAAGAGCATTCGACGTCCTTGGGTTATGATTTCTCTTTTTCTTTTGGTTTCTCTGTCCGGGAGAACTTTTGTCTTCTCCCAAACTTGGACCATTGTATGACCAACATTTTCTCCCGATGGACCGACGAGAATCAAGGGAACACCACCCACCTCGATAGCCTTGTTTTTGGTATCCGGTAAGCACTAGTTTTGAGTACAATGTGTTAAACTCACCGCGATTGACTGCACCCAATCTTCTACTCCAGTATTGATAACGTCGTTTATGGATCCTGTATGCCTGTCGAACACGTAAACTTTACCATGGTTGCTCCCGCTGACAACACTGGTAGTGCTGTCATGAAAAGCAACATTTCTCAGCCGGCACTGAGTGCCTGGGACACCAAAGGTTTTGACTCGTTCTGCGCTGGAGAGCTTGTACAATGCAATCCCTTGTGATACATCATCCAAGAGGATTGCATCTTCCTTAACATTCAGCACCGCGTGTCCTCTGCTTGCAGTCAGTGCCTTCATCTCGACCGAACGACTAACAACTCACATGACGCTTCCAGTAGTCTTTGTTTTCAGCACTTTACCCTCGTCATTGAGAATGTAGCTGCGTGAGTCTGGTAAGTGGGTATACTGGTATCCTCTGTTTATTACACTCACATTGCACCGTCTTCCCTCCCAAAGGTCCACAAATCAGGGCCATGTACACCAATCTGACCGAACGCGACACTCTGCGGCCAGTGCTTTGGAATTGACACAGACTTGACAGGTCGCGGATACATGGAGCCATCAATCATGAATCGATGCACCGATTCCGCTCGATGGACCACAGCGAGCTGCTTCGAACTCGCATCATAGGCCATTGCTGAAATCTCTTGGCCGTCTTTACCTCCCGTGAGGCGGTCGCAGTAGATTTCAGTAAACTATCAAGTGAATGTCTTTATTGCAGTCGCAAAGTGTAGAATCATGGCTTACCTTGTCTTCATTACGGTTTCTTTTCCAGATGGCAAGGTACCTATCTTCGGTACCGTATGCAAGACCATCCTCTACGTCGTCTGGCTTTGTGAGCCAGACTATTGCCGTGGTCATACCACGCTCTCCGCTCGAGTTGGTGGTTCGATGAGGGCTCCAGTCCCAAGGTTCCAAACATTAGTCCCTTCTTCCCCTTCACCGGATTAGCACAGAATCCAGAGTAAATAAACTTGACAGCTCACCTCCCGCAGCAGTATAAGTTCCAAGTGGGTGTGCCGCTATGCAAGAAACAGCACCTTGCTGCCCTGTCAAAAGATCACGAAGAACGTATCTGCCGTGCTCGCTTTTTAAGGTAGAAGATTTCTGGCGACGTGAAATAAAGATGTTCATGATTTTTGTGAGTACTAGGTGTTCTCGACTAGCGTCTTTTATCCATGCTTAACAATTAAAAAGTTAGTGATCTGTTCACCATCCGAATTCACAATAAAAGCGCGATCATTGTCCATACGGTTGCGTAGAGAGCTTTATGATTATTGTGAGTGTCGTTCTCAATTGACATATTTTAACAAATAAAAATCTAATGATCATCAGTGACATTCTGAATTCACACAATTGTTATTGATACGGCTGCGTTTAAGACCCTTTTGATAAGGCTGTTAAGATCGTGCAAGATACCCTCAGGTACTTGCGAGATCTCCTAATGAACGGGATAGGACTCGGCGAAGCTATTAGCAACACCCTTGCTCCTTTCAGTCCTCGGAGTGCTAGCGGAGATAATACGAGAATGAACAAGACGACGCGAGACGTGCAACGCGATAGCGATGACTAAAGTCTCGGCGACGTGTAGCACAGCGATGAAGATGGCTAGAAGACTTTGAACTAAGTCTCAGAGTGTGCAGGATAGGAGATAGACAATCTATGTCGATTTCGAAACTAAGGAGGCAAGTACAGTGGGCTACAGTACTTATAGTAATTATTCTATTCAGTAGAAAAGACAATAAACCATATGGAACAAGTGTCAGATGATAGATAACGGATAAGGTGATCCGATGATACGAAGATGCGAAGATGCGAAGGTGCGATGCGAAGATACGAAGTAGCGAAGTAGCGAAAGCATCGGCGAAGGGATGCGAGATGATAGCGAAGATGCAGGACTCATACCTGAGCTAGCATGATCGTAACAGTATCCCCCTCTTACGCATTTGCCCTCAAATGCGTCTAGTGGGCTTCAAACAAAATAAAAACGTTAAGTCCGCGGAATCGAAAAAAGCGGAGAAGTCCGAGATCTCGGCAAGATCCGAACGGGCGCTAAAAAGAAGCGCGAGCATATAAGGACTCGGCGACTAAATTTTCAACTTCAACTTGAACGTCCAACATGTCCGCTCTATCCTCTCCTCCTGCTAACACGACCCAAGCTTCCCCTGCCCGCCCTTCATCGGCGAAACCACAACGCAAAATGCTCTTGCATCGCAAGACGCAATCCGGACGACGTCATACGACGACTGCAAACGACAGAGGCGCGTCTCGACGCAGACTTCTGGAGAAGATAGCGAGGCAGAAGACTGCAAAGGCAGAGGGGAAGAAGAAGAACATCAAGGTTGACGACGATGACGAGGAAGACGACGATGGGGGAGCGAGGCGGGAGGAAGCTCGTCGAGGGAAGGAACGAGCGCGAAGTGAAGTCGTCGACGACGGGGCATCGAAGGTGCGTTTTCGATAGGTTCTTCGCAAACGCATTCTGATCCTTTCTCATTCAGCAGCCTGAAGCTTCTGAAGGTCTCGCACGTCGCGAAGACTTCGCGGAAGACCATTGGCGAGAGCCCGAATCCCCGACGCCAATTACAAATCCATTCACTCCGCCCATACCCTCCAATCCCACTATTTCCCGCTCAACCCTCCGTTCACCCCCTTGCGCGAATTGTAGGTGGGTAGACGAAACGTGCGAGCTTCGCGACGATAAGTCTACCTGCTGTACTCGTTGCATTCGTCGCCACGAGAAGTGCCATGATACCGAAAGGTCTGGCAAGGGGAGTCGGACTCAGAAGAAAGTGAGGACGGCAACAAGGATCGTCGAGAACGAGGGCGAAGGCGACGAAAGCGAAGAAGAGGGTGTAACGAGATTGACGAGGCGGGGAAGTAGTCGGCGAAGGGAGGAGAGATTAGAGCAAGAGGTTCTCTTGCTTCGCTCTGAGTTAGGTGAGTTGCGTACGAGGGTAGGGACAATGGAGACCGTGGCGAGGGAAAACGAGAGGCGAATGCTCTCGATTCTCGAGAACATGGCAATGGGTCGCTATCCCGTCTTCACAAACGTTGCCGGGCCATCTGGATCGAGGGGCGAAGAGAAAGGCGAAAGTAGCGACGAAGAACAAAATAGCGATTAGATCGCTAATTAAACTTGTAAATAAAAATTTGTAGCTATAATTTGTTTTTTGGACTTAGAAATATAAAATTTTTCTTGAATTATTTTGTGAATTGTAAGAACAAACAATAGGAGGGAAAACAACAATCAAAAAACTATCATTTTGTTGTTTTCCGCGAAGAGCGCGAATGAAAAGTAGAGAAAAGCGAAACGAAAGGCGAGGGTAAAAATAAAGAAACAAAGTATGACGCGAACAGTAAAGCGAGAGGCGAAACAATCTTACACGCTAGCGAGAACTTTCGCTAGTGGACCTGGCTTGGTAGGATACCTTTCGTGGAACGCGAGGAGCGCGTCGGGTTCAGGCGAAGATTCGTCGGTTGTAATTTCCGAAGCTAAAACCCATGAGAATTCATCGGCGGTACCTTCGTAACCATTCCACCGAACATAGTAGAGCAATGGACAAGCCTTTCGGCGACGATCAATCTTGGAGTCGAGTATTTCGGCGATCTCGTATTCTGGTTCGCCGTCGACTTCAATCGGCGGAGGCGGAGATTGGACTCTATTGGGGATAATGTTTTCAGTGTAGGGTTCGAGTTGAGATACATGGAATACCGGATGGATGCGACTCATATAGTCAGGGAGAGAAAGCTTGAACGATAATGAACCGACTTGTTCAAGAACAGTGAAAGGACCCAGATACTTCTCGGCGAACTTCGGCGCGGGGCGAGTGGAACGAATATGTTCGGCGAGAACGTATACCTTAGAGCCGACGGGAATTGTGGGTTGCGCAATGCGTTTCCGATCAGCCTGCTCCTTATAGCGAGACTGGGCGAGAGCCATTTCGTCTTTAAGGATTGAATGGAGTTCATCTAGGTCAACGACGAAATCGCGAGCAGTATCGGAAGCGAGTTTGTACTCGGGATGAACAGTGATATTCGGATGATAACCTTTATTAGCGAAGAATGGAGTAATACCTGTGGAAGCGTTCGGCGCATTGTTGTAGGCGAACTCGGCGATAGGCAGGAGGCGCGACCAGTCGTCTTGCTGGTACGAGCAGTAAATGCGAATGTACTGCTCTAGAGTTTGATTAGCGCGCTCTGTCTGACCATCAGCTTCAGGATGATAACCAGAGGTAAAATGTAATTCCATCTCCAAGGCTTTACCAATAGCCTGGAAAAAGGCTGAGACGAACTCAGAACCGCGATCGGAAGTAACGTGGCTAGGAACACCGTGTTTGGAGAAGACATGAATGACGAAAAGTTCGGCGAGCTGCTCGGAAGTGATTGTATCGTAGGTCGGAACGAAAATGGCTTGTTTCGATGCGCGATCAACGACGACGAGAATCGCGGTGTAGCCGTTCGAGTCAGGAAGTTGCTCAATGAAATCCATAGAGATGGAATCCCATGGGCGGACAGGAACGGGAAGGGGTTTAAGGAAACCGTACGGGCGATGTCGGCGAGGTTTGTTGCGACCGCAAACGGTGCATGAAGAAATATAATCACGTACGAATTCACGAACTTTCGGCCAAGTATACTCTCGGCGAACCGACGCGAGTGTGCGGTTTATGCCATAGTGTCCTGCAAGAATATGATCGTGGTGATTGCGAAGTACTTGAACGCGGAGATCGGAATGATTGGGAACATAGATGCGGTTGTCGAGGCGAAGTAGACCATCATCGGCGAGCGTCCAGCGAGGGTGCTGAGCATCGGCGGCGAACTCCAAACCTCTAACAGCCTCGGCGTCGTGGTGATAGCTTTCGCGGATGGACTTATGAAGCGAATCGACATCCATGATAACTGACGCTCTGAGGACTGGTCCTTGTAAAAAGGTCGCGCGAAGCGAAGAGGTCAATTGTTCTTCAGTAAAGATGGGTCTAAAATTCTGCGGATTGACCTTGGCGTAGCTGCTATCCCCCTCTTTAGGGTAGACGTCCCATCGTCTAGTCATAGCATCTGGTTTACCACCGAGCTTTCCCGGGCGAAAGCGAATAACCATGTTGAATTGGTGGAGAAACTCCGACCAGCGAACCTGTCGGCGAGTTAGAATTTTCGTTGTCGAGAAATACTCCAAGTTCTTGTGATCGGTAACAACGTCGATTGGGTCGCCAGAGCCTTCCAAGTAATGGCGCCATGCTTTAAAGGCTTCAAAGATGGCGAGGAGCTCTTTATCGTGTGTGTCGTAGTTAAGTTCGGCGGCCTGTAGCGTTCGCGAGAGAAACGCGACGGGATGTATCTCGTTGTCGGCAGTGACGATAGAAAGTATAGCGGCGATCGCGTAATCAGAGGCATCTGTTTCCACAATGAGGGCCTATTAGGCTCCCAATGCGCGAGAACGGGAGCGTGAGTAAAAGCATCTTTAAGTAAATCGAAGGCAGACTGTTGTAACGACGACCAAAGCCAGGGAGTGTCCTTGCGCGTGAGTCGTGTGAGGGGAACGACGATATCGGAATAATTGTAAATGAAACGGCGATAGAAATTGGCGAAGCCGAGGAAAGACTGAACGTCTTTCACTTTGCGAGGCGTCGGCCACTCGCGAATAGTCTGGACCTTGTCGTCGGCCATTCGGAGACCCTCCGGCGACAGGAGTAGCCGAGGTACTCTACCGTGTCTTTATGCCATTCACTCTTCTTCGCTGAAGCATAGAGCTTGTGCTCGCGAAGTCGGCGAAGCACTTCGCGGACATGTTCGCGGTGTTGTTCTAGATTATCGGAATAGATCAACAAATCGTCCATATAAACAATGACGAAACGATCAAGAAGATCGGCGAAGACCGTATTGACAAACCGCTGAAACACTGCGGGTGCATTCGTTAGTCCGAAGGGCATAACATTCCATTCAAAAGAACCGTAGCGAGTACGGAAAGTCGTTTTCCATTCATCACCGGCAGCGACGCGTACGAGATGGAAAGCATGTTGAAGATCGATTTTGGTGTATATTTTTGCTTTGCCTGGTGCGTCAAGTAAATCGGATAAAAGGGGTAAAGGATACCTGTCCTTCTTGGTAATGGCATTGAGTCCGCGAAAGTCTACACACAGGCGAAGAGAACCGTCCTTCTTTGGGACAAAGAGGATGGGAGCGCCGTGTGGCGAAGTTGACGGCGAAACGAATCCATTGGCGATGTTTTCGTCCAGCCATTCGCGGAGTGCCTCTTGTTCTTTAGGCGAGAGGGGGTAAATGCGCGAGAGAGGCGGCGATTTACCTTCCTCAAGGTCGATCTTGATATCGAAGTCGCGATGTTCAGGTAGTGTGTCGGCCTTCATCTTGTCGAAAATATCGGCGAATTCCGCGTATTCTGGCGGAATAGACAAATCCTCAGTGCTGACCGCCGCGAGAGCGGGCGATGAGGTAGGCGGTGTAGTATGGAAGGTGGATTGGGTAGCGTAGAACATTACTGGTTCACGCCCAGCTTCCTTACAAACGCGTTGAAAGGCACGAGCACCGAGCAGCCTAATGTCGACTGCTTTGTTATTTACGAGTTGTGACCCCATCTGAGTGACAGAGGGATATGTATAGATAGGTTCGAAGGGGTACGAAGGTTTGTTGCGCTTTTTCGGGGGTTTCGGCGAGGGTGCCGACGAATTCCGCGGGGGCGGTGAAGATGAAAGTGGGTGATCCACATGAGCGAGAGATGTCCTTTGGGATGGCGAAACCATAGCGGCAAAGGAAGACGTCTGAGGAAAAGAATTGTTAGTAGCATTTTGGAAAGAAATAGTAGTATGTTGCCAATCAACCAACGGGTTGTAGCGGCGAAGAAAACTGTATCCTAAAACTGCTTTACAAGACGAATCCAAGGGTGTGACATAAAAGTCCAAGTCAAGAAGTTCCCCGGTAGGAAAGCGAACAGGTAGCGAGGCGATCTCTGTGATCGGCGACGCGGCGAGCGAACCATCAAATAATCGTAAATTTATCGGCGAAATCGGCGTCGTAGGTATATTGTTCTGTTCTACATACGCGCTATCAATAAAATCGTTCGTGGAGCTAGAATCGAGAAGAGCGAGAAATTTGAGAAGCGAAATGGTAGTAGTATCGAAAGTGTCTGTTGGTACAAATTCAGTAGTAAGAAAGAGACGAAGCGAATTGGTATACGAAAGAGCGGATGCGTTGCAGATTACTTCCTGAGTGGTAGCACAATCCCGGTCAACGCAACTCCAGTCTTGTGCACAGGAACTGAAGTTGCTGGCTATTTTTCCGGCTGCGAAGTCGAGGCGACTGCAGCGGAATCGGTAGTACTAGCCATAGCACGGGTTGACTCAGAGGCGAGACGTTTGCGGCATTCGGCGATACGGTGCCCGGCGAGACCGCAGAAGAGGCAAAGGTTATTATCCTTGCGGTGTTGCAGTTCTGCTGGAGTTAGGCGTCCGCTATCGGTCAACTTACCAGTAAGGTTCGGCTTCTTGCCTTTACCCTTCTGATTCCCATTAGATTTCTTGCCTTTGGAGTTATCAGTGGGCGCAGGTTTTGGCGGGTTAGCCGACGGTACTGTCGCTGCTTTTCCCGAGGCCTTTCCTGTACCAGTTTGTTGCGTAGCCGTAGTCCCAGCGCGGGCTGACTCGCGACGCTTTCCTCCTCCCGCTTCCAGTACCTCGCGTCCGAGCGTTGCGCCTCTCGGCGAAGCTCTACGAGCGTCAATGGTTCGGTCGGAAGTCGGGCGAGATCGTCTTGATCCGCGTAGCTAAGCCGCGCTTGAATGCCCACGCGAGCGCGACAGCATCCCAAGATGTCGCATTGGCGAGCGAGTTGAAGCGAATCATGTACTTCCTTACGTTGTCCGATCCCTTCATTCTTAGGTTTCCCAGCTTATCCTCTGCTTCTCCTTCCATGTCA